>OX326969.1:36581256-37228044 GCA_946800305.1 Medicago arabica
CACTCACTAATGTGCTTACTAACTTTCTATCACTCACAAAATATTAATACACAATCACTTCCCTCACTATTACGCATACACCATTATTCTATTAATTACCCCAAGTTACAACTATTCTCATAAATAACTCTCCATACCCAAAAGTACTAAAATACCCTTAACACTAAAATGACTAAATTACCCTTCCTCCTCAATTTACCAAAATACTCTTAATTTCTCTAACACCCAATTAACCAACAAACAGAACACACCAAACAGTTAATAAATCAATTAAATAATTAAAATCCTAAAATTGGATCATTACACCTTTGCCTAAAATTAGAGATTTACCACCAAGTTGGGTTTTGATCTCAAATTATAGGTTTCAAAAGAACACTTGTTAGAACCTTTGGCTACATCAAAAGACACACGCTGTTAAATATACATATGTTCACAAATGACACATGCTATTAAATATACTTATGTTCACAAATGACATTTTTCATACTAAAAAACCTTTGACTACATCAAATTATGTTAACTTCTTCACAAACACTATCTGAAAGTTGTTGATATTGTGATGATAAGAAATCACATAAGTAAAAGGGGGGAGATCAGGATCAAAAGCTGTCTGGACATTTGTTTTGTCATTAACAAAATTCATAGGAGGAGGATCAAAGACGGGAGGCTTAATCACTTTGACAAACCTATCCTTCAATACAATCGTGAACTGACCTAGACCCATAAACACGAGAGAAACACACACACACACACACACCTAAGCTGATACCATAAAAATCACGCAAGGCTTTCCATCCCTTAGAGAAGAACCCAAAATCATTCATTCTTCCTACCAACACCTCGAACTGATTGTTCTTTGTATCAATCAAAGTTGCAAATCGTTGAACTTGGTACTCAAAGTCAGCAACGAACATGTTAGGTAGCATAACAGCTCCCTGATTCAACAACAAACCCCTTTAGAATCAATACAAATAACAACAGTAAACAAAAAAAAATCATGAAAGATAAAAACATCATACTCGACTATGTATGTCCTAAACTTTAAACGAAACTTGTTGACAACCCTTTCAAACTTTGAATCAGGATTATTTACCAAAGGACCTGCAACATCATAAAGTGTTAAAAAATAATCAAAAATAGTGAAAATAGACGTTTCAATTTGGAGAAAAAAAGTGCAAGACCTGTCAAGCAGCGATAGGACAACAAAGTTTCAATTCCACGACCTTCCATTGTCTGAATGATTGATAGAAGAAGAAATAAGATATGATTTTCTCAAGTGATGCATAACGCAGATTAGTAGTGATAACATATTAGAGTATGAAAAAATGAAGTGCATTGGAAACAGACAAATAACTTAGAGTGGAAGTCTGATTAATATTGTCTTGGATGTACAAAAGGTCGTGTTGTTTTGGATGTCTTTCAAGCCTAAAAAAGTGGAAAGTCAAACAACATAATGCCTAATTAATTGCACACGTTGTTTTGGATGTGTTGCAACAAAACTACAAAAAAATAATTGAATTTCAAATTTCACCATCAGAAAGAGGGAAATATTAGGGTTGCAAAGCAAGCATCAATTACATGGGATTAGAGGAAAAATTTAAGTTTAAGTATAGCAAAACGTAAGAATAAGTGATAAGTGAAAAAGGAAAAATTTTATCTTGCGGGGGTTTTTAAACCGCCACAAATTGATAAGCATTTTGTGTACAATAGAAATCCGTGCGTCACCATTTGAATTAATTTGCGGGGTTTTTTTAAAACCTCCTTAAAATAACCTCCGCAATCAAACCTGTTTTTTGTAGTGAAATTTTAGGGAATACAATAAATTGTTTCTTACCCTTAGTCTTCATAATTACTAGATAGTTTCCCAATGACTAATCTTTGTAAGCTAAAACACATTGTCCTTACCTCTAACCATCTATTCATATAAAAAATAAAAAATAAACGCAACGAGTTCCTTAAATCTAAACCAAAACTGGATATGCACCCATATCAAAAATCATAAATAACACTAGGGAACTCTTTTTAACTTTATATATAATCACATATATAACCAACTACAAAAGGTGTATCACACAACATAATCTTGGTCAATTTTTACCACAGGCCCCTCAAGCCTGAGCGTGCCTACAATTATCTACCTACTAGCAAAGTAAAATGTAGGTGATGTCCCTCTTACCTACCTTTATCTAAAAAATGCTCCTATTATTATTATTATTATTATTATTATTAATCATAGAACGTAAATCTTGTTCGGCCTATATATCTAATATTTATTATAGACTAGATACATTAATTATTCAATGTATCTAAAAGATAAAGTTTTTCTTATAATAGTGACTGCATGGAGTACTTATCATTTTGGGTCTTGATAACAATTATCCTTAGGACATTTGTTAAGGAAAACCAAAAATAGTAGTTTTGCATTGGAAATAACAATTTTTTAACTTTAAAAAGTTGAATTAACCACTTTTAATCACTTCCCAATATGATATTTCTATTTTTGTTCCCTTAACCGATGCCCAATGATACTCTATAGCATTTACCATCATTTCATGATCTATTTTAATAAGATATTGTATTTCATTTGATTATCTATTAAGTTGATCCTCAATTGTAATATAACATTAGCATCAAATTCCCAACACGTGCTATTCATTAGAATAATACTTCCGTTCCGTTTACTAACAATTCACATGATAACTAGATGCAACATGATGCAATCCAGTTCACATTAAAGTAGAAACATAGAAATATCTCAAAAAGTAAAATTTTAATGGGTTCCCTACTAGAAAAAGCAAAATTAGAGAGGGAAATTAGTGACGGAAAAAATAAAATTCCTCACAAATTCCTTGGTCGTAAAATTTAGTGACGGAATTAGAGAGGGATTTCACATTTTCCCTCTCTAAAATTCCCTCACTAATTTTTGGTTTTTTAGTAGTGTGTAATGCACCCAAGTTCAGAAGCAAATTAGTTTTTCTCTTTCAATCCAACACAATTTCTTAAATTAAACCACATCAATGAAGGTTAAATGAATGATTTCTAAGGCATAACTCCTAACTCAACTAATCAAATTCCTAGGTTTCAATTACTTCATACAAAAACTAAGAATACTTCAAGTACTAGTTTTAATTTTACAATTTCACATTTCCTTCCCTATTCATCCCTAACATCAACATTCCTTCATATGTTCTTTCTCACTCAAAATCACATTTTCTTTCCTAAGCCTAAACTATAAATCCTGACATCACCAATTAATAAATGGTTGAGGAAGAATTTAGAGAATACTTTCAATGCATGTAAGGAGTTGTGAAGATTTGAAGAGAGCCATTTTAATCCCCTCTTCCTAATTGAGTGATTTTAAGGTGAATTGAAGAAGGAATTTGCTTGCATGCAATGGGGTACAAGGATTTTAATATGATATTTTCTTGATGTTGTTATTTATCGTGATTAAATGTGCAAATAAGTGTGTTGATCATCTTTATGTAGAGTAGAGTCCATGTTCTTTGCTTTGTATAACTTTTCATAAACTGACCCTTGTACAACATTTTAGGTGCAACTTATTTAGAAGGATTTCAAGAATAATGGGAAGATAACAGGGATTTAGTGCTTGCTCTGTTTATTTTTAGACCATCGTGGTACTTTTATTTTCAGTTTGTATAACTTGGTTTAAAAGAAAAAAATTCTATTCGGAAATGGGTTTGTTTGCTTGATAAAATTTACTGTTGTAAATGCAATCATTTCAATTCTGCAAATTTTCTCTTGAAATTAATTTATATTGCATGTGTTTAATTATTTTTCTAATGAAAGTGATAAATAATATTTTAATTAATTTAATTAGTGAGTCTTGCACTGTTTATGAAAGAAAAGAAGAAAGAAACCCTAGGTTCTGCTTTAGTTACTTGTATTCAACGCATCGAATTGTGATCGCAATTTGCGTGAAATGTGGGTCTTTGTTAACACCTTGAATGAATATCAGGGTGTTACAAGATCTTTGAGGAAAAATCAATTTTTGTGCTTTCATTGCAATTTAAAATTTTGCATGTTGATTTTGGACTTTTAATTATTAAGATTCTTGAAAAATGATTTATGGAAACTGTGCATGAATCTTTGAGGGAAATTGTTTCTTTTGCTTGCATGCCATATTTAAATTTTTGCATGGTTATTTTAACCTCTTATTTCACACGTGAAGTAACAACAAGTGGACTAAAATATTTTCTGTTCCTCTCATTCTTTCTTTCAACTGAGCACATACACTTAAAAACCACACTTTTTTACTTCTGAATTCTCTTTCATTTTTCTCATGTGGATCTTCAACCATATAATTGTCCTTTTCTATCTTTTTAACTTGAAAAGCTTCTTCCCCACCAAAAATCTTTTCTATTTGTTTTTAGGTTTAATTGCACTTTTGGACCCCTAACTTTACAAAAGTTGCGGTTACGGACTCCTAACTAATTTAAATACAAAACAAACCCCTATGTTTAGAAACTTTGATAGTTTTGGACCCCAAGTAACTTGTTGACCTGGACGTTGATGACGTGGGACCCACTTCCCATAAGTGAGGTGCCACGTGAAATTTATTTTTATTTTATTTTGTTTTTAATTAAACCAACCATTTTTTTAATTGGAAAGAATAAAAAAAAAAAAGGAAAATAGAAGGTCAGGTCACGTGATGGTTCAACGGATGAAAGTTAGATACGAGTTTTGGACCCCTTTCTTTCATCTTCTTCAAACCCTCGTCATTCTCTCTTCTTTGCCATTTCCTTTTCTTCTCCATTTACAGAAAACGATTGTCGTAAAGTAAGCTTCGATTGTTTGATTACCTAATTTCGATTAAGTTTGTGTCACTATTTCGAGTTCTAGAACCAGGGTTTGTGTTGCTATTTTCGGAGAAGATGAAGTGGGTGGATAAAGGCTTGAATGGGAAGGACACTGGTGAAAGCACTGCTCGTCGACAAGAGAAGAAGATTCCCGACAACAATGCAACAAAGTAAGATTCGTTTTTGACTTTGCTTGAATATAGTGTTTGTCTTTTTTTGGTTGTTGTGTGATGTCTGCTGCATATAATATTGTAACTGGGGTCGTCTTTTGTTGGTTGTTGTGTTATGTGATGTATGTTGCTTGAATTTAGTGTAGAAATACTTTCTACATATGCTTTGTATAAATGTCATTGTACTGTATAAATACTTTGTACATGTTACTGTATAAATACTTTATACGTTGTACACATACTTTGTAGAAATACTCTTATACACATACTATTGCACTTATACTACTGATTTTGGTAAGGTTGGTGAGTGTATTGAAGACAATATTTAATGTCATTTTAGGGGTTTTTAACTGAGCTAATATTATATTGCTTGCAGGGCTACTGAGGACCACTCACTGAAGATAAGGTTCAGATACAATGGTTGCTTTAGTGGGGATCCAGACTTAGAATACAAAAGGGGTGATACTTATGAGTATGGTGGCACATGGGATCTAGATGAAGTTAACATAATTGACTTGGACAAGCTAGTGAAAGAGATTGGTGTAAATCAACAATGTGGCAGCTGCAAGCAACAATGTGGCAGCTGCAAGCAACACTGTCAACAAAACTACAAGGAACTCTGTGCAAACCAACTCTGTGCGAATTGTAAAGCCACAAATAGTGGGGGATAAAATACTAATGGTGCCTAAGAAGTGCAGGTATATTGGACCGAAGAGAAAATCTAATGAAATGGAGCCTATTGGAACACAACAGTCAGTAAACAAGAAGTAGTGCCACCTTCTTAATATGTCTGTGGAGACTTATTTTATATTTTGGGTTGTAATGCAATTTAAGTACTCTTTTGTTGGCATTTTATTTTGGGTTGTAATAGTTTAGTATTGAACCTTTATGTCATGTGTTATTTTGGAACACATTAGTTTAAGTTCTGTTCCTTTCGAACTTATTAGTATTCAAACATGGTTGGTTATAAGTTAAATCTTATTTTGGATTTGATATTTTGGAACTTAATCTCAGTCTTTTTGTTTTGTGTTACATTCTGTCCTCTATATCATATTTTCATATCATTATTTTGCATATGTTCATAAGTTCATAACAATACACAAACATTTTTCATTAACTTGCCAACATCAATGGTTACAAACATTCAGCTTCTTACAAACATTTTCATTACCCTGCTGAAATCACAGGTTACAAACATTCAGCTTCTTACAACAAAAAACAACTTAAAACTTAACTACATTCATCCTTGTTTCATAGCTAACCCTAGAGCTAAAATGCCAAACATGGACAACATCATTCCTAACACAACTATGACAATTACATAACTTCTTTCTTTCTTCTTCAATTCATCATTCTTCTTCAATAGTGCTCGAATTATTTTCTTCTGCCTATCAGGTACCTCAGGATCATACCACCTAAAAAAATTGCATTTTCTTCTGATGAAATACCTCCCACAACCGTGAAACCTTCTCCCTGGATTCTCATCAGTCCAAGAAGTCACCAATGGTGAATCAACACCACAATAACACACCAACTTGGTTCTGTGCTTCAATGTTGACCCACTAACAGATGAAGATGAATATTCAACCACCATTTTTGGTTTCCAGCAAAAACTGAGCAAGGAGGAAAGAAGTAACAGAAATCGAAATCGATTGGAGAAAGAAGTAACAGAAATCGAAATCGATTGGAGAAAGAGGAAGGAAGAAATCGATTTAGAAGAAGAAGGAAGAAATCGATTTAGAAGAAGAAGGAGGAAATGAAATTAGAAGAAGGAGGTGAAATCGATTTGCAGCTTTGGGAAGTTGGGGGTTTTTAAAACCCTAATTTCTTACCGTTGAACCATCACGTGACCTGCCTTCACTATTTTCCCTTTTTTTTTATTCTTTCCAATTAAAAAAATGGTTGGTTTAATTAAAAACAAAATAAAATAAAAATAAATTCCACGTGGCACCTCACTTATGGGAAGTGGGTGCCACGTCATCAATGACCAGGTCAAC
Source organism: Medicago arabica (assembly GCA_946800305.1). Classification (NCBI taxonomy): domain Eukaryota; kingdom Viridiplantae; phylum Streptophyta; class Magnoliopsida; order Fabales; family Fabaceae; genus Medicago; species Medicago arabica. Next base: position 36,588,241 of record OX326969.1, read on the forward strand.
AAGTTACTTGGGGTCCAGAACTATCAAAGTTTCTAAACATAGGGGTTTGTTTTGTATTTAAATTAGTTAGGGGTCCGTAACCGCAACTTTTGTAAAGTTAGGGGTCCAAAAGTGCAATTAAGCCTTGTTTTTATTTCTTATCTCTCATATATAACTTGGTCATAAAAGAAACTCAGACAAGAGATCTTCCTTCTTTCTTTGGGAGCTGATCTATTATCTTTAGTGTGTGAGTTTTTTTTTGTCTTTCTCTCATTTTAACCCATCAAATACATTAAGACACTAAGATCATGGGGCGTTGCAATTTTGTTGTTTTTCTTTCGGAAAATAAAAGGGCCTAATCCCGAGGAAAAAAAACTAAACAGAGATGATTTTTGGGGTCGTTATCCCCATAACATCAATTAACACATGTGAACTTAGCCTAACTGGACACTGCTCATACACACGCAACTCAGACGCATGCTCACAACCTATGTTTGCAAGAGCGTCTGCACACGAATTCGCCTCACGATAAGAATGACAAATCTTCACTTTCAACTCCAAAGCAAGCAATCAGAGAATTTCTTGAATAAGAAGTCAACCAACAACACTTCTATCCTTAGTTGTCTGCAGGGTACGCACCACCACACTCGAATCAACGTGCAACTCAGCCATCCAAAAACTCTCTATATAGCAACTCTGAGACCATCAAAGACTCCCCCAAAACTCTATTAAATACACATTACATCTACCCAAGTTACGGGAAAATCCACTAATCCACTTCCCTTTATCAATTCAAAAAATCCCTCCATTACCAGCTGAAATATCTCTTTTACTAGCCCCATATGTATTCAACCGAATCCAACCGTCCTCTGGTTTCTTCCACATAACATCAACTTCCACTCAATGCTTAGTATGCCCATCCACAACACGATTATCCGCTTGCTAATATTGTTGCACCCAACCCGTAATACTACACCAGGGACGGCTGGAGCGAACTCGAGCATCACCATGCACTTCTCTATTGCACTGCATCCACAGAAAATGACAACCATTTGCCCACACACAACCCAAACTATCTGCCTTGTCCTTTCCAAGCTTCTGATAAAGGTTCATATGTATCCATCCTTGCAAATTCTCAACATAGAAGTTCGCACGCGCTTCAATTTTCAGTAAATTGCACCAAACGATTTTCGATATGCAAAAAATCCTCCACATTATCGACACAATGATGACACACCAAGGCTCACCAATATGCATTTGACTTTTTTTTTTGGAATAATAACTAAAACAAAAAACTTAAACCACCTTTATCGTTCATGCATCAAGTCTTTGTCTGTAATTGTCACCACAATGCTATACATCGTTGTCCATAAATAAACTTTACTAAATCTACTACTTTCTCCTGCACAACTAGCTAGTACCGCTCTTTTTTATATGGTTTCATCTATGTTTTTATTGTTGAAGAACAAAATTAATTCATAACAGAAGCAGTGAGGATGGTTTCAAGAGCGAATCTTCTAATTTCTTTTGAGTGAACCGGCAAATCCGTCCTTAAATTTTCACGCGTCGGCCAACTTCATCCATCAATTATACGAAATATCTTATTAGTCCCTGAATTTGTCAGACGTCCATCAATAAGGTCCCTCCATCCAAGTGCTCCGTTAGCCATGCTGATCTGGCGCCCTGCATGTTGTGTTGTCTCTTACACGTGGCAAGAAGGAAGCCACGTGTTCAAGGACTAATTTGATTGAATCGGAAAAAAATTCACTTTTCACTTTTCAGTTTTTTTTTTCTTTCTACTTTTCCCATTTTGCCCCTGCATTACACATACCTCCTAAGGATCAATTTGACAATTAGTATAATAATTGAAGGACTGAATTGATTGATTATGTTACGATTTTAGGGACTAATTTGATTGAATTTTCAATTTCAGGTTGTTGCACCAAGGAGGTATGGCCTTAAAGGACCTGTTCATTCAACTGATAGACCTAAGCAAACACCAATGAGGGGTCCTGCACCAGCTCATCCAACTCCTGCTGGCATAATTAGGGTTCCATGTTCAACCTATGGTCCACCCGGTTCAACTCAACCTACTAAATTCATGGAGTTTTTACCAACTCCCGAATTTCCAAAGAAGTGATGCTTCTTGGAGTTTAAAAGATGTTTTGGATTTATATTATGTAGGCTTATTTGAATTATACCCATAGTTGGGTTTCTTTTTGCTTAACTTTATTTAAGACTTGTGGCTTGTTAATGCCCCATAGTTGGGTTGTTTTTGCCTATGTAATTTTCTCAAACTTATGACTTATGACTTTTGCCTATGTAATATTTCAGTTTCAATTTTTGTGTTCTGGCTTTTTTAGTTTATTTTGTATACATGCTGCAAGGATCAATTTGATATCTGATTAAACAATTCAGGGATTTATTTGATGGTTTTTAATATAACGTTTGAATCTATTTGATAAATAGAACAACAATTCAGGGACTAATTTGATGGAAATAATATTACAGAAAGGCATGCACAAGTTTGATAAATCAGTCATGTGTTGTTCAAACCAAGATGACATCACATGTTTAATAGTCATACTAACCTTTGGCAGAGGGCAAACATAGAATCACCTTCCTGGGTTTTTTACAACATTGGATTTTCTAACAACACAAATTCTAGGATACCAACATTCAAGCACTCTCACATCACCATTAAACTTAGAGCTTGAAGATGAAGCTCGACTTTCATAACTGTTTTTCCCATATTCCCACACCTCATCATTTTAGATTCCATTTCAATAGTTTTGGTTCAAAAAATTGAGGATTTTGACTTTCAGATTTAATGTGAAAAAGTTAGGGTTTGAAGATTTTTGAATTGGGGAAGAACTAGACTACTTATTATTGGAGGAAATTTTGGTGATTTTGGAGTGTAGATTGCAGATTGTGTAATCAGGGTTCCAATTTTATACAATTGGGGAAGAAATAGCCGTTGGGGAAGAAAAGATCTGTTTTGGAAGAAAGGATAAACATTTTCTGGAAATCAATCAGTTTAGTCCTTTGAAATGTTTGTTTTTATCGGCCAAATTAGTCCCTGCCTACGTGGCATATGCCATGTGAGAGGTTAATGGTCACGTCAGCCCCGTTAACGCTCCGTTTGAAGAGAAGGACTAACTTGATTGACATTTAATAAATTCAGGGACTAAGTAGATATTTTGCATAATTGAGGGATGAAGTTGGTCGACCCGTGAAAATTCAAGGACAAAGTTGATGATTCACTCAATTTCTTTTGTTCCATATAAAGTTTTATTCTCGCCCAAATCCGAATTTAACATTTGTTTCAAAAAAAATTATTTGTAATATATTTTGGTCATAATAAAGTTTTATATAGGTCTTGACATTGATTTTGAATATTAAATCATAAGTCCACATTCTTAGAAGGAAAAGAACACACTCTAATTTATTCTTTTCTTTTCCGATTGGAATATCACCTATTGTAGAAGTAGATTATGTTTGTGTTGTTAAATTTATATTTTCACTCATATTTTAAACTTAACTTAAAAAGCCAAATAATTTTTTTGAAACTCCAATTTTCATACGCCTCATCTAATTTGTAAATCACATTTCCTTTGAAACAAATTCATTTTTATTTTAGTTGCTAATATTTTTTTGTCTCTAATGTGAACTATAGTTATTGTTGCTCTAGAGATTGAAGGAAAAATAAAATTTAAATTAGGGTTTTTGAAAATTGACGTGTTTATGTTGATATTGTTATGGGAGATTGGAGAAAGGGATTCATGATGTTTGTTAAAAAAATGGAAAAATAAAGAAAGGATAAAGACTTAATTTTTTTATTAAAATTTCAGACACATGTTTTAAAGTTCAAAATTACGTGAGGGTTTTAATGCAATTTTTTGGAACTGAACTATGTGGAACATATAGGAGGAAAGTTTTAACATTTCTTGCGTTTGAAGTCATGATTTAATTTATGAGGTTTTGTTCTTCAAAAGTTTAAAGTAAAACTAGCATGTGTCGGAAAAATTTAGGCTAAATTGGATATATAATCCATTAACTATTTATGCGATTTTATATTGATACCATAGTTAGTTTCCATTATGGTTCGGTCCTTTAACTCACTTTCTTTTAGCCAAATAAATTCTTTATGTTAAATTGTGAGAAAAACATTAACAATCATTATCCCCTTCATCATCAAACCCATAAAAATTCATCACTTTTATCACCAAACCCAGAAATATAAAAAAAACTTAAAATTTAAACCCAAAAACAAAATATATTTAAACCCAAAAACTCAAGCTTGACTCTCTGCATCTTCTTTAATTTTGAAAATTACAATTATAAAAAAAAACTGATAACCATTTATATGCGTCTCTTCTTGGTCCAAAAACAATCTACAATACTCGGACTAAACCAGACATGTACAAATGAAATAATACAAACAATGGCAATCTGATTGACACCATGGACAACAATCAATTATTTTAAAGGAAATTATCTAAAGGAATAAACAGACACAATTTGTTGATTTTGTGAGCAGCATGAGCAGGGGCGTAGCTAGGATTCTGACTTCAGGGTGGCCAAGATTAATCAAAAGTATTTATATGAAATGACACATATCTCTTCTAATTTATAACCAAAGTTTTGAATTTTAATTTGAGTTTAGACATGCAACAATGTTAAAACTTTATAATGTTTTGCTTATTTAAACCCCACAAGACTCGAGAGATTAATACCTAGAGCTATCCCAAAAATTAAGAAATAATCTACAATATCACTTTTAATATTTTGACAAACCATTCATTCAAAAATATTTTGACAAACCATATACGGAGTATTAATGAATTGTTTTACATGTTTTCAAATGGAAAAGTATGGTCCCAAGGAGAAATATAAATGACACCTAGCTAGTATTGTAACTTTTAAAAAAATAGATTGGCTAGTATTTTATTTGACTATTACTAATATCAAAAGAAAAAAAAAACTAGAAGATTTCGTATAGATAAAGGGTTTTGTTAAAACACACCCACTAATTTTTATGTAGGAGTATTTTAGTAAGTTATAACTAAAAAGTTGATAAATACACGTTAAGGTGTATGCTAATATAATACACCTTTTAAAAAATAGGGTTAATTAAGTTTTTGGTCCCTATAAATATTTGCAGTTTTGTTTTTAATCCCTATAAAATTAAATCACACTTTTTAGTCCCTAGAAAATTTTCCGTTAGTGTTTTTAGTCCCTGTTAAATTAAAATTTGATTAATTATGCTGAAACTTCTAAATTTTTTAAAAATATGTTAAAAAATTTAAAAGTCTCCCTGTTAAATTTAAAAGGCTCCTTTGGGGGTTAGGAGGCTGAGAGAGTTTAAAAATATTTTTTGCTAAATTTTTTAGCCTCCCTGTTCTAAATAAGTATGTAAAAAATATGTTAAAAATTTAAAAGTTTAAGCACAATTAAGCAAATTTGAATTTTACAAAGACTAAAAGTATGTGTTTGGTCCCTGTTAAATTAAAATCCGTTTAATTATACTTAAACTTTTATAATTTTAAATGAATTTTAACAGACATGTTAAGAACATTATAATAATCTCTTTTATAAAAAATTAGAATATTTTAACATGTAATGAATTAAATATAATTTTTTTTAAATGCCAAAAACTCAAGATAAACCTAACAAAAATTTGAACCTAAAGATAAAATTTTGAGCTAACTTATTGCGGAGGAACGTTTTATAATGTTTTAAATAGGTATGTAAAAAATCATTAAAAAATTTAAAATTTTAAGCATAATTAAACAAATTTTAATTTAAAGGGACTAAAAACACCAACGAAATTTTTTATAGGGACTAAAAAGTGTGATTTGTTTTTATAGGGACTAAAAACAAAACTGCAGATATTTAAAGGGACTAAAAACTTAATTAACCCTAAAAAATAAGTGTGTGTATGTTAGCAAGTCCTATATGCATTTGCTATAATACACCTATGTATTTTTTAGGATTAATTAAGTTCTTAGTCCCTATAAATATTCACAGTTTTGTTTTTAGTACCTACAAAATAAAATCACACCTTTTATACCCTGTGACATTTTCCTTAAGCATTTTAGGGACCAAAAATGTTGATGAAATTTTTTAACAGGGACTAAAATGCTAATGGAAAAATTTTATAGGGACTAAAAATGCTGATGGAAAATTTTATAGGGACTAAAAACAAAATTCTGAATATCTACAGGGACCACTTACTTAATTAACCCTATTTTTTAAAAGGAGTATTTTAGCAAGTGATAACTAAAAAGTGGTTAAATGCACTCGTGTTTGGATGGGGGAATGTTGTGAGGGAATGTAATGTTTTGAGACAATTCAAATACTTTGTGGTGAATTCCATTGTTAAGATAATAATTTAAAGAATTTTCAAAATGATGGAAATTTATGAAGTATTTTGTTCAAGTTAAATTTTAAATGACACCTAAAAGTTAAGAATTTTAAAATGCTCCATTGGTATATTTTTCAAAATTTGCAGTTTGGTCCCCCAATAAATTTCAAAAATTTGCAAATTGTCCCCTCAAATTTTTCAAAAATTTATAATTTGACCCGTCAAATTTTTTGAAATATGCAAACTGACCCCTAATTTCAATTTTCAAATTTGACCCAAAAAAAGTAAAATTTATAAAAGTTTCCCAATAATTATGACAATGAAATTTTTTATTATTCCATCTTGACAAAAATATTGAGAAATGAAAGCATTTTAATTGAATCAATTGAATTACCTAATATTCTAAATTCTTTAAAAAAAATTCAATTACCTCATCCAAACAAACTCTAGGATGCAACTTGCTAAAACACTCCTATATAACAACTAATGGGTGTGTTCTAGCAAATAACATAGATAAAATAATGAATTATATATATATATATATATATATATATATATATATATGTTAAACAAAATTAAAATTTTAAGGTGGACAATGGCCTCCATAGGCCTCTCTTGTGGGTCCGCCACTGCATGAGGAAATTAATTATTTTTTAAGTATAAAAATTCAAATCTAGATAGCAACCCAAAAAAAGATTGTTTTTTTGAAGGTGTAGTAAAGTGGATCTTGCTCAATTCTGAGAGCTAACTTTTTCCATTCTTCTCCAGATTAGGTTTCATCATCTTATCCATCTGAAAATTTTCCCAAATCAAAAGGGAGATTTTTTTCTTTTTGTTCCTAATTTCACGTTCTGGACAATATTTACCAAGCAATGCATTCAGCGGACTCAAACAACAAATCTTATGCGCGTAATATTAAAAATTGGTTTTAAAAGTAGGTGCATCGAGAGAGATTCTTATAATCTTCTAAAATATTTATGTGGGATATATATATATATATATATATATATATATATATATATATATATATATATATATATAGTTTTGCTAGAAGCCACCCATGAATGTGTTTTTAGCAACACACACCTCAATGTGTCATTTCCATTTTTTAGTTATAACTTTGTCAAAAAACACCTTAATAAAAATTCGTTGGTGTCTTTTCGCAAATACTCATAGAATAACTTGCTAAAAGACACATGTCTTCTAGCAAAACCCGTATATATATATATATATATATATATATATATATATATATATATATATATATATATATATGGATTTGCTATAACACACCCACTAGTTTTTATGTGGGAGCGTTTTAGCAAAGTTATAACTAAAAGGTTAATTAATACACCTTGAGGTGTATGTTGCTATAACATACCTTCTTAAAAAATAAGTGGGTGTATCTTAGCAACTCTTATAGACATTTGCTATAATACACCCACTTATTTTTTAGAAAGAGTATTTTAGCAAGTGAATAACTAAAAAGTTGTTAAATGCACCCTAAGATGTAGTTTGCTAAAACACTCCCATATAAAGATTAGTGTGTGTTCTAGCAAATCCCATATATATATATATATATATATATATATATATAGACACACACACACATACATACTTGAATGTGTCTTATTCCCTAATCAAATATATCTGAACTAATTTGTGGCGAGATCTATGATATTACCCTCGACACTTTCAAGACTATCATCTTCAACTTTTACAACATCTACAACCTTTTTATATCATCTTTAAATTTCTATGACATCACCTCATCTTAAACATGATTGAGCTCATTATAACTAGGCTCTCAATCCGATATACGGTTACTATTTAGATCTCATGTAAGATCAAGACGAATAATGGAACACAACTCAAGACCGTAAAAATAGGCCATAAACGGCACAAAATTCACAATAACCATCATTACTGACATCCATTGCATAAATAGGGGCGATTAATACATTTTTGGGAAGTCGTGTTGAACTGGAGGAAGATTAGTAGACTAATTACTTAGACACCCACTTTTACGCTTTCTAGTTGGACATGATTGAAGCTTGCATTGCTTTAGGTTCTTGTTTTGATGATGTTAGGTTATAGTAGTTTATAGTTTTGTGATGTTGTTTTAATTGTTGGTTGTTTTATTTTTAGCAATATAGCATAAAATTTTGTTAAAGCACTTAACAATCCATGTCTCATTATGTCTCATGTGTTCCTTGTGTCTTGCATACCATTTCTGCTGAAGTTCTGCATGTAAAATCTTTTTTTCCAAGCCTTTGAATTGATTCACACAAACCTGAATCATATCATCAGAAGTTTCTGAATTGGGTGAATCATACCATGAATTTTTGAATCTTATCATGATTGAATCGATTCAAATTTGTTTGAATCATATCAATGAACCTCTCTGACTTGTGAGCGAATTGACTCAAATTAGTTTGAATTGTTTCAATCTTCATCCCGGGTCTCTTGAATCGAATCATTTTTTATCTGATGTGTTTCAATCTTCATAGCCTCCAGGCTTGTCTTTTAGATGTCTGAATCGATTCACACATTTAGTCAATCAATTCAACATGTTTTAGTCCGAAATTTTTTCCGTGACACCCTTTTATGTATATAATCACTTCCTCATAACACCCAACTCATTGAATCAGTTGCATCTATTCTCTCTAGAGTATCCAAACCTCATTGTTCATACATTTTTCAAGATTAAACATTTTTTCTTAGAATCACTTTGTTCTTTGAGTCATAAGATTGCAAGAGTGCTATAGGGATTATAAGTTGGTTCATTCAAGGAAATTGATTGGGTAAATCATGCTTCTAAAGTGAAATGAATAATCTCATTCCACCTCCAAAGGTCTTAGGGGTTCTTTCTAAAGTTCTTGTGTTCAAGGGAATCTAATTTCCGGACAGAGCATCGAAGAGTTCGAGTGAAGAACTTCAAGGGTGGCACGGGTGATTGAAGATTAGAAGACATCAAGAAGCACCAATTTCAAAGGGTATTTGAAGATTGAGGGAGTGATTGCATAGGAATTGAAGAACTAGGGTCGTTTCAAAGAATTCTTGTAATCACATTGTAATCAAACATTCAATATTCTATTGGAAGTCCTTGGGGGAGACATTTTCCATCAAGAAAAGTGGAGGTAGCTCGAAGGGAGGACGAAAGAGTGAACCACTATAAATCTTAGTGTCTTCTCTCTTCTCTACCCTCTTTAATTTTGATTTATTGTGTATTTGAAGCTTGATAAATTGGTAGTGTAGAAATTAGGTGTGACCTAGGTTTAAATCCTTTAGACTTGATTTTAATTTGTCTAACAATACTATAAGATCTCACTTATTTTTAATTGGTTGACAGCTCTTAGGTTTGGTTTGAGATTGTACTTGTTTTGTAACTTGTGTAAATTTCATTAATATTATATTGTATTAAGATTACTTAGAATCTTTCAATTCAAAGTTAATCTTAGCTTCAACATAGTCTTACTATTTTTTATCATTGTTATTGAACCTTAAATAATCCGATAAGTCGTAATACGCTTTACTAAAAACGCTTTTGCTACTAACACGATATTATTTTTTAAACGTTATTCACCCCCCCTCTAGCACGTACTACATTGTCATATCGACAACAATGATAATTTGGATTGTGAAACCGGTGTATCTGAATGAAAACTTTTACATTATCAAAGAAAGGCGCTGATCACTTGATTGACCGTTAAGAACGATCATCTTCAGTAGACTATCCCACTTTGGTGCATCTTTGTATATTATTTTTTTGGAGTTGGACACATTGAGGTTGTTTTCGGTAAAGCAAACTGATGAAACTACATTTGCATATGGACCTTCATATTGTAATCATAAGCGTTAAATTGGACATGCCGAGTATTATCATGTGTTAAAACTCAGAAGAAAACAAAAATTGGTTTGCTCTAATGCTCATGTGTTTCAAAATATACTGCTTGAAAGTGTTTTACTTATTTCAAATTCTATAATCTGAAAACCCCCGTGACAAGACCATAAGAGAAACAAAGTCTTAAAACTCATCTTTTTTTTGTGTGTGTGTGCAGATGCTCTAATTAACAGTGGTCTAACTTTGAATACATGTGTATATTACTACTCTTTACCTTTACATGTAAGGGGTGATTATGTTAAAAATAGGTTTGGTTGACCTAATTTCAGGTTTAATCACTCTTGAGAGGGTATTGGTTTGGTCCCCACTCTTCTTTTGTAACAATCTTCTTTTGGTTATGATATATTTGGAGAGTTAGCTCTTTGCTACTCTTCTTGATTAAAAAAAAAAAAAAATCTAGACATCTTTAATTTTAGATGTGATTAAAATACCGCATAAAGACAATGTTGATTTGTCAACAAATCTCAACACTGCCTTAAACTAGAGAAATAAAACAGAACTACATATGAAACTACAAGATTATCTATTGGCAATCAATGACACGAGAATTTTATTGGTTATTTTAACAGGGTCTCCTTTTCTAACCATATTTTATGTAACCACAAGATTTGAACTCACTACCTTATCGCAGACATGTGAGACTAGTTACTCCGATACCAAGATATACAATGTTGGTTGTCCTCTCCCTATTACAAAGGTTTGGATATGAAATAAAAAATAGATAAACAAAAGGTTGGTAAAAGAAAGAATGAACTATAGTTACAACCAATATTTTCATGTGAAATCTATTCGATGAGTTAAAGAGACAAACATGATACATCAATATACTAAAGAGATATTTGATCATTATTCTAAATATAATGAAGGATTTCTTGCAACAACATAACTATCAAAAACTATTTAATTAATTTAGTTAAATATATCATGAAGGTTTTTACTATATAAAGTGATAAAACAAATTTATATTTGTTACATTGCAAAGTTGAAAAAAAATATGGCTGACGTTCTTAAGTTTGTGTATATTATGTTCTTATTTGTTTATCAATTTCATGTTGCACCTAACAATGAAAGTACGCTATTTATCATTTTTTAGATTATATTATGCACAATACAGTAGAAACTCTTTAAATTAATACTCGGTAAATTAATAAACTCTCTAAAATAATAATAGGTTTTAGACTCTTCAACTTGTAATGCAGAACATGCATAGGGGTTCCAGTAGCTGGAGTACTCCAATGAACAGATATTAAATTTTCACAACTGTCAAATTCAGTCCAAGTTTTGTAAAATTTAAATCTGGGGATGATAATGACCGGGGGGTTTTTATGGATTGTCAGCAAAAGAGGAAAATAATCAGAGTAACATTTGAGTAAAGTGTTACAGCTAGTGATATTCCAATGGTGAATCCATTTCTCATTGCAAATGGCCCTGTCAATTCTTTGAGCCATGAAGGCGCCACCCTCCCTTCTATTAGTCCAAGTAAACTGAGCTCCTTTAGTGCTTAGATGTATGAGATTATTCAAATTTGACCAGTCCCTAAATTCATGACAGGAAATTTGCAAAGGAGTCCTGCCACCAACTCTTTCATGAGCACCAAGTAGAGAGTTGAAGTCCCCCACAAGCATCCAAGGACCTGGAAATTCTTGGAGGAGATTGGTCAAATCCAGCCAAAGCTCTCTTCTTTTAGAGTAGGTGGTAGAGGCATAAATGACAGCAATGAAAATAAGAGCCCCCTCTGACATGAAAGAAAAGGCAATGCATTGATTACTATTATGCAAAATGTTGACAGTGTAGTTATTGTTCCAAAAACACCATATAGTATTCCTGGTATTCTTGACCCAATGATGTAGATTAAGCTTCTTCCAATACCAAGCAGGGACGGTGTGATAGGGGACCAAAGGTTCGGCCAGAAATAAAAATTCTGGTTTGTGGGTAGATAACATTTGAAATAAATGTATTTGCGTTTCAATATTCCCAATTCCTCGAATATTCCAAAAAATGAGCTTCATAGAGAAACAATGTGGTTGTTTTGTGGTTGACTGCCAGCTTGGGATCTGGTGTACACAATTTCAGCTTTGTTGACTTGTGAGTTGACTTTAACATGTTCCGAAGCATTGAGATCTTTGCTGGGAGATCTGTGCTTTTTAGGTCTTCCTCTCTTACCTTTTTTCCCTGTTGCAAAGATAGTAGCAATAAACTCGGATGCATTCTCAAAACTGGTTTTTTGGGAGTCATTGTCAGTTTCAGGCTCCATATTACTATCAGTGTCCTGCTCATCTCCCCAAAATTTACTCAATATTCTGGTGCTCTTGATGCTTGCAGCAGAGGCGTGCCTAGTACCATCAAAAATCTGCATTTTGCTTTTGTCTGGCCCTAAAACCTCTTCAGTGGTTGTAATAGGTGTGGTGATTTGCTGCAAAATAGGTTGTTCCCCCAATTCAGGATCCAAAGCTAGACCAATTGAAACAGCAGTAGCCCTGGGGAAGACCTTCCTCCCAGTATTGCTACTGTGCACTAGAGAGCAATATTCATCCATGGGGAAAGTCTGCCTCCCATTGTTAGAAGCTTGCTTGGGGATGCTTGGAGTACAAACCACAGGTTGTGAGGGGCCATCATTCAATTTTCCTGGGGCCTCATTCCCTATGGTATGTATCCAGTCTCCCTTCTCTATAGGATTGTCCCCATCATTACAACTGATATGCACATCTTCCTCAACAGTAATTGATGCGAAATCCTTATCAACAGGTCTAGCCTCCCCTGCCTCAACTTCAGCCTCGTCAACCAGAACCTCAAAAGAATTGTGAATTGGCAACTTTTCTATTGTGCTATTCCTCTGTTGTTGATGCGGCAATTCCCCTTCCTCCAGTTCAATATTGAGGTCAAACTGTTTGTTCAGTGCCGAATCCTCTACAGGAGATATGTTATGGAAGTTGCCGTGAGGCTGTGAGTCTGGTCCCTTGACCACTGTGTTACTCTGACAAGGAACTGTCATGCTGTTCTTACCATTCAAGCTTAGTTTAGGCATGGTTTTGGCCGTAACAGGGTGAGTCTTTCTGTTGGTAATAACAGTGCCTTCAACATTAGTGTTGGAGTTCAGTTTGGTGCAGTTTTGTATGATGTGGCCAAGCATTTTACAGTGTGAACAAAACAAGGGATGTTTCTCATATTGAATGGAGATCGAGAGAGCATGGTCCTCTAATTCCACTACCACAGATTCAAACAACTTTTCAGATAGATCCACATCTATTAAGACTCTAGCAAAGATTCCAAAACGTCTATTTTGTGTCGCCTCATCAATGGTTAGAGGTGTGCCTAAACCAGATGCAATTTCAAATAGAGTCTGTTTTTCCCAGTATTCTTGAGGTAAATTCAGGAATCTTACCCAAATTTGAGCATGAGTCTGGGTTTGAGCTTGAGGTGCGAAGTTCTTGGACCAGCAATAGAAACGAAGCAGTCCAGGCCTTAGATTCACCGTTCCAAGTGCCCAAATTCTGCGCATATCTTCAATTGAGTTGAAGTTGAACTCGAAAAACCCCTTTCCCAGCGGAATCAGACTCCAATTGTGAAGATTTGGCCATAGATTTTGGAGCTTGGCCTTCAAAGCTTGCGTAGTTAAAGGATTGTCCCCTTTGTGAAGAGTTAAGCGCCCATGAAGATGTGTTTTGCACGCTGCTAAGCCAGATTCATAAGCAGCTCTAGAAATTCGAATACGCACTGAATCCCCCATTACCACTTTGGGAGGAAGATGAGCTAGAAAAGAGTCACCGGAGACCTCACCGGAGAGTGCTTGTGCGAAGGTTTTGACGGAATCTTGGGATTTCATCGGAGCTTGCACCTGTTTATCCACCGTCGAGTCCAATGCTGCCATAAACGGCCAAGGACAAACCATACCGGAGATCAAAGAAGCGAACCAGGGTTAGATCCTCGCGGAGAGAGAGCAGATCCAAAAACTCAGAGGAGATTCAGAGAAGGAAGAAGAGAAGTCACCGCCGTGAGTACAACTTCAAATAAGGAAGAAGAGAAGTCCACCGCCGTGAGTAGGTGGAGGAGGCCAACCAAAACGAAAGCCAAAGAGTCACCGGAGATTAGTTAGAGTCACTGGAATAGGCAGTTACGGTGGTTAATTGCTTATAACAGTGATCAGATCATATACAACTTGTTAAATCAAATTGAGTTTATTTCACAAAAATGAATATATAAAATCTTCCATGTTTTTTTGAATGGTTGATGATTTCAATTTCATATATGAATCATTTCCCAGATTTTTTTTCATCATATATGTTGTTATTCTACAATTTGATGTTGAATAACCAAAATATTTGACTTTCGCCTAAAAAAAAAAATCTCAAATTCATGCATTGATAAAAAAAAAATCTTGCATTCTTCGGTTAAAAAAATAAAGGTATTTTTTTTTTAAAATTCATAAGGTTTAATTTTTTAAACCGAACAATGCATAACATTGTTGCGAAATAAAGACTCTAAATATGACATGTGTAATTAATGAGACACGATTATTGTATTTTGAATTGTTTATGAATATGTTGGATGTAGAAATCCTATCAGGAAATAACGCTGGAAAAAGAGCATTGTTGCCCATACTTAAATTAAAAACAAATGCGAGTTAAAAACTTCTTTTTGTGCTTAGTAGATAACAATTTTCCTTTAGACAAGATTTTGTTGTTACCATAAATAAGTTGTCGTCACAAGGTCAGACTATTCTCAACGTTGGAATTTATCTTCCATGCCACATTTTTAGCCCTGGTCAATTATATGTTCCTTTATCAAGAGGAGTCTCTCAAAATTCAACAAAAAGTTTTCATCATAGAAATACGAGGTGAAGTTGGAGACTTAAAAAAAAATAGTTTTTTATTAAAAAAAATAGTTTTTAAAGATATTCTTTAATCGCAATCATAGAATTTTTTTCGTTTACATAACAACTCATTTATACATTTATGTTATCATTTTACAAGTTATCATTAAAATAAACAATAAATGATCGTTATTTTATTTTTATTTTATATACAGACAAACCAAAAAACGTCGAGTTGATAAATAATTTCGTTATATGCTTTGACAATAATTTATAGATAAATAGATGTTCGAATAATTTCTATTAATATGTAAAAATTATACAAACGAACATAATAAAATACACAGATATGTTAGCGAGGTAAAAAGAGTGGACAGATGAGCACGATAGTACACGTCTTTCCGCTAGTGTATGTGTGTGTGTGGCGTAAGAAAATTGGAGTTTCAATAAAATTATATAGCTTTCTAAGTTAAGTACAAAATATGAGGGAAAATATAAATTTAACAACACAAACTTGGACCACAGAATAGCAACGATGAGAGAGTAGCAACGATGAGAGAGATATCAAATGATACTAATGTGTCAAATTAAATATGACACCAAATTTCATCCATTCAATTTGGTTAATCCAAAGACTTGAAACAATCACTAAAATAATTAAAGTGGTCAAATTTTTTTTTGATTTATCTTGCTATATGTTTCCTTTAATAGTTGATTTTACACTCAAGACTAAATTTATTTTCTCATATTTCTTTTCTATATCAAAATATATATCTTTATCTCTTCCACATTGATCATTTCTCTATTGCTACCACTTCTTAATACATTCTTTTGCGCAATAAGAAGTTCCATATCTAGTAGAATGATCCATTTTTCTTCAAGTGTTGGGCTTACTCCATAAGGAGTCGGAGCATGTTTAATCTGTTTGAATCATTTTTATGACCCAAATAGTTGAAGTTAACCCTCATGGTTACTATTTAGATCTCATGTAAGATCAAGACGAATAATGGAACACAACTCAAAACCTTAAAAATATGTCATAAACAACACAAAATTCACAATAACCATCATTAGAGACATCCATTTCATGAATAGAGTCGACCAATTCATTTTTGGGAAGTTGTGTTGAACTGGAGGAAGATTAGTAGACTAATTACTTAGCCAACCACTCTTGCTATTTTTAGTTGAAGATGATAACTTGGATTGTGAAATCGGTGTACCTGAATGCAAAAATTTTACATTATCAAAGAAAGACGGTTATAATTTTTTTTTACACTATGCAAAATATTTTGAGTTGGATACATTGAAGTTGTTTTTGGGAAAGCAAACTGACAAAACTGCATTTGCATATGTACGTTCATATTGTAATAATAAGCGTTAAATTGGACATGCAGAGTATAATCATGTGTTAAAATTCATAAAAAACCAGAATTTGGTTATGCTCTAGTGTTCATGTGTTTCAAAATATACAACTTCAAAGTGTTTTACTTATTTCGAATTTTATAATCTGAAAACCCCTATGACAAACATAAGAGAAACAATGTCTTCAATTATTGGACTCCATCCGGACATCTTTAATTTAAGATATGATTGAAATACCGCATAAAGGTCATGTTGATTTGCAACAGATCTCAGCACTGCATTAAACTAAAAGTATAAAACAAAACTACATATGAAAAATTTCTAGTTAAAAAAGGAAACGACAACATACATCATAATAAATTCAAGAAATAAAAATAAATAAACTATATCAAATAAATCCTAAAATTGACTAATGACTAAAGACAATTAAAATTAAGTAAAGACTAAAACGATAAATAAAACACACATGATGGATAATTACCATGTTTTTCAATTAATACATAAAGATATTATCATCTCATATTATTCCTAAAACAAAATTTGTTACCATTATTTACTATATTAACTATTTTGTGATTTTCGTTGTATTTCTTTACCATATTACAATTATGTAGGGTATCCATTGACAATCAATGACTAATCTCAAAAGGAGAATCTTATTTGTCATCTTTAACAAGGTCTCCCTTTCTAACCATATTTCATATAACTACAAGATATGAACATGCTACCTTCTTTAAGACATGTGAGTCTAGTTACACCCATACCAACATATATTGTTGGTTGTCCTCTCCCTACTGCGAAAGTCAGGATATTAAATAAAATGTAGAAAAATAAAAGGTTGGTAAAAAAAGAATGAACTATAATTACAACCAATATTTTGATGTAAGATATATTCGATGAGTTAAAGGACAAACATGATATATCAATATACTAAAGAGATATTTATTCATTATTATAATTTAAATTCTTGCAATAACATAACTATTAAGAATTATTTAATTAATTTATTTAAATATATCATGAGAATGTTTACTATATAAAGTGATAAAAGAAATATATATTTGTTAAATTGCAAAGTTGAAAAAGAAAAAAAAAAGATGTCTGGCGATCTCATGTTGGTGTATATTGTGATCCTATCTGTTTATCAATTTCTTGTTGTAGCCAATGATGAAAGTACGCTCGTTATCATTTTTAAGATTATATTATGTACAACATTTCAGCCCTTTTCAGTAATATTTCTTTTTCTTATTTTACATTACAGAAAATTGTGTTTCTGACTCCGATTGTTTTGAAGTTTTTCCTTTGCCTCGTCATGTAATTATGAAGTGCATTGAAAATCAATGTCATTTTCTTGGATTTGAGGTAAAAACTATTTATCTCTCACACTTTCATATATTTCTAGCTATGAGCTTGCAATTTCTTTGATAGCCTTAGAAACAATTTCACACACACACATCTCATCGATTCAATTTGATTAATTCAAAGACGTGAAAAAATTCACTAAAATAATTAAAATGGACAAATATTTCTTGATTTAGCTTGTTATATGCTTCCTTTAATAGTTGATTTTACACTCAAGACTGAATTTATTTTCTCATATATGCCCTTTCATTTTTATATCAAAATATTCGTCTTCATTTCTTCCGTCGATCATTTGTTAATTACTACCACTTCTTAATTTTTTGAAATTGATATTTGCTTAAACTTAATTTGCAGCAATGCTAATGTTCCTTTTGAATAACGCAAGCTATTGTTGCTGTTGGATAAATTTATTGAAATGTAATTATTATTTAATCTAAATTTATATTTCATCAGTTTTCATTCACTGTTAATAATAGGACTGATTTTCAAACAAATATAAAAATACCGAAATTGAAAAAAATCAGGGTAAATATATAAGAAACTTGATTAGTGTTGTTATGGCTATTGGCTGCTAAACTCAACAATAGGGGAATCTTGATCACCTAAAACCAACATGACATAGTAGAAAGAGTAATATCACTTCGACAAATGAAATAGTAACCGAGATAATCAGGAGACAATGATAATGCATGGAAAATTAGCCCGGAGAAATTTTTGGTAAGTAATTAACTAAGAGAAGAAGGATGAACACTTTTCACATATATGACACAATGCATGTTTTTCACAACAAACACAATATTCATACCTCAAGGTTCGCATATTCTTGGCGCAAGACTCACATAGTTCACATTTCAAGGTTCAAATAATTCACACAATATGATTTCACAATTCTACAAGTCATATTTATTCACATTAAGATATCATATTGAACACATACATCATTAAATGAATGAATCTAAAAAGTCAATTTTGTTTATATTTAGAAACAGAAGGAGTACGCTTATTGTGTGATACTCTGGAAGGATGCGGGGTGATTGTTAGTCTTTTGGTATGAATTTTATATATAGACCATATTTCACTTGGTGGAGACCATTGTAGAAGTGTTGTCATTAACTGACAACTAAATTTTCCATATTGATATGAGCAATTTTATATTACGGTCATGGACTCTTGCATGATCATACATGCTAACCCTATGTGTAATTTTTTTGATACTTGATATGTGTGGATTGTGTTATTTAATGAAACACTATAACTAATTATATAGACTAACATTTAAGGTATAGAAATTTTAGTCTACAATACAAGTTCAAACCATAAACTTGACTTAAAATCAAGGAGAAGGTACAAATTTTAGTGAATACAAGAAATTATTCTTACCCTTAGTCTTCGTAAGCTAAAACGCCTTGTTCTTACCCTTAATCACCTATTCATATATAAAATAAAAACTAAACGGAATGAGTTCCTTAATCTAAACAAAAACTGGATATGCACTCATACCAGAAATCAGGAATAACTAGGGGAACTCTTTTAAACTTTATATAATCACATACAGTGTATAACTAACTACAAAAGGTGTATCACACATTATAATCTTGGTCGATTTTTACTACAGGCCCCCTAAGCGTGAGTGTACCCACAATTATCTACCTACCGGCGAAGTAAAATGTAAGTGGTGTCCCTCTTACCTACCTTTATCTTAAAAATGCTTATAATTTTACTACTATTATTGTTGTTGTTGTCAATCATAAAATGGGAATCATGTTCGGTCTTTATACAACTATGTGTGTAAAGTAGTACTCATCATTTCATGATATATTTTAGGCTTAATAGCAGTTTTAACCCCCTAACTTTTTTAAAGTTGCGATTTCGGTCCTCTAAAAAAAACTACAAAACCGCCCCCAAAGTTTTGCATCTATGGCAGTTTTGGCCCCCAAGGTCAATTTTAACTCGGTCTACGCTGACGTGGCACCCTAAGTAAGGTGCCACATGTTATTTTTTAATTTTTTTTTGCCTTGAGGGGCCAAAACTGCTACAGTTGCAAAACTTAATGGGCGGTTTTGTAGTTTTTTTTTCTTAGGAGGCCAAAATCGCAACTTTGTGAAAGTTAGGAGGCGAAAACTGCCTATATTTTACCATTGAACGTACACATTCGATAAGATATTATATTTCATTCGGTTATATTTTAAGTTCAACCTCAATTGTAATTTAACATTAGCATCATATTCCTAACACATACTATTCAGTAGAATAATTACATCCATTCCATTTACTAACAATTCACATGATAACTAGATGCAACATAATGCAATCCAGTTCACATCAAAGTAGAAACATAGAAATATCTCAAACAGTAAAATTCCAATGGGTTCACACTTGTAATGCACCAAAGTTCAGAACCAAATTAGTTTTTCTCTTTCAATCCATCTCGACTTCTTAAATAAAACTACATCAATGAAGGTTAAATGAACGATTTCTAAGGCATAACTCCTAACTCAACTAATCAAATTCCTAGGTTTCAATTACTTCATACAAAAATTAAGAATATTTCAATCACTAATGAAATTCCTAGGTTTCAATTTCTTGCATGCAATCGGGTACAAGGATCTGGTGATGTGAGTTGCATGGGAGGAGGAGAGAAGAAGAGAAAATCTAAAATTTTGACCTAGTTGACTCTTTTCCTCTTTTAACTGGAGAGCCACGATGCTAAGTTACCAAATTACCCTTAGTTATAATGACTAATTTTTTTTTTTTTTGGTCAAGTACCCTTAGTGTCTGGAGTTCGAACCCTGACCCCTGCATATAAAATGCAATATCCCTACCAACTGAGCTAAGCTCACGAGGATGTTATAATGACTAATTTCTATTTTACCATGATACTAATTATTACAAATAGAATGAAATGAAGAGAATATGGTAAATGAGTATACATTGCTAAATTAAATTTTGGGATGTACATTTAATGTGATATTTTCTTGATGTTATTTTTTTTTTTTAATTTTTTTTGGTCAATCTTGATGTTATTATTTATCTTGATTAAATATGAAAATAAGTGTGTTGATCATCTTTATGTAGAGTCCATGTTCATAGCTTTGTATAACTTGTCATAAACTGACCCTTGTACAACATTTTAGGTGCAAGGATTTCAAGAATAATGGGAAGATAACATGGATTTAGTGCTTGCTCTGTTTATTTTTAGACCATCATGGTACTTTTATTTTCAGTTTGGGAAACTTGGTTTAAACGAAAAAATTCTATTCGGAAATCGGTTTGTTTGCTTAATAAAATTTATTGTTGTAAATGGAATTATTTCAATTCCACAAATTTTCTCCTGAAATTAATTTATATTGCACGTATTTAATTATCTTTTCAATGAAAATAATAAATAATATTTTAATTTAATTAGTAAGCCTTTGCATTGTTTATGAAAAGCGAAGAATAATTTTTTCAGCGTAAAATCAGGGTCTTAGTTAACGACTTGGACAAAAATTAGGGTGTTACAAAACAAATCTTTGAAGAAAAAAAAAAAAAATCAATTTTTGTCTTTTTATTGAAATTTAAAATCTTTCTTGTTGATTTTAAACTTTGATTTCAAGTATCAGTTTGGTCAAGTAATAAATGTCCGTTTAAACCACTTAATTTTATTTAAAGTAACAGAGTGGTCCTTGTTGTTAATTTAATTTAAAAAAATATTAAATTTTGGTCCTTTAACTTGTTTAATTAATATTAGTTTGGTCTCTTAACTTATTTAATTATTATTAGTTTGGTCCTTAAACTTAACGTTTTTTGAATTAAATTAACAGAAGGGACCAAACCGATACTTTAAATAAATAAAGTTAAAGAATTTAAACGGACCTTCAATTTCTTATTGAACTAAACTGATACTTGAAATTGAAATTGAAATTAAAGTATCAATAAATTTTTGCGTGGTTATTTTAACACCTTTCAAATGAAGTACACTAAATGGACTAAAATATTTTCTTTTACTCTCATTCTTTCTCTCAACTGCACACATACACTAAAAATCGCACTTTTTTTACTTCTAAAATCTCTTGTGGACCTTCCTTCAACCATATATTCATCTTGAGCGATGATACTTTGACAACAAAAAATCAACAACTTTTGCTTACACCGTATATACCATGAAGCAATTCTAAGCTTGCACGGAATCCAAGGTGGTAAGAAAATATTAAAAAATTCAGTTTGTATTCAAAACCGTATGAATTTACGGTGGAGGATAGGGATGACAATTGAACTCAGGTCCAATAGGTACCCGTAAAAAATACTCACAATATGTAGTGTAAAACCCCGCTTTTATGTGTCTGTGTACGGGTCCGGGTAATACCCACAAAAATAAATGAATACAAGCACGCGTAAAGGTACTATACTACCTAGATCCGCAACCCCGCATATACATATTTATATAATATCATAAATTATTTATTTATTTTGGTGTATAATTAATAAATTATTTATTTATTTAGCTATTTAAGCCTAAACCTAAACTTAAACCAAAAAACTACTTAATACAATAATTACTCCATCATGCCGGTGTATAATTTTTTAGAGATATTTTGGATGTTTTCTATTTGACTAAATACTACGATTCTATTATTTTATGAGTTAATTTTAAAAAATTGGGACCGTAGTTTTATTTCATTTGTGATGTTTTTATTGTCTTTTCATAATTAAAGTTTGGATAATGGATACAGGTATGGACACTTAGGTACCCACAGGGTATGAAAAAGGGGACTAAAGTTGTTGCCCACGAGGGTACAGACACGGATACAAGTATTTTTTATAAATGCAGGTATGAGGAAGGGCACAGTAGTACCCTACCCATTAAATATCCATTGCCATCCCTAGTGGAGGACAACCTTTTGGTGGACGGTTTATCATTTCTCATTTGTCTTTGTCTCTCTTTTTAACTTGCAAAGCTTCTTCCCCACCAAAACATCTTTCAATTACTTATCCCTAATAAGTAGGTGATAAAAGAAACTCCTACAAGAGTTCTTCCTTATTTTTTATTGCATGAGATTTTTCCTATCTTCCTCTCATATACCCATTGAATACATTAAGACACTAAGATAATGACATGTTAAAAATTTTAAGGGAGGGGAAGGAAGGGTTTTGGGGTGAGAAATATCAAGATAAATGGACAATCTTTCACATTTATTTTAAAGGGTGTTTTTTTAGTGAATGATAAATTAATGTTTATGATTTAAATAAGGAGGGTTTTGTATTATGAAGAAAAATTAACCTCTCCCAAGCTACTCTATTTATTATACTTGCTCGCAGCATTACCTTATTGGTTTTTCCTGCGGATTTGCATGCGGAAATTTATCCGCAGGAATACCTGATGATTTTTGCTGCGAATTCCCTAAGTCAAACGAAGTTTCCAGCGGATTTAGATATCGCAGGAACATCCGCAGGTATCTGTTATCCAACCTACGGAATTATTATCCAATATTGTTTCAATGTTTCCTTTCCGCAGGTTTTGCTGCGGATTTTCCTGCGATATTTTTATATTCATTTTCCTGCGGAATTTGTTGTGGTTTATTTATTTTGTTGGAATTTGTAAAATTTCAAATTTCTTAATTTGAAATATTGAATATAGACCCTATACTTTTAAATTTTGAACCAAAAGACTTAAAAATCGTATGCGGAATAGAACACCTTTACATTTATTGTAAATGTACAAAGTTGTCTTGGAGAGCTTAGCTCAGTTGATAAGGACAATGCATAATATATGCAAGGTCCGGAGTTCGAACCTTTGCCATGAAAAGTTAAATGTTAATTCGTTATATTAATCTTTTTTCCCTCACATTCGTCACGCTTTTGATGAAGTTAACTTAAATCCACTTATGTTTTTTTAAATTAGTTTATGCAATTGACAAAAATAGCCTTCTATAAAAAAAAAGATAGGTATAATTTAGTTTTTTTTTTATCCAAATGAAAATGTATACATTTGTTAATTAGATTTTCATGTTTTTTAGGTTGGTCCAACTTAACAAATCCTATGATAAATATGTATAAATATAAATATTCTTTATAAAAAGAAGTATAAATATAAATTCAGATAAAAAAAACTCAAAAGTCTTTCAAAAATTAAGATACAATTAACTTATGGGTTTTTCTATCATGTGCAAATTTGCACATGTTAAAAAATTAAAAGTGATAAGTTTGTCTTAGCTTGTGTATTCTATATTAAATAGATAACTTTTTAATAAATAATTGGGTGTTTTTCAATAAAAAGTTACTATTTGTAGTTTCCTTAACATGTGCAATATTGCACATTGCACGTGTTAGGCAAACCCTTAACATATTAATCTTTCACTCGATGTTCTCTCTCTATCACCGTCCACCATCGCTCCACCACCGTTCAGCCACCGCTTCATCACCGTTCCACAACCGCTCCATCACCATTGCACCACCACAAAGCTTCAAGCTAATCTTCGCTCAAATCGAAGTTGTTCGAAAACCTCAAAGTTGTGTTCGCACAGATCGAAGTTCTTCAAAAAGCTCGGAGTTGCGTTTTTTAGAACTTGTTCAAGCTCTTGGTCTTTAAAGCTCTGATCTGTGGTCTCTTAATTTGTGAGTTTCATGATTATAGTTTGTGAATTTGATCTAATTGATGAATTTTAGGTTTTGGATATTTTCATTCTAATTCAACTGAATTTGATATTGAATTTCTGAGTTATATGTTTAAGATTACTTTCATTCTTATTCAACTAAATTTGATGATGAGTTTCTGATTTGAGTTTCATGATCCTAATTTGTGAGTTTAATCTAATTTATGAGTTTTAGGTTTCAGATTCTTATGCACGGTAATGAGATTTTCATTGAAGGAGCTTTTCATTTGAGGAAATAGGTAATTCATTCATTACTTACTGAAAATTGAATTTTGGAGAGGCACATAAAGTGTTTGATGAAATGATTGTGAGAAATTTGTTTACTAGGTCTGCTATGATTGGTGCTTGTTCAAGAAACAAGAGTAATTGGGTGGAGGAATTTGTTTACTTGGGCTTCATCTTATAATATATGGAAGTTAATAGTATATGATTAGCACTTGATGTGTAAATATGACCTTATATTGTTTATTAGTTGCAAGTTGAATAGCTTATTTCAACACACATGGATAAATATATAGTTTAACAATGTTAAAATCAACCAATAACTTTGTAGCCTGCAAGGCTGCACCTATAACTTTATGAGGTTTAGTTTATATATCTTTGATAATGCATGTAAACATACAGGAACTAGAGTTGAAATAGGATAATTTGGCATAACACATGGGAAAAAGACTTTGATATATTATTGTATTGTATGTTAGGGAATGGTAAGTGAGTTTGAAGTTCCTTAATAAGGGGGATCCAACATTGGATAAATACCAATTTCATTGGCTGTATCCAAATGGATTGCTAGGAATTATATTCACATTTGGCCTTCTCTATACTTCTTTGAAAAGCAGAAGAACAAGGTCATGGTTGTATGGAACAGGTTTGTCGAGAAAACTCTTAGTGATATTATAAGGCTTTTGAGCCATCGTTAGCGAATTTCGATACAACCACATCTCGGACAGTCTAGATTTCAATACATATTTTAATTTCTTTTAAATTTAAAATATCAAACATGAAATATCTATTGTTCGATTTTGATTCGACAGTCCAGATGTGGCCAATCAATCATTAGCATGGCCAAACAATTTGTGTACAAAATTGTTTGCTGAGAACTTTCATATTTACTGATTTTGTAACCATGTGTACGGAGAATATTTTCTGTTGCCTACCTTTTCAAATTTACTGTTTTTTCCTCTAAAATACTTTTCCTGCGTCATCTGCTGCGGAAGTACCTGCAGATTGTTCGCAGCAAACAATCTTACGGGCAGGTAAACTCTTTAAAACTGACCAAACTTTAACTGCGGATTTAATGACATTTCGTGCGGATACATTCGCAGGAATATTTCCTACGGATCCAAAATCCTCAGGAAACAATTATCCACGAAGGTATTAACTGGGAACCTTAATCCTTAGCAAATTCCGCAGGAAATTGCAGTGTATTTCGCAGAAAATTCCGCAGGAAATGTGAGAGTTTCTAGTAGTACCCTCCGCTCCCTTGCCCTCCAAACTCTTAAACAAAGTCTAAGATGATGACACCTTGGAATTTTTGTAGTTTTTTGAATAATAATTTAAACAAAAGACATTAGTAAAACCATAAACCACCTTCATCATTCCTGCATCTCCATGCCGTAAGTCTGTCTGTAATTGTCACCACAATGCTATACATCGTAGTCCATAAATAATCCTTACTAGAAATACTACTTTCTCCTACACTACTAGTAATGCTCTTTATATATGGTTTCATCTATGTTTTTATTGTTGAAGAACAACATTAATTCATGACAGAAGCAGTGAGGATGGTTTCAAGGGTGAGTCTTCTAATTTCTTTGTTCCATAGTTTATACATTAAAATTGAAAAGCCCAAATTTTTATTGAACCCCAATTTTTATTCTCCCTTGAATCCGAATTTAACATTTATTTGTAATATATTTTGGTCATAATAAAGTTTTATATAGGCAGGTCTTGGTATTGGTTTTGAATATTAAATCATAAGACCGCATTTTTATATGGAAAAAAAACACTCTAATTTACCCTTTTCTATTCCAATTGGAATATCACTAATCGTATGAGTATATTATGTTTTTTTTCCTTTTCGAAGAAGCCAAAATTGATTATATTACCAACTAAAGTTGTCCTTCCTAGCACTAGGTGTGCCAACAAAGAACAAAAGAGTCACAAACAAAAGTTATAAGATGCAAAAACACAAGAAAACAAGAAAATAACAACTAGCCAATGCCCAAAATTGTGAGAGAGCTAAGCCACCAACTATGATAATTGAAGAGGAACGAAACATATTTCGCCTTCAACCACAAAAAGGAAAGTGACTTAATCCTATCCACACCAACTATGATAATTGAAGGGGAACGAAATATATTTCGCCTTCAACCACAAAAAGAAAAGTGACTTAATCCTATCCACAAGCTATAATATGGAGCATTCTTTACCATTGAAGATCATGTTATTTCTCTCTTTCCAGTTTCCCACACCCTAGCAAACCAAATCAAGTTCATAATAGATTTATGCACCTTACAACATGTTCTGGAGCAACTGTAGTAATACCCAACCTACGGTGAATTAAGTACCAAACAGAACCAAAACCGCGACAATGTAAAAATAAAAGAGAAGCTGTTTCCAGCAAACCGCAACCATCAACACACAACCAGGAATCAATGTTAATAACACCACGATGAAGAATATTATGCTTAGTTGCCAACCTATTACGAAAAAGAAACCAACCAAAAATCACAACCTTAAATGGGATATCATTATGCCAAACAACCTTTGCATCCACCGTAACACCTAATTGAGGTTGGTTAGTCAGAAAGTTGTAAGCACTACGAATAGTATAGCCATGAGATGTGTCTAAGTTCCTCACCCACTGATCCTCCCTATCAATTCGCTGCCACTTCCATGCCTCCCCCCTCCTCCACCCAGCCTAACTGAAACATATAAAAAATCGACACCCCTTTGAATTCCGACAAATCAAACAATCTGTTAACCATATCTCTTAACGACACACATCCTAACTACACATCCGACAAAAAATGGTATGTTTCCCGTTCCCCACATTTCTGCTAACATGGTCACTAAACCAACCCCCCTTACGAACGACGTCAATCTCGCACCACCAGGTAGAGTCGTGTCCCTCCTTCCTTCCTTCCTTCCTTAAAAAAACCTCCCTCAACACCATACTTTGCCGACAACACCCTAAACCAAAGTCCTTCTCTATCCACCAACAATCGCCAACACCATTATATTTCTCCAACAAAGCCATATTAAACTCCCTAATTCTCCTGACGCCAAGACCTTCAACCTCCTTTCTTAAGAAAACAAAGTTCCTTTCTTAAGAAAACACCATTTAATAGAATCATAAGCTTTCTTGAAATCCACCTTAAAAAGAAAACATTACTTCTTGCATTTTCTAGCTTCTTCCATCACCTCATTAGCCATCAAAATGTCATCAAGAATCTGACGAACTTTAATGAAAGTTGATTAAGAATCTGAAATAACAGACCTAATAGTCAAACACAATCTATTGGTTAGAACCTTCACTAAGATTTTGTACAAACTTCCGACCAAAGGAATGGGCCAAAAGTCATTCAATAAAACGCATAACATCATCCTTCAATATATCCCAAAAATCCTTAATGAAGCCAAAAGTAATACCATCAGGTCCTGGACATTTATAACTATCATAATCCCAAACGACACCCTTCACCTTCTCCAAACAGAAAGGCTTAACCAAACTAGCTCTTTCTCTATTTGACAAAGAACGAAACCGAAGATTTTCCATGCCAGGACGACCTACATAATGGTCTTTGAAATGAGAAGAAAAATGAGAGAACACATCACTACGAACATTATCAACACCGTCAACAAGAACGGAAGTCACTGAATTCCTTCTTCTCCTACTCGATATAATACCATGAAAATACTTTGAATTTCCATCCCTTCACGCAACCATTATGTCTACGGCTGCTGCCATCAAATACTACTATTTATCCGAGATAAAGAGAACAGTTCCTCCGATAACCCATGTAACCCCTCCACCACCACATCAATGAAATTCAAAGTCTCCCATTTCAAACCTGTAGTAGAAATTTTCTCCTTCAAAGATCATATTCATGCAAGTTTTAAGAATTTCATTGATGCCACTCTTTTATAGCTAACTTAATCATCTTGAATTTTTCTTTCACAACATGACGACCCTAGACTTCCACCTGAAGAGCTCTCCATTGCACGAACTAAAATTTTATAACCCGTAAAGTTTTCCAAACTCTCCATCTGGATACAAAGCATAATACAACAATGGTCATAAAGACCTATAGACTTCACCATCTGAATACAATTTGTCCAGATCAAACTCCAATTTTCAGATAAAAAGAACTTATCAATGCGGCACAAGGACTTACCATCTCCACGAAACTACGTATAGCTGCGGCCCTGAATAGGAAGATCCACCAACATATTGTCACCGATAAACTGATTTAGAGCTGAAGACCCCGGTTGCATATGCTCATTTCCCATACATCATCTCTCCTCCACACATCTAATTGCATTGAAATCACCACAAAACACAAATATTTTGACCTTTAAAAGAACCAAGCCTGACTGAAATACTATCCCAAAGAGCCTGATGACGGGAATCATCATAAGGAACATAAATATTAAATAAAACAAACTGCTCATTAAACGTTAGAAATCGACTAATAATTACCAAAACATGCTTAAAGGAAATATACGACAACACATCCACCTCACTACATTCCCATAATGTCCCATAGAAGGCCGAAAAGAATAACCAACATTTGCTCCTTCTCAGATAGACTTAAAAACCAAATAATCAAAAAGAACTAGCAAAATATTTCATTCCATTGTTTGGGTATCATACAACGGAGCGGAACAAATTACTTGTTCCACTGATTGGAAAGTGAACGGAATAGAATGAGTTATAACTTTTTTATTTCATTTTGACCCCTGTTTAAAAAACTATATTATGTAGAATTAAACCATATTATCTTTTATTAAAATTGATATTTTACCTTATATTAAATTTCTTCTCTTTCAGCTATTAACATTAAAATTGAGAGAATATAGTGAATTATAACTTGTTTATTCTTTATTTTACCCTTATTTTAAATAGATAAATACAACATAAAAACATTAATATTATATAAATTATTTTTTATCAATAAAAAGTAATGTAACTTGCTTAATTATAAAAGCAACTGATAACCTTGTAATCTATCAATTTACGTGCATAGATTTTTAACAAACGAAAAAGTAGCAATTGAAAAATCTTGTTTATATGCAAGTGGTTTAGTGTCATCAATCTTGTTTTCATTAGTTTATCATCCTAAAAAGTCCAGTGTCGTTAATCAATAAAGGAAAATGAATGATACAAGTGTGGGAAGAGTGTGTTATGTGCAGGTCAATAGAAAGACGTTAGAGAGCAACGAACTAGAAATAGACACATACATGTGTGATCACACAAAAACTGAAAGATTATATTAGAAATAAACTAATTACAATGAGTGATTCCATCCAATACCTCCCAAATTGGAGGGGAAGAAAAATAAGAGGAGAGGATGGAACAGAACGGAATGGTATAGATCCCATCATGTTCCATCCTATTCCATCCATTTTTTAAAAACCCGAACAATGAAATATCATTCCATCCCATCCCATTCCAATCCATCTCAAACCACTAATCTAAACAGAGCCTAAGTTTCTTGAATACAAAGAATAAAAGGATTTTTCGGCACCACCAACAGCCTCACCTCCCTCCTTAGTTGAGATTAGAGGTACTTGATTGAGCTTAGAATGTAATCTTTTGATCTTGTATTATATGATTCTAGCAATTTACATGATATTGAAGTTATTCTTGCAATCAATTTCTTATCTTTGGTTTAATTGTTATTGAAAAGTATGTTTGAATCTAGGTTTAGAATATTCATATATCAAAACAATGATTCTAGATATAGAATTGATGTTTTGATAATCACACAAAGTATCGGAACGTAAAACTTTCGGATCGTTGAATAGATTGAGAAATCGTCGATTAAACAATACGATCGACAATTGGATTGTTTGATAGTTTGGGAAATCAACTATTGAACAATACAATTGATTTCACAAGATTATTTGGACACGAATAATCTTGTTGAGCGATACGTGATAATATCGGTAAACCGCTAGAATCCATATATGCGATTGTTAGGTTATGTTCGACGCTTAATCAAGGAACTCTAATTCCAACGTTTTTAGGCCTTATTACTCTCAACTTTTATTATTCGCAAATTAGTTTAAACAAAACAAACAAACTACTCTTTTAGCTCAGAATGATATTAATTGTTGAACGGCTTAGAATATCGCACCAGTCCTTGTGGAGACGATATATAAATACTTACTTTTGTTTGATGCAAAAATACTACATCAAAATGGCGCCGCTGCCGGGGACGGGTGTTTAGATATTTGAAGCACCGCGACAATTTATATTGTTTTGAGCATTTGTATATAATCCGTAAATATTTTTCTTATTGTACAATTTGTTTGCACTAACCCCTCTTTGGTATACAAATAAAATTTTCTGTTAGTTTTATCCGTTTCAGGTTCGTCACACAATTGAAATCATGGCTGATCATGGTTGTTTCAACTTCTACACTCCACCCGATTATGAATCATATCAACAGTATCAACAATACCCTTCAGAAGATGAACGATTATCAAATATGGAAAACATTTTGAATATGTTCATGCAACAATCCATGATTAACATGCAGGATACCAACCAAAGAATAAATAATCTATCACTTCAGTTGGAATTTATGCAAGCCCAGTTAGATTTTACACAAACAATCCTGGATTTTCAAGCCAACAATCAATCCCTTCATGAAGAACAAGAAGATTTTTCAACTAAAAATGAGGGATGCAGAGAGATTGTTGAAGAACGTATTGATGAAGCTGAGGAAGAGCTTAAGTTGGAAGAATGTGGTAAACTGGAAATTGCAAAAGAAATAGAAACGCCACACGCAGAAGAAATTCCTCAAGAACGGTCAGATACTGAAGAGGCCGAAACTGTTGAAAATGAAGAAGTGATAAAGGTGGCGGAGACAAAGGAACGATTATTAAACAAGGAAGAATCAGTAGAAGCAAGGGGGAAGAAAGTAAGCAAAGAGGAAATAGAACGTGTAATCGACGAGATATGTGCCTTGTTCAACAAACCATATTTAGGAAGGATTTGGACTCCACATCAACTATACTTCAAATTCATGGAATTCCTCCCAAAGCGCAGGAATACCAAAGATGATATGTTGTCCGTTTCATTTTGGCCACCTTAATGAAACAGGCGTCGAGCTAAAGACGTTAAACAAGCGCTTGTTGGGAGGCAACCCAATTTTGTAAGTTTTTTTTACTGTTTTTATGCATATTAGGCTTATGAGTCACAAAACATATCCAAAATTCAAAAACATAAGCTAAAACCAGAAAAAAAATTCTAAACCGACAAATTTCGCCTGGCAGACAAAACATTTCGCCATGGCGAGCATTACAGGTCAGTTGACCTGCGTTGACTACCATTTCCCCCACCACTCACTACCCACTCATTATATAAAAATTTTGGTTTCACTTCTCTCCCCTCATAACATCATTTTTCTCTTCCAAACCCTAAAAATCTCAAAAGAAATTACCCACACAAATCCAATTCAAGTCAAATCAAGTCAAGCTTAGCATTTTCATATCATCTTTGCATTTGATTTACTCCAACAACAGGTTTGTCATCTACAATTTTTCATGTTTGGCATGTTCTTGACAAAAACCTAGATTAGTTGACAATAACAATGTTAATCTATTTCCTTTGTTGATTTGAATCCCTAGATGACTGAGATGAACACAAATCAGAATCTAATATGTGTTCTTTTCATGATCAAACCACAATTTTTCAACCTCTAACCCAATTTTTGTAAATTTCAAATAAAAAGGGTATTTGTGGTAAAAGTCTGATTTGATTCATCTCTTGGTCATGATTAGGGTCGAAATTCATTGATATAAGCAACAACAATCATACATTAGGAAGAAACAAGGAAAATTGTGACAAAAGGGTTTGATTTTTGAATTCTGGGTTCTCTCGCCATTGGTTCGCCATGGCGAGATGTTCTTTAGAAACCCAGAAACATGAATGTTTTCTCGCCATGGCGACAGTACAGTCCTCCTGGCAAAATTCACAGGAACTAGAAAAAAATTCATTTCAAATTTGCTTTGAATTTAGGCTTTTCTAATCATTTTTTCCTGTGAATTGTATGGATCTCCTGGTTGTATCTTTTCAGGTATGGCACCAAAGAACCCATCAACTTCTGCAAGGGGAAAGAGGAAGCAAGTTGAAGTCACACCAGCAGCTCGACCTTATGATGCGCACAAATTCTTTAGTGTAGCACATCAGGACAGGTATCAGGAACTATGCAGCTGGAAGATATGGCATGATAAACAGTTCAAAATTTCAGCTGAAGGGAAGTATCGGGGTCTTGCTAGAATCAGTCAAAAAAGAAAATTGGAGATAATGGTTGCCCCTCATCCCCAAATCAACACTGAGATTGTGCGTGAGTTCTATGCGAACGCCCATCCTTTAGAAGGAGAGGAATTCAGCTTCAAAACAATGATACGGGGCAGGGTGATCAATTTTGATCGCCAAGGCATCAATGACTACCTCGGGAAACCATACAAACTCAAACACCCTGATGAGCTATGTCCCTTCCACCTTCAGCAAAACCGAGGCAATTGGGATCATAAGATTATTCAGGAAACCATTTTGAAACCGGGAATGAGGTATGGGAAGAGCTTGACCGGGCGGGACACCGTGAAGAAATGTAACATGACCCCCATTGCTCAAACTGTCTGCAAGTTGATATTATTCAACGTCAAACCCAAGAGTCACCTCTCTACTTGCACCATAGATATCCCACCCCTCATCTACTACATCCTTTCTGATCAACCAGTTGACATTGCTAGGATCATTGCTGAAGAACTTAAGGATGTTGCTTTAAGCAACAAAGATAGGGTCCCTCAAGACTTTCCTGGATTGATCATGGGATTGATCATGAGCCTCCGAATCAAAATTCCTAGCCAAGTTCATGAGGAGTTGCAGAACCCAGTCACTGATGAGATCATTGCTTGGCACAGTGACAAAGAGAAAAAGGGTAACAAGGGCTCCAAAGCTTCCTCATCTCACCAACCTCAAGCTCCAACAACTGCTGGTGATTTTTCCAGCATGGACCCATACCAGCAACAATGTTTCACCTACACTTGGGATTACATGGATGCTAACAAGAGGGCGATCACTTCATTACACGATTCCTTGTACCGGATGCAGCTGCACTCCGGCTATCCACAAGAAGTAGCTAATCAAGTGCCGACATCGGAAGCTTACCGGACTTATTGTGCTTGGCCTGGGGACAGGCCATTAGTTTATGGAGGGGGTGGTTCTTCCTTTATGCAGGTTGATGAGCCACCTGATGATGATCAGGGTGATGATGATGCAGACTTACATGACCCGGAGGAAGTGGCAAGTGTGAATTCCACCGATGGCACTCCGAGTCGGAGTTTCTGAGAGCAGGACTGAAGAGGAGTATAGAAAAGAATTGAAAGCACACCTGAAATGAGTGATATTTCAAAATGCTTTTAGTCAATTATTTATTTCTAAACTCATCTTTTAATGCTTTATTTTAATTACGCTCTGAACTATTTGCTTCTGTGTTGTGTTTTAACTATGTGTGACTTTGAGTGTTATGTTTGGAACTATTATCCGTGTTCGTATTGTGAGGTGTTGTAATGTGACATGTGTTAAGACAATTTGTTTTAATGTGTTCGTATTGTTTAACAATGTATGGTGTTGTTTAAATTTTTTCAAGTGTTTCATTTTGTTTTTGAAAAATTGTGGAAGTTTATTTTGGTTCATTACTATTCCTTGTTTGAAAGAAACTGAAAAATTCCCAAAGCTTCAAAATTTAAATTGCTTAAAAGATAGCCAAAGCTTGAGAAAATTTCAGATGATTGATAATGATAGATAATTGTGACAAAGCGCAAAGTCAAGGTACAAGTTTCCGGTTTTTCTAGGTTTTTACTTGAATAGGAAACGAGTACTTTGCACTAATTTCATTTCAATTAGTTCTCCGCAATAATGTATTTGTTTGTGAACCACTTAGTACTAGCCAAAAAGTGAGGAAGCCTCAATGTAATTGTACTATATGCAAGGAGACCGACATTCATTGTTTAACTCGGTCGATTTATGTTAAATCTGATATTTGTTTTGAATTGTGTGAAGACATGGAAAGGATCAAGGCACCTTTTTGTTTATTGAGAGAAACATACTTGACCACAAAGAGCCTACCTTGTGAGAAGAGCGAGTATTTGCTAACCTACTTGAGCCAAATGAATTAAGGTCCTCAAAAATGAACTGTCAATTCATAAGTACAATGCTTGATGAATTTGCCTTAAAGTTTTTCAAAATCCAGTTCATTTTTGTGCACTATCGGACCTTGATGTGTTTTTAACTGTTGAACCCTAAAACTTCATTGTTTATTTATCCCTTTGCCATAGAGTAAGGGAACATTCAAATAGGGTATGCTTTTATTCAAGTTGGGGAGAAAAGGTAGATGTAAATTATTTGTCAAGTAAAGTGGTGTAATTAGAAATTTTTGATCAAGACAACATTGTTTGTAATTGCAAAAAGAAAAAGAAAAGAAAAATGTGTACATGATAAAGAAAAAGAAAAGAAGAAAAAAAAGAAAATTCAAAAATAAAATAAGTTGTCAAGATCAAGGTGTATCATGTTTAAACACCAAGGGTTTTGTTTAGGGGATTCTTGTAAATTTGTCTTTTAAACACCAAGAAATGAGCTTGATTACAAATAACCACCCCTTCCCCCTCGCCTACCTCCAACACCACTCTACACACCCTACTTCCCCCACCTCCCTCTTTATTTTTTTTCTCCCCACCGTATATAACACATCAAACATATTAGATTTATCTCCATTAAATTTGACCCCAATCGCCTTCCATATCCCCCAAACCTCATCAATAGCCACCTGCTCATTATCGTGAAGCACCACCCAGTTTTTCCCATCATTTTTAACAGAAGACTGGGAGTGACTAGAAAAAGCAGAACCTTCATTAGGGATTACCTTAGAATGAGAAACATCACTCACCCCTTCTACGCCTTCTCACATTCCTCTACAGAGCTTGTGGCACCTCTTTGCAGTCTTTAGCAGGAAGTTTTGCTATATGCTTCAAAACTTTCACAACGCGACGAAGATTACCACCAAATCTATTTTTAGTAACTCCTTGGCCTCCTGGTGTATTAGACTTATTTTTAATCTTTTTATTCGTTGAAAAAATTACTCCAGCATCACCATGGCTATGTTCGCTTAGCTACTCCAAGCTCCACGGTCCGGAGATTATAAAATGAGTTTGACTGGGAGGATAAGAAGTAGTGCGCTTAATAATTTTCTTTGCACCACTCAAAATCTCACAAGACTTGCTAAAAACTCTATCTTCTTCCGATGACACATTACCACCAGAAATGACATTGTTTCTATTAACTATAATATCTCTATGGCCAATCTCAACAGGCCCACACGAGCCATTATTTTTTTTGTTTTGGAGTTGCGCAAGAAGCAAGGCTTAAACTCGATGACGAAAGGCAACAAGGAGTGCCCGAAGCCGCTGAATCTTCACGAATATTGTGAATATATGCCTTGACAGGAATACTTTGGTTTTGATGATCGACAAAAGAAAGTCATAAAAGAACAATGATGCAAAAAGCGGAAAATAAATTCAAGCTATCAAGTCTTGAGTCTTGAGTTTTTTATTTATATTAGGACTTTTATGTAAGTAGTAGAAAAAGCTCTCATGAAAATAAATCACACACTCATAATGGTTTTTATTTAAATGTGATTTTGCATAAAATTATTTTGACTAGTAAAAGTATAATTGTTTTTGAAATTGCATGATTATCATTATCTTCAAAATATTTTTATCATGCATGTGGTTTTTCTAAATTGTGCTTCAACGTAGATCACTATGGAGATAATTGGTTATTACTTATAAAACATATTTTGACTCATGTGCATTAAATCTTTGGTTACCGTTGTCTTTCATGTTCTCATTCATACAAGAGATCATATATTTCCTATTTCATTACAATTGATCTTGTATTGGAAAATTGATTAGCATTTGACAGTGGCATTAAATATTTTTTGTTCCGTTGGAAAATATATTTCCTAATTAATCAATTGTGCATCAAAATTGTTTCAACATATTATGTTTCTTATTATTTACCTTTGTCATTACAGAAAAGAAATCATATGTTGCCTATTTCATATCATTAAATCAACGACTATTTTCCAATTTATTGGCAACGGCTAGTTGATCTAATTTTAACTTAATTATCTAACGGCTATTTTCTTCCCATGCATCTCATTCTTTTTTAAGTATAAAAAGGATACATCGGTGTACATGAAAAATTGCACCTTGACATAGAAAATATTTGTCATACTCTTTCTCACTCTCATTATTCTTACACTTGCTAATTTATTATCTTGAGAGCTCTTTTATACTACATAGTTTATCTTGTAGTTCTTGTACTTCAATTTGTAATATCTACACATTTGGTGTATTATTTTATCATTGTAATTCTTATTTGTATTGGGTGTGATCCCAAGGTTTCAAGAGAGGTGATATCTCTTGGGTTTAGAGGCTCTTCTACAAAGGTTAATTTTGTTTGGAGAGTGCTCGCTATTTTGTAAAGGTTACTAGCTTATCCCGTTTAAAAGCTAGGTTAGTGAAAATCTCAAGGAGCTTTTCCTTGGGGACTAGACGTAGGCCTTGGTGTTTTAGGCCGAACTAGGATAAACTTCTTGTGTCCTTTTTCTCTCATCCCTTTATCTCTTTTACTTTATTTGTTATTTATTTTAGCGCAAAATCTCTAGTTTTCATCTTTATTAAAGCCCTTTATAAGCACTTTATTTTATTTGGTTAAAATCTTTTTTAAGTGCTTATTTTAAATTGATTTTTAAAGAAACACAATTCACCCCCCCTCTTGTGTGTTTGAAGTCACTTGTTCAACAAGTGGCATCAGAGCTTGAACTCTTGTTAAGGACTAATCGTTTCAAGAGCCAAGATGACTTCAAACAACGGTTCAATAAACAAACCCCCATCTTTCAATGGTGAAGGGTATGCTTATTGGAAAGAGAGAATGAAAATTTTCATTGAGGGAGTTGATTGTGATATTTGGGATGCTATTGAAAATGGTCCATTTATTCCCACTCATTTAGTCAATAATGTTGTGGTGAATAAACCAAGATCATTTTGGACCAAAGATGAAAAGAAAAAGGTACAATACAATTTGAAAGCTAAGAATATTATCACCACTTCATTAAGCATTGATGAGCTCTATCGTGTATCAAATTGTACAACCGCCAAGGAAATGTGGGACACCCTTAAATTGACCCATGAAGGTACCACCGAGGTTAAAAGGGCTCGAATGAACACATTGACTCAAGAGTATGAATTATTTAGGATGAAATCGGGAGAAAGCATCCAAGATATGCAAAAACGATTTATCCATATTATAAATCATCTTAGAGCTCTTGGAAAATCTTTCGATAATGAGGATTTAATTAATAAAGTTCTTAGATGCTTGAGTCGAAGTTGGCTACCGAAAGTGACCGTCATTTATGAATCTAAAGATTTATCTTTTATGTCTTTGGCTACTTTGTTTGGAAAATTGCAGGAACATGAGCTTGAATTGAATCGTCTCATTGATAGTGAAGAAGGTGAAAAGAAAAGGAAAGGTCTTGCTCTCAAAGCTAGAATCAATGAAAGAACTTCCTTCAATCCAAAATGCCACAAGTGTGGTGAAAAGGGTCACATAAAATCCAATTGTCCTTTAAGTCAAAAAAGATATACAAAAGGAAAGAGGGCTTACATCGCTTGGGATAACAAAGACACAAACTCATCCAATGAAGTAGCATATTCATGTTTCATGGCAAACCATGAGGAAGATGAGGTAAACTCTATTAAATCTGAATATGACTTAACTTATGATGAGTTATTTACTATTTGTAAAGAATTAAATGATGAGTCAACTAAGCTTAGAAAAATTGTTTCTACCTCTAAGAAAACTATTTCCACCCTTGAATCAAAAATTGATATTTTAAACAAGGAAATAGATATTCTTAAAGAGAAACAAATTTTTGTTAGTGAAGTTTCTTCTTGCACCTCTTGTGAAAATAAAAAGGAAAATATTTTCAAGTGTGATGATTGCAATATTTTGAAAATTGAAATTGAGGATTTGAAAAACATTCTTGCAAAATTCACAATGGGAAGAGACAAACTTGACATCATTTTGAAAAATCAAAAGGGAAGTTTTAATAAAGCAGGTTTGGGCTATCATCCGAAAAATCAAAAGGGAAGTTTTAATAAAGCAGGTTTGGGCTATCATCCAAAAAATCATGAAAAATATTTTACAAAATTCTTTCGCCCAAACAAGACATCAAGTACCCCTTTTGTTAAATGTTTTTATTGTGAAAGAGAAGGTCATACATCCTCTATTTGTAATATAAGAAAGAACAATGATAAAAATATTAAATTGAAGTGGATTCCAAAGGGCACTTTGCCTATTGCTAACTTTCAAGGACCCAAAATGATTTGGGTACCAAAAGTCAAAACTTGAATTTGTTTTGTAGGTGTGCTTGAAGACCAAATTAAAAATTGGTACAATTATAGAAGTTATTCAAAGCACATGAAAATGGGAGAAAAATATTTTATCCTTATTATCACCAAGAGAGTGGATATGCATCAAGTGGAGACTTTATAAAAATACTCTTCTCCAAAAAGAAATTGTAATTTCAAGAGAAGCAAAAATGGTTTACACTTTTCACTTAATTCTCTTTATTTTTTGCTTTATATTTTCTTGAATATATGCCTTGCCATGATTATTTCTTTCACGCTTTTTGATAATGCCAAAAGGGGGAGAGTTATGTGATTTGCATGTTTCAGAGGAGTGTATTTTAAATGTTAGCATATAGTGAGGGGGAGTTAAATCTGCGATTATCTCTGCCATAAATTTTATCATTGATTATTATTGTCCTAATCTCTTCATTAAGCAAATCCCTCCATGAGATGTTTGTCATCATCAAAAAGGGGGAGAATGTGAATATATGCCTTGACAGGAATACTTTGGTTTTGATGATCGACAAAAGAAAGTCATAAAAGAACAATGATGCAAAAAGCGGAAAATAAATTCAAGCTATCAAGTCTTGAGTCTTGAGTTTTTTATTTATATTAGGACTTTTATGTAAGTAGTAGAAAAAGCTCTCATGAAAATAAATCACACACTCATAATGGTTTTTATTTAAATGTGATTTTGCATAAAATTATTTTGACTAGTAAAAGTATAATTGTTTTTGAAATTGCATGATTATCATTATCTTCAAAATATTTTTATCATGCATATGGTTTTTCTAAATTGTGCTTCAACGTAGATCACTATGGAGATAATTGGTTATTACTTATAAAGCATATTTTGACTCATGTGCATTAAATCTTTGGTTACCGTTGCCTTTCATGTTCTCATTCATACAAGAGATCATATATTTCCTATTTCATTACAATTGATCTTGTATTGGAAAATTGATTAGCATTTGACAGTGGCATTAAATATTTTTTGTTCCGTTGGAAAATATATTTCCTAATTAATCAATTGTGCATCAAAATTGTTTCAGCATATTATGTTTCTTATTATTTACCTTTGTCATTACATAAAAGAAATCATATGTTGCCTATTTCATATCATTAAATCAACGACTATTTTCCAATTTATTGGCAACGGCTAGTTGATCTAATTTTAACTTAATTATCTAACGGCTATTTTCTTCCCATGCATCTCATTCTTTTTTAAGTATAAAAAGGATACATCGGTGTACATGAAAAATTGCACCTTGACATAGAAAATATTTGTCATACTCTTTCTCACTCTCATTATTCTTACACTTGCTAATTTATTATCTTGAGAGCTCTTTTATACTACATAGTTTATCTTGTAGTTCTTGTACTTCAATTTGTAATATCTACACATTTGGTGTATTATTTTATCATTGTAATTCTTATTTGTATTGGGTGTGATCCCAAAGTTTCAAGAGAGTTGATATCTCTTGGGTTTAGAGGCTCTTCTACAAAGGTTAATTTTGTTTGGAGAGTGCTCGCTATTTTGTAAAGGTTACTAGCTTATCCCGTTTAAAAGCTAGGTTAGTGAAAATCTCAAGGAGCTTTTCCTTGGGGACTAGACGTAGGCCTTGGTGTTTTAGGCCGAACTAGGATAAACTTCTTGTGTCCTTTTTCTCTCATCCCTTTATCTCTTTTACTTTATTTGTTATTTATTTTAGCGCAAAATCTCTAGTTTTCATCTTTATTAAAGCCCTTTATAAGCACTTTATTTTATTTGGTTAAAATCTTTTTTAAGTGCTTACAATTCCCCCCCCCCCACCCCCCCCCCCCCCCCCCCCCCCTCTTGTGTGTTTCAAGTCACTTGTTCAACAAATATAACCATGAGAGCAAGGAGAAAATTTTAGGGCCTGATCCATACCTTTATTATCATTCACATGAGAGTCCACTTCGACATTATGAGAGCTAGCATTTGGTTCCCTAACGTGTTCCTCCTCCTTCCAATCATCCGAGAGTTGATTCAATAAAACATCAACCTTTTTACTATCTTCATCTACCTCATGAGTTTCAACCTGTCCTAAATTATCACTATCATGCACTTCTTCTTCTTCTTCTTCAAATAAACAAGCATTCCAATCCAACAAAAAACCCCATTCCTCAATAATTTTAAAGTTGCAAATCACACCATCCACCACAAGTTTTGCATCTTCATTTATCACCTCCAGCTACGACGTAGCCAATAACACTCTCATGTAATCCAAATGTTCTTTTTCCAAGGTAAAATCATCGACTCTCAATAAACGGCCACAATCAAAAACACAAAATTGACAAAATTTGCATTCCAAGCATAAAGTGGCACACCATAAATCCGCACCCACGCACCTCTTTCGCGAAACATTGTTTCTTTATTCCACCTTACTGGTGTGGAAAAGAAATTATTAAAAAATAACGCTGCTTCCAATAAAATGTTACTAACATCAGCACCTTTTGTGGACCGCAATACAACTTTATCCACACCCAATGAAATAATAAATAAATTATCAAAACCAACATCATATACACATCGTTGAATAACCGGTATTGCCTCTCCAATCAAAACTGTCACCATAAAGCCATTCGTTGCCCACTACCAATCTTGTGCATCAGACAAATACTTGCGCACGTACATCTATTTTGGTTACACCTCGTTAGGAATAAAATTCCCTTTGTCCAACATCCACACCTCGTCCTCCACTCCCACCACACCTACACTCACCTTCTCCCTCACCACCTGAGCAAAAGACATGCCCTCTCCCTCCTTCACGCCAACAAGAACAACCCTGACACCATCAACCATTCCCTTTTTCTCACTTTTTTCGCCTTCTTTAATTTTTTTCTCCCTCTTTAATTTTTCTCCCTCATTATGTACCCTACCCACAACCCTTGAGTTTCCAAATCTATCAAAACTATCCACTTTAGCAACCACCTTCCAGTGGCCGAAGCACATTATTCATGGCTTTCAGCAATTTATCAACATCCCTAACTTTACAATAACACACAAAACCAAAAACACCACCATTTGCATTGTGTTTCCTAGCCAAATAAATATTCTCCGTAATGCCACAAACCTTAAAACTTTGTTGTAAAAGACAATAGGAAATATTATCATAGACATTAATAAAATAGAAAGAGACAAAATCAGTACCCGGAGTTTCCATTTTCTCCTTCCCATGTTTCCACGATTTAAAACGTAATGTTTGCCGTTGCTTTTCAGTACCCGACGTTTCCATTTTCTCCCTCCCATGTTGCCCCAATTTAAAACACAGTGTATGCCTTCGCTTTCGAAAATCTTTGTGTGCCTCCACACTATCACGTGATCGACCAAAATACTCCCTTGAATATTGGATGATAACATTGCGATCATAAGAGAGTTGTTGATCGTAATTACGAAACCTATGCACCAGAGAACTGTCGTTGTTAATCATGTTCAAAACCAGACCTACCCTAAGCCTAAACTATCTTGACCGATGCTCCCTTGAACCTCCACGCTGATGATCTTCCCGTAGTATGTCCCGTCTTCTATCACATGTTCAGACGTTTTTCACCTTCGCTGACTCACATCAGACCACTCTCCCCATCCCCCTGTTTGGTGGCATCCTGCTTGGACCCCCTCCCCCGACGTGGTTTCCCTCGGTGCTACCTAAGGTAACTATCACTCTCTCTCTCACACACATACCAATCGTTCCTACTCTGTAGTCCAAGTTTGTGTTGTTAAATTTATATTTTCCCTCATATTTTGTACTTAACTTAGAAAGCTATATAATTTTATTGAAACTCCAATTTTCTTACGCCTCATCTAACTTGTAAATCGCATTTCCTCTGAAACAAATTCATTTTTTTATTTTTGTGGCTAATATTATTTTGTCTCTAACGTGAACTATAGTTATTGTTGCCTTAGAGATTGAAGGAATTTTTTATTTATTTTTAAATTAGGGTTTTTGAATAGTGGCGTGTTTATGTTGATATTGTTATTATAGGAGATTGGAAAAAGGGATTCGTGATGTTTGGGAAACAAAATGGAAGAATAAAGAAAGGACAATGACTTAAAAAAAAATTATTAAGTTTTCGGACACATGTTTTAAAGTTCAAAATTAAGTGAGGGTTTTAATGTTTTTTTATTTTTTTTCGGAATTAGGCTATGTGGAACATAGAGGAAAGTTTTAACATTTCTTGGTTGAAGTCATGATTTAACTTATGAGGTTTTGTTCTTTGAAAGTTTGGAGTAAAAAGTAGCATGTGTAGGAAAAATTTAGGCTAAATCGGATATGCAATCCATTAACTATTTATGTGGTTTTATATTGATACCATAGTTAGTTTTTGTTATGTTTTGCTCCCTTATCCCACCTCCTTCAGCCAAATAAATTCTTTCTGTTAAATTCTGAGAAAAACATAACATTCATCGTCCCCTTTATCATTAAACCGATAAAAAATCATCACTTTTATCACCAAACCGAGAATATAAAAAAAAGCTTAAATTTAAACCCAAAAACAAAATATATTTAAACCCATAAACTCATGCTTGACTCTCTGCATCTTCTTTCATTTTGAAAAATACAATTATAAAAAATAACTGATAACAATTTATTGCGTTGCATCTTGATCCAAAAACAATCTACAATACTCTGACTAAACGAGACACAAATGAAATTATACAAACAATGGCAGTCTGGTTGACGCCATGGACTAAAATCAATCTTTTTTTAAGGAAATCTAAAGGGATAAAAATCTAAAGGAAAAAACAAACACAAATCTGTTGATTTTGTTAGCAGCATGAGGAAATCAATTATTTTTTAACTTAAAAAAATTCAAATCTCATGAGTTTATAGGTAGGAACCCAAAAAAATGATTTTTTTTTTTTAAGGTGTACTTCAATTCTGCTGATTAGGTTTCATCATCTTATCCATCTGAAAATTTTCC
This sequence comes from Medicago arabica, assembly GCA_946800305.1. Taxonomy (NCBI): domain Eukaryota; kingdom Viridiplantae; phylum Streptophyta; class Magnoliopsida; order Fabales; family Fabaceae; genus Medicago; species Medicago arabica. The sequence goes on from OX326969.1 coordinate 36,632,316, forward strand.
CCAATCAAAAGGGAGATATTTTTCTTCTTGTTCCTAATTTCACGTTCTGGAATTTTTTTTCCAAGCAATGCATGCGACGACGGATTCAAATAACAAATGTTATGCGCAAATAATATTAAAAAGTGGTTTTTAAAGTAGGTGCATGGATTGCCATAGAGATTCTTATAATCTTCTAAAAATTTATGCAAAAATTCATTCAAAAATCATAATGATACACATGACTTGATTTAAAAGTAGAGACCAAAATATATTTAACCACATTTTATTAATCATCCAAGTCATCTTCACTTTAAATTATCTTTCGTTTTCACTCATTGAGGATGGGTGGTTTTAAGTCATTTTTTGACCTACAATCACCCCTCAACAATTTTTTCCCTTTCTTTCCATTTAAATAAGTGTTTTTCACATATATAAACTTTTTTTTTCTTCGTGATTTCATCTTCTAAGTGCAACGTTTGGTTTCTATTGAAACATCGACTTCAGTCAACTACAAACTCAATCAATTATTTGGGCGTCAACGTTTAAGATCTCGAAGTATGAGTATTCTAGTGACCTAGATTTTATCATAATATTTGTAGGCCTTTTGACGTTGTTTGCTTTTAACTTGGGTGATGTGAGTTTGTTCGCAAATTCACCCTTTACATTTTTAGCGATGTTGAATATGTTATTGTATCTGATGTTGTCTATCAATTTAGTTGAATGAATATGACTTTGTTTTTGTCAAAAAATAAAATATCATCCAAGTCGTCAAGTCCTATCCTCAATTTTTTTTGATGGCTCCATACATCTGTGTGATCTGTGTGGTAGTACATGCCAAAGATTCATAGATAGTCACATAAATATATTTTGTAGCTAGAAACATGAAGGACATGTGCAATAATCTTCAAAATTAAGCGAGACCTAAAACATATTTTGATATATAAGGTCTTTTTTATCTGCACATAAGGCCTATTTGTTTATAAAATTTGAAAAAAAAATTATTGTTTTTGTTCGTATGCCTAAAAAACGGACTTCAATGACCTTACTCTTATGCCGGTCCTGCCGATACTTAGAAATATCAGCCACATTGTAGATTTTTTTTTGGGGTCAGTTTGTCCACATTTTGCTTGTTTTTATTACTTCCTTTTATTTATTTTTCTGAAATTCGTTTTGCCCCCAAGCTTTCATGTGCCCTACGATTTTTCATTTTACCCCATTTGAATTCTATAAAATGAAGTTTATTTTTTATTTTTTTGGAGTTAATAAAGGAAACAACAACATACATCTTAATAAATTAAAGAAATAAAAATAAATAAACAATATCAAATAAATCCCAAATTTGACTAATGACCAAAGACAATTAAAAGAAGTAAAGACAAAAAAAAAAACAAAAAAACACATATGATGGATAATTATCAAGATTTTCTATTAATACATAAATAAATTATCATCTCATATTATTCCTAAAACAACTTTTGTTACCATTATACATTATTTACTATTTTGTGATTTTCGTTGTATTTCTTTACAAAATTACAAATACAGATTATTCATTGTCAATCAATGACTAATTTCAACAAAATAATCTTATTGATCATCTTTAACAAGGTCTCCCTTTCTAACCATATTTTATGTAACCACAAGATTTTAACACGCTACCTTGTATTAGACATGTGAGTCTAGTTACACCCATGCAACATATATAATGTTGGTTATCCTCTCCCTATTACGAAAGTTTGTTTATGAAATAAAAAATAGAAAAATCAAAGGTTGGTAGAAAATAAGAATGAACTATAATTACAACCAATATTTTCACGTGAGATCTATTCGATGAGTAAAAGGGAAAAACATGATACATCAATATACTAAAGAGATATTTGTTCTTTATTCTAAATATAATGAAGGATTTCTTGCAACAACATAACTATAAAAATTTATATTTAATTAGTTTAGTTAAATATATCATGAGGGTTTTTACTATATAAAGTGATAAAACAAATTTATATTTATTACATTGCAAAGTTGAAAAAAATATGGCTGACGTTCTCAAGTTAGTGTATATTGTGTTCTTATTTGTTTATCAATTACGCGTTGCACCCAACAATGAAAGTACGCTCTTTATCAATTTTTTTAGATTATATTATGCACAATATTTTACCCCTTTTCAATAATATTTCTTTTTCTTATTTTATGTTACAGAAAATTGTGTTTCTCACTCCGATTGTATTAAAAAATTTTCTCATCTCCTTCATGAAACTATGTACTGCATTGGAAATCGATGTCATTTTTTTGGAATTTGAGGTAAAAACTATTTATTTGTTATGTCTAAGCCTTTCATTCTTTTTGTTCATCATAATATTATCAATCTTATTATTTCTCTCACACTTTCTTATATTTATTTGAGCTTGAAATTTCTTTGATAGCCATAAAAGTGTAACATCTCGATTTTTAGGATATTATTATTATTCCTATTTATTATACTCTTGGAATACTTGCTTTGGGAAATAAAGATTGTATCATTCATTTGTTTGACTTGCAAGCCAAGAAAATAGGTCAGTTCCCCCAAAAGACCATCTCAAATTCAGATTGCGTTTGTTTGACAAAATGTTAGACCATCTAGTTCGACATTCATCCAAAAACAATATCATTAACATAGATTTGTGCTATCATGAGTTTGCCTTTTTCCTCCTTAACAAACAGGTTCTTGTCAATTCCACCTTTTCTGCAACCATTAATGATGAGAAATTAAGTTAATATCTCATATCAAGCTCTAGGAGCTTGCCTTAATCCATATAGAGATTTTCTCAATTTTACACATAATATGGGAAATTAGGATCAATAAAGCCCTCTGGATGTTCAACATAGACATCATCATTCAAGTATCCATTCAAAAAGGTACTCTTTACATCCATATGGAACAATCTAAACTTTAACATGCAAGCAACATCTAAGAGGAACCTTATTAATTCAAGATGGGCAACAAGTTTAAAAGTTTCATCACAATCAACCCATTCAATTTGAGTGTACCCCGGAGCAACTAGCATAGCCTTGTTTTTAGTTACCACACACCACTTTCATCAAGATTTTTCTTGTATATCCACTTAATTCCAATAAGATTCACACCTTCAAGTTTAGGGACCAAATCCCACACATAATTTCTCTTGAACTGACCAAGTTCATTTTGTGTAGAATTTATCTAGAACTCATCAGTCAAGGCCTCTTTGATATTCTTGGGTTCAAATTTAAACACAAAGCATGAGTTGGAAGACCACTTCTCTATATCTGGTGGTAATCCCTTCATTCAGATTTCCTATGATAAGATCATTTGAAAGATCCTTTTGAATTCTAATGGATGGTCCTTTATTGACTTGAACCTCACTGGAATCTGAATTAAAGTTGGATTTATCTTATTGTTTATGTTGATGATATTGTCATAACTGGTAGTGATCAACATGCAATAATCCTGTTAAAACAACATCTTTCTACGAGTTTCAGACTAAGGACCTTGGTCAACTCCGCTACTTTTTGGGTATTAAGGTAGCCCAATCCAAGGATGGTATTGCAATTTCACAAAGGATGGTATTGCAATTTCACAAGCTAGTTGATACTCCTATGGATCCAAATGTCAAACATCTACCTAATAAGGGGGAGCCTTTATCAGATTCAGTAAGATATAGGAGATTGGTTGAAAAATTGAATTATCTCACAGTTACTCGTCCAGATATTTCCTTTGCAGTTAATGTGGTAAGCCAAGTCTTAAATTCTCATTGCCAAGAACACGTGAATGCTTTAATTCGAATTATTAAATACATCAAAGGTGCTCCGGTAAAAGGTCTCATTTATGAGGATAAAAGACATACTCAGATAGTTGGTTACCCAGATGCTGACTGGGCATGTTCGCCCATTGATAGACGATCCACTTCTGGGCATTGTGTACTTGTCGGAGGAAATCTGATATCATGGAAGAGTAAGAAACAAAATGTAGTTGCATGATCAAGCGATGATGAAGAATATACGGCCATGACACTAGTAACATGTGATCTTGTTTGGTTGAAGTAGCTACTCAAGGAACTTCAATTCAAAGAAGCACGACCAATGATGCTTATATGTGATAATCAAGCCGCGTTGAATATCCCCTCAAATCCAGTGTTCCATGTAAGAACCAAACATATTGAGAAACACTGTCACTTCGTCAGAGAGAAGATTGAATCAAGGGATATCGTCACAAGATTTGTTAATTCAAATGATCAGTTCGTAAATGTTTTCATAAAATCTCTGCGAGGTTCTAGAAGAAGTTATATATGTGGTAAACTTGGCGCATTTGACTTGTATTCTCCATCTTAAGGGGGGAGTGTTTATATATAAATGAATAGTAAATAATTATATTTACGTTGTAAATATATTTTAGCTTACTCTCTAAGTTACTTAGGATATAATATTATGTTGAATATTCATTATGTAAATATATTATAGCTTGGTCTCTAAGCTAATTTACTCTTATATAATAAATCCTCCGTTGTGCTATTTAGACACACAGTTTTCATCATATGTCTCTCTTTTCTTTCTTATTCAACAAATCTCAACAACCTGAAAATATCAAAGAATCAAGTAAGGGACACCAACTCAACCGGTTTCTGAAGAACACGTTTGAACCCAGATCACGAGTCCAAAGTGTTGGCAACCAAACAACCCTTACAGGTTTACAAACGAAATCAAGGCCTAGTCTGCAACTACCAAGCTCAACTCTGAGCAAACAAAACACAACAACAAAAGAAAACAAACAGAACATCACGCAAAAAAAAAACAAAAAACACCTAAAGAGTTGTTGCAGATAGAAAGCCATCCGGAATAAATCAGGAACATCGGCAGGACCCCCTACGACCGCAACCCCCAAACTTCTAGCATGGATGAGGTAGAAACCCAAACTTGCAACATCTCTAAAACAAACTTGAATCGAAACCAAACCGAGCTTGAACTAAAAAGACAGATCAATTTTCAAATCCTACATGGTGGCAAGGAAATATTGGATTTGAGGGAGGAGTAAGGCGGCAAGAGTGTTTGTTTACTAGATAGAGGGGAGAGCAAAACGGTCTAGAAAGAGAGATACAAAGTTGTAAAAACTCTTTTTTTACAAGCAGTATTAAATTTGAAACAAGCCACCTCTTTTTTTTTCCAATATCTATTACGAAAGGTTAGATAAAAAATAATAAAACACTCGTAAAAAAATAATGAATTCGAATTACAAATATTTTTATGTGAGATCTATTCCATGAGCTAAAAGGGCAACGATATTTTTTAAGGAAAAGGGACAAAAATGATACATCATCATACTTTAAAGATATTTAATAATTCATATTTTTTTTTTTTGCAAATAATTGAAAAACCATAATTATTATAAACTATATAATTAAGGTAAACACAAAGGTGAAAAACAAATTCTATATTTGTCCCATGCAAAACTAAAAAAATGATAGAAATTCTCAAGTTTGTGTCTATTGTGATCTTTTTTGTTTCTATAATTCTTGGTGTAGTCAGCGGCAAAAGTAAGCTCATTCTCTTCTTCTTTGTTTTGTTTATCTTCCACACAATTTTCCACCCATTTTTTAGTAACATTTATTTATTATTATTTTACATTACAGAGAAATGTGGTTCTGAGTCCGATTGTTATACGATGTTTCCGGTTCCCCATTTTATAGTTATGACGTGCATTAAAAAGAAATGTCATATTACTGGGATTTATTACTAATTAAGGTAAACAAAATATCGATCAATTACCCCTAAGCTTTTAATTTATGGAAAATTCTATGGTGAAGTCATGAGAATGATTTTTTTGGTGAAGTTAACACTATAGGATCAAAAGTTTAGTGAATAACACCCTACTGTTTGTACAATGACATCAAAAGTCCAATCCTCATAGTATCATCAATTCATCAGATTAACAAGACTACACTTAATCTAATTTTATCTTACCTTGTTTTAGGTGTAACACCCCACAAAGTGTAACACTTAGGACTATCACATAATATCATTAACTATGTTTGCATGTTAAAGACGCCAACAATAAAATAGTACCCGTAAGTTCAAAATGTTGCAAGCATTACTAAATGAATTACTATTGATCATTATTCAGTAATCAACAATTTAAAGATGAATCAAACATTAAGATCAAAATTAACTTTTTCAAAAAAAATCAGTTTCCTGACTGCACCGTAGAAGCTCCCTTAATTTATGGATTAGACTATATATCAAACACGTAGGTCTTATTTATCATTAAGCAAGATTGAGTTTTACACCTTACGGAGCATTATCTATACTAATTAAATATGATAATAAGTGTGTTGATCATCTTTATGTATCATCTTTATTTAATGATCCCATGCTCTTAGTTTTGTAGTATTGCTTATCATCAACTGACCCTTGACCAACATTTTAGGTACAATTGATCTAGAAGGACTTCAAGAACAACTTTGTTGAAATCTTGTTCATTCAATGATAAATTCAAGGGGAGAAATTTAGGAATTAGAACTTGCTCTGTTTAATTTTTTTTATCATTGATATACTTTTATTTTCCAGTTTGCGTACCTTGGCTGAAAACAATTTTCTCTTCAGACGCATGTTTGTCTGCTTACTGCTTAGTAAAATTTAATGTTGTAAATTCAAATATTTCAAGTTAATAAATTTTATCGTGAAGTCTTTAGGCCTTGAAGCATTTCCTAACTCTAATTAGTCTCTGAAATCCAACTCACCTATACTTCTTCCGGAAAAAAATTAGTCTTCCCCTTTTTATGAATGCAAAGATTAATTTGTTGTTCAATTTCTCCGAACACCATCCATTTACCCTAAATATTTGCAATCAAATAAGAAACTAGAACGCCGACCCGTGCATTGCACGGGTTCATTAAGGTCTCATTTTCAATTGAAGAAAATGGGACAAAATTCAATCAAATTTTCTGATATTTCGTGAATGCACAGAATAAGGAATATGTGCAAGAGAAAAATGTTATACCTCAAAGTGAGACTTGGAATTTGATAAAAATGTTTGATGTATTTGAGTTACTCTAATACAATGGAACATGTCAAAATCACAACCAATGAAGCTCATATGGTATGATTTACCCTCATTTCAACCAATATAAACTTCAAAGTTAAAAAAAATCATTTTTATTTATTTATTTATTACTAATGCTAAATATGGACAAAAGGAACACATATTGTCGCTTGCAGACAACTTACAAACTATTAAACGAACATAAACCTTGCAATTGAGGCATGCATCACTTTAAAAAAATCCCATGTTCTAACTTTTTGATAACACACAAATATATTAACTCCTTTACAGGCTACATGACACTACAAACCTGATATAATCATTAACATTTGAAAGCATAAGCAAAATCAAAACATGAAATGAAAACTGCAATGGTTTGATCAATAAGATTCAAGAAAGCAAACTCTTTAGAAGAAAATGTGTGTGACAATTTTCGCTTCTATGTCACCATCTAGTTTATTTTGAAATCAATGGTCTAGCAAAAGTTTAGACCTTAAATTTAAATGAGACCATCAAATATGAAAGCAACAGTTTAGATCTTAAGCATTAGAGAGAAAAAAAAAAGGAAAATTAAAGGGGAAAAAACAACATGCTTCAAAACTTGTATTAATGTAATATGGAAGATAATACTATCTTTTGTATAACTGTTTTGTTATTCCACGAATAAGACCTTTATAAAAATAATTAAATGGTTCTAGTTCATATAATGGTTAAAAATTAATTGGTTTAGCTTTCAATACTACAAAATCTGAATTAAAATGCATTTGCTTACTCATATGAAAGGTACAAATAATTCTGATATCATCTCTAATACACTGATACCAACCGGTAAAATGTCAATCAACCGTAGGATAACAACAAATTTCTAATGCAATTGCAAACCTTAATAGCTTTTGAATAGAACAATGAAATCAAAAACTTATAAAATAAACAATAACCAAATGGTGTCTTCTGTTACATGGTAAACTTACAATGATAGGAACAAAAAAAAAAAAGATAATAGATACTTGGTGCGGCAGAAAAATATTAATAGTTTTAGATGAATCAACTGATTTTGCAGAATTACAATTTGTGATTTTATGGCACGATATCATGAAACTAAGTATATTTGATATGATACCATTGTTTTCTTCTTTTCTTAAGATAATTTGTGAAACTTGGTTTTGACTTTTGTAATAAAGCTGAATTGGTCCTTCAATAAATTTTGCAAAACTTTCATAGAAGTTTTTCTTGCTGACATGCATTCAATCACAACCATAAGAGAACCTTGGAAATATTTTTTTAACCAAATCTTACTAAAAACCCAAAAATGAAAAGCCTATGAAATCTTACTGTAAATAACACGTACCGTAATGGGTTGAAGGGTCCCTCCTTGTGTAAACAGCAGAACACCAGTCACTGTAAAAAGTCTCCTTTGACGCTCCATCGAAACAAAACGAAGGCGGCAGAACTTGGATTCAGAATGATCCAAACAGAAGAATGCTACATATATAAACCCAGCCAAGATGGTGATAGTAGGGTTTGGCTCCATTCACAAAATTGAAATCAGAATCGAAAGGTTGAATGGATTTAGTGAGGGATTGTGATGATAATACCCTTATGGTGGTTTACGATAAGGTGGTCGGAAGAAGCGCAAAGCAGCAACTGAGAAAGGAGAAGAGCGGCGACTGAGATAGACTTAGAGAGAGGAGCAGCAATGGAGAGAAAATAAGAAAGAAGATAAGCGATTCTCTATTAGGTGTGAAACAGAAAAGTTAAACGTGAATAAGGTGTGTTGAAATTATCCGTCAATGTTAATTAGTTTAGAGTTGCGCGTCTGTTTTTGGAAAATAGAAAAGTTATTATCATGGGTTTTGAAACAATTATGATATTGGCTTTGGAAACATACAAAATTGTGGGAGGAAAATTGAAAGACATAGTGGAATGCTGATTAGGATAAGCACTTAGAAGAATTGAATGCTTGCAAAGTGAAGGGAAAAAATTAGGGCAACAATAGCTTGTGGGGTTAAGCTTTAGTAAGTAAGATTAGGATATATCTTTTGCAAGAAGCTATTGGGAATCAAATCTAACTTGTCGCTCGAATAGCAGTTGATCCGTGATAAGAAGGGTTTTACGACATTTTGCACAATTGTAAATATTGTGTTTATTTATCAAAGAATTGTATCGAACCACATAGACTGCATTTTAAATCGATTCATTCTGAGGTTTGAAAAGTTTCTAAACCACTTTTTGTCCAACAACCCCCAATTTCGACAACCCAATTCTCAAAATTGATAGGAAACATTACCTACTGTTAATCTAGAACCAGAACATCAAATTCTTCACATTAATTCATGGAATTACCTATACTTTCAACAATCTAAGTGAATTCAAAACCTAATTTCTATAACAACAAAAATTCAACAACAACAAGATTAAACCCTTTTTCAGAATTATATATTTATGATTAAAGAAGGTTAGTCTCACCCTTACCTGGTTAAATTTCTGAATTCTACAAGCTTCCTCTTTTTCTCCCAAAAACCGTTTCTACAACCTTTTATCTGTTTTCTCCCAAAACTGTTTTTTTTCTTTGTAACCCTAGTTCTCTAATGCTCTCCTGTATTTATAAGTGATTTGAGTTTATTTCTCACTTAATCTTAACCTAACAAACAAATTCCCCTTATTCCTAAACTGCCCTTATGCCTCATTAATTTAATTTAATTATATTCTTCACTATTAAAGTCATAACAAACTACTAATAATTACCAAAAATCACACACCACAATTATTTAAATAAATAAATTAATACTAATTAACTACCAATACAAATAATAACAATAATACTAATGTTATCTAAAAATAATACTAATAAACTAATATTAAAAATTGGGGTGTTACAATATTGATCACTGATGAAGATGGTGAAGATACTAATGTGACGTCTAACTTCGTATATGAGGAAGTATTTCGTAATGTGTGATGAAACTACATGCCAATGTACTAAAAATTTCATATTTCTCTTACCGAATTATTGATAGGATTACCGAATTTTCTTTTATAATATTTTCAAATTTTATACATTTTATGAAGTGTTTTATTTTGTCTACTATCGATTATCACTTGTTATTTTTTCACCGTTACAAATTATATATTGTATTTTATTATTCGTATGTCAATCCATTAACAATAAACTTGTGCGTCGCACAGATCAAAAATCTAGTTATATGAAAAAACTTTGAGTAATAATCTGGTGTGGCTATAACCACACTTAGCCATACGATGGGTCTACCCATGCAACCATAAGGAAGAAACAATTCATCAATTTTTGGACAAAATAAAGCTACTATAATTTTGCTGGCTAAGAAAAAACATGTAAACCTTGCTTTAGGTTATTTTAATTAGTGTTCTATTTTGGTTCATCTTATGTTAGGTAGATTTTTTTTTAGAGTCCGTTATAGTTTTTTTAAGAGTATTGCATCTATTTGTTACAGCTTTTTTAAAAAAAAATTAGAATCTAAAAAAATAAAAATAAAAACAACTTCAAATAAGAAGCTATTAAGAGCAGCTTATCAAAAAATAGATTTTTTTAGAGGGGAGAGAAAATGCGAGTCAAACGATTGAAATAATTTTATAACAAGTATCCTGTAACACCCCAAATTCCCAACATAAAAATTCATAATAAAATCAGAGTATATCGCAATATTCAGGATGTCACATTTCAAAAACAACTTTAAACAAAATGAATAATAATTTATTCCTCATCCTTATTCAAAACGTAGCAGCGGAATCATAATCATCTCAAAATCTTTAAAGTAATTAGTTCTTGGCACAAAGGCCTCATAAACATCTCAAAAATTCATAGATAAGTCGTAAACATCATAATTAGTTCAACATGATACATAAAGGAATAGAATTCAATAAAAACTTCATCCCGTTACATATCAGAGCATTTCTTACGACACCACAAGGACCTCTCACATCGTCGAACCTAAGCTTGGTCACCTGCACTTGCCCACAAGGCGGCAATTCCAACAGAAGGGGTGAGATTCACAACAATTATATTAACATATAATTCGAACATTTATGCTTAACAACAACAACAACAACAATCATCGCATATAACGGAAACATCTCAAAATATCTTCTCATAACAAATCATCTTAAAACACCTTCACATATCAAATCATCTCATAACGTCCTAGACACAAGACTCGACAAATGCAACTCTAACATCTTAAACATCATGCATGTGGTACCAATATTTTAGCTTAAATAAGCTTCACCGTCGCTTTGAGCAAATGCTCCACCGTCGCTTTGAGCATAAGCTCCACCGTCTCAAATTATGCAAATGCATGAACTTGACTCTTTATACTTAAACAAGTTAACACAACATCTTAACATCATTTACGACTCTTTATCGACACATGCAACTATAACAATACATGGCAGCAGCTCAGCACATTTAACACATATTCATAGCATATAATCATCGTCGCAAATATCATTCAAACATCATTCATATAACTCACTTATTATGCATATACATCATAGATTAATGTCAACAGTTAATCATCATAGATTAATCATCTTACAGCATCATTACAGGTTGTAATTTAGGTCATAAAACGTCTCTAATACTATCCAAAGGTCTACCTTCAAAGCCTCACTCAAAACAGAGTTATAAAACTCAAGTTATAGTGGTTTGAGACCACATTACTCGCTATGGCGAGTGGTTCTGCTCGCCTCGCGAGTTGCTGTCAAGCATACTGTTACTTCTCGCTACGGCGAGTGGTTCTGTTCGCCTCGTGTGTATCAAAGGGTCGCTCGCCACGGCGAGTTGAGTTGCTCGCCTCGCGAGTTGCACGTAGTGTTCTGTTACTCGCTACGGCGAGTAAGTCTGCTCGCCTCGCGAGTGAAGTTGTTCTGCTCGCCACGGCGAGTAGGTCTGCTCACCACGGCGAGCTATCGCAGAACAGGGTACGGGTTCGCTCAATCTCTCGCCAAAACTCGTCCAATTTCTCATGCTATGGCTCTAATCTTTCTGAATTATGATCTTAGTGATTAACCTAGGTTCTGTAACAGGTTTCTACATCAATTTGCATCATTCTCTCATCAATTCATCACAAATCAACAATAACCCTAACTTATGAATTCTCTCAAACTATTTGCCAATTTCTCAGTTAACCATAAATAGATGAATTACAGTAATATAATTGAAGCTAGGCTCGCCCTTACCTGATATGTTTGCAGAATTGGGGTTCCCTATTCTCTGGCCACTTTTCTCCCTTTTTGCAAAAGTCTGTAATACGTAGTGACTCTTTCTCTCTAAACCTAATTTCCTTTTATACTTCTTTCTAATCTCACTTATCCCCACAACTCTATCTTATTATAAAAACAACCCCATCTCTCAAAATTATTGTTATTATAGCACTTCTTAATTTTCATATAAAAATATATATTAGCATCACATATCTTATTTTATTAAACAATAAAATAAGCACTACATCACAACATCATCTCATACGTCACAAACATCATCAAAATCATATAATATATAATAATATACTATATACTCTAATAAAATAATTAAATAATAAAGCGGGCGTTACATATCCAAACAAACCAAATGATTTTTTTTTAAAAAAAGTGGTTTTTATTACGGTAAACAAACGCAACAGATTCTGTTTTTTCATAAAATCTCTAAATAATTTTATATGAAAATCACTTTTATTTTAATCTATAACAAACAAGCCCTTAGTTGGTAGTGTGTGTGTATATTTCATTTTGACTTGTTAAAAAAAGGTTTGTAGAATAGAAATAGACTATTACTTTTCTCATCCAACTTATTTCTTGCGCGTTCTTTTTTTTCTTCTGAAAATGCCCTTAAGCTTTTCGGATTTTAAAATTTGAACTAAATTTTTCCTTGGTCATGAGGTGAAAAAAAAAGTATTTATCACCAATTCGGATTTTATTATCCGAAAACCTTAAAAAATAGGACGAGTTCCTTGATTTTTTTCGGATTATAGAATCCGAACACCCCCTAAACAACATTTTTCGATGGAAAAACATTTTGGATTATATAATCCAAACTATATCAACCCAAATTCTGAATATGTTTGTAACAAGAATAGTCATTTTAAGGACAATATTAATCTCGCTAACTGTCATCATTCTGTTTTAGGTTATTGTTAGTTGTTAGTGAAAAAAAACTAGTTTTCGGGCTACTTGATCAGATTGCTTCGAAACTTCCTCAAAAAAAATAAAATAATCAATGATCATGACTCCGTAGGACTACTTAAGAGACTTCTTACAGGACTCCTCCCCTCAAAATCTAAAATTCTATCCTTTGGACCAATTTTTCATATTCTCAAAAAAATCAAAAAAAAGTTGCATTAGTTTTATTTGTTTTTTAGAATTTTTAGGTTGTATTTTTATATTTTTATGATTTTATTTAATATGTTTTTATCAATTTTTACTTTGTTTTTTTTTTTTTCTTTTAAAAACAAAATTCAAAACTGTTTAAATGGAAGAGATTTTAATTGTTGATTATACATAAACATATTTTGGATTATAAAATCTGAACTCATTTTATATGTTTTTGGATTTTATTATCCGAAAACACGTGAACAATTTTAGAAATTTTACCGGAAGCGTGAGAATGACATATGGTAGAAAAAAAAATAATTAAAGAAATAAACTAAGATGCACATTTTGTATCAAGGAAAAAGTGTTTTGAAATTCGTGCTTCATTTATGTGGATATGTTGTACTCTAAGAAGGAAAAATTACACTTGGTACCTAGCATTAAACACTTCATTTATGTGGATATGTTATACACTTCATTGCTACCTTAAATATCAATTCTCCTGGTAATAGAACCAAGCAACAATGGAGTCTCAACAAAACCATAACCAACTTCATGTAGTTTTTCTTCTATATCCAAGTCCTGGCCATATGAATCCCATGATTGACACAGCAAGACTATTTGCCATGCATGGTGTTAATGTGACCATTATCACTACACATGCCAATGCTTCAATATTCCAAAAATCCATAGATAGTGACGTCAGTTTAGGATACTCGATCAAAACTCAACTTATTCGGTTCCCTTCAGCTCAAGTTGGTCTTCCTGATGGTGTTGAAAACATGAAAGATGTAACTTCAACAGAAATTCTTGGTAAAATCGGCCTTGGAATATCCATGCTCCAAGAACCGATTGAGGCTTTGTGTCGAGACCTTCAACCTGATTGTTTAGTGACAGATATGATGCTTCCTTGGACGGTCGAAGCAGCTGCAAAACTAGGTATTCCAAGAATCCACTATTACAGCTCAAGCTACTTCTCCAACTGTGCAGCTCAAGCTTCCTTGGACCTCATGATAATTTAGTTTCTGATACACAAAAATTTACAATTCCTGGTTTGCCTCATACAATTGAGATGACTCCTTTGCAGCTTCCTTTTTGGATAAGGACACAGAGTTTTGCCACTGCCTATTTTGAATCAATTTATGAATCACAGAAAAGAAGTTATGGAACACTATGCAATACTTTTCATGAAATGGAAAGTGATTATGAAAAACTTTGTAACACTACCATGGGGATCAAATTATGGAGTGTAGGACCAGTTTCATCATGGGCTAACAAGGATGATGAAAAGAAGGGCAATAGGAGACACATAGAGGAGCTTCGAAAAGAGGCAGAGTGGTTAAATTGGCTTAACTCAAAGCAAAATGAGTCGGTACTTTATGTAAGTTTTGGAAGTCTAACTAGGCTTTATAATGCTCAGATTGTAGAAATTGCATACGGTCTCGAAAATTCAGGTCATAATTTTATCTGAGTTGTAAGGAAAAATGAGAGCGATGAGAGTGAAAACACTTTCCTTCAAGATTTTGGGGAAAGGATGAAAAAGAGGGAAAAGGGCTATATCATATGGAATTGGGCACCACAACTTCTGATATTGGATCACCCTGCAACCGGAGGGATTGTGACTCATTGTGGTTGGAACTCAACTCTCAAAAGCTTGAATGCTGGTTTGCCAATGATCACATGGGCAATATTTGGTGATCAATTTTACAATGAAAAATTGCTCGTTGATGTTTTGAAGATAGGGGTTTCAGTAGGAGCAAAAGAAAACAAGTTACGGACTAGCACTAGTAGTGAAGACGTAGTGGTGAAAAGGGAAGAGATAGCGAAGACTGTAGAGATTTTGATGGGAAGCGGCCAAGAGAGCAAAGAAATGAGGATGAGAGCGAAAAAGCTAGGTGATGCTGCAAAGAGGACTAAAGAGGAAGGTGGAGATTCTTACAACAACTTGATTCAATTGGTTGATGAGCTGAAATCATTGAAGAAATCTAAGGAACTTGGTGCGAAATCGAATTAGATAAGTCAAATGAAGGAGTAAAGTTTGATGCTTTAGGAGATGTATCTGATGAAGGTTTTCAATAAGATGAAACAACATCCCTTTTTTTTTCCTTCTTCCAATCTATGTTTGCTTTTATATGTATGCCAATAAACAACATCCAATCCTTGTGCATTGCAATCAGGATGAAGAAAGTTAGTTTTTAGATTTTACTAAGCCTTTTTCATATTAAGATAAGAAAAGATGTGATGATGAATTAAATTTTGCTGTCTACTTTGGTTTGCTTTATAATATTTATCATTTCATTAGTCATATTAATCTATCACACAAATATTTCATACACTGTATAATTCTGGGGCAAGCAAAGTATATGTATAAATGGTAAATCTTACCTAGATTCCATTAATCAAATAAATCAAGACTATACGAGTTAGTTATGGCTTCTGTTATCAACATTAGCTGACAATTAATTGAATGTGAAGCTGGTTTAACTGTATTTATTTTTCATAACCTACTACTAATTTATACCCTAAAATCAAAATGCCAAACTTATAGCTAAGACTACCCATAATTAGCCATGTCCATATATAGCCCATATACAATTCCACCTTGGTTAGTAGCATTACCAATGAATGAAGGCATTCCAATTAGAGACAGTATTACTAAATAGAAACCATGCTTTAATTTTCAATTCTACTATAACCTACAAAAGCATCAGAGTTTTCCCACAACACACCCAGCATCAAAATTCAATTGTCACCTTAGCACCGATACTTTTGATTAAAGGCGTGTTTAGTGTGATTACATTTGGTTATGTTATTTTTTCAATTGTTACTGGTGTCGATGTGTCATTGTCGTGTTTCGTATCCGTATTTGTGTCATTGTTTTATAGATTACACTAGCTACAACATAATTGAGATTTAGTAACAATTGAAAATTGTAACTAAATAAGAAAAATGTTACTAATTAAATTTAGTAACATTTGAGGAATTGTTAGGTAACCCTCGTGTTACTTAAAAGCTTCAGTAACATTTTGTTGCATTATTAGTAACTGTCAAAAAGTGTTGCATATTTATATTTTTGCAACACTTTTTGATGACCAGTAACACTAGAAAAATGTCACATTTATATTTTTTGAAAAGTTGTAAAAAGTGTCGCAAAGTCGTCTAGACTAAAAATTGTGAATCTATCAAATTTCATTTGCTTAGACTTCATTCATATTTATATTAACCAACAATATTTGAAGATAAACTTAGTTCGGATTTACAACTCCAAATATTTTCTCATACAAACATTTGTAATTTGATTTCATAATGGAAATGAAGTATGCAACAAAATTTCAATTACATACTATAACTATAAGAAGTATTCATCCAATAAAGCATGTAAAGGTAAGAAAAACAATGTGCAATAAGCCTTCTCTATGAGGTATCAAAACTATATATGTAGGATCTGTTCTAATTTCCACTATGAAATATGCATTCAATCAGACTAGCTTCACAAACTGCTCATCAATCCAAGTATTTTTCTGTTACAGTCTTCCGTCGGGCACTGATATCATACAAACCAGCTTCAATGCACACACTCCTTATATCAGCTCCTAGACAGAACAAAATGTATGTTGCTGAGAAAAGAAGGTAAGTTGCAAAAATTCCTCAAAATCAGAACAAGTTTTGACTAGAAAGGATATAAGCTAGAATAATTAAATAGTTGCAAAATATTGATGGTCAGATGTTCTTACCAGTGGAGTTAGGGCAAAGTCGAGCTAGAAGTTCAAAACGGATATCCCTTTCACAGTTCATGGTTCTTCTGTGTATCTTGAATATTTGTGTCATGCTCTCTAAATAAGGAAGCCAAATTCAACTTTATCGCCCACGCCGCATAATAGTGCGGGATCAAAAGTGTCTGGCCTAAAAATAATGGACAAAAAGTCATTAGCTATATGGTCAGCATCATAGGGGTAAAACATAAATTGAAGAAAAGGACTCATGAAACAATGACACTAACAAAAAAAAAATCAGTGCAGAGGAATTGGAAAATTTCAAAAACTTACTATTGAGAAGTTGTAACTACTCCATTAGTAATATCTGACGAGAAATCTGTATGGTTCTTTAGACATTTTAGCAGCCAAACCAAGGAGAAAGTTATACTGATGCTCATAAGTGTAGGCACGAGCATAGATGATGTTGTGCAGTCACAAATAGAAATTGGTAAGCAATCAGCACTAAATATTCATATCAGGATCCAATTATGATACATATAGTATATGAAACATAGGAAGCATAGTTGTCCAATGCACCCCAGGATCCATGTCAAACCTCTCAGTTATGGGAATAATTCAGTCAAACCGACTATAGCGCATATAAACAATAAACTTTGATAAGTGAATATCAATTGAAAAGGCAACATAAGTTATCATTTTTTAAATGTGAAGAGTAAAAAACATTCAATGTTCCTTCAGTGTCAATGTAAGCAACTTTTCCATTGCATCCATGCAAACTAGTTGGCGGATCTAGTATACAACAGATATTTCAATGTGCGTGAAAATAAGATTAGCATTAATGCCAACGTACTTTAATGCCAAGTAATATAAATGACTTAATGCCAACGTACACATCATATTATAATTGATGTGGCAATGTTTTGAATATGTGGTGTGTTGTGTCAAGAAGACAACGTAAGGGTCTAAATTAATTCCTTAAAGAAAAAAAAAGTCTAAATCTTTATTTTTATTTTATATAAATATTTACCTTCCATCAAATAAAAGACTTTAATGCTATAAGAGACGAGTCAGAAAGGAGAGGAGTTTGTGATGATATCCGAAGAGGGGAGATTGTGGCGTTTGGTGATTTTCCCTCACAGTCAGAACTGATAGATCTTCCTCTACAAGGAAGAAGATTTTAGTGGGCTAGGTTGGGCGGTCGACTATGATCTGGATCGATAGATTTCTCATCTCAGATGCTTGGTTGAGAATTTCTCATCTCAGATGCTTGGTTGAGAAGTTGGCCTTCAAGCAACCAATGATGTTTGGATAAATAAGAATTCTGCTCTTCCTCCAACAAAACTCACTCGCGTCCAACTGAACTTTCCAAAATACCCCTGCGTAAGTTTACTTATGCAAGTGTAAAAAACGCGACTTAGTTTTTACACATACATGACTTAAGTCACGCTGCGTAAGTTAACTCACGTCAATTTTAAACAATCAAGCTGGGATTGTTTTTGTCATCATAGGTGCATAAAACAAAAGAACAAAATAGCCTTTTATACTATAATATACTATCCCTTTCATGCTATAACGTTGTAGTGCTATGTTATGATTAAGTTTCAACTTTTACAAATCTTGTTGCGTCACATTTTCTATGCACGAAAATGGATTCTCCAGCTTTCAGTCAAAGCTTTGCATGCCAACTCTTTTGATTCATTGACTTTGCATTTAATATTCATTGGCAAAGCCATGAATGAATGACTCAAAAGCCCAATTAATCATGACTAGCATTAAATCATTAAATGTTTTCTCCACATGAATGAATGCAAAGCCATGAATCCAAGAAGCATGTGCCTAAGATTGACAACAACAATTCCAACTTGATTGTTTTAAATTAGCGGGAGTTAACTCACGCAGCGTGACTTAAGTTGCACAGGGGCATTTTCGGTATTTTAGTTGGACGCGAGCAAAATGTGTTGGGTAAAGAGCAGGATTCGATAAATAATTATCAAACCATTGTTTGATTATGTTGTGCAACTCAATCCAAAATTAAGGCCCAAAACTGTTTCGCATGTTAAATTGTTGGAAGGACATAGAAGGATATCATAACTTCGTCAAAGAGCATTGTTGAGCTATGAAGGTCGAACGTTGGGGAATGTTCGTGTTAAAAGAGAAGTTAAAATTGAACAAAGACTCAAGGAGTGGCATAAAAGCCAGTCACAAAATTTGGGTGGAAGAATTAAAGATGCAAATGAAGAATTTAATAGACTAAAAATTAAAGGAGAGTCGTCGGTTCTTTTAGATGAGGAGGTACTCATGAAGAGAGAATTATCTGCACAATTATACAAGCTTTCAAAACTCAATTGTAGTATCAAGTGGCAAAAAGCTATAGTTAGATGTGTAACTCCCTAAACCCTTAAAGGGATAAATCACACAAATAATACAATCATACAGAGGTTTTAGATGTTACTTCTTCTATAAGTCCAAAACACGTATAATTAATTTTTCAAAACATCGCAACGGAATAATATCATAACATCTCATCAACAGAAAAATAGAAGAAAAAAATCTTCAAAGTAGTCATGCCACATATCTCATAGTACATCAAAATATAATTCTCAATCTCAACATACTGAGTGATAAATCTCAAAAAGTCATAAAACGTAAATAACGCCAAACAGACATCCTAATCACAGTCCGACACTACGACTAGAAAGCAAAGAAACGAGGTAGCTCCGAAGCTAGCCTCTGCATACTCACAAGCAAAGCAACTAATGCTGCAAGCCGTCTACCCATTCACACAAATAGGCACGCGGTCAACCAAACGACCACTAAGGGTTAGATAACATTCACAATTTAAGCATAATCAAATGAAAGTATAGCGGCATAATTAATTTCAAAGGATTAATGTCATTTAATTAAATCATTCACAATGAATTTCTCATCATTATTAAACATCAAATATACAAGCATAATAATATAACAAGCTTACTTTCCCATCTTCATATATTCACCAATTTTCACCAAGTAAATAGATCACCAAGTTTCACCAATACACATAATCACCAAACACATAAGCAAGTATAACACTTTTCAATGTATGCAATGCGCTCTAAACACGACTCTATATGCATGTGGTACCGGTCATCGTCAATTGTAACAACAATATCATTATTATCGCCAATTGATACAACAGTATCATAATAATCTTCAATATGAATACAAAGTATTCTAGTCAATTTCAATAGGATATAAATACCCGACTTGACACTTATAAATGCATGAACATACGACTCAATGATGCATACATTCATTCAACAAATCGTCATCATCAACACTATCATTTTACATACATGTGTTCATCATCAATATCATCACCATTTTGCATGTAAGAATTTATCATCATTAATAAATCATCTATAATCACCTCAAAGAAATATTAAAGTTTCAGAGTCACACTTTGCATAAAAGACGGACAACTATCCACATCCGGACATTCATCTTATTAAACACTGAATCATCATTGATTCATTCTTATTTAATCATATCATTATGTATACAAAGCCAATTACAAGCGATTCCATCTTAAAACCTCAACTCAACAAAGTTCGTCTATTTTCACAAAATTCATCATTTTCTAAGTAATTCACCAAAGACAAGGCATTCATGTTCAAACGCATCGACAAAGCATATACACATATCACTTATGGTCACAACAACTCATACATATCCACATCATAGCTTGATTTTGATAAAATCCAAAATTTTCCTAAGCTCGTCTCATTTTACTATTATGTGATTTTGTGTATTTAACGACGAATCTATGTAATTTGGATCGTTTATGTGTCATTAAGTGTGATTAAGTGATTATGTGTCATTAGCGACAAATTTGTGCAATTTAGATTGTTTATGTGTGATTATATGATTGTGTGATTACGACGAATTTGTGAAATTTGGACCGATTATGTGTTATTATGTTGTTAAACTAGTGTAATTCAGATAAGTTATGAGTGTGTAAAGATCACCTGTCATTAATGACTTGGTTAACAGCATTCAACGTTGTTCTGCTGCTATAACAGTACCCAACGTGAGTTAACTCATGTTGGTCTGTAATAAACGTGAGTTATCTTACCTTGAGTTCAACAGAATTTAAGTCACATTTAGTTTAGCACATGAATGTGAGCCATTTTTAATGGGATAAGAGCAATTTTCATAAATTAAAGCGTATGTTCTTCCCTACACTTGAAAGTGTTTTTGAAATTCGTGCTTCATTCTTGTGGATCTGTTATCATGTTCTTCCCTACACGTGAAAGTGTTTTAAAATTCGTGCGTACCATGTGGAAAAATTACTTTTGGTACTGACATATGTCTCATACGCTTAACATTACTGATGTCCTTCATTGGTACCTACCATTAAAAATCAACTCTCCTAGTAATAGAACCAAGCAACAATGGAATCTCAACAATCCCATAACAAACTTCATGTTGTTTTTCTTCCATATCCAGCTACTGGCCATATGAACCCTATGATTGACACTGCAAGACTATTTGCCATGCATGGTGTTAATGTCACCATCATCACTACACATGCCAATGCTTTAACATTCCAAAAAGCCGTAGACAGTGACTTCAATTCAGGATACCCTATAAAAACATATCTTATTCAATTCCCTTCAGCTCAAGTTGGTCTCCCTGATGGTGTTGAAAACATGAAAGATGGAACTTCATTTGAAATACTAGGTAAAATCGGCCTTGGAATATCCATGCTTCAAGATCCGGTTGAGGCTTTGTTTCAAGACCTTCAACCTGATTGTATAGTGACAGATATGATGCTTCCTTGGACGGTCGAAGCAGCTGCAAAACTAGGTATTCCAAGAATTCACTATTACAGCTCAAGCTACTTCTCCAACTGTGCAGCTCATTTTATCATGAAGGATAGACCTCATGATAATTTAGTTTCTGATACACAAAAATTTACAATTCCTGGTTTGCCTCATACAATTGAGATGACTCCTTTGCAGCTTCCTTTTTGGATAAGGACACAGAGTTTTGCCACTGCCTATTTTGAATCAATTTATGAATCACAGAAAAGAAGTTATGGAACACTATACAATAGTTTTCATGAACTGGAAAGTGATTATGAAAAACTTAGTAACACTACCATGGGGATCAAATTATGGAGTGTAGGACCAGTTTCATCATGGGCAAACAAGGATGATGAAAAGAAGGGCAATAGGGGACACAAAGAGGAGCTTGGAAAAGAGGCTGCAGAGTGGTTAAATTGGCTTAACTCAAAGCAAAATGAGTCGGTACTTTATGTAAGTTTTGGAAGTCTAACTAGGCTTGATAATGATCAGATTGTAGAAATTGCACACGGTCTCGAAAATTCAGGTCATAATTTTATCTGGGTTGTAAGGAAAAAGGAGATGGATGAGAGTGAAAACACTTTCCTTCAAGATTTTGAGGAAAGGATGAAAGAAAGCAAAAAGGGCTATATCATATGGAATTGGGCACCACAACTTCTGATATTGGATCACCCTGCAACAGGAGGGATTGTGACTCACTGTGGATGGAATTCAATTCTTGAAAGCGTGAACTCGGGTTTGCCAATGATCACATGGCCAATGTTTGGTGATCAATTTTACAATGAAAAGTTGCTCGTTGATGTTTTGAAGATAGGGGTTTCAGTAGGAGCAAAAGAAAACAAGTTATGGTATAGCACTAGTAGTGAAGACGTAGTGGTGAAAAGGGAAGAGATAGCGAATGCTGTAGAGATTTTGATGGGAAGTGGCCAAGAGAGCAAAGAAATGAGGATGAGAGCAAAGAAACTTGGTGATGCTGCCAAGAGGACTATAGAGGAAGGTGGGGATTCTTACAACAACTTGATTCAGTTGATTGATGAGCTGAAATCATTGAAGAAATCTAAGGAACTTGGTGCGAAACCGAATTAGATAAGTCAAATGATGGAGTAATGTTTGATGCTTTAAGAGATGTATCTGATGAAGGTTTTCAATAAGATGAAACAACATCCCTTGTTTTTTCCAGTAATGTTTGCTTTTATATGTATTCCAATAAACAACATCCAATTCTTGTGCATTGCAATGAGGATAAAGGAAGTTAGTTTTTAGTTTTTACTAAGCCTTTTTCATATTAAGATAAGAAAAGATGTGATGATGAATTATATTTTGCTGTCTACTTTGGTTTGCTTTATAATATTTATCATTTCATTAGTCATATTAATCTATCACACAAATATTTTATAAACTGTATAATTCTGGGACAAGTAAAGTATATATATAAATGGTAAATCTAACCTAGATTCCATTAATCAAATAAATCAAGACTATATGAGTTAGTTATGGCTTCTGTTATCCACATTAGCAGACAATTAATTGAATGTGATGCTCACAATTCACAAACAATTCAGGCTCAAATTTTAGTTAATGAAAGATTATGGTTCCACTCAAGTAAAATGGCCGAGCTTGGTAAAGCATATGATGAAGCTGGTTTAACTGTATTTATTTTTCATAACCTACTACTAATTTATACCCTAAAATCACAATGCCAAACTTATAGATAAGACTACCCTTAATTAGTCATATCCATAGCCCATATACAATTCCACCTTGGTTAGTATGAATGAAGGTATTCAAAAATTTAGCCTGTATTACTAAATAGAAACCATTCTTCAATTTTCAATTCTACTATAACCTACAAAAGCATCAGAGTTTTCCCACAACACAACCAGCATCCGAGTTCAATTGTCACCTTAGCATCTATACTTTTGATTAAAGATGTGCTTAGTGTCAGACTATGTGTGATTACATTTAGTTATGTTATTTTTTCAATTGCTATCAGTAATGATGCGTCATTGTCGTGTTTGGTGTATTTGGATCAAGATGTTATCAAGTGTGACCTAGAGTAACACTTATAAGAAGTGAGATGGGATCAGAATAAGTAAGAATAGGATTGTCATAGTCAGAATTTGCATTCTTATGAAGTGGCATCACTAGAAAGTTGGGACCTAATTTAATAAATTATAATAGATAGAAGGGTCTTGTTATCTTGTGCGCACAAGTTAAGGAATCCAAAATTAAATTTTTTTTATAAAATAGAACAAAAGTTTAACTTTAAAAAGTTGAATAAAGTTGAATGCACAACTTTTAAAATAATTATTTATATTTTAAAATCTCTAACATATGCTCTTGGGACACATGTTAACATTTGCCTAAATAGAATGAAACACCTCAAGAAAACATATCAGGTGACTTAGTTTAAGGTAAATAGATAACGTATCATGAAAGCATTAATGATTCTGCAACAACATAATAGATTGAGCTACGTGTTGGAAATAACGAGTGCCATGTATTAAAATATGATAGAGTGCCACACCATATGTGGCATGGATGATGGTGGGACATGTGGTATGGTGAAGGGAAGTCAGACAGAGCAACACATGGGACGGAAGGAGCAGGACAGATATCATGCGTGGGGAGGCCACAAAAAACAATTCTGATTATGGTATTGTTTTTATTGGAAAAAAGACGTTAGGGTTTAGAAGAGGAATTGAGGTTGGTAAAGGGGAAGCTAGGGCTTGGAAGAGAAAAACGAATATGGGATTGTAATAGATATAGAAATTATGCAAATTTACGGGTAGAAGGGGGGAATGGGTTACTAGAAATTAGAACATGAGAACGATCATTTTATAATTGATATGGAAATGTTTTGAGTATATGGTGATGTTGTCAGCGGCGTATGTGCAGTTTTTTTTTTATTTTATTTCATTAATAACAATTAGTGCAGATTTTTCCCTTTATGTTTGAAAGCGTTACAATTTTGGCCTCCTAATAATAAAAAAGAAATATTTTTCCTCTATCTTTAAGAAAGTACGTTCTTTTGACCCTATAAGTTTATGGAAATATACTATTTATTAATCTCTATCTTTAGAGAAATAAGCTCTTTTGACTCTTTATCTTTACCAAAAGTTGCGATTTTGTCCCCTTGTTTTGGAGCATGTGGCGTCTCTTAGTAGCTTTGCAACGTTTTGTAAAATTGAGGCGTAGAACTTTTTTCCCAAGAAATCAAAATCGCAACCTTTTTAAAGTTAAGGGGCCACAAATTCATTTAAGCCTAACAAAATATATATATATATATATATATATATATATATATATATAGGCAAATTCTATGGTACACTCAATAATTTGAGTGTATTGGTACACCAAATTCTTAAATTAATAGTTAAATGAGTTATTTTTTGTAGGGAAAAATTATTTTCTATCACCTATAATTATAATAGTTAAATCTTATTTACCAAAAACGTCAACGCAATAAAATTTAATTTTTCTAAATTTTTATTACTCATAATAGAGAATTTTGATTATTTTTTACAATAAAATGTAAAAAAATTAGTATGATTTTTATAAAAAATGAAATGATGTTTTTTTTCATATAAAATGATATTTTCTAAAATATAAATGTCAACAAAATACAATTACATGGTAAGATGTTGTGTTACTAAAAAAAGGAAATGACAAGATAATGTGTTCACACGGGATGACAGTGTAAATATTGCATGTTCGTTAAACTTTTATTGTTATTATTAGAAAAATGAATTTGAGAAATTATAAATTCTACACTTTTTAATGTTTGAAAGATAATCAAATATGTATATACCAATGTGGATTCTCTGTAGTCAGAGAAATGCCACAGTCACACAGTCAAAAGTTTCTTAGTCTTTGGATGTATCTAATGGTTATAGATTGCCTATGTTTTAATTCTCTCTATCAACACATTCACGCGTTAACTTTTCTTTCTCTCTCCCCAACCATTCCATCTCTCCCGCATGAACCAAAAAACATTGCCGTAAATATCATTCGCCAAGCGCCGCCGTATGGTTTTCTTGAGCTCCAGGTTCCATTTGAGGTTATCGTCATCTCACCACCACAACCACCACTGCCATCGTGTGGTTTTCTCTACCGATCTCATCCCCAAATTTCGAGTTACTATAGATTTTGTGATGTGTTTCAATTGAAAGTAAATTATGTTTATAATAGTTAAATTTTGATTTAGGGTTTCTAATAAAATTCAAAGAAATGAACCGTGAATTCAATATTATAAACAAACTCATTTTAAATTAAAATTTAACTGACAACAACATCTATGCTTTGTTCAAAAGTTCATTTTAGCAACTAATGATTTTGATTGAGCTATGAAGGATATCATAACTTTGTCAAAGAGCATTGGCGAGCTATGAAGGTCGAAGGTTGGGGAATGTTCGTGTTAAAAAAAGAGAAGTTAAAATTGATCAAAGATAAACTCAAGGAGTGGCATAAAAGTCATTCTAAAAATTTGGGTGTAAGAATTAAAGATGCAAAAGAAGAATTTAATATACTTAAAAGTAAAGGAGAGTCGTCAGTTCTCTTAGATGAGGAGGTACTCAAAAATAGAGAAATATCTGCACAATTATACAAGCTTTCAAAACTCAATTGCAGTATCTAGTGGCAGAAAGCTAGAGTTAAATGGTTGAAAGATGGTGATGCAAATACCAAATATTTACATGGGTGCATCAATAAGAGAAGGAAATATAATGAAATTTTAAGTTTGGAAGTTAATGAAAAAAGCTTGACTGAAGTGGTTGAGATTAAGAATGTGATACTCGAACACTTTCAAAGTCTCTTCGCGCCTAGGGGAGTCAGACCAATCCCGACTAATATGAACTTTAAGAGAATCGAAGGGGATGAGTTTGAGGACTTGTTTCGTAAGTTCAATGAAGAGGAAATCCGAAAGGTTGTATGGGAATGTGATAGTTCAAAAAGCCCAGGTCCGGATGGAGTGAACTTCGGGTTTATAAACGAATTTTGGACGAAAATGAAACACAAAATCAAAATCAATCAAACAACATACAAACAGATGACATACATTGGTTTTAATTATATAAAGTAATATATCACTAAATCAATCAAGCTGCATACGCCTCTTTCTACCTACTAAGTACTAAATGGTTGAACTTCATCTAGATAGTGCATGCTCCAAATAAGAGATAAGAAGGACACCGTAGAGTGCCGCACTTTAACTTTAGTCCAATCAAATAAACAAAAGCATACAACACAATAAACAGTATCATGAAAGAAAGAAAAAAACAAGAATTAATTTTTAGATATGAAATTAATCTAAAGTATTGCAAGATATTATATAACATTGAAAAGTGGAGAGAAAGGATAAAGGGATAACAAGAGAGTATATTGTATTGCTTCTCAAGTATGTTCTTTACATGGCAAGTAGCTCCTATTTATAGGATACAAAAGTTGTAACTTACAATTACAAGAAGAGTCATGAGACTAAATATCAATAAGAATGAATGAAGCTATTTAGTCATAGTATTTAAGGGATATATAAGAAGATATAGGGTCAATGAACATCCACATCATATTAATATTATTCATAAGAGAAATTTAGGGAGATTAGTCACTTTAGTCTTTGAATATGAAAGGAGTCGTCACTTTAGTCCCTGAATGCAGATAAATTGCAAAATAATCCCTGAATGTAGACTTTGTTAGTCAATTTAGTCCCTGAATGCAGACTCCGTTAGTCAATTTAGTCCCTGAATATAGACTCCGTTAGTCACTTTAGTCCCTGAAATTGACCAACATAGTCTATATTCATGGACTATTTTGCAATTTCTCTGCATTCAGGGATTAAAGTGACTACTCTTTTTCCATTTAGGGACTAAAGTGACTAATTCCCAAGAAATCTATTTTAGCAAGATGCACATTTTCCTTTAGACATAAATACCCATATATTTGCTTTTTGAGAAAGAGAAAAGGAAGGAACAAAGATGTAATTCAGTTGTAATCATCAATGTTTTTTTTTGTTCTCTCTCACTCTTAATCCTTAGATAATAAAGAATCAAGCATAGAAAAATGACGATGGAGTGAGTATGAATAATAATCAGTGCAAGCGAAAATAAATGCACTAACCAAATTAAATTTTGAGCATTCTACCAAATGAGTTTTTATCTTTCTGTTCCTTCCCACCTTTTTTGTTCTTTTTCCAATTAAATAATGGGTTTATTGTATTTATTGTAATAATAAGTAACTTTAAGTAGTAACATCGTCAATAATTTAGAGTTGGTATGTTAACTCCAAATACTTGCTTTAGTGATAAATCGACTTGTTTTGTACGTAAAACTTGTTTCTTCCCTGCCTTAGATTAGATTAAGCATCATCGTTTCCTCACCTTTAAATTTTAACTTCTTTTTCCATTTGATTTTAATCCTTTTGATCCATTTGCATATGAATATCAAGTTTATGAATCTATGGTTTATTTTCTTATGACCTCTAATCTTCAAATCGATGATCTTTCATTCATGTTTATGAATCTTAAATTTAAAGTTTGAAATATACATATGCAAATGGATAAAAAGGACAGAAATAAAATAAAAAAAATAAATGTCTAAATCGTTATCATAAATTAAGTTAAATGATATATATTGTTTTGTTTATTGGAATAAAATTCTCTTTTGTTAAAATAAAACCCACTTATAAAAAATGAACTTTTTAGAGAAGCTACTCAAAATAAGTTTTTATTTGACGTGGTTGACATAGCTCATCAATTGTTGGAGGATTTGATGCTTGCAAACGCTGCCACAAGCACTGTTCGCCTTAACCAACCAGGCATAACTATACCATCTTTGGGGCAGGCCTCCACATTTATAGTGGTGGACCCTAATGCTCCTTGTTTGATTTCTACTCTAGCTCAGCTACCATGGCAATGGCCTCATTGTGGCCTTCTCAAATACAACATTGATGCTTCTTTTTCAGTTCAGTTAAACATAACTAAAATTGATGTATGTATCAATATTGTTATTGTAATTCATGGATATTATAATATTTTGGTACAAAGAAACAAATGAGTGTGATGAACTTCTAATATTAAATTTTAGGCAACAAAAAAATTATTAACAATTTTTTTTTATAAATGTTATTCATTGATATCTCTATATACCCGTGGATATCTCCAAATCTGTAGACTACCTACTGAATAAATATCCACATGGATATGGAGAGAACACATATATCGTATTTATCCAACTGGGTAGACATGAATATCATACTATCCGCGCTCATGGATATGCATTTACATGCCTATACTTGCATGGGCAGCCACATTATCAACTAATCGCACCCCTTATTTTAATAAATCATCTTATTATTAAATGCAATAAACATCTTTCTTCTATCAATTTTTTTCTTCGGACTTTTTAAAAACAAAACTTATAACAAATGGATGAAAATTTTCTAAATGTGATTATTTTGTTTTAAAATGTAAATTTTCACACAAAGATTGTAAGAAATGGGTTTTTTTTTTACCTCTTTTATTCTTTTGGCCTTAACATATTTAACAATTCATAAATAGATCTCTAAATTGAAAAAAAATTATAATCAATTCTTAGAATAATATATTTTTTGTGGTCCCAAACCTTTTCAGTTTAATAACTATTTGACTAGATATAAGAATTTTAAAAAGGTCATGGAGAAGTTGTGGATTACTCAAAAGGTGGAAGTGGTTGAATGGGTGTGGTGTTGAAAAATAAATTGAAGGGGGTGGAATAATGGGTTGAGATATTGGACTAAGAGTGAATATGAAGGTTTAGAGGCAAGAGTGAAAAAGTTGGTGGAGGATATTTGGGAACTTGATGTTAAGGGGGAGGTCTTCCATTTATCTATACAAGAGGTGGAAATTATGAAAGTTTGGTTTGGTAAAACTTATCAAGAGTAAAGATGCAATTAGAAGGTGATGCGAATTGGAATTTTTCCATATGTGTGTGTGAAGGCGTGTACGAACAAGAATAATATTAAAGCCCTTTATGTGGAAGGTGGGTGGTTCGAAAACCGGAAGAGGTTAGAAAAGTATTATAAAACATCTCTAATAAGAACAAGTAGAGAACATACCAAATGTAACATTTGCAAAGATGTCAAACATCAAACTAAGATAATTTAAGAAAAATAAAAATAAAAACTTTGATTTGGATAAAACTTTAATTATTTGTCTTTTAATACCCCAATTACATAAATGTAATCTAAACGTACAACATTAAATAACTTCTAATCTATGACCCTAACTGTTATCCAGTAACAAAGAAGCTTTACATTGAAATGTTGCAAATAGTTCGGACATACTTCTCAACTTTCTAATGTCAATGTAAACTTAAAAACATCACCAAAACATAGTGATCACAAAGACTCAATAACATAGAATATAAATTGTATTTTGATGTTCCCAACCATGCCTGTAGAGCTGTCAAAATGGATGGCCCGACCCATTTAGGGCCGGCCGTAACGGGCTTCGGGCTTATCTGCCCCGGCCAAAAAGCCCGGTTGAAAAACAGGTTTGAAATATACTACCTGAGCCAGGCCCTTCACAGGCCGTGGGCTAAACGGACCGGCCCATATTAAAAATTACATTTTTTTTTTTATAAAAAAAGGACTATAAAATACTCCTATAATTTTTTTTATAAATAATATTTTTAATATGTTTGAATAATTCCTACCACAAAAATAAATTGTAAACATTTTCGTAAAAATGTCGTAAACTAAAACGGCGAGGAAAACAATTTTAAATAAATTAGATACGTTATGGTTATAGATATTTATATATTCAATCATTAAAATTATAAATAACGAAACAAGTAAATATAATTTTATATTATATTTACATTTATGTTAATTCATTGAATTTTCGCTTTTAATTTTTACTTTGATAATCAACTAAGTAAAGAATTATTTGAAAAATATATATAATTTATAGGATTTTTTTTGTTATGCGGTGCTAACGGGCTACCCGTGGCCCGTTCGAGCTAACCCTAATGGGTGGGCTTTTTAGAGCCGGGCTAAAAAGTCCTATTAAAATCCGGACTCAATATTCAAGGTCCAAGTCCTGTAATTAATCGGATTAAACGGGCCAGCCCATTCGACCCGGCCCGTTTTGACAGCTCTACATGCTTGGTGTAATATGCATGGAGAAAATCCTCTCATCAATTTACTAAATAAGATATCTTACTCCTAACAAACATATAGCCAAATCAACAATTATTTCTATGTATAATAGTCCACTTTACCATATTTTAAGTAATTATCAAGGTAGTGAAAATCAGATCGGACTAGCTGGTTCAATCGGGAATCAGACCCATGTCAGGTCCGAATGACCCCAAAAATCGTTGGTTTCCAGAACTGGGTCAACAACCGAAAAACCGGTCAAAAGCTGGAAAAAATCGGGAAACCGCCGGTTCAGACGTTTGGCAGGTCCAATTGGTTTTTTTTCTTGAGAAAAAGGTGAAACCAGCGTTTTGTATTTCTTATCAATATGTTCCCTTTTCACACAATGTTTTTAAGATTTGTACGATTAATAATGAAGGCTTTTAATCTCATTCTGTTTTAATTTCTATAAGATTCCAAACAGAAAAATATATTGGTTCAATCAAAAAACCAAAATTAACAAAGATCATAAGCAAGAAGATTTCAGAAGAAAAATCGGCATGGAAGGACACGCAAGTTATGCAATTCGTTATGTTGAAGTTTCGAAGGAAGCACAAGTGAAGATGTAAGAGAAGAAAAAATAAAATTGGAAAGGGAGATAGTGAACCCATGAGACAATAAAAGCGAAGGGTGTTTAAAACCGAACCAATCCAAGAGAAAACCGCAAATCGAACAAATCCAAACTGAAACCGCAAAAAACCGCATTTGGTTCGGATGTATTCAGATCAATTTTTTACTCAACTACACGGTTTGATTCAATTTGCGATTTTGATTTTACCAACCGAGCCAAACCAAACCAAACCGCAATATAAGAAAAACACTAATTAAATATATATATATATCACTTGGACCAATACTCATAGAAACTCAATGGAAACTTTAACAAAATGACATATTTTTTCTATTGTTAAGTTTCTTCTTTGTTTTTTCTTTCAAAAATGTATTTATGTATTACTTGAAATCTTAGAGAATGATAAAAGCTTTAGTCTTTTGTATTTCTTACAAAATAGGAATATTTTTTGTCCGCATTTTAATTTGGTCTACGTAGTTGGGAACATTGTTGGATGAAAATAAAATTGTAATATTGGATGAAATTTATAACATTGTTGAAAATATGTTGCGTTTTAGCTTTTTAATTTGATTTTAAAGTTGGAAAAAAATTATTGTCGAAAAAAAACCTACACCAACCGATCCAATCCAAGCTGCATTGGTTTGGTTCAGATTTTATTTTAAAAATCAACCGAACTAAACCAAACCACATACTTATTTATCTTACGGTTCATACGACTTTTATACTCAAAACCAAACCAAACCGCACCGCAAATACTCTTAAAAATGACAGATGAAAAATGAAAGCAGTGGTTGCTTGCAGCCATCACGATATCAGATGAATTGTGGCAAATTAGGGTCAGTGATAGGTTGAGCTTATAAAAGAAGTCCATGAAAAATGCCTTTATTTAAAAAATAATTATAAATTATATGTGAATTTATAACGGCTCATGTGTGTGCCTTTTAAAAAAGAATTGAATTTGTGCGTGACGACTGAGGTGAGCTTTGTAAAAAAATTTATAACTTTTTTTCTTAATTATTTGAAAATTTGTAATAAAAATATATATTTTTACTAGAATATTACAATAAAATCATAAAATTATGATTTAATAAATCTGGTTCAACTCTGGTTGTACCTCAAAACCTTAAACCCATGCCTATCTTGGTTTAATGTCGGTCCGGTTTTGACTATCTTGGTAATTATTATTCACTTTAATTGGACCCTCATGATTTGTCTTGTACTAGATTCTAAACACTCATGATTTGCTTTTCTACATAAAAAAAAATACATATAAACATACGAAGTCTGTATTGTACTAGTTTCTGTTATCAAGTATCAATATGAGTAATGATCTATGAAACCCAGATAAGTGGTACGGATGTGGTTACAATATTACACGGGTACGCGAAATTTTGAAAATTTAAGATATGATACGGCTGATTTTTTATACTAAAACTTATATGCTTGTATTCTTCCTTATTAAATTTTTATAAAAGTCGCAATTTAAAAAAATAAAATAATACATGTGATCAAAATAAAGTCACAATTTTTATAAAAGTGTTTGTATAAATCATATTATTTTTTCAGTCATTTGTTAGGATATCAACAAAAGTACCATTAAAAGAACATTTGTTAGGATATCAAGAGAAACATAATTAAAATAACTCAACACGAATTTTGTCTAATGTTGATTATTGATTCTTCTCTCTCTTTCGTTACATTTACTAACAAAGAGTATAATTAAAAGAACATTTGTTAAGATATCAAGAGAAACATAATTAAAAGAACTTAACACAAATTTTGTCTAATGCTGATTAAATGAATCTTCCCTCTCTTTCCTTGCATTTATTAACAAGAATTATAATTTGGAGTGGTTCATCAAGAAACAATTATACCAATGCATATTTAAAATTGAATCATATATTTCTCCGTATAATTTTTACAATATTGTGAAATATCTTATTAATATTTACCCTTCATATTTTCTAAGATACGCATTTATGAAATATCTTATAAGTATTCTTGTGTATAATAATAATACACAAGAAGTATCAAAAATACTTATTTTAATTTTAAACATCTTTAATCCAATACTTGTAGAATACACAAGAATATAAAAGTTGAGTTGTAACCAATTTCACAACTACATTAAATTTAATTTACGACTTCGATTGCTTATTTTTTTTTTTACAAGTATGACTACTTCATTAACCACAACAATATAAGACGGTAAGCACTTACACCCTCTAATTACTATTATAAGCAAAAATATATTTTTTCGGTTTATTGAATAAATGATGCATGTGGTCTATATTATATATCACAAACATCATTTATTTAACGAACCTCAAATGCTAATTTTTGCTTATAATAGTAACTAAAAAAATATATTTTAGATAGTTTCCAAACTTACATAAGTACATAAATTCTAAAAGTGATTAACCCATATTAACATAGGTTAAAGCCTCTTCGTTAATACTACTACTTCTTTTGTTTTTAAATATAAGTAAAATTGACTTTTTAAATTCATTAATTTAATGATGTATGTGGTTTACAATATAGACTCACATACATCATTATATGAATGAACCTAAAAAGTTAATTTTACTTATATTTAAAAACGGAGGGATAATCGTATATCAACTTCAATAATTTCATCACCCAAAATAAATATGGTGGTGTTTTTATTGCAGCTTGCAATAAAGAAGATATAGTAGCGGATCAAATCCTCACCAAAGCTTTGATAATTGTAAATGGTCCCTACCTGTCATTGGTCCAATAAATCAAGACAGTACAATTTGGAGTAAACGCTTATACCCAAATGAAACGGATGCCCTTCATTGGAACCTACCATTAAATATCAACCATCCCAGTGATAGTACCAAACAACAATGGAGTCCCAACAATCCCATAACCAACTTCATGTTATTTAAATGTTTTTTTTTTTTTTCCTAAGGGATGTTAGGATCATAGAAAAATTTCTAGGTGGATGAGAGAGTCTAATCTAGCTATGATAGAAAAATGGTGTTGAAAGTTGATGGTGGATAGAAAGAGTATGTGGTATAGAGGGTCGCGAGCTAGATATAGTGAGGAGGGGGCGGCTGAAGGAGGGTGGCATGGTTATGTCGGCATGGTGGAAGGATATGGTTACGATTCGTATGACGTTGGTGTAAGTGTGGATAGTTGGTTTGAAGACAATTTACAAAAGAAGGTTGGTAATAGGGATGATACCTTTTCATAGAGAATGACCCTTGGTTAGGGGGTATTCCTTTTAGAGTCAGGTTTTGGGAAACTTTTTAGTTGACTGGAAATCACTAGAGGTCAGTGCGTTTTGGGTTGGGATGAGGGTAGATAGGCTTGAAATTGGAGGTGAAGGCTCTTTACGTGGGAGAAAGAGTTTATAGGGGAGTGTAGGGTGTAACAGCCCGATTTTACGATTATTTGATTTTAATTGTTTTATGTGTGTTTATTCATGTCTGTGTGCATTTTCATGAATTTTCGTGTTAGGAGGGTATTTTGGTAATTTAGACTTAAGGGTATTTTAGTCTTTTGCGAGGAAGGGTAATTTAGTAACCTTATGACAATAGTTATTTTAGCGTTCTAGTTAGAATCGTTATTAATTGTAAGAAGTTAAGTTGTCGATATAATCAATTAAGACTGAGGTTTCTAGTTAATTATCGTTAGTGAGTTAGAGTTAGCGGTGTGGTGTAATTAGATTTGAGCCAATTAGTTGGGATGGGTTAGGCCCATTAGGGTTGTGAATATTTGACCCATAACTTTGAGAAAATAGGGTTAGACTTTGTCATTCACACATAACACAAAGAGTAGAGAAATAGAGGCTAGAGAGACAAGAGCAAGAGAAGAGGGTTGAAGCTAAAGAGGAGGTTGAATCTAGGAGCTAAATTGAAGTTTGAGCTAGGATTCTTGGTGTTAGAGGTAAGAGGGATAGTTTTCACACATAATCTTCAAATTTCTCATTTCTACCCATTTCTATGAATTTGATTGATTGCATTAATTATGTAAATTCGTGTTTGGATGTTGATGTTATGTTTGTAAACATGAATTATATGATGATTGTGTAATCATTGTTGAATTAACATGTCAAAAATGTATGAAAATGAATATTTGGGTTTATGTGAAAAATTGATGAAGAATAATGTTGTTGTTGTTGGAATGTTGAGGAATTCATGACTGATAGCTGTTGTTGTTGTTATGAGATGTTGTTGTTGATGATTGATGCCATGGGTGTTCATAATTATGGAATTGTGGAGTGAATTGTGTTGTTGCTGAGAGTTTTGTGAAAAATAAATGAATTATTGAATTGTGTTGAAATGATGTTTTGATTTCAAATTCTATATGGTTTTGAGTGTCTTTTATGTACATAATAATATAAACAACCTTTGGAAACACATTTGGGCATTGGGAGATCAAAATTGGGAATTTTGGGTGAAAAACAGTTGAAAACTGTAGTGTTCATAACCACTTCAGAAGCTCCTTCAGAAGCTACTTCAGAAGCATGTTCAGAAGCAGTTTCAGCAGTCCCTATTTTGCGTTCTTGCGTCTATTTCGCCCATTTCTGTTTTGAACTGGCCTTTGGTGTAAACATGAAAGTTTTAGATAATTGAGTTAGCTTTCCAATGACTTTGGTTTCACTTGAAAATGTTTTGTGGATTTTGAGTTATGATAGAAACACTCCAAGTTGGTCTTGGAAGACTTTTACGAAAAATTCAGCATAACCGTTTCTAACTCAACCCAAAACCTTTAGTTTGCTTCCAAACATCAAATATGAGTATTATGAGTTTAATTATGATGTTTAATAGCATCTAATTTATGCCTTGTTGAATCAAACTTAGTTTTCTTCTCTTAATGAATTGGTTTTGCATTATGAAAAAGTGAGACGAACTTCGTGATTTTTGTGAATTAGTCATGATTGGCCGATGAAAAGCTTATGTAATCCCTACTGTACACAATTGTGACTTAAGAGTATATATGGCTTAGGCATTTGACCTCGTTTGATTGATTTTGATTCATTACTTCGATATTTTCAAAGTCGTGAATTATAAGTAGAACCTTGTGAAAACTTAACTTAAAGACCACTTGTTTGGCAATATTTTATAGCTGATCTTATATGATTAAGTAGAGGCTAATGAATGATATATGTTGAATGTGAGTTGATGTGTGCATACTTGTTGAATGTTGGTGATGATTGCATAATTGTATATGCATGGTTTTGGTGATGATTGCATAATGATATATATGCATGTTGATTGTTGAGGTGACCATAGTGTGAACATATGCATTGAGTCGAGCCATATGTTCATGCATTCATTGTTTGGTGACGAACTTATGTTCAATGTAAGGCGGGGTGTGAAACCTTACAAACGATGTTTTTGTTGCATCGAAGGTGACGACCTTGAGGAGATTTGGTATCACATGCATCTAGATGAGTCTAGAACATTGCATACATTGTTTGGTGAATTGCATTGAGTCGTGATGTGTGATTGATGCATTGGGTTCATGTGAACTTGATCGGTGAATTGAATTGATATTGGATTATTGTGTGGATATATATGTATAAGGATATTTATATTATTTGGTAATCTTTATACATGATATTCTTGAATACTTGATTGTGGATTATGTTGATGTAATTCTAACCCTTTCCGTGCGGACGGGTAGATGGAGTGCAGAATAAGTAGCTTATTCGAATGATGTTGCTGAGGAGTAGGAATCCTCCTTATCTTTTGCGCGCGTCTAGATTATGGGCTCTGATCTAGGATAGCGTTTTATTGTTAAACTTATTTAATCATATGTTGATTTGAAGAGTTGTGTTATGATTATTTTATATCCTATATCTTGGGGATGTTTTATGTATTTATTATCATGAGACTTGGAGATGTTGTCTATAGATTTGATATATTCCGCTGCTATATTTTATGAACCATGATAACATATACTTGCGAATTATGAAATTGTTTGTTGTCGTAACATCTGTTTCTAGAATATATTGTATGTTTGCGCGGTTTACCGCTTAATAGAAATAGGGTGTTACATAGGGTGTAACACCCTTAAAGCGATAAATCACACAAATAATACAATTATTCCAAGAGCTTAGATTCTAAACCTTCAATTTATCCAAAACATGCATAAATAATTATTCAAAACTCGCAGCGGAATAATATCATAACATCTCATCAACACATAAAGAAATCTCTAAAATAGCCATGTTACACATATCATAATACATCACCAGAATATGAACTCAAATCTCAACATAAACGAGTACAAATCTCATCAATACATGAAAACAACCAACGAAAAACAGACACTCTAATCAGAGCCCTAACTCTACAGTCCAAGCATAAAGAAACGAGGTAACATCTTTGCTAGTCCTCAAGCATACTAACAAGCTAAGCAAAATCAATCATACACGCCGTTTACCCATTCATCCGAATTATGTAGGCGGTCAACCAAACGACCACCGAGTGTTAGTTAATGTTCCACAAATAAGCATAATCAATTAAAACGTTCGAGGAATTCAAATAAGTAATCAAGTACAAATTAAACATTTCTAAAATATTATCTCCACATGAATATTATCACACCACCATCATAGCACATCAATTAACATATACAAGTCCACCTTTCACATTAACACAACATCCACCAGGTACATCAATGCAAGTATTCACATAATCAAGTATGACACATTCACCAATTTACAAATGCATGCAATGTTCTTAGACACTTATACATGCATGTGATACCAATAAGATTCATGAGATAATTTTACCGTCTGAATCCGCCAATGTAATAAATACCTACCATTACGTTCTTCACCATAATCCAACGCCATTCCTTGAGAAAAGCGTTCTTCACCATAAACCAACGCCATCCTTTGCGAAAAGTGATATTCACCACAGATTCGATATGACTATGAATGCATGGACTTACAAGCAAATACTCGACAATGTGTAACACCCCGTTTTCCCAACATATAAATAATATAGAATATATCATAGTGCATCATAAACATGATGTCACATTTCGTTCTTCAAAAATCATTTCATCATAAATAAGGTTAAAATCCACTGTTTAATTAAACAACTACTTTTAATAATTCAAAACCATGTCGCAACGGAAAATATTCAACACTTAATCAATACTTAGCACTAAGGCCTCAATATCAACAACATAATTAAGGTTCCAACTTAAAAATAGTTCAACAACAACTTATAAAAATATACGTAACAAAGGAAAACAAAACACATAAAAATCCCTATCCCGTTACGTATCAGAGCATGACTCCTATGACAACACAAGAACTCAACTCACATCAGCGGCTATTCCTAGATATCTGCACGTTACCCACGTAGAGGCAACATTCAAACAGAAGGGGTGAGATTTCATATTCATTAATAATAAGCAACAATTCATAAAAGAGAATTAATCAATATAAAACAACCACAAATAATCATCAACAAATACTTCATATAATTTCAGATACATATCATCAATTAACTGGGTTCATCAATTGTACAACAACGACTCAAGGATGCAACAACAACGACTCAACAAATGCAATATAATTATGCATCTGGTACCAACAGAGCGTCAAGCTCCATTCGTTCATGTCGTAATTCGACTTGACAGGCTACAGCCCCCTTCGCTTGACAAATGCTTATGCAATGATATGACTCAAAATGCAACAACGTTAACATCGTAATTTACATATTAAAATATCCACAAAAGATTTTCATGTCAAACCAAAACTACTGGAAACATAACTTAATTATCAACAACTTTTATATTCAAACCAAAGACACACTCAAAACAGAAACGTGTGAAAAAGACACAAGAACACGAAATATGGCATTCTGCCACGAAACAATTCGCCGCGGCGAGCAAAGCTACTCTCCGGGGCGAGCTCACATTTTAATCACTCGATGTGGCGGACAGAGTCACTCGCCGTGGAGAGCTAGAAAAGGTAGCTGTCAGGAAAAACGACACTTTTCATTCAAAAATACCAATTTTGACTTCCCAATGCCCAAATTTAATTTCAAAAGTTGTCTAAACGTTTCTAAACATTAGAAGACACTCAAAATCATATAAAACTTGACCCAAAGCATCATATAAACAACTTTCATATAAATATCACATAAACATCTTTCATATAAACATCATATAAACAACTTTCCTATAAACATCGTATAAATAACTTCCATATAAACATCATATAAACAACTTTCATATAAACATCATATAAATAACTTTCATATTAATTCATGGGATTACCTATGATTTTTAACAATTTAATTCAATTCGAACACCATAACTTTCACAACAACAAAAATTCAACAACAACAAGATCAAACCTTTTCATAATTATTACTCATGATTAAAGAAGGTTAGTCTCACCCTTACCTTAGATTGAATCTATGAATTCTACAAGCTTCCTCTTAACCCTAGTTTTCTTCTTATGCCTCCGCTATCTTTTTCTCTCAAAAACCGTTTCTACAAGCTCTTCTCTGTTTTCTCCCAAAACTGTTTTAACACTAATTCTATAATCTTCTCCTCTATTTATAACCACTAAGAGTTTGTTTCTCACTTAAACTTTTTAATAGGCTTACTATCTACACACTCTCAAATTGGTTACTAATTCTATAACAACTATTCAGCTCCACTATTTACACCTCATTCTATTCTTAACCTTAACAAACAAAACTGCCCTTATGCCTCAATAATCTAATTTATTTAGATTTACTTCACAATTAAAGTCATAAAAAACTATTAATAACTACCAACTAATAACTACCAAAAAATCACCAAAACATCACTCATCGCAATTATTCAAATAAAATATATAAAAAGACATTAAACTCGATATAATAAATAACTAATAAAAATGGGGCGTTACAACTCTCCCCCACTTAGAATATTTTCGTCCTCGAAAATGTACCTCATTCATATCTGAGTACCAGCTAAAGCAAACACAACGATCACTGATTAGGAAACAAAGCAAATACAACGACATTATTCAACCATCACACG
This sequence comes from Medicago arabica, assembly GCA_946800305.1. NCBI lineage: Eukaryota > Viridiplantae > Streptophyta > Magnoliopsida > Fabales > Fabaceae > Medicago > Medicago arabica. The sequence continues at coordinate 36,673,020 of OX326969.1, forward strand.
ACACTAACGACTCGACTACTTGGCCGGACGGACCGACATGCTCTGATACCAATTGTAACACCCCGTTTTCCCAACATATAAATAATATATAATATATCAGAGTGTATCATAAACAGGATGTCACAGTTCGTTCTTCAAAAATCATTTCATGATAAATAGGGATAAAATCCACTATTTAATTAAACAACTGCTTTTAATAATTCAAAATCATGTCGCAACGGATAATATTCAACACTTAATCAATACTTGACACTAAGGCCTCAACATCAACAACATAATTAAGGTTCCAACTTAAAAGTAGTTCAACAACAACTTATAAAAAGATACGTAACAATGGAAAATAAAACACATAAGAATCCTCATCCCGTTACGTATATGAGCATGACTCCTATGACGACACAAGAACTCAACTCACATCAGCGACTACTCGTAGATATCTGCACGTTATCCACGTAGAGGCAACATTCAAACAGAACGGGTGAGATTTCACATTCATTAATAATAAGCAATAATTCATAAAGGAGAATTAACCAATATAAAATAGCCATAAATAATCATCAACAAGTACTTCATATAATTTCAGATACAAATCATCAATTAACACCGTTCATCAATGCAACAACATCGACTCAACGATGCAACAACAACGACTCAACAAATGCAATATAATTATGCATGTGGTACCAACAGAGCATCAAGCTCCCTTCGTTAATGTCGTAATTCGACTTGACAGGCTACAACCTTCTTCGCTACAACTTGACAGGCTACAGCTCCTTCGCTTGACAAATGCTTATGCAATGATACGACTCAAAATGCAACAACGTTAACATCGTAATTCACATATTAAAATATCCACAAAAGATTTTCATGTCAAACCAAAACTACTGGAAACATAACTTAATTATCAACAACTTTCATATTCAAACCAAAGACCAACTTAAAACAGAAACGTGTGAAAAAGACACAAGAACGCGAAACATGGCATTCTGCCACTAAGCAATTCGCTGTGGCGAGCTCACATTTTAGTCACTCGCTGTGGCGGACAGAGTCACTCGCCGTGGCGAGCTAGAAAAGGTAGCTCTCAGGAAAAACGACACTTTTCATCCAAAAATCCCAATTTTAACTTCCCAATGCCCAAATTTAATTCCAAAAGTTGTTTAAACGTTGGTAAACATTAGAAAACACTCAAAATCATATAAAACTTGACCCAAAGCATCATATAAACAACTTTCATATAAACATCACATACACATCTTTCATATAAACATCATATAAATATTTTTCATATAAAACATCATATAAATAACTTTCATATAAACATCATATAAATAACTTCCATATAAACATCATATAAATAACTTTCATATAATCATCATAAAAAAAACTTTCATATAAACATCATATAAATAACTTTCATACAAACATCATATAAACAACTTCCATATAAACATCATATAAATAACTTTCATATAAACATTATATAAATAACTTTCATATTAATTCATGGGTTACCTATGATTTTTAACAATTTAATTCAATTTGAACACCCTAACTTTCACAACAACAAAAATTCAACAACAACAAGATTAAACCTTTTCAGAATTATTCCTCATGATTAAAGAAGGTTAGTCCCACCCTTACCTTAGATTGAATCTCTGAATTCTACAAGCTTCCTCTTAACTTTAGTTTTCTTCTTATGCCTCCGCTATCTTTTTCTTCCAAAAACTGTTTCTACAAGCTCTTCTCTGTTTTCTCCCAAAACTATTGTAACCCTAATTCTCTAATATCCTCCTCTATTTATAACGACCAAGAGTTTGTTTCTCACTTAATCTTTTTAATAGGCTTACTATCTACACACCCTCAGATTGGTTACTAATTCTATAACAACTATTCAGCTCCACTATTTACACCTCATTCTATTCTTAACCTTAACAAACAAAACTGACCTTATGCCTCAATAATCTAATTTAATTAGATTTTCTTCACTATTAAAGTCATAATAAACTATTAATTACTACCAACTAATAACTACCAAAAAATCTACCAAAACATCACTCATCGCAATTATTCAAATAAAATATATAAAAAGACATTAAATTCGATATAATAAATAAATAATAAAAATGGGGCGTTACAACTCTCCCCCACTTAGAATATTTTCGTCCTCGAAAATGTACCTCATTCATATCTGAGTACCAGCTAAAGCAAACACAACGATCAATGATTAGGAAACATTGCAAATACAACGACATTATTCAACCATCACACGACACTAACGACTCGACTACTTGGCCGGACGGACCGACATGCTCTGATACCAATTGTAACACCCCGTTTTCCCAACATATAAATAATATATAATATATCAGAGTGCATCATAAACAGGATGTCACATTTCGTTCTTCAAAAATCATTTCATCATAAATAAGGATAAAATCCACTATTTAATTAAACAACTGCTTTTAATAATTCAAAATCATGTCGCAGCGGATAATATTCAACACTTAATCAATACTCAACATTAAGGCTTCAACATCAACAACATTATTAAGGTTCCAACTTAAAAGTAGTTCAACAACAACTTATAAAAAGATACGTAACAATGGAAAACAAAACACATAAAAATCCTCATCCCGTTACGTATAAGAGCATGACTCCTATGACGACACAAGAACTCAACTCACATCAGCGGCTACTCCTAGATATCTGCACGTTATCCACGTAGAGGCAACATTCAAACAGAACGGGTGAGATTTCACATTCATTAATAATAAGCAACAATTCATAAAGGAGAATTAACCAATATAATTTCAGATACAAATCATCAATTAACCGCGTTCGTCAATGCAACAACAACGACTCAACGATGCAACAACAACGACTCAATCATGCAACAACAACGACTCAACAAATGCAATATAATTATGCATGTGGTACCAACAAAGCATCAAACTCCCTTTGTTAATGTCGTAATTCGACTTGATAGGCTACAACCCTCTTCGCTACAGCTTGACAGGCTACAACTCCTTCGCTTGACAAATGCTTATGCAATGATACGACTCAAAATGCAACAATGTTAACATCGTAATTCACATATTAAAATATCCACAAAAGATTTTCATATTAAACCAAAACTACTGTAAACATAACTTAATTATCAACAACTTTCATATTCAAACCAAAGACCAACTCAAAACAGAAACGTGTGAAAAAGACACAAGAACGCGAAACATGGCATTCTGCCACTAAGCAATTCGCTGTGGCGAGCTCACATTTTAGTCACTCGCCGTGGCGAGCTAGAAAAGGTAGCTCTCGGGAAAAAACGACATTTTTCATCCAAAAATCCTAATTTTGACTTCCCAATGCCCAAATTTAATTCCAAAAGTTGTCTAAACGTTTCTAACATTAGAAGACACTCAAAAACATATAAAATTTTACCCAAAACATCATATAGACAACTTTCATAAAACATCACATAAACATTTTTCTTATAAACATCATATAAACAATTTTCATATAAAACATCATATAAATAACTTTCATATAAACATCACATAAATAACTTTCATATAAGCATCATATAAACAATTTTCATATACAACATCAAAAATTCAACAACAACAAGATTAAACCTTTTTTCAGAATTATTTACTTATGATTAAAGAAGGTTAGTCTCACTCTTACCTTAGATTGAATCTCTGAATTCTACAAGCTTCCTCTCAACCCTAGTTTTCTCCTTATGCCTCTGCTATCTTTTTCTCTCAAAAACCGTTTCTACAAGCTCTTCTCTGTTTTCTCCTAAAACTGTTGTAACCCTAATTCTCTTATCTCCTCCTCTATTTATAACCACCAAGAGTTTGTTTCTCACTTAATCTTTTTAATAGGCTTACTATCTACACACCCTCAGATTGGTTACTAATTCTATAACAACTATTCAGCTCCACTATTTCAACTCATTCTATTCTTAACCTTAACAAATCTATCTCATTCCAAAACTGCCCTTATGCCTCAATAATCTAATTTAATTAGATTTCCTTCACTATTAAAGTCATAACAAACTACTAATAACTACCAAAACATCACTCATCGCAATTATTCAAATAAAATATATAAAAAGACACTAAACTCGATATAATAAATAAATAATAAAAATGGGGCGTTACAAAATGCACAATTCTTTAAACCATATTTTACAATTTACACCATCATATAATATCTTCAGCTAACACCAACATTTGTGTAATCAATTGTTCACATCCACACAATAAATAAGTCACAATCAACAAGAATCATTATCATATTTAACATAAACGTTTATCACTATAAGTAAAACACAATCGTCTCACAAAACACATTTTGCATAAAAGAAAACATAGAACTACCTCATGGATATTAACATATCAAACATCCAACAATCATCAATTAATTCTCATTCCATCTTATTATCATGTTTTTTAAACCATTTGCAAGTTATCCGGTCAAAAAATCTCATTTTGATATAGTTTGTCTATTTTCACAAAATCCATCTTTTCCAAATTATCACTGAAAACAAGATATCCATGTTCAAACACATCAACAAGGTATATGCATATATCACATATAATCACAGTAGTTCATACATATTCACATCACAGCTCAATTCTGGTTATTTCCAAAAATCACTAAGTTCGTTTCATTTTCCCCTTTTTCAAAAGAAACTCATTTTTCAAAGTAAGATCAAGTTTACATTCATATACACCTTTCATAATCATTTTAAAATCATTGTTACAGAAAAAAAAAATTATATCCCTATCATTTTATTTGAGAAAAACCACTTTCAGAAAATTTCACGTTCTTGAACATTTTTTAACTAAGTTTCAATTCGATTCACATAATCAATCTGAATCCAATCTATTTGATGTTCCAGTAGGTTTCTAAGTGAAAACATCAATCAAACACATCAAAAGAAGCACTTAGGAAAGTCTGGAACGACCCCTAACTGCCCGGGACACCCGAAATCATGGGCTTTGTCCTGGGCAGCTTGCCTAGCGAGTTGCACCAGACAGGGGAACCTAGATTTTGGGTTTCCTCTCGGAAACCCATCCAATTTTTCCCCAAAAACCCCGATTTTGATCCCCTTTGATCCAAATTCGTTTACAAAACTTTATTATCAGTTAACATACATCAAAAGACAATCAAAATACTTACAAACATGAATTCATAACCTCGGTCCCTCACAAAATCATCATCAAACTCATTTTTCATCAAAAACTCATATTTTCACAATTTTACCCAAACTTATCAAACAACACGAACAATTCAAACCTCTAAAACAAGTGAATTTAGGCATGTTACAACAACAATCATTCACAAATTCATGTTTTACACTTAATTGAGCAAAAATCACCACCACAACTTATTTCAAACATCAACTATAAAATTTAACATACAAACACATCAATCCCATGAAATTCAACATACCCATAATTAACCATCAATTAGGAGCACGAAATTCAACATCACAAATCACAAAAATCATAATCTACACAAAAGCACTTATGACCCATAATAAAAAAGAAAGAAAGAGAGATTATAGCTTATTTATGGTATAGACTATCCCCCTCACCTCTTGTCTTCACAAAAGTAAGCTAATCTTCACTCATCCTTGCTTCTAACTTGAATCCTTTTTGAATCTCCCTTTGGGTCACCTACTCTTTGTTCTTCTCTCTAACCCTCTCTCTACTTCTCTAGCCTCTCTTTGTTTATGATAAAATGAAATGAAATTCTAACCTAGTTTCTATTCATGTTAAGCTTATATAGTCACTACTTAAGTGTGTTAGGTTAAATTCCCTCATATTGGGCCTATCACTCTTACCAACTAATTAAAAATGGAATTCTGCTTTTCTCCTAACAAGTTTTGCTCGCATCCAACTGAACTTCTGAAAATGCCACTGCATCAGTTAACTCACACATGTGTTAAACCAACGTAAGTTAAGTTACACATGTGTTAAATACTTGCGTAACTTAAGTCACGTTGAAATTAACACCTACGTGAGTTAACTCACGTAGGTTTTGTTTTCACATATTCAAAATGTTTTGTTCTCAGCTTTCACTTAGAAAAAGTTTGTTTACGTGTAGCTTGGTGAGTTTACAGTAATAAGCTTCAAAATAGAAGTATAGCAATAACATAACCTATAGGATAAGTATTGCCGCTTTTATAATTAATATAATTATGTGTGATTAAAGTAAAGTAAATATGTTGGCGGTGGGAGATAGCTTTTGCAGGTAATGAATGAAACATTATTCTACCTTGAATACAAGCCAATGCAACGCAAAACCATGTTTTAAGTGGAAGCCAACACCAAAAACTCATGCTCTAACATTGAAACATTGTGAATATTTGAAAACAAAACCAGCGTGATCGTTAGCTCACGTTCGTGTTCAGAACGTGATTCAGTGTGACTTAACTTACGCAGTGTGAGTGAAGTCACGCACGGGCATTGTCAGAAGTTTAGTTGGGAGCGAGCAAAACTTGTTGGGAGAAGAGCAGAATTCTTAGAAATTTTTCTACTCACTAAACTTAGTAAAACATCTAGTATTACCATCTAAAAAATAATTACCACTAGTTACCTCTAAACTACTTACCTCTAACTTAGTAAAATAACTATTCACCTCAAAATGCTAAAATAACCCTTATTCTAAAATTACTAATCACCCACACTCCTCAAATTACCAAAATACTCTCAGTTCTAAAAATGACCAAAATACCCTTCTAAACTAAAATTAACCTAATCCCATATCAAATACACACATAAACAAATAAGCACATATAAACACATACAAATAATAAATAAAATAATTCTAGCTAAAAATAGACTGTTACAGAGGACCTTACTTCATAGCATTATTTTGCAGGTCGACAATGTGGTTCAGTGGCAATTACAATTAGATCTTGTTGTTGGTTATATAGTCAACCGAGCTTATCAATTTCCTTCTTCCACTTAAATGAGAGCTCTTTCATCTGTTTTGGACCTGAATTGGCATAATTAAGGAGATTTTTTTGAAGGTCTCATTACTTGCATAGAGTCTTCTTTGAAATCAAATTCCTACAAAGGATAATTTGATTCGAAGGAAAATTGTTAATCATGAATCAAGACTTTGTGTGAGTGGTTGTAGTGCTTTTAATACGGCAAACCATCCTTTATTTGGAGTGCAACTTTTTGAATGCTATTTGGTACTTTATTCGACAGTGACTTCAGTTTGAGTGGACCGCCCTTTGAGTATTTATGATCATTTTATGCAATTTGTTCATTCAACAAGTGGTTCTAAATTGAGACGTTATAATCATTCAGGAGTGGACCCAGACATTTGATATTAGTGCGGTTAGAATAAACTATGAAACAAATTATATTACTACATATATATTAATAAGATGAAATTTTGATATCTAAAAACAACTTCAAAAGAGAAGCTGTTAAGAGTAGCTTCTCAAAAAATAGATTTTTTTTAGGGAGAGGAAAATACGAGTCAAATGTTTGAACTAAATTTGTAATAAAAACCCCGTTTTATACAACAGTATCCAAACAAACCAAATTATTTATAAAAAAAGAAAGTGGTTTTTATTACAGTAAGCAAATGTATAATAAATTTAGATTTTTCATAAAATCTCTAAAAAATAATCTCTAAATAATTTTATATGAAAATTATTTTTATTTTAATCCATAACAAACATCTCTTAGTTGGTAATATATATTTTGTCTGTCCCCCTGAACTTAACTCAGTTAGTAGAGATATATAATACATAATATATTGGGTTTGTCTAACATGTGCAATATTGCACATGTTAAGGAAACTAAAAGTAGTAACTTTTCATTGAAAAACATAAATTATTTACTAAAAAATTGTCTATTTAATATAAAATACACAAGTTTCAAGATAAATTTACCACTTTAAATTTCTTAACATGTAGTACAAATTTGCACATGATAGAAAAACTCTAATATATTATGCAAAGTTCAAAGGTTCAAATTCCGAGGAAAAAAAATTAAACTTTGACTTGGTAAAAAAAAGGTTTGTGGAAAAGAAACATTAGATGCACATTTTGGTACAAACACTTCGTGGTACTCGTGTGTCTCGCCTCTCACGAGGTCAAGTGGTTTGTAAAATTAAAGTGTATATTCATGTGGATCTGTACGACGGATGATTTACTTTTTGTATCTACCTTAAATGACAAATACTTAATTATGATTATAAGCACATGAAACTTATGTCCTTCATTGGTACCAACCCTTAAATATCCATTTCCTAGTAATAGTAATAGAACAAAAGCAACAATTTGTACCCAAAAAAAGAAGAAGAACAACAAAAGCAACAATGAAATCTCAACAATCCCATAACCAACTTCATGTAGTTTTTCTTCCATTTCCAACTCCGGGTCATATGATTCCAATGATACACACAGCAAGACTATTTGCCATACATGGTGTTAACGTTACCATCATCACTACACATGCTAATGCTTCAACCTTCCAAAAATCCATAGACAGTGACATCAGTTCAGGATACTCGATCAAAACTGAGCTTATTAAGTTCCCTTCAGCTCAAGTTGGTCTCCCTGATGGTGTTGAAAACATGAAAGATGGAACTTCATTTGAAACACTAGGTAAAATCACCCACGCAACAATGATGCTCCAAAATCCAATTGATAATCTGTTTCAAGATCTTCAACCAGATTGCATAGTCACTGATATGATGTATCCGTGGACAGTGGAAGCAGCAGCTAAACTAGGTATTCCAAGAATTTATTATTACAGCGCAAGCATATTCTCCAACTGTGTAGCTCATTTTATGATGAAGGAAAGACCTCATGATAATTTAGTTTCTGATACACAGAAATTTACTATTCCTGGTTTGCCTCATACAATTGAGATGACTCCTCTGCAACTTCCTGATTGGTTACATAAAAATAATCCAGCCGCGGCCTATTTTGAACCAATGTATGAAGCAGAGAAAAGAAGTTATGGAACACTATACAATAGTTTTCATGAACTGGAAAGTGATTATGAAAAACTTAGTAAGACTACAATGGGGATCAAATCTTGGAGTGTAGGACCAGTTTCAGCTTGGATCAACAAGGAAAAAAGGGGACACAGAGAGGAACTTGGAAAAGAGGAAGAATGGCTAAATTGGCTTAACTCAAAGCAAAATGAATCTGTATTGTATGTAAGTTTTGGCAGCCTTACTAGGTTTCCTTATGCTCAGCTTGTAGAAATTGCACACGGGCTTGAAAACTCAGGACAAAATTTTATCTGGGTTATAAAAGAAAATGATGAAGATAAAGATGGAGAAGGTTTCCTGCGAGAATTTGAGGAAAGGATGAAAGAAAGCAAAAAGGGCTATATCATATGGAATTGGGCACCACAACTTGAGATATTGGATCACCCTGCAACAGGAGGGGTTGTGACTCACTGTGGTTGGAACTCGATTCTTGAAAGCTTAAATGTTGGTTTGCCAATGATCACGCTGCCGGTGTTTGCTGAGCAATTTCAGAATGAGAAGTTTCTTGTTGATGTTTTGAAGATAGCGGTCCCTGTAGGAGTAAAAGAAAACAAGTTATGGATTAACATTAATGCAGAGGAAGTGGTAAGAAGGGAAGAGATAGTTAAGGCTGTTGAGATTTTGATGGGAAGTGGACAAGAGAGCAAAGAAATGAGGATGAGAGCAAAGAAACTTGGTGATGCTGCCAAGAGGACTATAGAGGAAGGTGGAGATTCTTACAACAACTTGATTAAGCTTATTGATGAGCTGAAATTATTGAAGAAATCTAAGGCACTTGGTGAGAAATCAGATTAGATGAAGCAACATTAAAGTATTTTTCTGTTAGTATTTTACTGTTATCTGTAGTCCAATAATCAACATCCAATCATTCTTGTGCACTGCAATGATGATAAAAGAAGTTAGTGTTTGGGTTTTACTAACCATTTTTCATTTTATGCTAAGGAAAGATCTGGTGATGAATTAAATTTTATTGTCTACTTTAGTTTGCTTTTTAATATTTGTCATTTCATTGGCCGTATTAATTTTTCACTAGTATTCCCTCGGTTTAAGGCTTCATTTATTTAATGATGTATGTGCTCTCGATTTTCGGGTATCAAAATCATTAATCGGATTTGAACCTTTAATCTTTGAACTCTCAACTTTTATTCGCGGGAAGGGAAAAACAGAGTAAAAACCCTTATAAGACCTTGGATCCGGGGGTTGGTTTCGATTAGGGAAGGTGTTAGGCACCCGAACCGACTATGGTATCTCATAGGAACTTTCTACCTATTCTTAATCTTGCGCTAAATTGTTTTACTTATTAAAAAAATTTATTTAAGAGTTTAAGTGAAAGAAAGGAGGAAGATGAAACATGTTTTTAGTTATTTTTATTGATTTGGAATGGCCAAAGCCCTTTGCCTACTTACCCAAATAAATCGGGATCAAAATCAAGTAGTTCGGCTAAAGAACTTCTTTGATGGGTTGAATTGATCTTAACATTTTTTGAAAAAAAAGATTTTAAAAAGAGATGAGAGACCTCAAGGCATGAGAAAAAATATACGGTGAAGTTGGTTAATTTTAATTGCAAAAAATCCATGTCTAATGTGGATATTAAATTGATTAACATTTGATTAAGGAAAATAAAAGGAAAAACACTTGGGTTACAAGTCAAGGTTTACTTTAAAGAAATTTGAATTTTGACTTTTTTTTTTTGATAAAATATTTTTCTAAACTAACGGTGAATTAGCGTAACGGCGGAAAAAATAAATAAACGTAAAGCGATAAATAAAGTGGTGAAGTGTCGGTGCGTGTGTCGGTTACATATTACATACTCTAAATACATTCTATGGTCTCAAAAGAAATAAAATGACGAGAAATAAAAATGCGCAAAAATAAATTACATCATTTCCCTAATTACACAAACTAAACCAATGACAATAATAAAATGAATGACGAAAATTAAATATGCATGCAATATATTTACATCAAAGTCTATTATTCATATTAAAAATTAATGGCAATAAAATAAATGACAAAAATTGGAAATATGCATGAGATGATGGATAATAATAATGCAAACATAAAAAAATGCAAATAATAAAAGAACACTAAACAAATAAATTAAACAAAGTAAAAATAGTTTTGGAAATAAAGAAAAAAAAAATTAGAGGAAAGGAGGTGCAAAAAAGCAGGTATTGGGGGTTCATGCAGTAAAATAGTAGTGACATGTAGAAGCACTTGGGCCTTTAAGAGGAGTTAATCAGGGCCACTAGATCAGGAACGGACAGCCTAAAGGACCGAGGGTGCATAGCATCACCTAGACTAGCGTGTACACAATCAAGATGACCTATAAGTGGGTGATAAACACACATTCTGGTTCATTTCCATTAGTCTTTCTCTCTCTAAAAAGAAAAGGTGAGAGAAGCTCCTCCTTCTCTCTACAACAGCGCCGCCGCCTAGCTCTTCTTCCGGCGAGTTAACAATTTTCCGGCACGGTGGCCGGTGGTGCACCGCCGTGCCGGAACTTCAAAACTCAATCAAATCAAAAACTTTCTACACTTTTAAACATCCTTTTTCATCCTAAGCACAAATCCGACCTTAAAATTTTCAAAAACCAAACACACAAGCCTAGATCTAAGTTCGAAATTGAAAAAGTTTTACCTCCTTACCTCTTGATGTTGTTTCGGCTTCTATCTTCTTTTTAAACTTCGATTCGGTTTGTTCTTCTTTCTTTTCTCACGGATCCGAAATTCTCTTCTCTATTTTCCTTGCTTCGAACTTGATTCCGTTCCGGTCGGATTTGTTAGCTTGAGGCCAGTATATATTGTTGTTGAATGATGATGAACGAATTTGCGGTTTACAGGCTTTGTTTGAAGCTTCGAAATTTGTTTGGTGTTTGAATCTATGGATTTGTAAAGGGATGATGGTGATGTTGTTGTTAGCTTATGAAAAGAAACGAAAATTGTGATGTTTTTCTTGGTATGTAAGTTTGCGATGGTTTGTGGTTATTGTTGAAAAAAGGTTGCTGGAAATTGTGAAAAGTTTTGAATGTTCTTGATGTTCTTGAGAAAAGTTCAAGGAAAAAAAGTGTTTGATCTGATTTTTGTGAGGCAGCTGAAATGAATTGTGTTTGCATGGAAATTTGTGCCTTTTCTTCTAACTGACTCTGACAGTACCTTAAATATCTGATACATGGAATGGACGAAAATACCCTTGCTGAAACTTGGAGAAAAAGTTGGACCAGGACCAATAACAAAGTGACATGTGGACTAAATGACTTAATAATGAATAAATAAAAAAACCAAATAAATAAATAGACAAATAAATAAAAACGAAAATTAAAACAAATAATAAAAGAAATAAAAAATTATGACTGAATAATAATAAAAAAAATGTCCCTTCGGAACCAAAAAATGAGGTATTTTAAAATACCTCTCTTCCGAAATTTCGTCTGAGACGACAGAAATACGCGGCTTTTTAAACACTAAAAAAAAGTAAATCAACGACGTGAACAAAATGAGTTTTAACAACGCAAACTTTACGATAAATAAAATATAAATAAAACGCGGATAAAATTAAGAAATTAATACGCGAGTGACATTAAAATGTAAACGAAGTGAAAAATCAAAATATGAATAAAATGCGATCAAATTACGAATAAAACAGATATCATGGGAATTAGAGCGCGAACGAAAAGTTATTAAAAAATACGAACAATATACGATATAAATAAATTAAATTGGTCAAAATTTGGGGTATGACAGATGCCCCTATTTAAGTTTCTCCGTCACGAGGATTTAAAAAGATGAAAATTTTAAATCAACGGGTCGGAGAGACTTAAATATAAAGTACGCCAATTTTTGACCAACTCGGAAGTCACAAAAGTAATGCTATATGAATGTAATGATACAAGTTGTCTGTAATGCAAGTACGAATGCAAGGACGGCGAAAATACTAACTCGAGAACCAACTAATAAGTGCCACCGGGGAGGGAAGGATGTTTGTTACCGTTACTGGGATAAAGACAAACAATACGCAAGGAAAAACTGTCCATTACCTTTACTCGGGTAACGACGGAGATACGAAATGAAATACCGTCTATTACCTTTGCTGGGGTAAAGACGAACATACGAAATGAAATATTGTCTATTACCTTTACTGGGGTAACGACGAACATACGAAGGGTAAAACTGTCTATTACCTTTACTGGGGTCACAACGAACATACGAAATGGTAAAACTGTCTATTACCTTTACTGGGGTAACGACGAACATGATAAGATTTAACAAAGGACACTTTTGGAATAGTCACTCGGGGAGATTGAAAAGACATTGGTAAAATGGTTGTTTGACACACAAGTAATTGCGAGCTATTATCCTGATTCAAAGTATTTGCAGGGTATTAACCTGATTCAAAGGCATTAGGCAGGATATCAAACCCGACTCCAAAGGTATTACAAGCTATTCGCTTGACACACATGTAACAACAGATGTTTGCAAGCTATTCGCATGTGCACGGTAACAAAAGAGGTTTGCAAGCTATTCGCCTGACACACACGTAACAAAAGAGGTGTGCAAGCTATTCGCTTGACACACACGTAACAAAAGTGGTCTGGAAGCTATTCGCTTGACACACACGTACCAAAAGAGGTTTGCAAGCTATTCGCTTGACACACACGTACCAAAAGAGGTTTGCATGCTATTCGCTTGACGCACACATAACAAAAGTGATCTGCAAGCTATTCGCTTGACACACACGTACCAAACGAGGTTTGCAAGCTATTCGCTTGACACACACGTATCAAAAGAGGTTTGCAAGCTATTCGCTTGACGCACACATAACAAAAGTGATCTGCAAGCTATTCGCTTGACACACACGTAACAACATATGTTTGCAAGCTATTCGCTTGACACACATGGAACAAAATGTGTTTGCAAGCTATTCGCTTGGCACACAGGTAACAAAGGAGGTTTGCAAGCTATTCGCTTGACACACAATGATGAAAAAGGACCAAACTGAAGGATACGACCCTCAAGACTGAAGGTGACATCACTGATCAGACACATTGGGGATGACACTTTTATGTGATACATTCGAAATAAGACACAAGATGGTCAATGCAATAATGTATAAATGATATTGTGCATGTTACGTGCATGAATGTTTATATGTATGAATATGTATATGAATGAATGTATGAGTATATGCAGGAAACTTGTACGACCATATGACTGTATATAACTTGATGAAACAAGACTGGACAAGTAAAATAAGAAGTGGACCGACATCGCAGTACAAACACTCGACAATTTTCAATGGGGATATCATTACTGGAGATGAATCAAAACACTATCGGGGTACAGCCCGCTAACCGAACCACTGATTGGGTAAAGCTCCATAATCAAATCACTGATGGGGGGAAGCCTAATAATCAACCATTCTGGCAGAAGCCACCACTAATCAAACCACAGGCAGAAGTCACCATTTCTTGGGATGAAACCCATCAATCAATCATAGGCAGAAGTCGCCAATTACTGGGAACAAGGTCCATCAATCATAAATTCGGCAGAAATTGCCATTCACTGGGAACAAAGTCCATCAATCAACAAATCGGCAGAAGTCGCCATTCACTAGGAACCAAGTCCATCAAACAACAATTCGGCAGAAGTCGCCAATTACTGGGAACAAGGTCCATCAATCATAAATTCGGCAGAAATTGCCATTCACTGGGAACAAAGTCCATCAATCAACAAATCGGCAGAAGTCGCCATTCACTAGGAACCAAGTCCATCAAACAACAATTCGGCAGAAGTCGCCAATTACTGGGAACAAGGTCCATCAATCATAAATTCGGCAGAAATCGCCATTCACTGGGAACAAAGTCCATCAATCAACAAATCGGCAGAAGTCGCCATTCACTAGGAACCAAGTCCATCAAACAACAATTCGGCAGAAGTCGCCATTTATAAAACAGCATGAAGTGCATTTGGCCCACTTGAATTGTGATGTCTCTGTCTTTGTTTTCTTTTCATCATTTTTTTGTATTGTTTTTTTTTGAATCCCTAACTTTTGCCTGGACCGCCCTTTCCGGTTTTCAATCCACCGGGAATATACTTTTTGTATGCCCCTAATTTTTGCCTGGATCGCCCTTTCGGGTTTTCAATCCACCGGGACGCTCATTTTTTTTTTCTTAAGCCGCCCTTTCGGGTTTTCGACTTAGCGAGCTTTTCTTTTTTGACAGAGGTCATCTCATAGCCTTTGGTCACACTTAACTTGCAGAGTTTAACTGTCCTTGAGACGGATGTTGATGTATGCTTCAACTACTCATAAGTTCAAAGAAGATGTACCTGTTGTTTATGCATTTCAAAAGACATGAAAAAAAAATATATTTTTTTGAATTTTTTGCTTTAAATATTAACATCAAAAATAGAAGAAAATTTCGCAAATAAAGAATAAATGAGAATTTCAAATAAATTGGCACCGGCTCAAATTAATGTAAATGGAGTGGTGGCCCGCCAAAAGCATGGCTCCACAGATTTTGAAAATTTTGGAAAATGGTAATTATATGGGAAAGGTACATTGAACACAATGACCACGATTCTCCCTAACAACTTTGAATTCCACTGTTCCAAGTACTTGATTTGCAGGCTTTATATCAGAGGTCTTCTGACAGTTAAGGTGCCCCAAGTGAATCATGTCTGATTTGATGTAGTTGCTTTGCCACAAGGCGAGGGTCTTTTGATGGCTAAAATGCCCCAAGTGAATCATACTTAACCAGATGCAGTTACTTTGTCACAATCCTTAATTTTTGCATAGATCGCCCTTGCGGGTTTCAACCTATCAGGATATACATTTTTCATTTTCTTCTTCTCCTTTTTTTTACATGTCTCTAACTTTTGCGTGGACCGCCCTTTCGGGTTTTCAGTCCACCGAGATGCTCGTTTTTGCCTAAGCCACTTTTAGATTTGCGACTTATCGAGCTTTTTATTTTAACAAAGTATTTCTTGACTGCATCGGTATTCACAGGACAATACAAATTTATCACCATTCTTTACAATTAGGCATTCTTTTTCCCCTGGAGTCTGGTTAAAATCAGATAACATACATTTAAGCACAAAGCCACTTTTTTGACATTCATGGGGACGAGCCTTCTTTGTCGAAACTTGCTTCATCCTTTTGATATAATCGTCCATGACATAAGACCACAATGTATTTAAGTGCAAACAAGCCTAGCCTTCATCAGAACTTCCATTGACGGGACTCTGAACTTCATGTTGTATATTGAGGGATGGTGGGAGGGGTTGCCCCTATTGAAGTGTGTACTGGAGTACAATTCTTATACAAGGAAAATGCTAACATCTCATTGCCAACTTTTGTAATTGAATGCCAACTTCTGGACAGTCTTTCTTGATATTTCTTTGTAGCTTCAATGGCTGAGATGCCCAGTAGGCAAGATTTCTCATTGGGAATTCATCCTCCTTTTCTTCAGTTTCAGACACAAGGAACTCAAAGTCGAGAGAGAGTACAAGATTAAAGTGTTCAACGGGTTTATTAATGCATGCTTTGATTATTGATTTTGACAGATAAGTGAGAGTTACGATCATGCGAATATGATTAAAGAAAAAGAAATTTTTGGTTTTTTGTATTACCATTTTTTCCAGAAAAAGCACAAAATGAAACAAAGTCGGGATCAAAGCGACTTTTTTTTTTAATTAATGATGAATATACATAAAGCAAAAAGCCCTAAACAAATTCACTTTCGCCTCGGGTGGGACGAAAGGATTTTTTTTTTGAAAAACATAAAACAAAAAACAAACATATTAATTGAACAAATGAGTAGTAGAAAGAAACATCAGCAACGACCCAAGTGCAGCTAAACATTCCACATGTCAACAAATATCATGATCCAGTAGTAGGTTAACTTGCATGTCAGAGTTCAAATTTTAGAATGACCAGAGGTTCTTTTGGACCAGCTTCTGAACTATCTTCTTCAAAGCAAAGCAGTCTTCAATATCGTGACCTGGTGCCCCTTGATGGAAGGCACAAAAGCGATCGGGTCTGTACCGGGCTGGAAATTTTGCTGGCAACGGAAGAGGTGCCTTGGTGTAGGCCAAATTCCTTTCAAGCAATATTGGAAACAAATCTGCATATTTCATAGGAATAAGATCAATCTGTGTTCTTGGAGCCTGTTGTCGAGGCTGTTGTTGAAACTGGGGTTGACACACTGGATTTGAAACAACGTTTGTGATTGGCATAATAGAGGCAACAGGGTGATAAGCCAAATATTGTTGCTGAGGTTGACTTTCCACCATACTCGCTTCCTGGTCTTCGTCCTCTGATCCATCAGTGGGAACACTTCCTTTGACCAAACGTCCTTTTCGGACCAGTTCTTCAATGCGCATACCCACGGTTATCATCTCTGCGAAGCTGCCTGATGCACTTGTCAACGTACGCTCATAATAGAATTGATCCAGAGTATCAAGGAAAATCTCGGGCAACTCTTCCTCTTCTAGAGATGGACGGACTTGTGCGGAGAAATCTCTCCAACGGTGGGCATAAGCTTTGAAGGACTCATTATCATCTTGGGTCATGACTTGTAATTCACCTCTTTTTGGGGCCGAGTTCAAGTTATAGTTGTATCGCTGGACGAAAGCCTCGCACAAATCATTAAAAGTTTTGATATCAACCTTGTTCAGACCCATGTAGCATATCAGTGCGGCACTAGTCAAACTCTCTTGGAAACAATGGATAAGAAGTTGGTTATCTTTGACATGTGCAGACATCTTTCTCACATACATCACCAGATGATCCTTAGGGCAGATGTTCCCTTTATACTTCTCAAAATCAGGGATCTTGAATTTGGGTGGTATCACGACGTTGGGAACCAAGCAAAGGTCATAAGCATCATGTCCAAACAATTCTGTCCCACGGAGAGCTTTCAATTCCAGCTGTATTTTATCAAACTTTTCTTCCAGTTCATCTATCCGGTCACATGCAACCACACCTTCTGAGTGATGGATGAGTTCGTGGTTTTGCTTAACAGTGTTGACCAAAGGAGATGAGTAGGTCATAGCAACTTGAGGGAACAAAGGGCCCGATTGAGGGATAGGCGTTGTCATTTGGACAAAAGGAGCTTGAACCTCAGAGACAACAGGACGAAATACTTCATCAGAACTTAAAGGTGTGCTCCAGAGATAACCTTCCAGCATAGCATTTTGAGGAGTACTGGCGAACACCGTTGAAATCGGGGTAGTGGAAGCAACCGACTGAGCTTGAGTGTTAGCAATAGTAAGAGATAATGGGTGACTTTGTGCAACCGTCATTAAAGATACTAAGTTCCTCAAAATCTCATTTTCGGCTCGGAGGGTTGTCACCTCTTCACGATGCTTAAGGTTCTCTTGTTCAAGATGATCCATTCCGATTTGCCCGAGTGTTGTAGATGCGAGTAGACTGATGGATTGACCTTTTATTGAGAAGACACCATGTGAGACACGGACTAGAAACTATGAATGCCAAATGATGCATGATATGCTTATGCAAAAATATACAATTTTTGGTTATCGAAGGATTTGTCAAAGTGAATTGTAAACATCGCAGAGGAACATGGTTTTAGTTGAAAATTCATAAAGATATTGCAATTGGTTCCTTTTCAAAAGGTAAGAGTGTAACCAAGGGAGAAATTCTTAATAAAAGCAAAAGCTTAGTTAAGATTTTTGAAGTTGTATTTCTCGGTGTTCATTCTTACAAGGTCCATACCTTTGATGTTTACAAGACGACTTGTCTAGATCCTTCGATTTTTTTGATGAAAAAGTTTTATAAATGAATGCATGTATGCATGATTATGCTAAAGAACATATAAAACATGGGAGGTTAAGTCCACAATGTTGGAGTCAAGGGCAACAACGCCATTTGGTAAGGACTATGGTTCCACATGTATCTGTATCACGGGTTCTACCAAGTTCCCAAATTACAACCCCCTCCGAACTTTATTGGATGCCCGGGACAACACCCGGTCCAATAGCGTCCGTAGGAGAGTCTAGTTTGAGCGTAGCATCGCGTGTCGACTAAGACCAAGACAACACTTGGTTAGCCACCGCACTACATCCTAATGGCCAAGATGGATTAAAGGTAACTAAGGTCCTTAGCTTTGACGGAAACTTAAAAAGTAATAATGTCTAAACACGACAACACACGCCGACATATATCACTTCAAGATCCTCCGTTAAGTGTGGCTATATAGCATTTTCCACCACACGAGAATACTCTCGGCATGTCACTATGATTCTACCACTCCTATCTTATATTTCTCTCAAGCCCGGGTATAGGACTTATCTTGCCGCTTACGTAAGAAAGTAAACAATTAGGCACGTATTTACAAGGTATAAGCAATACCAAAGCGCAAAAGTAAAGAAAGATAAGTTAGGCTTAACCCTCTAAAAGGTCCCCAGTGAAGTCGCCATTTCTATGCTCTCGATTTTCGGGTATCAAAATCATTAATCGGATTTGAACCTTTAATCTTTGAACTCTCAACTTTTATTCGCAGGAAGGGAAAAAGTGAGTAAAAACCCTTATAAGACCTTGGATCCGGGGGTTGGTTTCGATTGGGGAAGGTGTTAGGCACCCGAACCGACTATGGTATCCCATAGGAACCTTCTACCTATTCTTAATCTTGCGCTAAATTGTTTTACTTATTAAAAAAAATTATTTAAGAGTTTAAGTGAAAGAAAGGAGGAAGATGAAGCATGTTTTTGGTTATTTTTATTGATTTGGAAGGGCCAAATCCTTTTGCCTACTTACCCAAATAAATCGGGATCAAAATAAAGTAGTTCGGCTAAAGAACTTCTTTGATGGGTTGAATTGATTTTAACATTTTTTGAAAAAAAGATTTTATGAAGAGATGAGTTGCCTCAAGGCATGAGAAAAAAAATACGGTGAAGTTGGTTAATTTTAATTGCAAGAAATCCATGTCTAATGTGGATATTAAATTGATTAACATTTGATTAAGGAAAATAAAAGGAAAAACACTTGGGTTACAAGCCAAGGTTTACTTTAAAGAAATTTGAATTTTGACTTTTTTTTTGATTTTTGATAAAATATTTTTCTAAACTAACGGTGAATTAGCGTAACGGCGGAAAAAATAAATAAGCGTAAAGCGATAAATAAAGTGGTGAAGTGTCGGTGTGTGTGTCGGTTACATATTACATACTCTAAATACATTCTATGGTCTCAAAAGAAATAAAATGACGAGAAATAAAAATGCGCAAAAATAAATTACATCATTTCCCTAATTACACAAACTAAACCAATGACAATAATAAAATGAATGACGAAAATTAAATATGCTTGCAATATATTTACATCAAAGTCTATTATTCATATTAAAAATTAATGGCAATAAAATAAATGACAAGAATTGGAAATATGCATGAGATGATGGATAATAATAATGCAAACATAAAAAAATGCAAATAATAAAAGAACACTAAACAAATAAATTAAACAAAGTAAAAATAGTTTTGGAAATAAAGAAAAAAAAAATTAGAGGAAAGGAGGTGCAAAAAAGCAAGTATTGGGGGTTCATGCAGTAAAATAGTAGTGACATGTAGAAGCACTTGGGCCTTTAAGAGGAGTTAATCAGGGCCACTAGATCAGGAACGGACAGCCTAAAGGACCGAGGGTGCATAGCATCACCTAGACTAGCGTGTACAAGATCAAGATGACCTATAAGTGGGTGATAAACACACATTCTGGTTCATTTCCATTAGTCTTTCTCTCTCTAAAAAGAAAAGGTGAGAGAAGCTCCTCCTTCTCTCTACAACAGCGCCGCCGCCTAGCTCTTCTTCCGGCGAGTTAACAATTTTCCGGCACGGTGGCCTTCAAAACTCAACCAAATCAAAAACTTTCTACACTTTTAAACATCCTTTTTCATCCTAAGCACAAATCCGACCTTAAAATTTTCAAAAACCAAACACACAAGCCTAGATCTAAGTTCGAAATTGAAAAAGTTTTACCTCCTTACCTCTTGATGTTGTTTCGGCTTCTTTCTTCTTTTTAAACTTCGATTCGGTTTGTTCTTCTTTCTTTTCTCACGGATCCGAAATTCTCTTCTCTATTTTCCTTGCTTCGAACTTGATTCCGTTCCGGTCGGATTTGTTAGCTTGAGGCCAGTATATATTGTTGTTGAATGATGATGAACGAATTTGCGGTTTACAGGCTTTGTTTGAAGCTTCGAAATTTGTTTGGTGTTTGAATCTATGGATTTGTAAAGGGATGATGGTGATGTTGTTGTTAGCTTATGAAAAGAAACAAAAATTGTGATGTTTTTCTTGGTCTGTAAGTTCGCGATGGTTTGTGGTTATTGTTGAAAAAAGGTTGCTGAAAATTGTGAAAAGTTTTGAATGTTCTTGAGAAAAGTTCAAGGAAAAAAGTGTTTGATCTGATTTTTGTGAGGCAGCTGAAATGAATTGTGTTTGCATGGAAATTTGTGCCTTTTCTTCTGACTGACTCTGACAGTACCTTAAATATCTGATACATGGAATGGACGAAAATACCCTTGCTGAAACTTGGAGAAAAAGTTGGACCAGGACCAATAACAAAGTGACATGTGGACTAAATGACTTAATAATGAATAAATAAAAAAACCAAATAAATAAATAGACAAATAAATAAAAACGAAAATTAAAACAAATAATAAAAGAAATAAAAAATTATGACTGAATAATAATAAAAAAAATGTCCATTCGGAACCAAAAAATGAGATATTTTAAAATACCTCTCTGCCGAAATTTCGTCTGAGACGACAGAAATACACGGCTTTTTAAACACTAAAAAAAAAGTAAATCAACGACGTGAACAAAATGAGTTTTAACAACGCAAACTTTACGATAAATAAAATACAAATAAAACGCGGATAAAATTAAGAAATTAATACGCGAGTGACATTAAAATGTAAACGAAGTGAAAAATCAAAATATGAATAAAATGCGATCAAATTACGAATAAAACAGATATCATGGGAATTAGAGCGCGAACGAAAAGTTATTAAAAAATATGAACAATATACGAAATAAACAAATTAAATTGGTCAAAATTTGGGGTATGACAATGTATGTGGTCCATATTATGAACGATATACATCATTAAATGAATGAACCCAAAAAATCAATTTTGTTTATATTTAAAAACGGAGAGAGTAAATGAATGGATCTACCCTAGCTGCCATTGATCTAATGAGTCAAGGAGACAAGGACTACATGAGTTAGTAATGTCTTCTGTTATCCACATTAAAAGGCTATTAATTAAATGTTCAAAATTTGGTTTGTTTAGGATCAAGAATTTGGTTGAGACGTGTTCCACTTCAGTTTTATCATGTACTTCATTCTATCCTTATTATAAGAAATAAAACCAAAAAACATCAAAACCAAGCTTATTAATTTTTGTAACTTTTTGAATATTTTTTCAAAGATCTTGCTAACCAATGCCCTTAGGACAATGGTTAACGAATCTACAAATATGAGTTTTGTGTTGAAAATATAAAATGTTACTTTTGACCAAGTACAGGACTAGGGGACATGGACCTGACCCAATAAATCATCAAGAAACAACCCCAAAGGGTATAAAACTAAACAAAACTCAAAACACCAACTACCACGGACAATCCAGCGCACCCACATGTGGACGCGAAACCGAATTGCCAAAAAACATAGAGCTAGTGTTTAGAGTATTTAGATAGGTGTATGAATCGTCTGTCAACACAAAAACACAATTCAAGTTCCAGCAACTCCCTACACAACAAGTCATAAACGCCCTTTCAGGCCGAACCAATCCATCGTTGTCCAGATCGAGGGATGAACAAATAACTGAACTCCAACACAGTCCACCGATGGAGTATAAAGCAACCGCGGCATATACAATTCTTGAGGCACGACAAACGACTACTACCGTCAACACAGAGCATCTACGCACCCAGCCCTTTCGAGCAACATCAGACGAACACAAAGATATGTCGGATCCAGATCGAGGGATGCATCCAACGAATCCATGCACTGATGAACATAATTTTGGAAACAGATCCCAAATCCAGCCAGATAAAGGATTATCAAACAGAGTCACTTAAGCCGAAACAAAACCCCACCGTCCTAAACTTTCCATAACCAACCGAAAATAAAAACAGAAAACAAACACAGTAATGGCCAAGGCAACCAGCTGTAAAAGCAAGCACGAAAAGACCGGAGCTGTCGAAAACAACGCCGGAATTCCTTAGAGAGCTAACCAAAAAACAGCCCTAACTACTTAACGACGCGGAGGAAGCAAGATGGGCTTGAAAACCGATGGATCCCAAAGAGCAAACAACGGGCCACCCAACAAGAGATCAGGCGAACCAACAAGACCGCACCAAGAAGCCATCTACGATGGCGCCGGAAAGGAGAAAACCCTTAAGGGAGAGACCCATCCGGGTTTGGAAGTGGTGAGGTGAAGCAATCATGCTCGAGCGCACCACCAGGAACCTGGATCTAGATCTTGACAGTTAGTTTTGGATTTTGGGTGGTAAAAGGCGGCGACAGCGGTGGTTTACGAAGGTTTCTTAGTGAGAAGGGAGAGAAACGATATTTAGAGAGAGGATACTTTCAGGATCACTATTTTTACTGATTAAGGTTCTCTTCACTTTTGACCAATTAATGATTACATACATTTTCATAAAAACTTACTACCTCCGTCCCGAATTTTAAAGCCCTTTTGAGAAAACACGGGAATTAAGAAAGTTGATTGTTGAATTAATTTTGTTGACAATTGTTATTGTTTTACATGTTTACCCTTTATGAAAGAAAAGTAGTGGATGTTTTCATAGAGTATTTATAATATACTGCAGAAAATATGCAACATAAATAGGGATATAGTGATAAAGAAATAATCAATATACATTGAAATTTGAAAGTAGTCTTATAAAAAGAGACAAAAAAAAAACACGAAGAAGTCTTATAATTAGGGACGAAGGTAGTACTTGTTTTGGATGCTTAACCAATGATTTTGGGCACTGGTTAACTTTCTCCTTTTTACAAATATACCCTCATAAAAATTTGTGAAGTATTAAATACACTCACTAATATTAAAAAGACAAACATTAAATAAGGGATTGAAAAGTCTTTTAAATAATAACTACACCTTAAAAGTTGTGATATTTTCTTATAAATAGGATCAATTTTTTATTTTGAATTTTTTTTATGTATAAGACCGGAGGAGCACTATAGTTTCTGACTCAGATTTTAGTTTATGAAAATTGTTTTTTCCCTCAGAAAGGAAAGATAAAATAGCCCTGAAAGTAAGTTTGCATGCCTCATCAGAATTTCCATTTAACAAAGCATATGATGAAGCTGGTTCAAAGTTGCTCTTCTCACTTTCAAAATTGCTTATTCAATTAACTTACTCAGAACTCCCGTTCAACATTTTTCAGCTAAAGTTAAATCATGCTGACACTTTTAAGATTAGTTAAACAAAATTAAAAAGTGATTGAGCCAATCTTAAAAGTGTCAGCATGAGTTAACTCTAGCTAAAAAATACTGAGCGGGAGTTAACTCTAGTTGGAGTTAATAAGAAAATGAGCAATTTTAAAAAGATGAGTAATTATCATTGTTTAAAGGATATTGTTATCAACCAAAAAAAAAAATTAATTATGAAATGATATTAAATTTATAAATGTGAGAGGGATTTTTACTCTAAATATTGAAAAACTTAGTGTCTTTAAGAAGACATAAAAAATATAAGTTTATTTTAAAATTGGTGTATTTAATATATTGAAAACTTAGCCTCTTCAAAAAATATATTGAAAACTTAAAAAAAATATATTTAATATAAAATACACAAGTTCCAATATGCACTTACTACTTTAAACTTCTTAACATGTGCAAATTTGCACATGTTAGAAAAACCCTTTATAAAAAACAACTGATTACAATATTTTTTTTATTTTTTAAAATAGTTTATTCAAAACAATTTATCTTATGCAAACCATCTTATATATTTTTTTATGCAAAACAACTTAGTACGATTTCTTTTAAAAAAATAACTTATTCAAAACAGTTTATTTTATGTAAAACAGATTATTACGATCTCTTTTCAAAAACAACTTATTAAGATCTCTTTTAAAAAACAACTTATTTTATGCAAAACAGCTTGTTAGGATCTATTTTTAAAAAACACCTTATTTTATGCAAAACAACTTAGTACAGTCTCTTTTTAAAAATTACCTTATTCAAAAAAGATTATTTCATGAAAACCAGCTTATTACGATAACTTTTTAAAAAACAACTTATTTAAAACAGCTCATCTGATGCAAAACAGCTTATTATGATCTCTTTTAAAAAACAACTTAGTCAAAATCGCTTATCTTATGCAAAACAACTTATTACGGTCTCATTTTAAAAAACAACTTATTCAAAAAAGCTTAATTTATCAAAAACAGCTTATTACGATCTCTTTTTTCAAAACAACTTATTTTACGAAAAAACAACTTATTACGATAACTTTTAAAAAAAACAGCTTATTCGAAAAAAAACTTATTTTATGCAAAACAACTTATTATGATTTCTTTTTAAAAGCATCTTATTCAAAACAACTTATCTTATGCAAAACAACTTATTACGATCTCATTTTAAAAAACAGCTTATTCAAAACAACTTATTTTATGCAAAACAGTTTATTACGATCACTTTTCAAAACAACTTATTATAATCTCTTTTTAAAAAAGCAGCTTATTTTATGCAAAACAACTTAGTAGGTTCTGGACACCACACATTGTTCATCTTATAAATTTGATGAACACATTTATAAGTAAATACTTATTTTTTAGGTTCTTTGAATAACTGATGTATCTGGACTATAATATAATCAAAATACATCAATTATTTAATGAATCTAAAAAAGGAGAATTTATTTATAAATGTTACCCGAGCGAGTAGGTTGTTAACCACTTTTAAAATATAAATTTCATTAACCACTTTGAATACTTCCTTAAGCAAAACAATGCAAGGTTTAACCTCTTATTTTACATAGTTTTCAAAATTACATAAGTACATCTCTAAAAAAAATATTACATAAGTACATATATTCCAAAAGTGGTTAATGGCGTACATTCTTTTTGTCGATGAAGTAGTGAAACTGGTCAATGACACAACTAAATTTGTGTTTCAAAAATCATTCTATATAATAATAAAAAAAAGTTTCTAGGAACTAAGCTGCACTCTATACAAGCTGCAATCAGTTTCAAGAAACTACATCAAAATCATACCAAAAAAAAAAAACTATGATTTCTGTAATATAATTCAGAGTAGTGTCATTGTTATAGTTCTGGTGCAATTTGATTTCTACTAAAATATCTAGGAATGGTGAAAGAGATGTATTTACACTGCAGGATATGTGACTAACCCATATTAACATATAGGTTAAAACCTCTTTATATGTTTTGTTGAAACTACTAACATATATCAACTTCAATAATTTCATCATCCATAATCAATATCTTGCTGTTTTTATTGCAGCTTGCAATTAATAAAGAAGATACGATAGTGGATCAAATCCTTACCAAAGCTTTAAAAATGGTAAATGGTCCCTACCTGCCATTGGTTCAATAATTCAAGACTGTATAATTTAGGGCAAATGCTTATACCATATGAAACGGGTGCCTTTCATTGGAACCTACCCTTAAATATCAACTTTCCCAGTAATAAAACAAAACTGATCTCATGTTCATTCACTATTAGATAGTGTCGCGTCATTTTTCGGAGATCAAGGCTATTTGATTAGCGTTTGACTCACTATTTTATTTCACGACCGAACATTTAATTTTTGAAAGAAAAGGGGAAAAAAAGTTCAAAGACCCCATATTTAAAGAGATTTAGGGTTCGGGGGTTGGTTACACAAAGGGAAGGTATTAACACCCTTTATGTTCGTAGTACTCTACGAGAACCTCTTGGTTTTATTCAATTTATTGTGCTATAACTTGCTTAGTTTGAAAAAAATGGAATTAAAAATGATTAAGGAAAGAGACCTAATTATCTATATTTTTTATTGATTTGAGAGGACGAGTGTCCTTTGCCTACGTACCCGTGAGGGATCAGAACCTCGTAGTTCGGGGTAAAAATTGACGTTTGATGGGTTGTGTGTTTTTTTAATTTTTGAAAATGTTTTGAAACAAAAAGCCAAGTGGCAAAATAAATTTGTTTGTGTTTTTTATTAAAGAAAATGACTGAAAATAGAATTTAAATTGATTGCAATTTTTATTTATGAAATGACAAAATAAAGGATCACTTGATTTAAACAATCAAGGTTTATTATGAAAATGTTTTGTGTTATGGTTATTTTGAATGTGTTTGTTGTTTTAAACTTTGGACTAGAATAAAATAAACTAACGGAGCGGAAAAGAATAAAAGCGCGGGGAACTCACAGTAGCGTTGGACCACATGAGGACCCTTAACCTAAGCTACGAAACACAAAAGACAACGCATAACCCACACACGCACACATGCACCTAAGCTATTTCAAAAAACTTAATAATACATTCTACGGTCTGCGATATAATAAATAAAATACATCCGAGCCTAAATGTACATTCTAAATTCATGCAATAAATAAACCTAAACTAAGATGCATGGATAAATTACATTATGCCTAAATATACATTCTAAATCCATGCAATAAAATTAAATGAACTGATTAAAATATGATATGCATGAGTACGGAATGTGAACGAGAACATAAAACATGCAAGAGTTAAAAATTACGGGGGGGGGGGGGGTGTTAATAGTATTCAGGAGGGTGTAGAAATTAAAAAAGGTGGAATTGGGCTTGGAAGAGCCCAGACACGTGTGGGCCTGGATTGTTGGCTGCTGGTTCGGTTTTGAGGGACCGGTTCGGCCCAAAAGAACCGGTTCGGTTCAGGTCATGTATAAATAGGCTGTAAGGTTTTTTCTTACTCATTTTTCACTTGTCTTTCTCTCTCTTGCTTCTCTCTCCCTCTATATTCCCTATGTTCTCTCTCTTCAATTGATGAAGAACACCGGCAGTGTTCCGCCCCCCATCCCCAGAGTCCGGTGGTGGCTGGCCGGCCTTGACGGCGGCGCCGCCGCAATGGAACCCTATGTTTATTTTTTTTATATTTTTTTTTGGTGCTCCATATCCCTCTCTTCTTCCTACTATTGTTTCCAACTTCAGAAATCCCAACAAAGTCACATATCAAACTAGATCTAAGAAACAAACACGAAATAAAAAAAATTCTACCTTTCCTTTTTGATTTGGATTCTGTTTTTTGAGATGAAGCTGTCTTGTTCCGACCGCCTGCGTGGGGACGGATTGCTGGATTTGATCGGCGCTGGTTCGGATCTCGTACGGCTTGTATGGCTGTATGGGTTCGATATGGGTATTGCGTAGGTTATGCGTTGTTGGGTTTTGCGTGTTGCTGATGTTGTGATGTTGCAGGTGATCCGTGAGAATTGATTTTGAAAAAACAAACTGTTGTGAAATTGTGTGTTGGTTTGCAGGTTATTTTGATGAATTTTTCGGCCTCTTGTGTTTTACGGTTGTTGTCAATATTTTCGGCCCCCCTTCTGTGTGTGTGCAGATGTTATTTATAGTGAAAGATCCTGGGTTAGGGTTTGTTGAAAACTGCAGAAAATTGTGGTTGGATTGGGACGGAAAAGCCAAATGTGAACTGGATTCTGGATGAAAAAACGCATTTCTGTTTTGGCTTGTGAACTGGACAGGCTGGTTTCTTGGACTTGAACGGATTTGGACATTATCGGATAAAAAATAAAAAAGGAATAAAAAAGAATTGGACCTAAAATTAAATTAAAAAGTGAAATAGAAAATAAATGATGGAAGTGAATTAAAATTAAAATTAAAAGGACTGATAAAATAAAAAAATAAAGTGAGATGAGGGCCCGACTCGGAACCAAAAATGAGGTATTTTAAAATACCTCTCTGCCGAAATTTTCACTGAAAAGTCAGGGTCGAATGACGCGTGTCGGTGGGATCTTGGGTCAAAAATTGGGGTATGACAGATGCCCCTATTTAAGTTTCTTCGTCCGGAGATTTGAAGATGGAATCTTTGATTTGACGGGCCGAAGAGACTTAAATACAAAGTACACCTATTTTTGACCCTAAGATACCGTGTGAATGCGTGTGACGCAATTATGAATGCAAGACAGTATGGATGACTCGACTGGGACGAGTAATGAATGCATGTGACACTGTTATGAATGCGAGATGGCATGGATGACTCGACTGGGACGAGCGATAACGACGGGATGCCCGAATTCGTTGAAGAAAGGGATCCGACTCCTTTGAGGGGAATGTAGTTTTACTGGGGAAAATGATTGTCTATTACCGTATTGGTTTGGGAATGATAGTTTAAGGAAGACAAAACTTTTTGGTGACACCTCTAGACTAGACACTGTTGGAACAAAGGTGTTCAACAAATACCACGTTTTGAGTTTTGATGATAACAAGGTATTAAAAATTGTCAATTGGATATGCTAATATTTGTTTAAGTATGCAGGATATCAATCAAGATTTATATCTTAGAAAGTATTCTGTTTGAACATTTTAAGAGCAAACATCTAGACAAGCCTGTTGCTTGTAAGACTGTATCGAAGAGAGTCTGAAGACTGTATCGAAGAGAGTCTGAAGACTATCAGGATCTGAAAACCAAGAGAGTCTGAAGATCATCAGAAGCTAGAATGCTACAGTGAGTCTGAAGCCGACAATCTGAAGATCTGCTAACATGGATTTCTAAAGGCATTATGATGCAAAAGAAACTCTCATTTGGAGTAACGGCTAGCTTCGAAGTCAACTTGAGCGTGGGATGCTCAACGACAAAGAATGCAGGTCACAGAGTACGTTGTACGAACTCTGTTTCCACTACTCCACTACCTCGTACAGTTTGGCAACTGTGTCTACCGATATTAATCTTCAAAAGGAATGGAATTCAAAATATGCAATTGAAGGACTATTACCATATCAAGCAACAGATCAACAACTATTGATCAAGCTTCAGAAATCATCCTAATGTGCTGGATGACCCAACGTCTCTTTCCTACGCCTATATAAAGGATAGAAGACTTGAAGAATTGTTGGACTCTACAACTCAAAATCTACGTTGTACTACTATTTGTATTCAACTGAGTCTTAACAAAAACACATCAACAACTTAGATTATTCTTACAAACTGAGTATTCTAGAATTTCTAAGTTAAGCAGAAAAACAGAGTCTGTCTTCGTATAAAACAGAGTCTGTCTTTGTTGTAATGGAAACACGTTTGATTGTTTGTCAAGTGTTTCAACTCTATTCAATTTTCTGTAAATTGTGTCAGAAGTCTCTTGCTTGTGTGCTTGAGCAAAGAAGTCTCTTGCTTGTGTGCTTGAGCAAAGAAGTCTCTTGCTTGTGTGCTTGAGCAAAGAAGTCTCTTGGCTGCGTCCTTGAGCAAAGAAGTCTCTTAGTTGTGTCTTTGAGCATTGGAAGTCTCTTGCCTGTGTGCTTGAGCATTGGAAGTCTCTTACTGTGTGTTTGAGCAACTTGTAATAGATATTACATTTTAGTGAAACTCTCCTTGGAAGTGCAAGGGGGACAGGACTACTTCCGGTTTGTGGAAGGAACCTGTATAATTGCTTGTGTACTCTCTTCTCTCTATCTCTTGATTATTTCCGCTGCAACAGAATCTAATCTCCCATCAGACTCTGATCTCTTTCAGACTCTGATATTAAGGAATTAGATTCTCACTCTTCAAGAGCTGCGAAAAGCTAACACAATTCAACCCCCCTTCTTGTGTTTTTCTCACCTTCAAACACACTTGGGATGACACTTGCGAGAGAATGAAGGGTAGGTAGGAGCCGTCCATTGTTTAGGACTAGCAGCTTGAAACAAGACAAAAGGTAAGCTTAAGCGGTCCGTTGTTTAGGACTGGCGGCCTGAAATAAGATAAAAAGTGTAAGTGGTCCGTTGTTTAGGACTGTCGTCTTGAAAGCAGATGAAAATGTAAGCGGTCCGTTGTTTAGGGCTGTCGGCTTGAAAGCAGATAAAAAATGTAAGCGGTCCGTTGTTAGGACTGTCGACTTGACACTGATGGGTGACACCTCTTGACCAGACACACTGGGGATGACACTTGTGATAAGAGAAGAAGTTTCCAAGTCCTCCGCTCGATTTGTGAAGGTTTGTTGAAATCCACCGGACCTTGGAAAGGACTGCCGGAATCCATCGGGCTTTATTGAAGTTTGAGAGAACACACTCAGCTTTGATAAAAGGTTTGCGGGAATCCACTCGGCATTGATAAAAGGTTTGCGCGAATCCACTCGGCATTTGATAAAATGTTTGCGAGAATCCACTCGGCATTTGAAAAAAAAATGTTTGCGAGAATCCACTCGGCATTTGATAAAATGTTTGCGAGAATCCACCCGGCATTCGATAAAAATGTTTGCGAGAATCCACTCGGCATTGGATAAAATGTATGCGAGAATCCACTCGGCCTGTGATAAAATGTTTGATAAAATGTATGCGAGAATCCACTCGGCATTTGATAAAAATGTATGTGAGAATCCACTCGGCCTGTGATAAAATGTTTTGCTAAAATGTATGCGAGTGGTGGCTGGCCGGCCTTGACGGCGGCGGCGCCGTAACGGAACCCTATGTTTATTTTTTTTTAATTTTTTTTGGTGCTCCATATCCCTCTCTTCTTCCTACTATTGTTTCCAACTTTAGAAATCCCAACAAAGTCACATATCAAACTAGATCTAAGAAACAAACACGAAATAAAAAAAAATTCTACCTTTCCTTTTTTATTTGGATTCTGTTTTTTGAGATGAAGATGTCTTGTTCCGACCGCCTGCATGGGGACGAATTGCTGAATTTGATCGGCGCTGGTTTGGAAAAGGTGTAGAAATTAAAAAAGGTGGAATTGGGCTTGGAAGAGCCCAGACGCGTGTGGGCCTGGATTGTTGGCTGCTGGTTCGGTTTTGAGGGACCGGTTCGGCTCAAAAGGACCGGTTCGGTTCAGGTCATGTATAAATAGGCTGTAAGGTTTTTTCTTACTCATTTTTCACTTGTCTTTCTCTCTCTTGCTTCTCTCTCCCTCTATATTCCCTCTGTTCTCTCTCTTCAATTGATGAAGAACACCGGCGGTGTTCCGCCCCCCATCCCCAGAGTCCGGCGAGGGTTCCGACGGTGGCTGGCCGGCCTTGACGGCGGCGCCGCCGCAACGGAACCCTATGTTTATTTTTTTTAATTTTTTTTGGTGCTCCATATCCCTCTCTTCTTCCTACTATTGTTTCCAACTTCAGAAATCCCAACAAAGTCACATATTAAACTAGATCTAAGAAACAAACACGAAATAAAAAAAAATTCTACCTTTCCTTTTTGATTTGGATTCTGTTTTTTGAGATGAAGCTGTCTTGTTCCGACCGCCTGCGTGGGGACGGATTGCTGGATTTGATCGGCGCTGGTTCGGATCTCGTACGGCTTGTGTGGCTGTAGGGTTCGATATGGGTATTGCGTAGGTTATGCGTTGTTGGGTTTTGCGTGTTGCTGATGTTGTGATGTTGCAGGTGATCCGTGAGAATTGATTTTGGAAAAAAAACTGTTGTGAAATTGTGTGTTGGTTTGCAGGTTTTTTTGATGAATTTTTTAGCCTCTTCTGTTTTACGGTTGTTGTCAATATTTTCGGCCCCCCTTCTGTGTGTGTGCAGATGTTATTTATAGTGAAAGATCCTGGGTTAGGGTTTGTTGAAAACTGCAGAAAATTGTGGTTGGATTGGGACGGAAAAGCCAAATGTGAACTGGATTCTGGATGAAAAAACGCATTTCTGTTTTGGCTTGTGAACTGGACAGGCTGGTTTCTTGGACTTGAACGGATTTGGACATTATCGGACAAAAAATAAAAAAGGAATAAAAAAGAATTGGACCTAAAATTAAATTAAAAAATGAAATAGAAAATAAATGATGGAAGTGAATTAAAATTAAAATTAAAAGAACTGATAAAATAAAAAAATAAAGTGAGATGAGGGCCCGACTCGGAACCAAAAATGAGGTATTTTAAAATACCTCTCTGCCGAAATTTTCACTGAAAAGTCAGAGTCGAATGACGCGTGTCGGTGGGATCTTGGGTCAAAAATTGGGGTATGACAGATAGTATGTCTCAATCAATCACCTTCTCCATCTCTACAAGTTTTGCAAGATATGGCATGGCATTGAATGTTGTATACGGCTCTCGTGTTAGTGTATTGCAAGTTTATTGGATACTCGTGAATCTCGAGCCTCTAGCGAGACAAAGAGTACTTGTTGAGTTAATTGGTGGCCATCCTTAAATATCAACTCTCTCAGTAATAGAATCAAGCAATAATGGAATCTCAACAATCCCACAACCAACTTTATGCAGTTTTTCTTCCATTTCCAATTCCTGGTCATATGATTCCAATGATAATTTCCACCTACCTAGTTTTGCAGTTGGAGAAGTAGCTTGAGCTGTAATAATAAATTCTTGGAATATCTAGTTTTGCAGCTGCTTCCATGGTCCATGGATACAACATATCAGACTGCAAAACTAGGTATTCCAAGAATTCATTATTACAACATAATAATGAATTCATTATTATGAAGGATTTCAATAAGATGAGTCCAATAAACAACATCCCATTTCTCTTTCCAACTTTTGTTTGCTTTATCTGTTGTCCAATAAACAACATCCAATTCTTGTGCATTGCAATGAAGATAAAGGAAGTTAGTTTTTACTAAGCCTTTTTCATACTAAGATAAGAAAAGATGTGATGATGAATTAAATTTTGTTGTCTACTTTGGTTTGCTTTATAATTATCATTTCATTGGTCATATTAATTTGTCACACAAATATTTTAGTTTTCCATCACGCCATATATGATAGAACTATGGGTTCAGTAAAGTATATGTATAAATGGTGAATCTACCCAGATTTCATTGATCCAATAAGTCAAGAATATATGATTTAGTAATGGCTTCTGTTATCCACATTAGCATACAATTCAGGCTCAGATGTTTGCATGCTTCATCATAATTGTCATTTGATAAAGCATATGATGAAGCTTGTTTAAATGTAGTTATTTTTCATAACCTACTTCTAATTTATACCCTTAAATCACATCTCCAAACTTATAGCTAAGACTACCCTTAATTAGCCATATCCATAGCCCATATAGAACTCCACCTTGGTTAGTAGCATTACCAATGAATGGAGGTATTCCAAAGTGAGCCAGTATTACTAAATAGAAACCATGCTTCAATTTTCAATTGTACTATAACCTACAAAAGCATCAAAGTTTTCCCACAACACACCCAACATCATAGTTCAATTGTCACCTTAATACCGATACTTTTGATTGAAAGCGTTCAACTATACTTCTGACTGAAAGCATTCTGACGTAGTGTAATGGGTTAGAATTACACTTTTAAATGTATCTTCTCTGCCAAACTCAGCTATATTCATGGGACCCTCACCTTTAAATGTTATTAACCAAAAATATCAAAGGGGTTTTAAGCATGGAGACTCGTTAGCGCCTTTCCTATTTCTTTTATTGGTAGAGGTTTTTGGTAGTTTGATGAAAAATATGGTTCATTTGAACTTGTTTAAAGGTTTTTAGGTGGGGAGGGAGGGTTTGACGGTTTCCCATATTCAATATGTGGATGACACTCTTTATTAGGAGAGGCGTCAGTAGACAATCTTTGGATCATGCAAGCTTTGTTAAGAGATTTTGAGCAAGTGTCGGGTTTAAAGGTTAATTTCTTCAAGAGTTGGGAGTTTATGGATACGGCGGTTTGTGGTTTTTCGTTATTTGAGTCTTACGGTTGAGGCAAATACTAGCAAGTTGGCTACTTAGGAGTCTTTGTTGGAGAAGCTTAGTGGGGGATTGAATTCTCGGACTAATAAGTATGTTAGGAGGTAGGGCAATGCTTCTTAATTCGGTGTTGAATTTTATCCCAATTTTATATCTTTCTTATTTTTAAGTTGTCAGTTAAAATGTTGAAGAAAATTAAAGTGTTGAAGAAAAGAGAGTTCCTTTGGGGGTTGATGGTGGGTGAAGCATAAATTAGGTGAAAGATGGAATTTGCATTGTGACGCGGTGTTTAAGGTGTTCCGGTGGCTCAACATTAATTTTTTAATTTCAAATGATTTGTTTGTGCATTTTGAATGTTGGAAAGCAAAGGTTAGAAACAAGAAGCATCGTATTGGTCATCGATTAATTTTCCATGTCACTATATGAGTGATATAGAAAATTAAAAACGACATAATTTTCAAGGATTGTGTTAAAGGGCATGATGACATAATAGATGAAATCAAGATTTTGTCCTAACAGTGCAGTTTAAATCGTTTAAAAATTTTCATCTTGTCTATACTATTAGTGGTGTTGGACTCCTAGAGATTGTCTTTTGATAGGCTTTTTGTTTGTCTTTGTTTTGTTGTAGGGTGTTTTGTGTGCTTTGTTTGGTCAGTGTTTTTTTGGGGCTTAGATCACCATATTTAGAGTATCTGTTGTAGCTTCTTCAATTTGCTTCTGTTCGGTTTGTGTGGTGTAGCTTTCAATAATATGTTGTTTAAAAAAAAGTGTTATTTGAACAACCATTTGTGTGACGACTTTTAGAACAACCATAAATTTACAAATAAAAGCATGAATTGACAAATAATTCAAAACAATAGATAAAAAAAGTAAAAGCATAAATGTGAGTTTGATAGAAAAAATTGCCAAAAAATACTTTTATAAATATGATTTCTAAAAAAAATAAAAAATCTAAACCTATCACTCCATTGGGGCATTTCACTAAACAACGTGTTTTAGTTCTCATTAAGAAAACCTAGGAATAAAAATAAAATAAAAAAAGCAAAACCAAAGACATTTCAAAGATTTTCTTATAAGTACAAACATGCCTCGTTCATTCCTAGCTTCAAAATGGATGAACTATTCAGCAAAACAGCAAAATTGTTTATTGTTAGAAAGAAGACAGACAGATGCCACGGTTCTTTCGAATTTTTGAAAATAATAACAAAATATTAGTATGTTATTATATATTCTTAGTCACAACTCACTACCAAAAAATAAATTTCTTAGTCACTGCCAACTTACATATTTTCTTTTCATGTTTTTTAAAGATGGTTTTAATCTCGTCATTCTCTGACAAACCTCAACGTACTCAACTTTCTTATATCATTAAAAAAAATATTATTTTGAATATTTCTTATAATTTCTTAAATATGTTATATATATATATATATATATATATATATATATATATATAATGCATGTGAAAATGTATTTTTTTCTCAGTAAATTATACTTCAACTCAGTCTCCTCTAAGCTAAATTCCTAAATCCGTGAAAACATTAACCTAAGTCTTTGAACTAACATGTTTTTGTTGAATAACCTATTTGATTTTTTTTTTGAAATAGTTTACATATTTATATAATAATTAAACCTTTATTAAAATAGCCTACAAACTATAATGTTTTGACATATCGCATTGTTAGATGTCATGTAACACAATAACGTGGCATCAATGTTTTTGAGAGGTCGCTTCATCAATGTTCTAATGTGACAATTTCTAGAACATATTTACTCTTGGTTTCCTCATTACTATTTTTTAATAGGTTATCACCAAGTGTATAAATTAGAGAAAAGGTGAATGAACAGAAAAGGGAGGAGGTGTACACACAAACACAATTCTTAATTACTTAAGAAAGAAGTAATGGAAGCATGTGTATTGGTACAAATAAAGTAATAACCTTAGCTTATCACATTTTGCTTTTGTTTTTGAATATTATTATGGGATGAAGAGGTGGCATGTTCCCCATTTAAAAAACAAGTAATCTCAGCCACAGAAACTACCTTTAAATATCAACTCTCCAAGTAACAGAAACACACAAATTCACCTCAAAGATTCCAAAAGCAATAATGAAGTCTCAACAATCTTTTAACCAACTTCATGTAACTTTTCTTCCATTTCCATCTCCTGGCCATATGATTCCTATGATTGACACAGCAAGACTATTAGCCAAACATGGTGTTAATGTAACCATCATTACTACACATGCCAATGCTTCAACATTCCAAAAAACCATAGACAGTGATTTCAGTTTAGGATACTCCATCAAAACTGAGCTTATTGAGTTCCCTTCAGCTCAAGTTGGTCTTCCAGATGGTGTTGAAAATCTCAAAGATGGAACTTCCTCAGAAATTCTTGGTAAAATCAACCGTGGAATATCGATGCTTCGAGATCCGATTGAGGTTCTGTTTAAAGATCTTCAACCAGATTGTATAGTCACTGATATGATGTATCCTTGGACTGTGGAAGCAGCTGCAAAACTAAGCATTCCAAGGATTCACTATTACAGCTCAAGCTACTTTTCCAGCCGTGCCTTTCATTTTATCATGAAGTATAGACCTCATGATAATTTGGCTTCTGATACACAGAAATTTACTATTCCTGGTTTGCCTCATACAATTGAGATGACTCCTCTGGAGCTTCCTGATTGGTTAAGGGAAAAGAATCCCGCCACAGCCTATTTTGAACCAATTTATGAATCAGAGGAGAAAAGCTATGGCACACTATACAATAGTTTTCATGAACTAGAAAGTGATTATGAGAAACTTAGTGAAACTACAAGGGGGATCAAATCATGGAGTGTAGGACCAGTTTCAGCTTGGGCTAAAAAGGATGATGAAAAGAAGGGTGATAGGGGACACATGGAGGAGCATGGGAAAGAGGCAGAGTGGCTAAATTGGCTTAACTCCAAGGAAAATGAGTCTGTACTTTATGTAAGTTTTGGAAGTCTAACTAGGCTAACTCTTGCTCAGCTTGTAGAAATTGCACATGGGCTTGAAAATTCAGGTCATAATTTTATCTGGGTTGTAAGGAAAAATGATATGGATGAGAGTGAAAACAGTTTCCTACAAGATTTTGAGGAAAGGATGAAAGAAAGCAAAAAGGGCTATATCATATGGAACTGGGCACCACAGCTTCAGATATTGGATCACCCTGCAACGGGTGGAATTGTGACTCACTGTGGTTGGAACTCGATTCTTGAAAGCTTGAATGCTGGTTTGCCAATGATCGCGTGGCCAATGTTTGCGGAGCAATTTTACAATGAGAAGTTACTTGTTGATGTTTTGAAGATAGGGGTACCTGTTGGAGCAAAAGAAAACAAGTCATGGGATAGTATTTGTGTAGAGGCAATGGTGAGAAGGGAAGAGATTGCAAAGGCTGTTGAGATTTTGATGGGAAGTGGACAAGAGAGCAAAGAAATGAGGATGAGAGCAAAGAAACTTGGTGAAGCTGCCAAGAGGACTATAGAGGAAGGTGGACACTCCTACAACAACTTGATACAGTTCATTGATGAGCTGAAATCATTGAAGAAATCTAAAGCACTTGGTGATTCAGCACATTAGATGATTGAAATGAAGGAGTAGCTGATCAAGGCATTGAATATGGTGAAACAACATCAAAGTTTTTCTCTGGAGTTCAATAAGATGAATCAATATCCAATCATTGTGCACTGCAGTAAAGAGAAAAGAAGTTAGTTTTAACTAAGCAATTTTCATAGTAAGTTGTGAAAAAGATCAATAGATGAATTAAATTATTTTGTTGTCTACTTTGGTTTGCCTTATAGAAATATGTATTAATTCATCACCACAAATATTTTAGTGTTCCATTACGCGATGCGCTGTAGCATACTATATAACTCTGGGTGAAGTAAATATGTTGATGACAGGTTTCAAAATTGAGGTAACAAAGGTTAACTATAAGCAGCAATATCCTGGGAATGGGATGACCATATGTCCATAACGTGCTTTAGAACAATTCTCTGAATAAATCAATAAACAAGGAACTAAGCGTGGGACGCTATAGAAGCTGTAATTAATTTTAAGAAACTACATCACAAAAAAGAGGCATGATTTCTGTAATACAGTTCAGAATAGTGTTGTATTAGAGCTCTTGTGCAACATGCTTTGCATTGAAAAAGTGTAATAATTCTGAAAACTGAGGTCAAGTATGAAGTACGAACACTCCTCGGATTAGGCGTGTCCCGAGTCGGACATGCATCGGTGTTCGACACCTATGATTACGCTAAATTATATCATTTTCTCAAATTATTATCCATGTCGGCGTGTCGGTGTCCATGTTGTGTCCAGTGTCCCTGTCTGTGTCCGTGCTTCATAGAGTCAGGTCAACTCATTCACACTCTGACATATGAGACTAACACATTAATATATGATAAAACCTCTTTATATGGTTTTTGGAAATTTTGCCTCAATTGCAGTCTGCATCTATTTGAACTGCCTCCATTGCAGTTTCCAGCACCTTCACCGTGTTTATAAAATTTGCGCAGCTCTTACCTTATAAACTGGTTTTGTAGAATTGAGTTAAACCATTATTTAAATCCTAGATATCTGTATCTTTGTAAAGATATTTATAAAATGGATCGCTGCTCAGCTTGTATCATTTCATCATCCAAAACCAGAATGGTGATGTTTTAATTGCAGCTTGCAGGAAAGACAACATAGCAGTGGATCGGATCGGATCCTTACCATATCTGTAGTCCATATAGAGTTCCACCTTGAATAGCAGCAGTAGTAATGAATGAAGGAATTCCAAAGTGATCCAGTGCTACAAAAAAGAAACCATGCTAGAATTTCATCAATTCTATATAAGCATCAGAGTTTGCATTGTTCCAGTTCTCTCCTGCATCAGAGTTAAATCATCACACAATTTTTTTGACAAAATATAAAACCATCTTCTAGGTATTAAATATTCTGACTCCATTGGGGCATTTCATCAAACAGCATATGGTTAATTTGTTAGAAAAAAGGAAAATTTTCTTACATAAAACTTTTTGGGTGTGCAACTCATACTATTGAGCAATGCTACCTACGTATTTGAATGTGAGGATTTATATAGGATCTGACAACTCTACCATTTGAACCATGGTTTTGAGGTGGAGTTAGGTTCAACATGTATCAAGCAAAATTAGTCTGTAGAAATTCAACATTAGTTTAGAAATGTGAAACAATAAACCCTTTCTAGTAAATGATATTTTTCTATTCACACCCTTCAAATACGAGTTACAACATCGAAAACAAAAGATGGATAATAAATGATAGTATTAATAAATAATGGATTGTGTCCCGTGAGTTTAACTCATTTGGTTGGACATTACATGATATATACATGTGTCGAACTTCAAACACCCACTTATTCACTTTAAAACGTGAATTCATAGTCAATAGACCACTCGACCAAATAAATAAATAAATGATGGATTGTTGAACTTGATCCATTGAGTTAATAATTGATTTTATTAACTACTCGTATTCCCTCCACCGGTCCTTGTTATAAGAAATTTAAAAAATAAATAAAAAAATCGATTTTGTTTTATAAGAAAATGTCACAACTTTTGAGGTGTTAAAAGATTTTTCTACCTTGTACCAAAAAAATAAAAACACTTTTCTATCCTCATTTAATGGTTGTCTTTTTAATATTATTGCATGTTTTTATTTTTGAGAAAAATAAATGATATTCATTCTTTCAAACTGATATAGTACATTGATACAACACAAATTCGCTAAAAACCAAAAGGTTGAATATATGAACAAACTCACAACATCCATGTTAATATCATAAAACGGCAAAGTAGAAAAGTCATTGATTGGACTAAAGTAATTGATTGTTCAAGTCTTCGAAATACCCATGTTTCCGGATCTGCAATGTGGACGACACTAAAGTCATTGATTGAATCTGCACCGGATCGAAACTATTTTGACAATCTGAACTAATCAAATACCTGAACGAAACAAAAAAGACAAACAACGTTGCACAAAAACGACGAACCAACCCACGTCACACAAAGACGACGAAAACACAAAATAAAAAAACGAAATAGATGTGAAAATCACTGATTTCAATAAATGGGAAAGAGAAAAACGAGTTAGAGGGGTGATTTTGGGTCAAAATTTGACCCTAAATCATTTCTCTTTGATGGATGAAGGAGATGAAACTACAGTTTTGGTGACGGCTCACAAAAGAGAGAGCATTGCAGAGAGAGAGAGCAAATTGTAATAATATTTAAAAAGATTTTTTTTATATGGGTATATTTGTAAGAATATTTGAAAAGTTATAACAATTACCGTAAAAAAAATGTCAATTTCTAAATTTTTTAAATGTTAAATAAAATGTACCATTTTCAAAATATAAAATTTATAATTTAAATATATAAAATAACATAAAAACTTATCATTATAGTCCTGTCATAAAATGCAAACAAAATCGCAAAAGATGAGAAAAAAATTATAGTCATATGTTATAATAATGGAAACCAAATTGTAAAACATGAGAAGAAACTATAGTCATATCCTATAATGGAAACAAAAATGTAAATCATGATAAAAAAAAATAATAGACTTAAATTTATAAATGCACCATTTCCAAAACATGCTATGGAAATGCAGTCATTTCCTATGCATTGACTCAATTTATGATACTATCGGAGTGAAACAAGTAGATCTAAAGAAAAACGGGGGTTGTATTATATTAGTAACAAGTAAATCCTTTCTATGTAAAAAATTCCGAAATTCATTTTTGGAGGGAGAACAGTCGAAAGGTTTGAGATCACCCAGAAAGAACTTTTGATTTTGAAAACATACTTGGGTGAAAAACATTTACTTAAAAAGAAGAACTGAATTTTTTGCAATGCATAGTTGTAATTTCGGAAAAAAAGAGAATCAAGTTTATTTTCTTACATAGAATCTTCATCTGTATTTAGGTTCAAATTCAATAGAGTGGTGTTTGCAGTGTGGTTTGATCAGTTTTGATGTAAAAAAATATTAGATCCACAATGAAAAAAACACATGATTTGGTTTGGATGACTATTTAAAAAAATATCCGATCAAAATATATGTGTTTTGATTTGGATCAGTTTTTTGATTTAAAAAATGCAACATGTAATTTTTTTAATGTTATCCAAATGATCGTTTATGTTTGAAACAAATGAAGTAATCCTCCTGAGTTTAACTCAGTTGGTAGGGACAATGCATAATATATGTAAGGTCCGGTGTTCAAACCCCCGGCTAACACCAAAAACAAATAAAGTAGTAATAATATAGATTACATTTTTTTTTGTATGAAGAGGAAATTAAAGTCAATCCGCTGCCTAAATACCCCAAAGGTATCCGCAAGCATGATTATATCCAATTGAGGAGCAGGAGAAGTCCACATATTCAAAGAGTCGGTATTAGTTGCACCAAATTTAGTCAATTAGTTAGCACATTTGTTCTCTTCTCTCAAAGTATGACTAAATGAGACCACCCATGGAAGAGAAGAAAGCTTCCTAATGAGAGAAAGTAAAGTTGCATGAGGATGAAAACCATTTTGTTTAGTATCAACAATAAGATCCAAAGTTGCCTGAGAGTCAGATTCCATGATGATAGACGTATAACCAAGATCCACCGCCAACTGAAGACCTTTCTAAATAGTTGAAAGTTCAGCCAATAAATTAGTACCTATGCCACAAGATCAAGAAAAACCATGAATCCAATCCACATTGATTTTAATAAAGTCTTCCGGTGTAAGATTTCAACAAACTTGACGGGTCAAATGACATTTATTTGTTGGGCCAAGAGCATGAACCATGGAATAATGATAGGATATTATGTTATTGACAAATTCCCATGTAGCTTTTCTAACATTTTGAAAAATCTCTTCATTTCTATTCCTCCAAATTTCATAGTAGGCTACTATGAACCTAGTACCTGTCCCCCTAACAACATGATGTTTGAACCAAATATGACAATCTTGTATGTAGAAGTCGTTAGGATAAGTAGGACTAAGGTGCCTTCAAATATTCTTTGCCATAGGACAATCACGACGAATATGCATATCACTTTCAACAGATGCACCGCATCTATGACAAGAAGTATCAAAGTTAGATGTTTCGAACCACGAAAGACATCGGTAGGGAGGCTAGCTTGCATAGATTAAATTAGTATAATATATAAGATTAAAAATCAACAAACAATAGCTTAATGCAATATATAATGCCAACAAAATAATAAATAAATATTAAAATTTAGTTTTGCTATTTGGTTTGATTTGCAAATCTGATTCAATACGAGGGGTTTCTACAAATCAACGTGCAAAAGCATAAAAAAATATTCGATTTTATGTGGTTTTTAATTTTTTTTTGGATGGTTTTACAATTTTTCTTTGGATAAGTTTGAATTTGAACGTCCCCTAAATCAAGTTATAGTTTATTCTCATAAACTATGATGGGGATAAATGAAAATTGCTTATTTTTATAAATGTTATTACCATTGTATAAGTACAAAGTTTCGATGGATGTTTAACAATAATTAATTTTGCTAGGAGAATTTTGGGACACATAAGATGAATGTTACCTGTCATACGAATTTCTTTTTCAAACATAAGAGTCAGAAAGTCCAATTTCTCACCACTTACTAAGTATCTCAAATCTCTTACTACTGGACCAATTTATTGTTGATTTTGTTTATGCTCTTTTAGTTGTAGTTATTGTTATCACTATGTCATCATGCATGTAGGACACTTGTCAAAAGTCCTTTACTTAAAGAAACCCCTAAACTACAAAGCTAAAGAAAAAAAATTATCAACTTATTACATGTCAAAGATGGGTGATAAAAGCAAGAATAAGATATCGACACAAAATTCTTAATATATATATATATATATATATATATATATATATATATATATATATATATATATATATATAGGTTAGGATCAAATGACACCATGGTGTCAAAGTTAGTTTGACATCAAATCTCTTCCATTCATTTCATTTAATCTAAAGGCTTAAAATTATCATCAAATTGATTAACATGCATCAAATACTCTCTGTAACACCCCGTTTTCCCAACATAAAAATTTCATAATTAAATCAGAGTATCACATCAACGGAAATGCTACATTTCTTAAACTCTCAAAAACGGAATAAATAATAATTTATTCTAGTCAAAATTATTTAAACTTCGCAGCGGATAAAATTCAAGTTAACATAATAATTCTGGCTCGCATGCCTAATCAAAAGTCTAAACATAATTCAAAACTACCACTTATTCATGTCAGTTCAAGGTAATACGTAAGGAATAGAAAATATATAAAAGTCTCCATCCCGTTACGTATCAGAGCACCTAAGGACACAGTGAGGGTAGCCACTCACAACAACAACAACAACTAAAGCTTAATCACCTGCAAGTTACCCATAGGGAAGGCAACATTTCCAAGCAGAAGGGGTGAGATTCACAAAACAAAAACATTAAACATATAATTCAACAATTATATTTAACAGCATAACTTCATCATCATAATATCACAACAACAGTCAAGTAACATCTTAATCAACGTCATAATTTCAACTTAATAGTTTGACTCGACAATGCAACCTCGACACGACTTATGCAACTTTGACTCGACTTATGCAACTTTGACATCTCAATCATGCATGTGGTACCAATCTAGGACATAAGCCCTCGTCGCTATTG
Organism: Medicago arabica; assembly: GCA_946800305.1. Taxonomy (NCBI): domain Eukaryota; kingdom Viridiplantae; phylum Streptophyta; class Magnoliopsida; order Fabales; family Fabaceae; genus Medicago; species Medicago arabica. Next base: position 36,717,605 of record OX326969.1, read on the forward strand.
AGTATAAATATACTCCTAGGGCATAAGCCCTCGTCGCTATTGAGCATAAAAATACTCCTAGAGCATAAGCTCTCGTCGCTATTGAGCAAAAGCTCCTAGGGCATGAGCCCTTGTCTCTGGATGAATATGCATGGACTCAACTTCTTAAATCTTAGACATCTCAAAATAAACTCCAATAATTTGGATTATATCATCATAAATCTTATAACGACACATGCAGCTTTTGATCAATAACAACATGGCAGCATGGCAGCACATCAACATCTCTTATAATTCAACAAAACATATACAAACGTATAGGTCACTATAACAAATCAAGCATCAGTTAACAGCTCTACAGGTCGTCTTAATATTTCAGTACTTAATTCTAATCCAGAGGTAATCTCATAACTAATCGTGCGACAAGAGTCGCATTATTCTAAAAGGTAGTCTGATACAGAACCACTCGCTATGGCGAGTGGGAACTCTCGCCTCGCGAACCATCACAGAGGTTACTCGCTATGGCGAGTGGAACTGCTCGCCTCGCGTACCATCAAGGGTAACTCGCTATGGCGAGTTGGGTTGCTCGCCTTGCGAGCTTCAGGAGTACTACTCGCTATGGCGAGTTGGGTTGCTCGCCTGGCGAGCTCATGGGGGTTACTCGCTATGGTGAGAAAGATTGCTCGCCTCGCGAACCTTCAAGGGGTTACTCGCTATGGCGAGCTGTTTGGCTCGCCTCGCGAGCTGAGGAATACTCGCCGTGGCGAGCTGGCCGCTCGCTGTGGCGAGCTGGCCGCTCGCTGTGGCGAGCGACGACAGAACAGTTATGGGTTTGCGACACTTTTCGTCAAAAAACCCAAAATTTCATCATATTAATCTCTAAATTTGCCTAGGGTGATGTATAAAGGTTACCCTATGACCTGTAAACAGTTTTCTACAACATTGGTACAATTTTTCATCATCTAAACCTCCATTCCTCACTTTTGACCTAATTCTCAAAATCCCAATTCTCATGAATTAAACCTAGAATTTGTTAACTATAATCATGAATTACATGTTCTAATGAAATTGTAATGATAGGCTCACCCTTACCTTAGAAAATTGAGCAGCAGCCTCTCTTGTTCTTCTATTCTGTTTTCTCCCTTTTTCTCCCAAAAGCTGAATTGTACGTACTGTCTGATTCTAACCCTAGGTTTTACCTTTTATACATATTCTATTTGTTTTATCTTATTTCACTTAGTCCTTCATAACTTTAACTAATTCAAAAACAGCCCCACAACTTAATATTTATTTTATTTTCAAACCTTATTCTATTAAATAATAAAATAGACCACCTAATAAAATCACAACATAACACATAAATCACATAAATCATGTAAATATATTCTAAACTCGATAAATTAATTAAATAATCGAAACGGGCGTTACACTCTCTATCACCTAATTAAGAAACATATCTATCATCATTAATTTTTAATCATGCATTCCATTTTTATTTCCCCAGATTTATTCATTCCTTTTTTTTTTGGTAGATAGACGAAATGACAAAGCCATTATAAACTCACACACGCAAGTGGGGGTACCGGGGTTCGAACCCTGGTCATAGCATCCGACCTAACAATTTCGGCATTTTTACCAGTTGAGCTAGGACTTCTGTTCTACCTATAAAGATTCATAGGGATGAAGAAAGTGGGAATATTTTGAATTTGGTGTTTGCTTGGGCTGAAGATGGTATGAATTTGAAGGTTGATGTGCCTGTTGTTATCAAAGGGGAAGATGCTTGTCCTGGTCTAAAGAAAGGTAAGTTCATTTTTAATTTGAATTTGTTAATGTAATATGAGATGATTGGAAGGTATTAATTGTAATAATCATTGTTATAGCTTAGTTAGATATTGCTTGGCAAGGTGATTCCGGTTTTACTGAATATGCTTGGTTTTTTGTTTTGTTGGAATAGAATTACTTTTCTTTTGTCTACTTTATGATCGTTTTTATTAAACATTGTGTATGAGTAAGTGAATCCTATGTTGTATAGGCCAAACTATTGAGATGTGGAATTCAATGATTTATCTTTAGACATGTGCATTGCACTATGTTGTGTCCTAAATTACAAAATTACATAGCACTGAATCACACATTTATTCACAGTAAGTGATATTGACCGTTAAATTGAGATCTAGTGTATTTGGAGCCCAAGAATTCTAATCTTAAGATTAGAGGGATGGGTAAAGGAAACTCAATTGGATGAAGATAAGATTGCAAACGGTTGAAGATAAGATTGAAAAAGAAGATAGAAAAGGTATACAATGAAGATTTATTCCCTTTTTTATTCCCCCATATTTATTTATTTTCCAAATTTCTATCATCATACTCAAACTTCTTTTCTAAACTTTTTTATAAAATGAATGGTAGAACTAATATTTTTGGTTGTTTGAGTCATCATCACCATCGATGATATTTCTTTGCCTTTATCTCATATACTCATTTTTTTTAATAATCATTTTTTTCAATATTTAACATTATATTTTGTTCAAGTTTGTTACTAATCATTTTTTTCATAAGATTTAAAGTCCAACCTTTAACATTATTTTTTTCTCACGTTTGCAACTAATATTTTTTTAGAGTATTTTAAGTCCAATCTTTAACATTTGTACTAAAAAAAAAGTTCAATCTTTAACATTATTATTTTTTGCTCACGTTTGTTACTAATATGTTATTGACAGATTCCCATGTAGCTTTTCTAACATTTTGAAAAATCTCTTCATTTCTATTCCTCCAAATTTCATGATAGGCTACTATGAGCCTAGTACCTATCTCCCTAACAACATGATGTTTGAACCAAATATGATAATCTTGTATGTAGAAGTCGTTAGGATAAGTAGGACTAAGGTACCTCCAAATATTCTTTGCCATAGGACAATCATGAAGAATATGCATATCACTTTCAACAGATGCACCACATCTATGACAAGAAGTATCAAAGTTAGATGTTTCGAACCACGAAAGGCATTGGTAGGAGGCTAGCTTGCATAGATTAAATTAGTATAATATATAAGATTAAAAATCAACAAACAATAGCTTAATGCAATATATAATGCCAACAAAATAATAAATAAATATTAAAATTTAGTTTTGCTATTTGGTTTGATTTGCAAAAATAATATGATTCAATACGAGGGGTTTCTACAAATCAACGTGCAAAAGCATAAAAAAATATTCGATTTTATGTGGTTTTTAATTTTTTTTGGATGGTTTTACAATTTTTCTTTGGATAAGTTTGAATTTGAACATCCCCTAAATCAAATTATAGTTTATTCTCATAAACTATGATGGGGATAAATGAAAATTGCTTATTTTTATAAATGTTATTACCATTGTATAAGTATAAAGTTTCGATGGATGTTTAACAATAATTAATTTTGTTAGGAGAATTATGGGACACATAAGATGAATGTTTCCTTTCATACGAATTTCTTTTTCAAACATAAGAGTCAGAAAATCCAATTCCTTACCACTTACTAAGTATCTCAAATCTCTTACTACTAGACCAATTTATTGTTGTTTTTATTTAAGCTCTTTTAGTTGTAGTTTTTGTTATCACTATGTCATCCAGCATGTAGGACACTTGTCAAAAGTCCTTTACTTAAAGAAACCTCTAAACTACAAAGCAAAAGAAAACAAATTATCAACTTATTACATGTCAAAGATGGGTGATGAAAGCAAGAATAAGACATCGACACAAAATTCTTAATATATATATATATATATATATATATATATATATATATATATATATATAGACACACACACACACACACACACACACACCGACCCAAAACACTACTTTTTACTCAGAAAAATATGATTCAATAATTAACTATGTGAAGGTCTTGTTTGTTTTTGTGGTGGTCGATTAAATTATATTGAAGTTTATGCTTACAATATTATAATATAGATCTTGTTGATGACTGTCTAGAAGAACTCTCTAATTCCTTCAAAAATTTAACTATTATAATTTTTATTGCAAAAAATACATAAATTTTTATTAAACTTACCATATAAATTTCTTAAAAAGTATCTAAAGATACTCGTTGACATTTCTCTTTTAATATAGACTAGCACATAGTAAGAAATCGAATCATAACCGGCCAGATTTTCTAGAATTCTCACTTTGACATCGGTTACAACTTACCGGTTCAAGCTACATTTTTCATGAGGGCCTCTACTTGACACATTGTCATCACCTTCTAAAGAACAAGGTATGTTAGGGTCCGTTTGGTTCGAGAATTAGGAGGGGAGAGAAGAACACATGAAATTTGTTTACTCAGTTCGGTCCAAAACTAACCTAGTTTGGGGGAGAGAGCAGCTCTCTGTTTCACTATAATGATGAGTAACTTTACAAAAGAGATATCATTGGGTTACAAGAATAAGTCTCCCGCCTAATTCTACCCAAAATCTCAATCTCTTCCCGTGACCAAGAGACTCAATCCTAATAGTGTTTCGCAAGGTGAATCAACCTCAACCCTAATGTTTGTTGCCAAGAGCAAACTCTATACAAACCTTAGTTTTTTTCTTGACTTCTAAACCCTTATTTTTAGCCCCTCTATCTTTAAGTTTACTCTGATACAAGGTCTATATTTATAGTAAAAGTATCCTAAAAAAATTGGAAGAAATCTAGCCCCAAAAATACGATTATGTTATATTTTCTGCTGTCAAAATCGGCCACCAAATTGCACCATTCGGCCACCGAAAAATGTCGAATGAAAGGCCTTTAAAAACAGAGTAAAATTGGCCACCGAATTGTCACCTCTAGAAACTCAATTTTGAGTCACTTTCACAACAATCTCCAGTTTGACTCTAAATTAGTGATGATGCCAATTCAACATCAACACCTTGCTGCTTTTTCCCTTGCTTCCCACTACACCATGTAGCTCCACAAGTTTACAACTTACCTTTTCAAACATCAGAATACCTTCCGCCTTTTGAAGATTCTTGGATCCAACTACGCTAGGAATTTTAGGTAGCTCCACTAGTACACACTTAACCTCTTCATCCATCGGAATGCCTTCTGCCTTCTCGAAGATCCTTGCGTCCAAACTACACTAGGAATTTTAGGAAGTTCTACAAGTTGTGATATACATTATTCAACCTCCGGAATGCATTCCGTCTTCATGAAGAATCCCCTTGCTCACCACTAGAGCATAACACCTGATAGGTATTCTAGCAAGTGTACTAAAAACTATCGAAGTAATAAAATAAGTTCGTATCCACGAGGACTGTGTTAACCTCAATTTGGCAATAAAGTAAATATTTAGGATGTATATATTATTTTGTAAAATATAGGTAGTAGATTTGATTTGATTGCATAAAATTAAATAACATAAAATAAAGATTTCGTTAGAAAATATAGATTCAGTTAGAAAATATAGATTTGGTTTAGAAATTATGATGATGGATGAGATCAGGTCTTTCGAATCATCTAAGTTCCCCTAATTGGTATACTGCACCTATTCTTATGAATGATTTTCTAGTCCCACAATAGTTAACAAAATAGCCCTAATCAATCCCTTGACTTGAGACCCTCTTCTCTAACTATAGCCTCTAATTCCTTAGGTGGTCTAATAATCGTCGAAGGTATTAAGAACGTTAACCTAATATCACTAACAAACGATTATCCATTCCTAGACTAACCATGTTTATTAGAACAATTCAATTAGGTCTAAGTAGAAAGCTATGATCAGTAGTCATTCATTCTCACTAAATCATGTTTATATTTGATCATGATATACAAAACATTAAGAACAATTGAATTGAATAAAGACTAGATTGTCCTTCACAATAAATAGAGTTTCACAACAACGTAGATCAATTAGGGTTACAAAGAATCATCTCAGACCTAATCTCTAAGAGATTTAGCTACTCATAATCTAGTTTACAAATAGCATAATCAATGGAAGAATTAAAACATATATGAACTGGTTACAAGGTGATGAAATCGCCCCTTACAAGGTGATGAAATCGCCCCTGCAGCCGTCTTCAGGTCTCAAAATTGCACTTTCTCTCTCCAGGATTCTTCACCCTTGTTTCTGAAAACAATTAAGCTTAAATAGGCAACAAATGCTCCTAAAATCGTGGCATGATTTGAGGAAATCGTGACACGGTTCTGCCTTGAATAAAAAACTTCCAAATTAGGGTTCCTAAAATCGTGTCACGAAATAGCCATCGTGACACGTTTTAACCAATGTTGAATGAACCTCATCCTGTACTCCAAATCGTGACACGTTTTTGCTTTCTTCAAAATCTTCTATTTTTATTGTTTTCCTTGCTGTTTAAGTTTGCTTATGAACTCAAAATATCATGAAAATAACACTAAAAATAGCGAATGACTGACTGTCATCAGCACCCAAGGTCCTCCATAGTCGTACCATTTTCAGTGTGTTCAACTCCACCTCAAGCAGGACTTTCTACCTCTCGACTAGCAAATGCGTACATACCACTGTGTCTTCCACCTTGAAACTCCACCTCACAGGTAGATCACAAGTATTCTTAAATCCGCCTCTCTAGGCTGACCATGAATATTCTTACCACCGCCTCTTCAGGCTGATGTTGAGTGTTTAACGTCTCTCCAGACGACCACCGCTCTACCAGGCACCATTCACAAGGTGAGAAACATCACCTTCTTTATCCTCCTAACAACACACCACCAAAGCACCTGCATCCACATAACCCTCAAAGATAATTTGTGTAGAGTTACCATTAATCTCCGGACAATCCTTCATGAAGTGATCCATCTTGTTACATTTAAAGCACTTAAAAACTTTAACTTGTTACCCCTCTTTATCCGGTTACTTCTACCTCCACCATTCACTCTTGAAACACTTAGGCCTTCACCGTTTTCATCAGCTCTCTAGTTCTTGGACTTGGTCAACTCCTTGGTTGTCAAAGCCGCTTGAACTTCTTCCAAGGTAACAGTGTCTTCTTTGTCATAGAGCATAGTATCTCTGAAAGATTCAAAAGATCTCGGTAGAGCATACAACAAGAGTATAACTTTATCTTCATTTTCAAGATGCGCCTCAATATTCTCCAAGTCATCAAGGATTTTGTTGAACTCTGTAAGTTGCTCCGTGATGACCTTTGACTCCACCATCTTGAATGAGTAGAGTTGTTGCTTTAGGAATTGCCGATGAGCTAAAGACTTTGTCATATACAAAGACTCCAACTTTGACCACATCGATGTCGTGGTTGGTTCCTTCGATACTTCTCTCAAAACTTTATCCTCAAGGCACAAGACAATGACACTCCTGACCTTGTCCACCATCTCGGTCTTCCCCGCTCGTGACATGGTGACCAGTAACACACATTTACCCTTCAAAGCTTTCTCACACTTTTGTTGTATTAACACCGCTTCTATATTAACCTTCTATAAACCAAAATTGTTATCTCCGGTAAATTTATCAATATTCCACTTAGAACCCATGATACTTGATTATCCTTTGATCATTGCCCCACGGTGGGCGCCAATTGTTGTCAGTTCGATGATAATCACACCAATAAAATACTTGATGTGTTGAGCAAGTAATAATTAAGCTACCAATACAAGTGGGTAACAGGTATAATCACAAGCAAAAATAGAAAACAGTGAGAGAAAAGAAAGAAAGAACATACATAATTTGTTTACCCAATTCATTCCAAAACTGACCTAGTTTGGGGGAGAGAGCAGCCATTCGTTCCATAATAATAATAAGTAACTTTACAAAAGAGATATCAATTTGTTACAAGAATAAGTCTCCCGCCTAATTCTACCCAAAGTCTCAATCTCTTCCCGTGACCAAGAGACTCAATCCTAATAGCGTTTTCCAAGGTGAATCAACCCCAACCCTAGTGTTTGTTGCCAAGAGCAAACTCTATACAAACCCTAGTTTTCTTGTTGACTTCTAAACCCTTGTTTTCAGTCTCCTCTATCTCTAAGTTTACTCTGATAAAATGTCTATATTTATAGTAAAAGTATCCTAAAAAATCTGGAAGAAATCTAGGCCCGAAAATACGATTATGTTATATTTTCTGCTATCAAAATCGGCCACCAAATTGCATCATTCGGCCACCGAAAAATTTAATAACAGAGCAAAATCGGCCACTGAATTGTCACCTTCAAAAACTCAATTTTGAGTCACTTTCACCAGATAAAGAAAACAGAAGAATAAACAAAAAATATCATAAGACAAGCATTGAAAAAAAAATATAGTGAATGCAATGATAAAACAGAAGAAATCGATTTATTAGAATGGAGGAGAAGGAAAGAAATTTTACCAGGAAGAAGAGGAAAAAGTTTTGATTAGTTGGAGTAGAAGTTTTGAAAAGTTGAGTAGAACTTTTGATGTAGTAGGATATGACCGTGTGAGTAGGAAAATAGCAATAATTTTAATAGAACTTTTAATAGTTTTTTTTCTTTCTTTCTAAAAGGTAATAATTTTATTTAAAATTTTACTTTTCAAGTTTTTTTCTTTAGTCTACATTGTTTACTTCTTCTATTAATAATTCTCTATTGTCATTTTCATCTATGTCTATTGTTTTTTAAGACGAACCTATGTCTATATTGTTAGTTTCTACATTGTTAGCTTGTTCATTCGAGGAACAATCATCTAAAATTTCAAATTAACTTTTTTGTTTGTTTTGATAAATTTGTCTTTATCTCTCTTTTGTGATTCAATTAAAGCGTCAGCTCTTTTTGTTTTTCTTAGTTTCATACTTTTTTATTCAAATTTTTGAGTTGATATTACTCTAAAACAAAATAACGAACGTATCACAATAAACACACGGTATAATCTAGTTCAACCATACCAGTAATTCAATGGTTCGACTAACAACCAAATACCTTTACTGAGTCGATCATCAGTCTGACTTTTAAAACACAGGGCCAAAGGATTTAATGGTTCTAGGTACTCAGACACATGGCTAGTTTTCCTACCCAGCCCGCTTCTCAAAACAAGAAGTGCAGGAGAAGAACATATTTTATAAACACAAAATGTTTCGTTAAGTTCAAAGTCAGATACAATGAAAAACATTACATTTGTACAATTAGAACTACACTCAAATCTCTTAAGCAATGTTTCAACGTTGTAAATAGAAAAAATGTGGTTGGAAGGTCACCTCCTTAGAGGTTGTTCGCCAAATTCTCCTACGAAAATTAGTCATCAACAAAGTCGGCCGATAATTCATACAAATAATTAAAAAAGTTCAAATATGTTACAATATATAACTTTGTGCAGGCCTTGTATGTTTCTATATAGTAGATTAAATTATAAAGTATAGACATTACAATATTATACTAATATAGGCCAGCACACAGTTAAATATTGAATATAACCAATTTTCTAGAGCTCTCCTTTTGACATCAATCACCAGCTCATGAAACATTTTCTTGACACATTTTCACAGGCTTAATGAGTATATGGTAAGATTCATAGTTTTCTAGGAGTTTTCTTAAACAAGGTGTATTTCTAGTTTCTATATATACTCTTTTGCTTCTTGTGAATTTCTTCTGTTTATGTAAGCCTATCACATGATTACACTAAATAAAATTCTCTGATATATGTTTGAAAACCATTTTCTTTATTTGTGTATCTCAGAAACACAGCTTCTCCTCAAAGGAATAGATAAAGCTATACATCCTCTTCATAGATTTCAAAAGCAATGGAGTCTCAACTGAATGTAACTTTTCTTCCATTTCCAACTCCTGGCCATATGATTCCTATGATAGACACTGCAAGACTATTTGCCAAACATGGTGTTAATGTTACCATCATCGCTACACATGCCAATGCTTCAACATTCCAAAAATCCATAGACAGTGACTTCAATTCAGGGTACTCCATCAAAACTGAGCTTATTCAGTTCCCCTCAGCTCAAGTTGGTCTTCCAGATGGTGTTGAAAATATCAAAGATGGAACTTCCTCAGAAATTCTTGGTAAAATAGCTCAAGGAATAATGATGCTTCAAGATCAAATTGAAATTCTGTTTCAAGAACTTCAACCAGATTGTATAATAACTGATATGACTTATCCTTGGACAGTTGAATCAGCTGCAAAACTAAACATTCCAAGGATTTACTTTTACAGCTCAAGCTACTTCTCCAATTGCGCAAGTCATTTTGTCAGAAAGAATAGACCTCATGATAGTTTAATTTCTGATACTCAGAAATTTACTATTCCTTGTTTGCCTCATACCATTGAGATGACACCTTTGCAGCTAGCTGATTGGATTAGGGTTAAAACTTCAGCAACAGGTGTTTTTGGTGCAATGTTTGAATCAGAGAAAAGAAGCTATGGAACACTATATAATAGTTTTCATGAACTTGAAAGTGATTACGAGAAACTTAGTAAAACTACAATAGGGATTAAATCTTGGAGTATAGGACCAGTTTCAGCATGGATTAACAAAGAAAATGATAAAAAGGTTAATAACGGATTCATGGAGAAGAACATTGGAAAAAATCAAGAATTGGTAAATTGGCTTAATTCTAAGGAAAATAAGTCTGTGTTGTATGTAAGTTTTGGAAGCCTTACAAGGCTTTCTCATGAACAGATTGTTGAAATAGCTCATGGACTTGAAAATTCAGGTCATAATTTCATTTGGGTTGTTAGAGAAAAGGATAAAGATGATGATGAAGAAGGTTTTCTGCTAGATTTTGAGAAAAGGATGAAAGAAAGCAAGAAGGGGTATATCATATGGGACTGGGCACCACAGCTTCTGATATTGGACCACCCTGCAACTGGAGGAATTGTGACTCACTGTGGTTGGAACTCGATTCTTGAAAGCTTGAATTCTGGTTTACCAATGATAACATGGCCAATGTTTGCAGAACAATTTTACAACGAGAAGCTGCTTGTTGATGTTTTGAAGATCGGAGTCGCGGTTGGATCTAAAGTGAACCAGTTTTGGCTTAGCATTGGTGAAGAGGTAGTGGTGAAAAGCGAGGAGATAGTGAAGGCTGTTGAGATTTTGATGGGAAGTGGTCAAGAGGGAAAAGAAACGAGAATGAGAGCAAAGATGCTTGGTGATGCTGCCAAGAGGACTATAGAGGAAGGTGGAGACTCTTGCAACAACTTGATTCACTTGATTGATGAGCTGAAATCATTGAAGATTGCTAGAGAACATGAAAAAATCAGGATAGATAATTCAATTTGAGGATTAAATTAAGGCTTAATTACTCTTTTGGTCTCTTAATTTATTTGTTGGTTTCGTTTTGGTCTCTTAACTATTAAAAGTTTCTTTTTGGTCCCTTAACTTATTTTTGGGTTTTCGTTTGGTCCCTTAACTATTAAAAGTTTCGTTTTGGTCCTTTAACTTATTTTTTTGGTTTCGTTTTGGTCCCTTAACTTATTTTTTGGTTTCGTTTTGGTTCCTTAACTCTAATACATTCATCCTAATATAAAGGACCAATGTGGTTGACGGAGGAAGAGTTAAAGGACCAAAACGAAACCAAAAAATAAGTTAAGGGACCAAAACAAAACTTTTAATAGTTAAGGGACCAAAACAAAACCAAAAAGTAAGTTAAGAGACCAAAACGAAACTTTTAATAGTTAAGGGACCAAAACGAAACCAAAAAATAAGTTAAGGGACCAAAAGAGTAATTAAGCCTTAAATTAATGTTATTGCTCTATGAGATGCAGATGGTGTGATTTTATAAAGCTTTTTGGTTTTGTAACATGATGAATAACATTCAAGTACTTTTGAAGCTAATAAATCTCATGTAGAGATCTGATATTCATCTAGGCATTTATTATTACTTGTGTGATAAGTCATTGGTTGATCTTTGATTTCAGTTTTACTATATAATTCAAATAATTTGAATATTTAAACGGGGGAAAGACTACTCACTATTCATGAATATTTTTCCCAAGAACATTTTACTGGCATTAGTACTGATCTGTGTAGGGAGTTTGTTGAGCTTGAGGATGAGATACGCTGCGAACCATTATATTGCAGAAAATATTGTCGAAATTGTAGTTGCGATGTCATTGCAGAGAACTCAAAATCTTTTACATTTCGGCCTCAAAATTTGTAACCATGGTAGAACTTTAGTCGGTTAACTCCTCAAGAAACGGGTGAACCAAAATGACAGATACATTACACTCCTACCCTTAGACAATGCAGTCTTTGTTAGACCGATACATTCCTTTTCCGGTAAAGAAGAAAGAAACATTTCTCCAAATTTATAGGATTTATTTCATGAAGGGAAATATTCATAATATTATCTAATCATGTGAAAGTAAATGTTCACATATGAACCTGCAAGATTGGTGATCCAATCAAGGAAGCTTTGTGGATTGAGACCTGTAAAACACTCTAAATCTCAAGGGTTGAAGTGATTAGAAGGAGCTTATAGGTTCAATTCCCTCCACTAACATAATGCATTAACTCTATGGTAGTAACACTGCCTTTCTTCTTTTGTCGTCTACTTTAAGATAAAAAGATAAATGAAGTTTTGCTCTTTTCAGAATATGCTTGAAAGAAAAGCAAAGTGAAAATAAAACAATAAAAAAATCATTTAAATTTTTTTGTTATTCAAATACTTAGAAGTAAATATAAATTGCCAATTCAAAGTTAAAATATTTAACAACATTTTCCACACTAAGCCAACCAAATTCTACTAATCCAATTAGTTTATATGTAATTTATCTTTTAGCCATCGTATTTTAAAAAAGCTGGAGAAGGGGGAATATTTTATTAATTAAAGAGCCACTAATAGCAATTTTACAACCGTTTCCGATTGAATTTGAGCTTCGTACCTTGAGGTTATAAGGCTATGCTCCTATGACTGAGCTAGCACCTCAAGCGTCTTCTAGCCGTCCTTGGAATTGTCTCCACTTCTTGGTCTTTTCTTTTTTGTGTTGATATATTAGAACAATAAGATTAGTTTATTAAGGTATGAGTAGCATATTCTATGTTGAAATACTAAAACTAAACATATGTCTATGCCTGTTTCAATTTTAACAATATTAATTTTGGTTAAAATTATTATAAAATGCATAATAAATTTTGAAATAGTATAACTAAAACATATGTCTATGTCTGACTCAGTCATAGACATACTTCTATGTTTAACTGTTTCAGCTTAGGATATGCCAACCAGCAAATACAATAGGAAAAGGACAATTAGAGGAGACAAATGACCTATAAACTTATTCCAACCATCGTATAATGCAAATAAAAGACAAAAACAGAATCATCTATACTTGTTCAAAATACATGAGAAAGATGCATGAGAAAGGTTAAAAAGGAAGAGCCTCAAATTGTGTTTAATTAGAAAGAAAAGTTGAGTAATATTTCTCATCTCAATTTGTCATAAACATGGAAACTCAAACCCAACAACTCAATGTTACTTTTCTACCACATCTAACTCCTGGTCATATGAATCCTATGATTGACACAGCAAGGCTATTTGCAAAGCATGGTGTTAATGTTACCATCATCACTACGCAAGCAAATGCCTTGTTATTCAAGAAAGCCATCGACAAAGACTTGTTTTCTGGATATTCCATCGAAACTTGTGTGATTCAATTCCCTGCAGCCCAAGTTGGTCTCCCAGATGGTGTTGAAAACATCAAAGATGCAACTTCCCAACAAATGCTTGGTAAAATCATGCTTGGAATTGCGAAGATCCAAGATCAAATTGAGATTTTGTTCCATGATCTTCAACCAGATTGTATAGTCTCTGATATGTTATATCCTTGGACAGTGGAATCAGCTGCAAGACTCGGCATTCCGAGGCTTTACTATTACAGCTCAAGCTACTTCTCAAGTTGTGCGGCTCACTTTATCAAGAAGCAAAAGCCTCATGAGAATTTAGTTTCTAATTCCCAAAAATTTTCAATTCCTGGTCTTCCACATAACATTGAGATTACTTCTCTAGAAGTACAAGAATATGTGAGGGAAAGGAGTGAATTCTCAGATTATTTTGATGCTGTATATGAATCGGAGGGAAGAAGCTATGGAACTCTAACCAATAGCTTTCACGAACTTGAAGGTGATTATGAGAATCTTTACAAGAGCACAATGGGGATCAAAGCATGGAGTGTGGGACCAGTTTCAGCATGGGTTAAAAAGGAGCAGAATGAAAACGTTGCTGTAGAGTCGGAATTGCTTAACTGGCTTAATTCAAAGCCAAATGATTCTGTGTTGTATGTAAGTTTTGGAAGCTTGACAAGACTCCCTCATTCTCAGATTATAGAAATAGCTCATGGTCTTGAAAATTCAGGTCATAATTTCATTTGGGTTGTTAGGAAAAAACATGGAGAAGGAGACGAAGTTGGCTTCCTCGAAGATTTTGAGAAAAGGATCAAAGAAAACAAAAAGGGATATATCATATGGAATTGGGCACCACAGCTTCTAATATTAGGCCACCCTGCAACAGGAGGGATAGTGACTCATTGTGGTTGGAACTCAATTATTGAAAGCTTGAGTGTTAGTTTGCCAATGATTACATGGCCAATGTTTGCGGAGCAGTTTTACAATGAGAAGCTTCTTGTTTTTGTTTTGAAGATAGGTGTTTCGGTTGGATCAAAAGTGAACAAATTTTGGTCGAATGAGGGAGAGGATGCAGTGATTAGAAGGGAAAAGATTGCAGAAGCTGCGGTACTGTTGATGGGAATTGAAGAAGAGAGCATAGCAATGAGGAGGAGGGTAAAAAAACTTGGTGATGCTGCAAAGAAGAGTATAGAGGAGGATGGATCCTCTTACAACAACTTGATGCAATTAATAGATGAACTAAAATCATTGAAGACATCAAGAAGGCTTGACAAACAGTAATGGTGTGACCATAGAGCATGCTTCTCTCAAGGTTTTAAATTTGATCCCCCGTATCAATTTTGATGGGCTAGTTGATATGGGACCTGCAAGTGAACGGTGGGAATTGACCACTCTAATTTGCCAGCCTTTTTTTTTTTAAGTTTAATGTTTTTAAAAGAAACAAGAGTTTGAAAAACAAAATGATACAACAAATTTGCTTTTTACCGTTTGCCACGACCATAATAACAATGGTTTGTCGTGTTCATTCCCGTTTTGTTTTTTCATTAAATTTAAATGGAGAAAAAAACTAACAGTACCTATACCTTTACGTCCAGCTGTTTTTTGCAGTAACAAATCCGTTTTTAAAATCTTGGTTATCATCAAGCAATCCTAATCCGATTTAGATCCAATTTAAATTTTAAATTCTATTGTCAAATCAGGATATGTGATTTTTGTTAAATAAAATCACGTTTAATATTTAAAATATATAAATTCTAATTAATTCAAAATCTACTTTCTTTATTTTTTTTACAGAGAAAATGTACTATTTGATATAACATATCCTACGACAAATAATCAAGAGCAGTTGGATGAGGTTATAAAAGATCTCTTCCAAGCCAAAATATCCTACCACAAACGACTGCGATCTACTTTAACAGATGTTAAACGGTGTTATCCGGAAGGGAGATATTTGTTAGATGGAAAATTAAATAAGCCAGGTTAGTGTTTGATTAGAAAATAGAGGGGTGGAAAGTAAACCTAGATAAATTGCCAACAAATTTGCACATCAAATCACAGCACAGATTAAAAGCATTTCTGTTTTTTCGGCCGCCTGTGTTAGGGTTTGTGCTTCATTTTCGACTAAAGCATTACTCTGATGGATATTCGTCCGATTAAGAAGCAACCTCAATCCACCGCACCATTGTTGCCGACATCCATACCCGATGAACTCGTGGCAGAAATTCTGTCAAGGCTTGATGTGAAAACTATAGTGCGATTCAAAAGCGTGAGCAAATCCTGGAACACTCTCATCTCCGATCCAGCTTTTGTCGACAAGCATCTTCAGAAGTCAGCACAAAAACAAAATCTCATAGTAATATGGAATGATGATGATGGTTATAATGTCTCACGCATCCCCTTGCATCGTTTAATCGAAAATCCATCCATCAGCATTCACAGCCACAATAATAGCCATTATTTGGAAAGGGGTTGCTATATCGCCGGTTCTTGCAATGGATTGATCTGCTTGTTTTCCAAATATTTCTATATCACAGAAAATGTTGGATCTCGACATGTTTGGCATGAGAACTACTCCATGTATTTCTGGAACCCTTCCACTGGGAAAAAATCTGAACAATTAGGGTCGTTTAGTTATAGCACTCCTCTAGATCGTCTTCGTGCTTTCCATAGTTTGTCAAACTCTTTTCAGTTTGGGTTTGGTTACGATGATTCAACGAAAACTTATAAGGTTGTGGCCTTTCATGCTAAAGAGAACAAACCAGCTCCAGTGACAAGTGAGGTTAAAGTTTTTAGTTTGGGTGTTAACTGTTGGAGAAATATTCAAAGTTTTCCAGTCATTCCTCTTAATGGAATTAATCATAGACATACTTGTCTTAACAATGGTATGCATTTGAGTGGCACTGTTAATTGGTTGGCTGCTCTCAATGATTTCTATTCTATTCATGAATACCGGTATGTTACTAATGTTGAGCACTTTGTGATTATTTCGCTTGATCTTTCAACGGAGACATACAAACAGTTTTTGCTGCCTCAAGGTTTTGATGAGGTTCAACCTAATCGGCCAGTTCTTCTGGTTTTGATGGATTGTCTTAGTTTTTCTTATGATACAAAAGACAATGGTTTTGTTTTATGGCAGATGATGGAGTATGGAGTTCAAGAGTCTTGGTCTCAATTATTTAAGATTAGTTACCATAATCTTCAAGACTGTTGCATTAAGGATTATTATCAAACGGCGTGCCTTTATAAAAATGGTGATATGGTGATATTCGCAAAACCACATAGCCCTGACCAAGCACTGATCTATAATTTAAGGAATAAAAAAGTAACGAGAATTAGAGTTCAAGACTGCATTGACTGGTCCTTTCATGCAAGTGTTTATGTCGAAAGCTTGGTTGCATTTCGTTGAAAGTAAGTTTCTCACTGACAGTTAACTTATTTAAATTTTTGTTAATTCATTGTTTTAATATCCTTATCATTTTGTACTTATAGATTGTGTGAAATTTCTTAAAGGTGACTTTATTTTGTAATTATGTATTGCAGGAGGTAATGGTTTGAAAATGTATTGCATGAAGAATTTGTTTTGATTTTATATTTATTATGAGCTAGAAGATGAATTCTTTAAAGAATATAGCTAGAACATGATTCTACTGAAATGAAAAGTACTTGATTTGAGAGTATATTACATTATTTGGTAGTACATTACAACAGTATGAAGATACTTTGTTAGATTTATCATTTTTACATACTAGACTTATTGC
Organism: Medicago arabica; assembly: GCA_946800305.1. Classification (NCBI taxonomy): domain Eukaryota; kingdom Viridiplantae; phylum Streptophyta; class Magnoliopsida; order Fabales; family Fabaceae; genus Medicago; species Medicago arabica. Next base: position 36,734,866 of record OX326969.1, read on the forward strand.
ATATGTTCTGGTTTTGCTTAGAAAAGTTTGACTTTGATGTGAGCATCAGTTTTAAAGATTACAAGTGCACTAAATGTTGTCTTTGGTGGGAGGCCTAAATATTAAAATTTCAATTTGCATTGAGTAGAGTACTGTTGTAATTTTTCATTCATCAGGAAAATAGTTTCTTATACTTCAACTTCAACATCCTTCATATAATATAATTTTGTAAGCAGTACAAGATTGATGTAATGATAATATATACAAGAATAAAGTATGTACATGAGAATCTATATGCCTTGACTGTTCGGACTTTTAAGCATTGACCAACTTTGATAGATCGTCTTTACATTTTACTTGTGTTCTGGTTTTTCACTTCTAGTCTAATGAGTATTTTTTGAATATTAGATCAGCAACCCCACACTATCAAGAGATAGTTGGATGAGACAAAGGAAGAATAAAAGCATTAGATATCACAGGACGACGATCAATTAAGTGACATTGTCATGGGGACGATGGATGAGACAATCATTTTGTTTTATGATGACTTGGATTTGATTTATTTTGATATTCATATATAATATATCAACTTATGTATCAGTTTATGCAAATGCTTGCTCACCTGTTCAACTTCAAAAATTCTGATGATTTCATGTTTTAGAAGTTTCAACTTTGGTAACGCTTTGATAATTCTTCAGTTTCAACATAGTTTGCTGTCATGAGGTTGAAAAAAAAAAACAGAAGCTAGAGAGAGAGGCTCTCGCTTCTCTCTTCCCTTCTCTTAACTCACTGCCTTAAAAAGCTTTTTCACTACCTACTATAACTTCTCTCCCTGTCAATCCAAAGTCATCTGTCACGATGTAGCTGTATGGCGGTGTGCGCGTGTTGGTTCCCACGGCGTCATCACCTCTTGACCGCCGGCGTTGGTTCTTCCACCGACGTCGCCATAGTTCTGTTTCCTTTGGGTGTCTGAAGAGATGTTGAAAATATGTGAGGGTTGGTCCTTCATATAACCGTGTTTCATACGACGAAGGTGGCTTGGGTCCTTCATAAATTTCCTCCTCCAGGATTCCATTTAAGAATGCCGATTTGACATCGAAATGAAAGATCTTCCAACCACATTGTGTTGATAGAGCAACAATCAACCAAATTGTTTCATGCCTAGCAACCTGTGCAAATATATCACCATAATCAATTCGAGCCATTTGAAGATATCCTTTCACATCAAGCCTTTGTGTTTGTGAATGGAACCACTTGGATTCAACTTGGTTCTGCAAAGCCATTTAACTCCTATCACATTTTTATCTTTGTGTCATGGAGTGAGTTCCCAGGTACCATTTTTATTAATAGCCAGCAGCTCCTCCTTCATTCCATCTTTCCATTCTGTTAGCAATGAAGCTTCTTCAAAACTAGAAGGTTCATTCACAACAAAATTGCATGTTTTCATAAACTTCAGCCAGAGATTTGCTCTTTAGAATTCGGGAATCAGATTTAACTATTTGATTTTCATTATCATTTGTTGTGTGCTCCTGTTTGAAAGGAGCACTTTCAGCATATTTTGTACTTCTTTGAACCTCATCATTTTCCCAACCCCCTATGCATTTTCAAAAACATCAATGTCTCTGCTGATCACAATATGTTTGGTCTTCAAATTGTACACTCTATAACCTTGGAGCTTGCTGCATAGCCCAAAAGAATCCCTATTTCAACTCTGTCATCCAATTTGGATCTTTTTGCTGCTACAACATGAACATAACATATTGATCAAAATATCTTCAAATGTTTGGCGAAGGCTTCACTACTATCCATGGCTCAATTGGTGTTTTCTCTTGAACAACCCTTGTTGGCAACCTATTCAAGAGATATACTGTTGTATAAACAACTTCAGTCTAAAAACTTTTTGGTTATTTCTTTTCAGCAATTTAATATTGCCATCTCTGTAACTGTTATATTATTTCTCTCAGAATCTCCATTTTGTTGAGTGTAGCTCACTGTCAGCTGATGTACAATGTCCATATATTCACAAAACATATTAAATTCATTGGAAGTATACGCATCCCATTGTCAGATCTCAAGGTTTTGATTTTGCAGCCACTTTGAGATTCCACCGTAGCTCTAAATTTTTTGAAGACATTCGAAGTTTGAGCTTTACTTGCAAGAAAATACACTCTTGTCATCCTAGAGAGATCATCAATAAGCAATAGAAAGTACTTGTTGCGGCTAAGATAAGACATACTCATAGGACCACACAAGTTAGTATTAACAAGCTCCAATTTTTCCTTTGCTCGTGTAACATTTGATGACTGTAAAAGATTTTCCATGCATTTTTTCAAGTTGACATGCATTACATAAAATCATCAATACAATTAATTTTTGGCATGTGTCTCACCATATCATGAGATTGCATAAATTTTAATGCATTAAAATTGAAATTACCATATCTTTTGTGCCAGAGTGTTGAATCATCATGTTTTGAAACAAGTGTTGTTTGATTCACTTGATTCAAACTTAATGGAAAGCTATTTCCGCACATTTCAACATTCACAACTTCAGAATCAGTTGAATTCATTATGACACAACCATTATTTTTAAAGGAAATTGAATATCCTTTCTTCAATAATTGAGCAACACTTATAAATTTTGACTCAGATTTTGAATCAACAAAACATGATGGATATATTTTGGACTTTTGCTAGTGTGAACAGAAAGAGTACCTTTTTCTTTAGCTTAAACAATTTCTCTATTTCCAAGCTTTACTTTGGTTCGTACATCTTTTTCCAAAGAGGTGAAGAGAATTGGTTCTTTTGCCATATGGATTGTGCACCCACTATCAACATACCATACATCTTTTGAAGAAGGACTACATGTATGAGTGGCCATAAACAAGTGATCTTCATGGGCTTGTTCATCAATGAAGTTATCCTGATGTGCATGTTGTGGTTGAGATTGGTTTTGTTTTAATCGACAAAACTTCTCTCTATGACCCTATCGATTACAATGATTGCATTTTTTTTGGGGTTTTCCCTTATAAAAGCAATTTTTTGTCAAGTGATTTGTTCTTTTACAAGTTAGACAAGGATAGAACTTGTCCTTTGCTGCAAATTCACTTGAACTACCATCATTTTTGTTTTTTCCTTTTTAATCACCACAATGTTTGTTGTTCCTTTTCTTTTGTCCAAACTACTTGTGTTTGGCCTGAAAAGCACCATTAGAAATATCTTTCATTCTCATAGAGAATATTTGTTCATGAGCTAACAATTTGTTGACCATCTCAGAAACAGTTAGTTTCTTGAGATCTCATGATTCTTCAATAGCAGCAACTTTGGTTTCAAATTTGTCGGGTAAGTTGATCGTTATCTTTTCCACTATTTTGCTTTCATCTACAACCTCACCATAAAGTCTCATTTGATTCACCAAGTGAGACAACTTTGAGGTGTATTCTTTGACAATGTTCCTTCATTTTCAGTATTTCAAAGTCCATTTTAAGAGTCAATAATTTTATGGATCTCACCCTTTCATCACCAGCATACCTTTCGTTCAATTCATCCCATATTTGCTTGGCTGTTTCGTGATGCATGATCCCCGTAAACACATCATCTGCCAAAGCTGAATTCAGAACTGAAACCGCGTTCTCCTTCATTAATTTCTCCTCCTCATGGTGTTTAATTTGAGTTACTGTGGGATTAGATTGAAATGGTGGAACATGCTTGTCTTGATCTACATAGCCCCATAAGCCAAAAGACTTCAAACATGATTTCATTTTAACAACCCATATGCGGGGACGGGTCCTGAATGCTTGATAAGCGGGATCAATATAATTTATCATCAACCTTTATTAAAAATAAAAATAAAAGCATAGGAGATAAAATGATAATATCATTATCATTAAGAAGTTAGATATTACAAAAAATTTACCAGCAAATGTTTCATCGGAGAAGCTTGATCTTTCAACAGAGACATACAAGCAAATGTTGCTGCCTCAAGGTTTTGATGAGGTGCCAACTAATCGGCCAGTTCTTATGGTTTTGATGGATTATCTTAATTTTTCTTAAGATACAAAAGACAATGGTTTTGTTTTATGGCAGATGAAGGAGTATGGAATTCAAGAGTCTTGGTCTCAATTATTTAAGATTAGTTACCATAATCTTCAAGACTGTTGCATTAAGGATTATTATCAAATGGCATGCCTTTATAAAAATGGTGAGATCGTGATATTCGCAGAACCACATAGCCCCGACCAAGCACTGATCTATAATTTGAGAAATAAAAAAGTAACGAGAATTAGAGTTAAAGACTGCATTGACTGGTCCTTTCATGCAAGTGTTTATGTTGAAAGCTTGGTTGCATTTCGTTGAAAGTAAGTTTCTCACTGACAGTTAACTTATTTGAATTTTTGTTAATTCATTGTGTTAATATCCTTATCCTTTTGTACTTATAGATTGTGTGAAATTTCTTAAAGGTGTCTTGTCTTGGGTTTATTTTGTAGTATGTGCTAGAAGATGACTTTTTTAAAGGTCACTAACTAGAACATGATTCTACTGAAATGAAATTAATTCTTTGAGAAATAGTATTCTCATAGGAAAGTTGAAAGACAAATGAAATAGTACTTGATTTGGAAGTATATTACATTATTTAAAATAGAGGTTAATGAAAAACAAACATGTATGAAGATACTTTGTAAGATTTATCATTTTTACATACTAGTCTAAAAACATATGTTTTGGTTTTGCTTACTTACTAGTACTGCTTAGAAAATATTGAAACGAATCGTTTCATTAAAAAAAAAAACATATATTAATAAAATAAATAAACTAAATTAAATAATAGTAATCATAATACTAATATTTTAAAAATAATAATAATAATAATAGTTAGTAGTAAAAGAATGAATAAAAGTTGGGGTCTAGAAGCTACTAAAGCCCATTCCCTTTATTCTTTCCTCCTTTCCCATTGTATTGCTTTTGTTCCTTCTCTGTTCTCTCACGACATCAATTTTCTTCTTCTATTCTTTCCCTTCAAACATCAAATTTAAGCTACAATCAACACCCATTAGTAAGACTATAGTCTAAACAAAGCTTGTTCCTAATTCTGCAAGTGCTTTTGAGTTGATTTGGAAGAATTTTGGGGTTAGGGTTCTAAGAAGAGAATAATATCCACTCTTGGTAATCACTCATTGAGGTTCTTTGAGGTATATTTATCAACTTACCTTCCAATTAATGTATAGTTAAACATGATTAGTGAGTTAAAAATTAATTTTTGAGAGTAGAGTATATAGGATATCAACATATGAATATGATATGGACTTTGAATGGTTATATATAATTTCAGAAATGCAGACATAAACTATGTTGAATTGCCTCTACTAATTGTTCTTTTGGAATATGTATTCGTTTCATATTCTGTCTAAAACATAAGCTGGGGATAAATTAACAAGTTCTGGAAGCCTATATGTTATCAATAAAGTTATAATATATATTTTCAACTTGCATTTCATGGTTATCTAATGCTATTAAAGTTCTGCAATGAGTTTCTAATTTATGGGAAGATATTATTGATGCTCAGATACAATGCCGGACGCTTCACATGCTTCTCCCGGGGTGATTGGAGAGCACACGTAGTCGATTCGTCATAACTGTGAGTTGATGACGATCATTATCGCTTATTTTCATTATCATTATCTTTAGTATTTTTATGATTTTATATGCTAAAGTGTTTACAAAAATGGGAACACACCCTTCTAACATTTTTCTCGTCTGTGATACATGTTTAAAGTCGTTGATATTATTATGGCTTCTATTTGAATTTTATCTATGATTTATAAGCAAAGAATTGTAAATTGGAATTTGATGGTGTGTGTTTGACACAAGTTCGATATTTTACGAATCGTGGTTTTAAAGATATGTTTGAGAAAAAAAATGAGTATTAACGCGACGACCTAGGTGCACCTAGTATGTGATTTCAATTAGGTAGAGTTACCCCATTAGATGGAGCCGCCCCTATGGAAAGGCCGCCATTAGGAGGAGAGGGCTATCAATGAGAGGTAAACTCACTAACTGAAAATGTTTTACGCTTGTTTTGAGTCGAGAGAAAAGAGCTATCCGTTAGATGGAGCCGCCCCATTGGAAAGGCCACCATTAGGAGGAGAGGGCTATCAACGAGATGGAGCTAGTTCTCGATTCACACATTTTGATTATTTTCACTAAATGGAGATTTCTATATTTTCTTTAAAGACTTTTATCAAGATTTCCGATATAATATGTTTTTAAAGGCTTTATTTATGGTTTTTCGGCAATGTATTTTTGAAGGTTTTATTTATGGTTTTTCGGCAATATATATATATATATATATATATATATATATATTTAAAAGGCTTGTAATTTTTTTGTCGCATCTTTACGATGTTGGATTTTCGATTGAAATATACCTATTTGGTTTGAATATTTAAATGTGAATTTTGACGCGTATAACGGTTGCAAACTTCTAGAATTTTTCATAGTTACTAGTCTTGAAAATGAACTTTTAGATTTGAGAAACTAAGTACTCGTGCCCATGTGTGTTTCCCTTCTAGTCGGTGGTGGTTGTTGTCTCCTCACTAAGTCCTCGTGGCTTACTCTTTATTTTCTATTTTTTTTCTTTAGATTTCCAGGCAGCTGAATAGGAAGCTGCAAGTAGATCCAAGGTTCAACATTGTCACTTTTTGGTAGGCCTCCTTGATGGACGGCTCTTTTGCTTATGTGCATATTCAGTTAGTGTATCTGCAGCTATATGGAGTCTAGAAGTCTCCCATTTTGAGTTGTATAATTATGTAAAAAATGTTTTTTTTTTAGTTTCTGGCTGATAAACAGGTTTATGGACAGGATTGATATCTTGGAAACGTTAAACTTACAGGGGATACTCTGTCCAAATTTCTGTAAATATTATTTTGATGAAAAGGGTTATGTGTAAATTATTTATGTGTTACTTGTCGGGTTTGGTAGTTAGGCTTGCCGGACTAAAAGGTATAAGTCTGTGCGCCGGTCACGATTATGGTTTTTGGGTCGTGACAAATATCTTCATAGGTATAAAGTTTGACTTTGATGTGAGCATCAGTTTAAAGATTATAAGTACACTAAATGTTGTCTTTGGTGGGTGGTCTAAACATTAAAGTTTCAGTTTTCATTTAAGAATTGAAATTTAATTACAGTTTTAATTAACCAAGAATAGTTTCGTAGTGTAAATCTCAAATTCTATAGTGGAAAAAGGTATAAAATATTCTACAGATAATATAATAAACAGTAGAAGATTGATGTAATGATTATATATAATAGTTGCAAGATTTTCACAGGCATAACTAAAATATGTTGAAAAGAATTTGTGAATTTGTGTTAGGTTGACTGAACGAGAGGCTCTGGTATACGATGGAAATATAAAGGAGACTCTGTCGAAAATTCGTCAGAATCATTTCTGTACTTTTGGGGTGGTTTTGAAAAGATGTTTCAAAACGAAACATAAGTTGGGATTCATTTGAAAAAGATGTTTTCTATATGCCTTGAATCAAAGAAGCATCAAGTTCCCTGTACTAAAGACGACAACAATGTTGCTGCTTATTGCAACTGTTGTCATATCTGAGAAATAGAGTCATAAGCCTAAATAAAAATCATTTAGGAACAAACACATAACAATACTACATTATTAAATTGTTTTCTGTTTCACCTTTTACAAGTTGCGTGTGACTGAATAAAATGATTTATATTTAGGATTTGGGAAATGCTAACCATTGCTCTAAGGGCATTTGATAAGAAATTTAAAGTAGTAACTTTATCTTAGAAATTGTGCATTCAACTTATTGAAATTGTAAAAAACAACTTTTTCTACATGAAATTTCATAATTATTTCCTTTTTTGATTTAGCAAGACCCCTAGGATTTTGACTTAATAAGTGTTACTCGTCATAGTTTAGAATGTAACCAAATGTTTTCACTGCATTATTAATTTATATTTTGCCATTTTTTCAATCTCAAATGTTATTTTGTCATTATTTTTTGTGCAGGAAGCCACTATTTTTGTCATTTTGTTTTCTAATGACTTGGATTTGAATTACACTTTTATGCTAATGTATTATATATCGACTTATACCTTAGTGTACGCAAATGTTTGCTCACATATATTTAACTTAAAATGCCCATGTGTTCATGTTTTAGAAGTTTCAACATGCTATGTATTTGTGATATGTGAATATATAAATAAGTTACTGCTTCCGTCAAGAGATCACAACCAAGTGGTAATTCTTGCTGTAGAGAGGGGATTAACCAGCGCGGTGGTTTGATTTTCATGAGAATTTAGTTTCTGATTCCTAATTTTTTCAATTCCAGAACTTCCACACAACATTGAGATTACTTTTTTTTCATCTTGAATGGTTGTGAACTCGAAGTGAATTCTCAGAATATTTGAATGTAATATACGAACCATAAAGCAGAAGTTATGGAACACTTTACAAAAATGATTGTGAGCAACGTTACAAAAGCACAATGAGGATCAAAGCATGAAGTGTTGGACCAGTTTCAACATTGATCAACAAGGATGATGAAAACATTCCTTCAAAAGAAAGGATGATGGAAACAATTGTAGAGTCAGAATTGTTCAATTGGCTTAATTCAAAGCCAAATGAATCTGTTTTATATGTAAGTTTTTGAATCTTGACAAGACTCCCTCATGCTCAGATTGAAGAAATGGCTTATGGTCTTGAAAATTCAGCTCATAATTTCATTTTGGTTGTTAGGAAAAAAGATGGAGAAGGAGACGAAGGCGGTTTTCTTAAAGATTTTGAGCAAAGGATGAAAGAAAATAAAAAGGACGGAATTGGGCCCCATATATCTTAATATTAATTTCGCCACCATGAAACAGGAGAAATTTTGACTCATTGCGGTTCGAACTCAATTCTTGAAATTAACTCACAAAAACTTGATGAAATTAATACATGAGCTAAAATCATTGAAGAAATCAAGAAGGCTTGAGGAACAGTAATGGTGTTTCATGATGTAGAGCTCAACTATTATCATTTTGAAAGGAGCTCAACTACTATCAATTAGAGTTTAATTCTGTTATGAAACTTTGTTACAATTCTGTTAACGTTCTGATGTATAAATACAATTCTGTAAATGGTTTCCATATGATATTTTATAACCTTATTCTTTTATTCGGAGCTGGTGGACTCGCAGTTACCAACATCTTTTGATGGCACCAGTTTCTTACCAGGCAGGTGCTAAGAAAGTGAATTTCACCAACTTGTTATCACTAAAATCGGTGTTATTTACTTGGCTAAATAACATCTGTTAAGCTAAAAAATAGTCATGTAACTAACACAAAAACATTCATATTTTACTCAATTATATAAAAATACAATTTCAAACGAATATCTTTATCAATATTTTAGGTTGTTGTTTTCCTTAATTAGTATAAAGACAAAATAAAAAAAGTTTAGTGTTTTTTTTAGAGAATAATTGTAATGTTTATTGATAGATATTTGCTATTTTATACAACAAGCATGAACAAAAAACTACAAGAAATGCTCCAACATAAAAAAGTTATACTGTGTTTTTATTAAAAATAGTCATAAATATGCAAATCGTCGTTGTAAGTTTGCGTATTTTTGGTTTTCGTCCTTGTATCTTTTTTTTGTTGCGAAACAACCCATGTAAGTTATACATGTTTTGGTTTTGGTCCCTCCCGTCATCATCGTTTACAAAAACTTCTATGTCACAAACGGAGGATGATGTGGCGACAAGTGACATGACAGTCGATGCTGATGTGTTTTTCCATATGCTGAGTCACAAAGTTATGTTGAACAAGTATTACAATTCAATTATATAATATAAAATAGCTCTCAAGATAATAAATTAACAAGTGTAAAAATAATGAGAATGATGAAATAATATGGTTCACAAAGTATGAGTGCAAATATAAGTTGTGTAAAATGAGATATCACAAGTAGCTATTTATAAAACAAATGAGGTGCATGGAAAACAAAGTTGCCCATTGAAATTCATAATGAAGTGTCGTTATGTACAGTTAAAAGAAAATAGCCGTTAACCATTCTTTGCAAAATATAGCCATTGATCAATAAAAAGAAATTAGCCGTTGGTAAGAAATGGTATTGAAATAAATTACGCCATATTGATTCCGTTGAAATACATTAATGCATATATAAAACATAATTATGCCTTTGAAAATGATTTGCTGAATCAATATATAGTCATCGTAGAAGACATGCTCTTATGCCATATATTTTTATTTTGTATGAACCATTTGACTAAATAAAAAATATGAGCTGAAGCAAATGTATTTGAGGCATAATTGATTATATGATTTTCCAAAATAAAAGATGATTTTTCTAATCAAATATTTTCATGCAGAAATATTTGAATGCAAAATCACATTTAAATAAAAATCATTGTGAGTGTGTGATATATTGTCATGAGAGCTTTTTTTACTACTTACAAATAGTCATAAAACAAATAAAAATAAAACTCAATACTAGGAAGCTTGAATCTTCTTTTCCGCTTTTTGCATCGTTGCTTTTTTAGGACTTCTTTTGTCGATCATCAAAACCAAAGTATTCCTGTTAAGGTATATATTCACATTTTCTCCTTTTTTGATGATGACAAACATCTCATAGAGGGAAATATTATTTTTGGTAGCTAGCCTTAAAAGACGGAAGAGGCTGAGACCAAATGAAACTGATGTCCTTCATTGGTAACCTACCCTTAAATATCAAGCAACAATGGAGTCTCAATAATCCCATAACAAACTTCATGTAGTTTTTCTTCATGTAAATGTCCATATCTGAACCTCAAGGGTTGAAGTGATTGCGAGGAGCTTATATAGGTTCAATTCCCTCCACTAACATAATTTATTAACTCTATGGTAGTAACATTGCCTTTCTTCTTTTGTTGTTTATCTTAAGATAAGAAGATAAATGATGTTTTGCTCTTTTCAGAGTATGCTTGATAAAGAGAAGCAAAGTGAAAATCAAACAATACAAAAATACTTAGAAATAAATATAAATTGCTACATGAAAGTGAAAATAACAATATTATATTAACAACATTTTCCACACTAAGCCAACGAAATTCCACATTCCTAAAAGGAGAAATTACTTCGATATTGCTCCGTGATCTTTATTCAAAAAGTTGGTTTTTTAAGGTGATCTTTATTCAACGAAATGTCATCAATGATTTTAGCTCATCTACTAAAGTGCCACTAAGAGTCAATTTACAACCGTTTCTGATTGAATTTGAGCTAGCACCTCAAGCATCTTCTAGCCTTCCTTGGAATTGTCTCCGTACTTCTTGTTCTTTTCTTTTTTGTGTTGATATATAAGAACAATAAGATTAGTTTATTAAGGTTTGAGTAGAATATTCTATGTGAAATAGTAAAACTAAAACTAAAACATATGTCTATGTCTGATTCAATCATAGACATATATACTTTTATGTATAACTGTTTCAACATAGGATATGCCAACCAGCAAATACATTGATGGTATAATGCAAATAAAAGACAAAAACAGAATCATCTATACTTGTTCAAAATGCATGAGAAAGATGCGCGAAAAAGATTAAAAGGTAGAGCCTCAAATTGTGTTTAAAAAGAAAAGTTGAGTAATATTTCTCATCTCAACTTGTCATAAACATGGAAACTCAACCCCAACAACTCAATGTTACTTTTTTACCACATCTAACTCCTGGTCATATGAACCCTATGATTGACACTGCAAGGCTATTTGCAAAGCATGGTGTTAATGTTACCATCATCACTACACAAGCAAATGCCTTGTTATTCAAGAAAGCCATCAACAACGACTTGTTTTCTGGATATTCCATCAAAACTTGTGTGGTTCAATTCCTGGCAGCCCAAGTTGGTCTGCCAGATGGTGTTGAAAACATCAAAGATGCCACTTCCCGAGAAATGCTTGGTAAAATCATGCTTGGAATTTCGAAGATCCAAGATCAAATTGAGATTTTGTTCCATGATCTCCAACCAGATTGTATAGTCTCAGATATGTTATATCCTTGGACAGTTGAGTCAGCTGCAAAACTCGGCATTCCAAGGATTTACTGTTACAGCTCAAGCTACTTCTCAAGTTGTGCAGCTCACTTTATCAAGAAGCAAAAGCCTCATGAGAATTTAGTTTCTGATTCCCAAAAATTTCTATTCCTGGTCTTCCACATAACATTGAGATTACTTCTCTACAATTACAAGAATATGTGAGGGAAAGGAGTGAATTCTCAGATTACTTTGATGCTGTATATGAATCGGAGGGAAGAAGCTATGGAACACTATACAATAGCTTTTACGAATTTGAAGGTGATTATGAGAATCTTTACAAGACCACAATGGGGATCAAAGCATGGAGTGTATGACCAGTTTCAGCATGGGTTAAAAAGGAGCAGAATGAAGACCTTGCAGTAGAGTTGGAATTGCTTAATTGGCTTAATTCAAAGCCAAATGATTCTGTGTTTTATGTAAGTTTTGGAAGTTTGACAAGACTCCCTCATGCTCAGATTGTAGAAATAGCTCATGGTCTTGAAAATTCAGGTCATAATTTCATTTGGGTTGTTAGGAAAAAAGAAGGAGAAGGAGACGAAGACGGTTTTCTTGAAGATTTTTGAAAAAAGGATGAAAGAAAACAAAAAGGGATATATCATATGGAATTGATGGATTGTCTTAGATTTTCTTAAGATACAAAAGACAATGGTTTTGTTTTATGGCAGATGAAGGAGTATGGAGTTCAAGAGTCTTGGTCTCAATTATTTAAGATTAGTTACCATAATCTTCAAGACTGTTGCATTAAGGATTATTATCAAATGGTATGCCTTTATAAAAATGGTGAGATCGTGATATTCGCAAAACCACATAGCCCCGACCAAGCACTGATCTATAATTTGAGAAATAAAAAAGTAACGAGAATTAGAGTTAAAGACTGCATTGACTGGTCCTTTCATGCAAGTGTTTATGTCGAAAGCTTGGTTGCATTTCGTTGAAAGTAAGTTTCTCACTGACAGTTAACTTATTTGAATTTTTGTTAATTCATTGTGTTAATATCCTTATCCTTTTGTACTTATAGATTGTGTGAAATTTCTTAAAGGTGTCTTGTCTTGGGTTTATTTTGTAATATGTGCTAGAAGATGACTTTTTTAATGGTTACTAACTAGAACATGATTCTACTGAAATGAAATTAATTCTTTGAGAAATAGTATTCTCATAGGAAAGTTGAAAGACAAATGAAATAGTACTTGATTTGGAAGTATATTACATTATTTAAAATAGAGGTTAATGAAAACCAAACATGTATGAAGATACTTTGTTAGATTTATCATTTTTACATACTAGTCTAAAAACATATGTTTTGGTTTTGCTTACTTACTAATACTGCTTAGAAAATATCTTCATAGGTATAAAGTTTGACTTTGATGTGAGCATCAGTTTAAAGATTATAAGTACACTAAATGTTGTCTTTGGTGGGTGGTCTAAACATTAAAGTTTCAGTTTTCATTTAAGAATTGAAATTTAATTACAGTTTTAATTAACCAAGAATAGTTTCGTAGTGTAAATCTCAAATTCTATAGTGGAAAAAGGTATAAAATATTCTACAGATAATATAATAAACAGTAGAAGATTGATGTAATGATTATATATAATAGTTGCAAGATTTTCACAGGCATAACTAAAATATGTTGAAAAGAATTTGTGAATTTGTGTTAGGTTGACTGAACGAGAGGCTCTGGTATACGATGGAAATATAAAGGAGACTCTGTCGAAAATTCGTCAGAATCATTTCTGTACTTTTGGGGTGGTTTTGAAAAGATGTTTCAAAACGAAACATAAGTTGGGATTCATTTGAAAAAGATGTTTTCTATATGCCTTGAATCAAAGAAGCATCAAGTTCCCTGTACTAAAGACGACAACAATGTTGCTGCTTATTGCAACTGTTGTCATATCTGAGAAATAGAGTCATAAGCCTAAATAAAAATCATTTAGGAACAAACACATAACAATACTACATTATTAAATTGTTTTCTGTTTCACCTTTTACAAGTTGCGTGTGACTGAATAAAATGATTTATATTTAGGATTTGGGAAATGCTAACCATTGCTCTAAGGGCATTTGATAAGAAATTTAAAGTAGTAACTTTATCTTAGAAATTGTGCATTCAACTTATTGAAATTGTAAAAAACAACTTTTTCTACATGAAATTTCATAATTATTTCCTTTTTTGATTTAGCAAGACCCCTAGGATTTTGACTTAATAAGTGTTACTCGTCATAGTTTAGAATGTAACCAAATGTTTTCACTGCATTATTAATTTATATTTTGCCATTTTTTCAATCTCAAATGTTATTTTGTCATTATTTTTTGTGCAGGAAGCCACTATTTTTGTCATTTTGTTTTCTAATGACTTGGATTTGAATTACACTTTTATGCTAATGTATTATATATCGACTTATACCTTAGTGTACGCAAATGTTTGCTCACATATATTTAACTTAAAATGCCCATGTGTTCATGTTTTAGAAGTTTCAACATGCTATGTATTTGTGATATGTGAATATATAAATAAGTTACTGCTTCCGTCAAGAGATCACAACCAAGTGGTAATTCTTGCTGTAGAGAGGGGATTAACCAGCGCGGTGGTTTGATTTTCATGAGAATTTAGTTTCTGATTCCTAATTTTTTCAATTCCAGAACTTCCACACAACATTGAGATTACTTTTTTTTCATCTTGAATGGTTGTGAACTCGAAGTGAATTCTCAGAATATTTGAATGTAATATACGAACCATAAAGCAGAAGTTATGGAACACTTTACAAAAATGATTGTGAGCAACGTTACAAAAGCACAATGAGGATCAAAGCATGAAGTGTTGGACCAGTTTCAACATTATGATGGAAACAAAAAAAAGGATGATGGAAACATTGTAGAGTCAGAATTGTTCAATTGTTTTAATTCAAAGCCAAATGAATCTGTTTTATATTAAGTTTTTGAATCTTTACAAGACTCCCTCATGCTCATATTTCATTTGGGTTGTTAGGAAAAAAGATGGAGAAGGAGACGAAGGCAGTTTTCTTAAAGATTTTGTGCAAAGGACGAAAGAAAATAGCTATATCATACGGAATTGCCACATATCTTGATATTACGCCACCCTGCAACAGGAGAAATTTTGACTCATTGCGGTTCGAACTCAATTCTTGAAATTAACTCACAAAAACTTGATGAAATTAATAGATGAGCTAAAATCATTGTAGAAATCAAGAAGGCTTGAGGAACAGAAATGATGTTTCATGATGTTGAGCTCAACTAGTATCATTTTGAAAGGAGCTACTATCGATTAAAGTTCAATTCTGTTATGAAACTTTGTTACAGTTCTGTTAACGTTCTGATGTATAAATACATATCAACTCATATTGTAAATGGTTAGCACATTCACATTCACAATGAATACTACTTAGGTTTACCGACTCTCTCTGCAATGTTAATTCTATATGATATCTTAGAACCTTGTTGCAGTTACCAACGTCTTTTGATGACACCAGTTTCTTATCAGGTACTAAGAAAGTGAATTTCACTAACTTGTTATCACTAAAATTGGTGTTATTTACTTGGCTTCTCGCCTCACTATCGTCCAATATTGACCCTAGTTTGGATTCTCTAACTCAGGATTACAAGTCCATTGTTATGTTGATCTCTACTTTATAGCAAACCTGACATTCGATCGGTAGATGATATTGAAGCATTTCCAACAGTAGAAGAGGTTCGATTCTAGAAATGCAAATAAGAACTCATCTCTCCATCTGTTTCAGCGAATGTTAATTTAATTATTTTCATAATTTTATAATGAATTTGTTTCTTCTACAAACCAATTTAGCCACTAATGAATCGTGTCGTGATTTGGTTCAAGCTTTGGAGGTTTTGGCTCGGCAAAAATTGTGGCTCGAACAGGAAAAATTGTAAGTGATGTAGTAAATAACGGTAAATTCATAATGTGTACAAACTGTAATTCATGGCATGATGAGTAAAAATCGGGAGAATATTTTCTCGGGATGTGTTCACTATTCAAGACTTCATTATTCATGTTTTTTGAGAGCCTTAAGAGAGAGAAACTTGAGAAATCAAAGGAGAGAACTTTAGGGTTGAGTGTCTTTGATGAAAGTTTATTTCTTGGGTTGGTAAAATTTATAAACACCATGGATCAAAAATCCTCCATCAGTGTTCTCTTTTAGGATTCATTGTAGTGTGGTTGACTTGAAAAATGGATAGAAATTAGGTTTTTTTTTTTTTTTTAGGTTTTAAGTCAATTTCTTGTAACATCTTTGTATAACTTTTATCATAATGGGTCAGAGAGTTGCTCTCTCCCATCGAGTAGATCATTTTGGACTGAACTTGTAAACAATATTAGTGTGTTATTTTTCTTCTCTTTCTTGCTTTGAATATCGTTGTGGTGTTCTTTTACACTTAGATCTAGGTTTGTTTGATTTTGTTGTTGCTTAAAACTACTTTGATCATTGATACTAATTCCTTTACTACACGCCTCTATGTTTTATTGATGTTATTATTTGTTTGAATTCAGAACAGTCATAAATTTGATTTCTCGGTATCAATTTTAATGCACTAGTTCATACGGGGCACCGCAAGTGGACGGTGGGATTTGACCCTTCTAATCAGTCGGCCTTAGGCCAGATACCAAGTTTTTTTAATTTTTGTTTATTATTTTTAAAACAGACGAGCATGAAAAACAAAATGATACAAAGAATATTGTTTGTTTTGTCGTCTTCATACTTGCGATGTCTTTTCACTGTATTAAAATGGTTAAAAATAGTGAAAGTCACCACTTTTAAACCTTTATGTCGCGGCAGTTTTCGCTGTAACAGATTGTTTTATAATCTTGGTTCCCCTCATGACCAGCGGCAAAGCTAGAAAAAGATTATGCAGGGGCCAACTATAAAGAATTTTTTTTGAAACAAACATGTTAAATTTAAGGATAAAAAATATTTGTAGTCTTATAAATTATAAATTTTTTAGGATTAGTCCTTAAAAAAAAGTTATTCAAACAAAATGCATTACTTTTCTCAAGCGGCTTGCTATGTAGAGGATATTGACCATCTATTCTTGCACTGCGAATTTTTTGGTCATATTTGCTTCGATATTTATACTTGGCTCGGGTTTCTCTCATCCAAGCCAGATAATGTTCATGACCACATCCTTCAGTTCAGATCGCTGGGTAGCTTCTCTAAAACCATTTCTTGTGCTCTCTACTTGATATGAATCTCTTGTGTTTGTATTGTTTGGCGTTACAGGAATTCTAGCTAGAGTCTTCCAACAAACAGGAAATTCTATTAATCATCTTCTAGATAAAATTAAGCTCCAAAATTTTTGGAGGTTGAAGGCACATCATCCTAATTTTGCTTTTAATTATCATACATGGTGGCTTAATCCTCTTTTATGTTTGGGAATTGTTATTTAGTTTCAATTTGTTTCAGTCTCTTTTCTGTGTTTCTAAGCATGTCTGCTGTTTGGCTATAACGCTTTACTTTTTTTGGTAAACTTGATGTAACGTATACTTTGTTTCCTTAGTTCTCCTCTGGAATTCATTGTGCTTGAGAGACTAAGCGTTTAGTTATTTAATCCATTTTAACTTCTTCAAAAAAACATTATTAAATTTTTGTCTCAATGTTTTTAAAATTTTACAAAAAAAAAAAAAGTGTTTAGTCTTGCATTTAATCTCTAACAAAGAATAAAGGACTAAAATTAAACAAATCTTAGGAACTCAACACCAAAATAACTATTTAGAAACGTTGGACAAAATGCGTTTCAAGAAACCATTTTTATCCATAATTGAGTGAAACTAGGTTAATAATGTTATTTGCATGTGTTGTGAATTCGATCAAAAATCACACCAATGAATAACAAAAATGTGTAAAGCAAACGAAGTGATGATCAATGGATAAAGTGTCTTCAAGCAACAACAACAAAAACAGACCTAAAACTAAGTGTAGAGTAACACCACAATAACACAAACACTAACAAAGCATAAAGAGATAAGAAAACTTAAAGGAAAACAAACACATAAGAGATGGTAACCCAGTTCGGCCAATATGGCCTACTCCGGGGGAGAGAGCAGCTCTCCAATCCACTATGAGAAGATGTTACAAAAGGTTACAAGAAATCAGCCTTTTCCTAATCTCTACCCTTTGCTTGACTCACCACACTCATATGAAACTTACTAGAGATTACACTAAAGGATGCTTTAAAACCTTCTAATGATGTAATCTCACTACCCAAGGTGATTACAATGTTTATCCCAACCCAAGAGACCCTCCTTACAAAGATACTCAACCCTCATGTTCCCCCCTTTGTAAACCCTAGACCTCTTGCTTCAGCTCTACTTCAAAAAACATCAGAAACCACTTAAATACTAGTCATAAACGTCCCAAATCGTGCACGATTTGGTCCAATCGTGTCACGATTGTGCTTTCCAACCGTTGTGACCAGTCCCTTTCAGGTA
This sequence comes from Medicago arabica, assembly GCA_946800305.1. NCBI lineage: Eukaryota > Viridiplantae > Streptophyta > Magnoliopsida > Fabales > Fabaceae > Medicago > Medicago arabica. Next base: position 36,753,386 of record OX326969.1, read on the forward strand.
AACTTGTTGAGGAAGTTGTTGAATCGTGTCACGATTTCCCATCTCAAAAAACATACTCACGGCAAAGCCAAATCGTGCCACGATGCCCAAATCATGTCACGATTTCTGGGCTTTTTGCATTCACAATTTGAAGCCAAATATCAACAGCATGAAACTCATTGTCCATTTAATTTGTGACAATTGTCTTGATAATTTTTATTGTTGAAATAGTTTTCTCTATAGTTGTTATTGAGATCGGAAGTATCAAACCAATACAAATAAATCTATCAATTATGTAGTAATGTTTTTCACTTATATGCTAGTTTTTGACAACCGAACTTATTTGAGGTAGCTCAATCTTTATTACTTAGGGTAGCTGGACATAAATACAAGCCAATCATTTCAAGAATAATTTTTTTTGGGTAACCAAAGCTACCTCTCTTATATGAGAGGCTACGCCCCTGCTCATGACCCAAATCCTCAAGCAATCCTAATCTGATCTATATGTTTTTTTAAAATAAAATCACGTTTAATATTTAAAATATAAAAATTCTAATTTATTCAAAATCTACTATTTGAGATACCTGTTGAGCCAAGATATCCTACCACAAATATTTATTTAATTTTCCTCTTAATATAACAATACTTATTTTATCATTTTACACTCAAAAAAAAAAAAACAATACTTATTTTAGTTTACCTTACACCACATACAAAGTAAACCCTAGAAGAATTGCCCACAAATTTGCACGTCTCATCGCAGAATAAAAGCGTCTGTGTTACGGTTTGTGCTGCTTTTTCAACTAAAGCACTACTCTGATGAATATTCGTCCCATTAAGAAGCAACCTCAATCCACGGCACCAATGTTTCCGACATTCATTCCAGACGAACTCGTCGCGGATATTCTGTTGAGGCTTGATGTGAAAACTATAGAGCTATGCAAAAGCGTGAGCAAATCCTTGAACACTTTCATATCTGATCCAAAGTTTTCCGGTCATTCCTCTTAATTGGTTGGATTATTATAGACATATTTGGCTGAACAATAGTATGTATTTGAGTGGCACTATTAATTGGTTGGCTGCTCGTATGGATTTCCATTCTTTATATGAATACGGAAACATTACTCATGTTGAGCAATTTGTGATTCTATCGCTTGATCTTTCAACGGAGACATACAAGCAGTTGTTGTTGCCTCAAGGTTTTGATGAGGTGCCATTTATTCGGCCAGTTCTTATGGTTTTGATGGAATGTCTTTGTTTTTCTAATGATACAAAATACAATGGTTTTGTTTTATGGCATATGAAAGAGTATGGAGTTCAAGAGTCTTGGTCTCAATTATTTAAGATTAGTTACCATAATCTTCAAGACTGTTGCTTTAAGGATGATTATCAAACGATATGCCTTTATAAAAATGGTGATATGGTGATATTAGCAAAACCAAAAAGATCCAGCCACCATGCAATGATCTATAATTTGAGAGATAAAAAAGTAGTGAGAATTAGAGTTGAAGACTGCAGTCACTGGTCCGTACATGCAGATGTTTATGTCGAAAGCTTGGTTGCATTTCGTTGAAAGTAAGTTTCTCAATGACAGTTAACTTATTTATATTTTTGTTAATTCATTGTGTTAATAATCCTTATCATTTTGTACTTATAGTATGGGGTAATTTTATAATTATTATGAGCTAGAAGATGAATTTTTTAAGTTTACTAGCTAGAACTTGATTCGCGTGAAATGGAATTTGTTATGAGAAATGTTCTCATAGAAAAGATGAAGGACAAATGAAATACTTTGATGTGAGCTTCAGTTTAAAAAGTTACAAGTAAACTAAGCCTATGTTTGTTTTAGCAGTGCAGTTGCTCTAGATGCATGTTTGGACAAACTCTACGATTAGTATCTTCTCAAAAACCACGGCAAATGTACATAGAGATGCGATATTTCCCTTGTTGCCGCTAAACCAAACACACTCCAAATGTTGTCTTTGGTGGGTGGCTAAACATTAAAGTTCACAATTTGTTCTTAGTATCACTATCAAGCCATGTAATCCTGCCAAGGCCAGTCCCAAGCTCGGGTAAAAGGAGAGGGTTGTGTTAGGCCTCAACAGCCAACATAAAACTTTGTCGAATCTCTATGATAGCCAACGCCACTTAGTGGGATAAGGCTTGGTTGTTGTTGTTGTTGTATCACTATAAAGCCATGTATGACGACATAACTTCCCAGCAAGGTTTTAAAAAGCGGCCCGTTACTAAGGAAAAGCCTGCGGCAAAAAGAGTTGTGCAATGTTGAGATTAATTCACACCGCAAAGTCCTATATGCGACCACGACCTTGACCGGAGCTCTTGTTTGAAACCTTGTTTCCCATGACTTAGCATATTTTACATCTATTTTAGATAGTGACATGTATCAGCAAATCTATATTATTCATTTCATTTACTTCAAATTCAGTTACTTACAACATACTTATATTGAATTCACGGGGTTCACTTCTGAGCATTATAAATTAATTATTTACTTTGTCTTTGCATTTTATTTTTATGTTATGGTTTTTCAGTTTTAGTCTAATGGGTATTTATTTGATTATTAGGTCAGCAACCCAAACTCTATCAAAATGGGGGATGAAACTGAAATTGGAAGTGGAGAGATAGTTCAAGGTATAAAGGAAGATGAGAAGCATTTGATGGAGAGATAGTTGATGGATGTTATTTTGTCTTTATTTTTTGTGCAGGAAGCTACTAATTTTGTCATTATGTTTTCTGATGCTCATATATTATATATCGATTTTTTTTATTCACATATGATATATCGACTTATACCTCAGTTTATGCAAATGTTCGCTCACCTATATTTAACTTAAAATGCTTATGTTTTCATGTTTTAGATGTTTCAACTTTGTGAATGCTCTGTATTATTTGTGATGTGTGTATACAATTAAGTTACTGCTTCCGTCAAGAGATTGCAACCAAGTGGTAATACTTGCCATGGAGGAGGGGATTAACCAGCATGGTGGTTTGATTTTCATTCTGCTTAATGTAGTAGGGATTTTGCGAAAGATCCGTGAGAGAAGGAATACCTTGCATATGTCTTGCGATTTCAATCCTTAGCATGATTGGCGCCTCAAAGCTCAACATGTGAGCTTTGATACTATAACAGAAAATCAGAGAAAATGTATGAAACATTTATGGAGATTCTATTCTACCTAAGAGAGAAAATCAGAGAAAATGTGTGCATAGAATTTTACCTTACATTTGCGATCTCTTAGTGGCATGGCAGCAACTTTAGTCACATGGAAGGTTTAGAAGAAACTCAACGCTCAGCGAACCAAAATATTATGAATGACGATACTTCCTACAGTGCGAGATCAAAATTAGTTCCACATAAGTTCCTACAATGAAAATTAGTTTTGTTATCAACATACATTTAACAAGGGCTCTTAAGACAAAAGAGGTGATTTTTGCATAGAAAATGATGTATCTGTTCTTTTTTCTAAGTGTTTCACTTGTTTTTGTAAGACAACTTTGTTTAAGGAATCCTTAAACAAAGTCGTTATGAGTTACGACACTTGTTAGCATGACCATAAGTTTAATTACAATAATTTGATGCTAAAATTAGAGGATTTTTTCGTATCTTAAGATCATTATCGCAGTGAAATACTACAAAATTTGTAATAACAGATGTAGTGGACATGTAAAGGTAAAAGAGTTTGTAGAAGCCACTGATCATGTGTTTTACACTTATGAACTTACCCTAGAGCTATGTAGACTGTTTTTTTTTTTTTAATCATTGCGAATGGTACTGTGCTTCTGCTCGCTACATACAAGGACACATTGAAAGCAATAATAATTAACATTGAATAACATGTTCAAAATGAACCTAGTTCAAAAGAGTTTTGAACGAGATCCAATGACCAAACATATTCAAAACAAAATGGTATTTGTCTCGGTCTTCTAAGATAAAAATTTGGTTTCTTGTTTAATTGTAATTATTGTTTCTTTAGTGTTACCATTAGTTAAAGTAGAACACAACATTGGGAATCCCACTTCAAATTCGCACGAGAAGGATCCGAACAAATGTAGAATCACTAATTGTGTTTGGAAACAAAAGTGAGTAGTGTTTATCATCTAACTCCTGGCCATATGAACAAGGCTATTTGCCAAACATGGTGTTAATGTTACCATTATCACTACACAAGCAAATACCTTGTTATTCAAGAAATCAGAGGACCAGCAACATATTTTCCGGATATTCCATCAAAACATGTGTGATTTCAATTCCCTTAACCACAAGTTGGTCTCCTTGACGGCATCGAAGAACAAATCGAGATTTTGCTTCAAGATCTTTTACCATATTGTATAGCCTTAGATATGATTCATCCTTGGACTGTCGAATTAGCTGCAAAAGATTGTTTCACTAATTTTTTCAAGATTTTCAACCCGATATGTTTTACTATTGCAGCTCAAGCTACTTTTCTAGATGTTGTGCTCGTTTTACCAGAATGTATATGCTTCATGAGAATTTAGTTTCTGATTCCAAATTTTTTTCAATTCCAGAACTTCCGCATAACATCAAGATTACCTCTCTGCATCTAGAAGAATGGCTGTGAACTCGAAGTGAATTCTCAGAAAATTTTAATGTAATATACGACCATAAAGCAGAAGTTATGGAACACTTTACAAAAATGATTGTGAGGAACGTTACAGAAGCACAATGAGGATCAAAGCATGGAGTGTTGGACCAGTTTCAACATTGATTAACAACGATGATAGAAACATTGCAGTAGAGTCAGAATTGTTAAATTGGCTTAATTCAAAGCCAAATGAATCTGTTTTATATGTAAGTTTTTGAATCTTGACAAGAGCCCCTCATGCTCAGGTTGAAGAAATAGCCGATGGTCTTGAATTTTCTGGTATAATTTCATTTGGGTTGTTACGAAAAAAGATGGAGATGGAGAAGGAGATGAAGGCGGTTTGCTTAAAGATTTTCAGCAAAGGATGAAAGAAAATAAAAAGGGCTATATCATATGGAATTCGGCCCCACAGATCTTGATATTATGCCCCCCTGCAACCGGAGAAATTTTGACTCATTGTTGTTCAAATTCGATTCTTGAAATTAACTCACAAAAACTTGATGAAATTAATAGATGAGCTAAAATCATTGATGACATCAAGAAAGCTTGACGAACAATAATGGTGTTCATGATGTAGAGGTCAACTATTATCATTTTGAAAGGAATCACTATCAATTAGAGTTAAATTCTGTAACGAAACTTTGTTAAAATTCTATTAATCTTCTGCTTTATAAATACATCAACTCATATTGTAAAGGGTTAGCACAATCACATGCACAATGAATAATTTTCTATATGATATCTTAAAACCTTCTTCTTTCTTTCGGACCTGGTGGACTCACAATCACCACCGTCTTCTCTGCACGTTTAAGAAAAAATGTAAAGTTTAATTGGTGTCTTTGATGGCACCAATTTCTTACCAGGTGCTAAGAAAGTGAATTTCACTATCTCGTTATCACTAAAATTGGATGACAGTTATTTTCTTCTCTAGAGTCTTCAGGTTAATGGTGTTATCACCGTTCACAAGTTTCTCCACTTTGTTGTGAATGCACAAAATTCCACACAAATTAGCCTCTGATTCTGATAAAATTTGAAGAGCACGAAAACTGGATCGTTCAAGATCAAATGGTATTTACTTGGCTTCTCGTCTCACTACCTGATTCTATCCCTCATTCCTTCCATGTGTCGGTTGCAAGCTCTCATTTCAGGGTTGGGATAAGATTCAAGTATTTTCATTTCTTGCTTAAAAGCTAAGGTTTTTCAACTTTGATCAGATCTCATGGAGACAAAGAAAGTGTCGCACACAATAATCTCCGAGTATCTTCATATTAAGGTAATTGTTGACCCGCTAATTGCAATCCGATATTGGCCCTAGTTTGGAATGTCTATCTCAAGATTACAACTCCAGTCATGTTGATCTATGGAATGGGAGGACGTAGCAGATGTCCGGGACGGACACGACTTCTTCTAACGTTAGAAGACCACTGAAAGAGACCCGGAACAAGAGCATGTCGTGAAAGAAGCACACCGAGCGGGCGTGCTTTGACCGTGTCTCCGGGGCAAAGTTGAATGTAGATATCATTAATGCGGGGTGCTGGATACCAGGTCGAGAAACCCAGCACGCCCTATGTGCCGATCGCTAGTGCATCCAGGGCCCCAGCGCCCTGCGGAGCTGGAGAGGCCTGGCCTGATCTGATAAGTGCTAATTTGGTTCGGATATACTTGCTTCAAGAACGCCGCCGCCCCAGGAATCAATAATAAACTATAGCAAATTTGACATTCGATCAGTAGACGATATTGAAGCATTTCCAACAGTATAAGAGGTTCAATTCGAGAAATTCAAATAAGAACTCATCTCCAGCCGTTTCAGCGAATGTTATGCACAACGACCACACCATATGTGTCAACTGTAAAGTTTTTGAAAGGTATGGTCGGATGCCATTAGGTGTTGGCATCTCTTTGATCAGTCCACTACTCATGTAAAACAAGCATCTATGCATGCAGTTCAATATGCATCGACGTATCCCGATTACTCTTCATGTCGTGCTTAGGAAAGTGTTAGTAAGAAGTCCCACAAAATTATTTATATTGTTGTATATGGTATAATAATAATAGATTAATTTCTTTGTTTTTTTTTTTTTACAAAAAATAAATGATATTCATTCTTTTAAATTGATAAACTACATCAATACAATACAAATTCGCTAAAAACAAAAAGGATGAATCTAAGAATAAACTCACATCATCCATGTTACTAGCATAAAAAGGAAAAGTCCATAAAGTCTACAAATATGAATATATTCAAGTCTTCGGAATAGTCATGCATTTAGATCTATAATGTTGACAACACCCAAGTTATTAACTAGATTTGCACAAGAACGAAGTTGATCTAACAATCTGAATTGAACAAACATTTGAACAAGACAGTAAACAATCCAAAGTTCAGCTACACAATCCAGCTATCCTTTATACAATCCCATCGTTTCAGCTACGCAATCCCAAAATCAAAGAAAAATAATAACAAATAGTATTATCCAAGTTGTGCCTAAACGAATTCCTAAAATCCATCGTTTCAACCATTGTTGTCAAAATCGCGACTTAAATTCTAAAATCCGGGATTTTACGACTTTCTTCACCTTAAACGACTCAAATCCATAGTAGAATCCTAAAATAAGCAAAATCCATCGATTTCGATTGCGACTTTAAAATTTCTTACAAACTAAGTCATTTATGACTATATTCCATTTATAATATATATTTAGTATTAGAATTTTTTGGCTAAAATTCATCGATTTTGATTGAGATTTTACAATTTCTTATATAGATTAAAGTAGTTCAATAAAATCATTCGATTTAAGCTGCGATTTTACAATTGTCGATTTTGCTCTTATCTTTCGCCTTGAAGCAAAATCCCGATTTTGACACCCTTGTGCCCAACCATAGAAACTTCTCCCTAGCTGCCATATTGTCTTCATCCTAGTGCACTAACACAAACAATTTCTAGATGAAGCAAGTTTGAAAATAGAGGTTATACATAGTAACTGGCCTTTTGGTGAGATTGAGGGGGCATCCATTTTGAAACTTCTATGGTGAATTTAGCCAACAAATAATTGAAAAGAAAAGAGAACAAGGAGGAAAATCAGTATCAAAATGTAGAAAGTTAAACCCATCACTGTTTTTCACCATTATCACTATAAACCACAATAATCATCACCCCATTTCAAATAACTTCCACCGGAGTCGGTACCACAGTTTCCAAATCATTCTCTCTCCCTCTCCGATCCGGGGATCCCGCTACCAACCATCACTACTGGCGAAAACCGCTTAGGAGAAGCACACCGCATCATCGTTTCGATTCTCTCCTCAAACTCTTTGGTTCTTTCTCGATCTCTCTGCTATTTGTTTTGTGTTGATGATACTGTATAACTAGCAAAACACTTTAAATCCATTATTTTTGTTTTTTTATATATTGGTATTATTGTTAGTTAATTCTGTTTTAATTTTGGTTCATTTTTGATATCTTAGAATTGGTACGAAACACTTGTGATACTCGTGAGTCTTGCTTCTCACGAGGTAAATTATGGTGAATGCCAAAAGTGGTTGTAAATTAAAGGGTATATTCATGACGGATGAGGCTGATGATATAAACAAATGAAACTGATGTCCTTCATTGGGACCTACCCTTAAATCTTAAATATCAACTCTCCAAGTAATAGAACCAAGCAACAATGGAATCTCAACAATCCCATAACCAACTTCATGTTGTTTTTCTTCCATATCCAACTCCTGGCCATATGAACCCTATGATTGACACTGCAAGACTATTTGCAATGCATGGTGTTAATGTTACTATTATCACTACACATGCTAATGCTTCAACATTCCAAAAAGCCGTAGAAAGTGACTTCAATTCAGGATACCTTATTAAAACTCATCTTATTCAGTTCCCTTCAGCTCAAGTTGGTCTTCCAGATGGTGTTGAAAATTTCAAAGATGGAACTTCATTTGAAATACTACGTAAAATCGGCCTTGGAACATACATGCTACGAGATCAGATTGAGGCTTTGTTTCAAGACCTTCAACCTGATTGCATAGTGACAGATATGATGCATCCTTGGACGGTCGAAGCAGTTGCAAAACTAGGTATTCCAAGAATTCACTATTACTGCTTCAGCCACTTCTCCAACTGTGCAGCTCATTTAATCATCAAGTATAGACCTCATGATAATTTAGTTTCGAATACACAGAAATTTACAATTCCTGGTTTGCCTCATACAATTGAGATGACTCCTCTGGAGCTTCCTGATTGGTTAAGGACAAAGAATTCTCCCCCTGCCTTTTTTGAACATGTGTTTGAATCGGAGAAAAGAAGTTATGGAACACTATACAATAGTTTTCATGAACTTGAAAGTGATTATGAGAAACTTAGTCAAACTACAATAGGAATCAAATCTTGGAATGTAGGACCAGTTTCAGCTTGGGTTAAGCAGGATGATGAAAAAAAGGACAATAGGGGACACACAGAGGAGCTTGGAAAAGAGGCAGAGTGGTTAAATTGGCTTAACTCAATGCAAAATGAGTCTGTACTGTATGTAAGTTTTGGAAGTCTAACTAGGCTTGATAATGATCAGATTCTAGAAATTGCACACGGTCTCGAAAATTCAGGTCATAATTTTATCTGGGTTGTAAGGAAAAAGGAGATGGATGAGAATGAAAACACTTTCCTTCAAGATTTTGAGGAAAGGATGAAAGAAAGCAAAAAGGGCTATATCATATGGAATTGGGCACCGCAACTTCTGATATTGGATCACCCTGCAACAGGAGGGATTGTGACTCACTGTGGATGGAATTCAATTCTTGAAAGCGTGAACTCGGGTTTGCCAATGATCACATGGCCAATGTTTGGTGATCAATTTTACAATGAAAAGTTGCTCGTTGATGTTTTGAAGATAGGGGTTTCAGTAGGAGCAAAAGAAAACAAGGTATGGTATAGCACTAGTAGTGAAGACGTAGTGGTGAAAAGGGAAGAGATAGCGAATGCTGTAGGGATTTTGATGGGAAGTGGCCAAGAGAGCAAAGAAATGAGGATGAGAGCAAAGAAACTTGGTGAGGCTGCCAAGAGGACTATAGAGGAAGGTGGAGATTCTTACAACAACTTGATTAAGCTTATTGATGAGCTGAAATCATTGAAGAAATCTAAGGCACTTGGTGAGAAATCAGATTAGACGATTCCAATGAAGATGATGTAAGCTTTGTACTTTAGGAGGTGTGGCTGATGAAACACCATCCCCAACTATTTTTCTCTAGCTATTTCTTGCTGCTATTTATAATTCAATAGCATGAAACAACATCGGATCATTGTTGTGCACTGTAACAACATTGATTCTAAATGTTGTCTTTGGTTTGTGTTCTAAACATTAAAATTTTTGTTTGCATTGAGTAGTGTACTGTTGTAATTTTTGGGTTCCAAAAATTTCACATGCATAATTAAAATAATTTGAAAATGAACAATGCTTATTGCTAGTGTTGTCATACTCATACCTTTGAAATACTTCATATAACAATACATATCATTTAATTATTACAAACTAGTGCATTATTAAAAAAAATTCTATTTCACCTTTTACAAGTTGTGTGTGATTGTGTTCAAATGATTTATATTTAGGATTGTGACTACATAAGTGTTCCTCATTATACCTTAGCATATAATCCAATGTTTTCACTGCATTATTAAATTTTCAATTTGTTCTATCTTAGTATCACAATAAAGCCATGTATGACAACTTAACATCCCAGTACTTAGCTTAGTTTACATCTATTTTAGATAGTGACATTCATCATAAAAGCCATCCATTTCATCTATTTTACAAAATTTCCAAAAAATAAGTAATAATTTTTAATATTATCATGTTTTTCCATTGTTAATTTCCTCATAAAAAATATGTCATTATTTGAATTACTAATCTTTGATTACAAAGGATAAAACAAAACAAATGTAAATACAAAAAGATAGTCGAAATAAACGTAAAAGAAAGCTAAGCGTTGTGTTGAGCTCTTTGCTATTTCAACCCATAGCCAATCCATCTTTTTTTTTATTCCAATTTTTATTTTTATTTTTTTCTTCCAAATGACACAGTTCATGAGCATGGGCATGCAAATAGACCATTAACCAAGCCAACTCTCTCACATGCATATAAGCTTTCCTATTACACAATCCAGCTATCCTTTATACAATCCCGTCGTTTCAGCTACACAATCCCAAAATCAAAGAAAAATAATAACAAATAATATTATCCAAGTTGTGCCCAACCATTGTTGTCAAAATCCAATTTAAATCCTAAAATTCAGGATTTTGCGACTTCTCAAATCCATAGTAGAATCCTAAAATAGGCAAAATTCATCGATTTCGATTGCGACTTTATAATTTCTTATAAACAGTTATTTATGACTATATACCATTTATAACATATATATAGTATTACTATTATTTTGGTAAAATTCATGATTTCTTATTGTGATTTTACAATTTCTTATATCGATTCTACAAAAGTAGTTGAATAAAATCTTTCAGTTTTGGTTGCGATTTTACGATTGTCGATTTTGCTCTTCTCTTTCAACCTAAGCAAAAATCCCGATTTTGACAACCTTGTGCTCAGCCGTAGAAACTTCTAGGTTATACATAGTAACTGAACTTTTGGTGAGATGGAAGGGGCATCCATTTTGAAACTCCTATGGTCAATTTAGACTACAAATAATTGAAAAAAATCATTATCGATTTCCGACAGGTGGGCAACTAATCCAACTCATGTGTAGAGACATGCACACTGACCAAACGTTGTTGTCCATGAAAATCGAACCCGGTATTCCCCGTATACATCCTTAGAAGAAAAACTCCTTACCACTGAAGCTCAAGCAATTTGGTTAATGTTGGTTCAGTTTTGATATCTTAGAATTGGACTCAGTAGTAAAAAATTATAATTCAACATTTTACTATTGAGGGTCTTATTTAACATATTTTTCTTATAAGTAACATTTTGTTTTATCCTTTGATCTGTATAATAAAGTAAAAAATCTATAGAAAAAAAACACATTTACTATTTTCAATTTTAAAATGAAATTAATTGGATGCACATCTCTTTAATTTATGAGTCGCTAGAATACAAGTCATACTATTTGTTAGCTTCAAAAGCTCCTAATTTTAGAATTGATTGATCAAAATAAAAATATTAAAAAATCATTAAAGTCGGTGACACTAGATTCTCTTTTAGTTTGGTCATCCAAAAAATAAAAAATACAAATCCACTTTTGATTCAGTCACTACCCATACTATAAATAATTTTATATGAAAATCACTTTTATTTAAATCCATAACAAAACAAAAAAGCCTTAGTTGGTAGAATATATTCTATTTTAGTTATCCCCGTCAACTTAGCTCAATTAGTATTACAAGGTTTGAGGTTAAAATCAAAGACACCTGAGAAAACAAATTCTATTTTGCCTTGTTAAAAACATGTTTTGTGGAAAAGAAATATAAGATGCACAATTTTTGGTACGAAACACTTGTGATACTCGTGAGTCTCGCTTCTCACGAGACAAATACTTATTACATATAAACACATGAAACTGATGTCCTTCATTGGTGCCTACCCTTAAATATCAATTTTCCTAGTAATAGAACCTAGCAACAATGAAGTCTCAAGTTCAACAATCCCATAATGAACTTCATGTAGTTTTTCTTCCATATCCAGCTACTGGCCATATGAACCCTATGATTGACACTGCAAGACTATTTGCTAAACATGGTGTTAATGTTACCATCATCACTACACATGCCAATGCTTCAACATTCCAAAAATCCATAGATAGTGATACCAGTTTAGGATACTCCATCAAAATTCGACTTCTTCAGTTCCCTTCAGCTCAAGTTGGTCTCCCTGACGGTATTGAAAACACGTAAGATGCCCCTTCACTTGAAATGCTTGGTAAAGTCACTCGTGGAGTATGGATGCTCAAAGATTCTATGGAAGTTCTGTTTAAAGAACTTCAACCAGATTGTATAGTCACTGATATGATGTATCCTTGGACTGTGGAATCAGCTGCAAAACTAAACATTCCTAGGATTTACTTTTGCAGCACAAGCTACTTCTCCGAATGTGGAATTTATTTTGTTAGAAAATATAAACCCCATTATAATTTAGTTTCTGATACGCAGAAATTTACAATTCCTTGTTTACCTCATACCATTAAGATGACCCGTCTGCAACTTTGTGATTGGGAAAGGGAAAACATTGCTACCACGGCCTTTTTTGAACCAATGTATGAATCTGAGGAAAGAAGCTATGGATCACTATACAACAGTTTTCATGAACTTGAAAGTGATTATGAGAAAGTTAGTAAAACTACAATCGGAATCAAATCATGGAGTGTCGGACCAGTTTCAGCCTGGGCTAACAAGGATGATGAAAGAAAGGCCAATAGGGGACACAAGGAGAAGAACTTAGGAAATGAGACAGAATTGCTGAATTGGCTTAACTCAAAGCAAAATGAATCTGTATTGTATGTAAGTTTTGGCAGCCAAACTAGGTTTTCTCATGCTCAGCTTGTAGAAATTGCTCACGGGCTTGAAAATTCAGGTCATAATTTTATCTGGGTTATAAAAAAAGATGATAAATTTGAGGATGGAGAAGGTTTCCTGCAAGAATTTGAGGAAAAGATGAAAGAAAGCAACAAGGGTTATATCATATGGGACTGGGCACCACAGCTTCTGATATTGGACCACCCTGCAACAAGAGGAATTGTGACTCACTGTGGTTGGAACTCAATTCTTGAAAGCTTGAATTCTGGTTTGCCAATGATTACGTGGCCAGTGTCTTCTGAGCAATTTTACAATGAGAAGTTGCTTGTTGATGTTTTGAAGATAGGGGTCCCAGTAGGAGCAAAAGAAAACAAGTTGATTAACATTAGTGTAGATAAAATGGTGAAAAGGGAAGAGATTGAAAAGGCTGTTGAGATTTTGATGGGAAGTGGCCAAGAGAGCGAAGAAATGAAGATGAGAGCAAAGAAACTTGGTGATGCTTCCAAGAGGACTATAGAGGAAGGTGGAGATTCTTATAACAACTTGATACAGTTGATTGATGAGCTGAAATCGTTGAAGAAATCTAAAGCGCTTGGTGAGAAAGCAGATTAGACGATTCCATTGAAGATGATGTCATCTTTGTACTTTAGGATGTGCAGCTGATGAAACACCATCCAACCATTTTTCTCTAGCTATTTCTTGCTGCTATTTGTAATTCAATAACATGAAACAACATCGGATCATTGTTATGCTCTGTGACAACATCGATTCTAAATGTTGTCTTTGGTGTGTGTTCTATACATCAAAATTTCAGTTTGCATTGAGTTATGTGCTGTTGTAATTTTAGAAAATTTTCATTTAATTGAAGTTTTCCATTAACCAAGAAACTATATGATGGTTGCGAAAATTTCAGATGCATAATTAAATTATGTTGAAAAGAAATTATATGTCTTGCATTAAGTTCCCTCCTTGTACTACAGACTACAACAATGCTGCTGCTTATTGTTTGCTTGTTGCAGCATGAACCAACTTATATGATTGATTTCTTTTACTTCAACTTAGTTACTTACAGCAATGACTGAACTCATTGGATTCACTTGTGATCATTATGAATTCATTATTTACTTCGTGTTTACATTTTATTTTTGTGTTCTGGTTTAGAACTAATAGTCTAATGGTATTTATTTGAATATTAGATCAGCAACCCCAACTCTATTAAAATGGTGGATGAAATGAAATTGGAAATGGAGGAACAAAAGAAGATGTGAAGCATTTGATAGCATAGGACGAGGATACACTTACGCAGTATTGTCTTCGGATGATGGATGAGACAATCAGTTAGATTTGCTTAATAGGATCTGTCATTTTGTTTTATAGTGACTTGGATTTGAATTGCTATGATCTTCATCTATGATATATTGACTTATACATCGGTTTATGCAAATATTTTGGATGAAGCAATCTGGAATTGGATCAACCGTGTATGCGAAGCTTAGTACATAATGCTAATGTCTTGCGTAAATGATATTTTCCATGCATTTTTTGTGTTGTTTGTACTGTTTTGCTTGGAATTTTTCCCAAACATTTGAGTGCTTAATCATTGTGAATGGTATTCCTGTGCTTATGTTGGTTAATTACATACAAGGACACAGGGAAAGAGATAATGAATAGCAAAAGCAGCATAAGAATTATGAATGATATCCAATGACTAAAGCATAAGAGTTTATAAGTGATGAGTAATATGATCAATGAGGCTAAGGGAATAGTGAATCTTTGAAGCATATTCTCTTTAGTTTGTTTGATTGAGTAGACAATTTAACCAAATTTGATGTTGTGAAAAACACAAACAAACATATCATTTTTTTTTTTTTTTAAGTTTGACTCTTTCAACTAATTTAACCGTCCTTATACCAACAAATAAAGACAAAAAGAAAAGAACAAAAGGAGAAGACAATTTCAAGGATGGATAGAAGACAAAAATTTCCTATAAACTAATGCCAATGATTGTATGATGAAAATATAATAAACATCCAATGATGTCAAAACTCAAACAACAAACGGCAAGAACCGGCTTAATCATTAAATAATTAATACAAAAACTTTCAACACTACTTGCAAATCATATCAGATGTTGAATATAAATTAAAAATATCACTTACCACTAGAAACTTGCAGGAGAAAGATTGAAACAAAGGTAGTAGAATAACAAACTGTGTTTGGAAACAAAAGAGCAAGTGGGGTTTTTCATCTAAACTTGTCCATATAGATGGAATCTCAATCCCAAAAACTCAATATTATTTTTCTACCCTATCTAACTCCTGGCCATATGAACCCTATGATTGACACAGCAAGACTATTTGCAAAGCATGGTGTTAATGTTACCATTATCACTACACAAGCAAATGCCTTGTTATTCAAGAAAGCCATCGACAACGATGCATGTGGTGGTTATTCCATCAGAACTTGTGTCATTCAATTCCCTTCAGCACAAATTGAACTTCCACAAGGTGTTGAAAATATCAAAGATGGAACTTCCTTAGAAATGCTTGGTAAAATCGGCCATGGAATTTTGTTGCTTCAAGATCAAATTGAAATTCTTTTTCAAGATCTTCAACCAGATTGCATAATCTCCGATATGTTCTATCCTTGGACAGTTGAATCAGCAGCGAAACTCGGTGTTCCAAGGATCTACTACTACAGCTCAAGCTACTTTTCTAGCTGTTGTGCTCATTTTATTAGAAAGTATAAGCCTCATGAGAATTTAGTCTCTGATGGCCAATTTTTTTCAATTCCTGAACTTCCGCATAACATTGAGATTACTTCTTTGCAGCTAGAAGAATATTATAGGACTAGAAGTCAATTCTCAGATTATTTGGATGTAATATATGAATCAGAAAGCAAAAGCTATGGAACACTGTATAATAGCTTTCATGATCTTGAAAGTGATTATGAGCAACTTTACAAGAGTACAATGAAGATCAAAGCATGGAGTATAGGACCAGTTTCAACGTGGATTAACAAAGATGACAGGAACACTGCAGTAGAGTCAGAATCGATAAATTGGCTTAACTCAAAGGAAAATGATTCTGTTTTATATGTAAGTTTTGGAAGCTTGACTAGGCTTTCTTATGCTCAGATTGTTGAAATAGCTCATGGACTTGAAAATTCAGGTCATAATTTCATTTGGGTTGTTAGGAAAAAAGATGGAGGCGAAGTCAAAGACAGTTTTCTTCATGATTTTGAGGAAAGGATGAAAGAAAGCAAAAAGGGCTATATCATATGGAATTGGGCACCACAGCTCCTTATATTGGATCACCCTGCAACAGGAGGGATTGTGACTCACTGTGGTTGGAACTCAATTCTCGAAAGCTTGAGTGTTGGTTTGCCAATGATTGCATGGCCAATGTTTGCTGAGCAATTTTACAATGAGAAGTTGCTCGTTGATGTTCTGAAGATTGGAGTTTCAGTTGGATCAAAAGTGAACAAGTTTTGGTCTAGTGTCAATGATGATGATTTGGTGAGAAGGGAAGAGATTGCAAAAGCTGTGGCAGTGTTGATGGGGAGAGGAGAAGAGAGTGGTGAAATGAGGAGGAGAGCAAGAAAACTTTGTGATGCAGCTAAGAAAAGCATAGAGGAGGGTGGACCCTCTTACAACAATTTGATGCAATTAATAGATGAGCTTAAATCATTGAAGATATCAAGAGAGGTTGAGAAAACAAAACTAAATGAATGAAATGGAGGAATGTTGAATTATGGGTTTTGAGGGTGTGGAACTTATTGATTTTACAAATAAGAAGGAACATTATCCAAGTATTTTCTCTTTGAAATGAATTTTCATCATTCTAGCTATGACATAAGACTGTTTATTTTGATTTTGAATGTAGATAATGTTGTTGATTACCTTTTCGGAAAGCATTTTTCTTTTGAAAACAAATAGTTAAAGTTGGATGCAATTTACTGTCTAAGAAAAGAATAGATATTGAGATCAATCTTAAAGTGAGTTTAAAGTCATATCATAAGAGGCGAGGATTGTGAAAATTACACACCTTGTATTCGTCTACATTCATTCAACAGTTCATTTTATCACATCACTCTTTTTTATCTCTTTTCCTCTAAAGATGTATAAGATAGATAACAAGTTATTGGGTTTATGCTATTGGTCCGTTTATGTTTCTCAGTTAGTAGAGTACTTGTAAATTTTTATTATACATTCTCTTGTAATCCTTATTTTGATAAGTTATGTAATTAATGAATCTTTACCTGCTTTTGTTTTTTTGTTCTCTCTTCTCCAAAACTCTATATTGTTAACATATATTGCACCAAGAGCATGGTCAGGGCCGACCTAACATGTTAAGAGGCTTAAAACAAATTTTATACTAAATCCTTTTAAAATAAAATGAAAATTAATACAATGCTTAGGGGAAATTGGGTTTGATTGTAGAACAATTTTTTGTCAGACTTTACTTACCTTTCAACCGAACTTCAGATTATCGTTTGACCAAACTTTAGATTATCAGGTCCCTTTTTCTCTAAGAACCAGAGGATTGCTCCAAAAAAATAAAAATCGCAAGTTGTATTTTCTTTTAGAGCATTGTGTGAGTAATGATATCAATCCAGTATGTGGCAACTGTGCAAAGACATAATCGAAAGTTGTCTTGCTTAAATTTGAAGACTCTTAGGAGGGGAAATAGAGTGGAGGGCTCATTTTTATTTTTTAAATTACAAACAATGTAAAATATATATTTTTTTAAATAAATTAAGTGTTTTTGAAACATCGTATGATCATTTATCATATTGTTAATTCAATTTTCTAAAGATTATTTTATCTTGTCCGTAATTTAAAAAAGAAAAGTAAACTCTCCCTTCCATTTTCCTTCTAAACTTTCTATCCAAGCACACCCTTAAATTTTTATTATTAGATATGTTCATGGGAGCAATTGATTCTGTATGGTGTTTTGGATCTTTCACATAGATTTGGAAAATGCTTACAATGTTGTGAGTTAAGAAAATGTGTTTTTGGTGAGCTAAGAAGGTATATTTGAATTTTTGTTGGCTTCTCTCTTTAATTTTTTATTCTTTGAGCTCCCTTTGTTGGTATATTGGTTCATCTATTTGATTATCTTCTTCTCTTTGGGTCTTACTTCTTTTTTCATTGTTCTTCTCTCTGTTAGTTCCTATGTTGATTGGTTTGATTGTTTGGTTTGGTTTGATTCCTCTCTTTGGTTGATTTTTCTTTTGTTTGATTGATTCTCTCTTTGTTGATTCTTCTGTTTGTTTTACTACTTCTCTCTTTATAAATTATTGTTGTGAATTCGATGAAAAATCACACCAATAAATACTTGTTGTGTGGAGTAAGGAATAATCAAGCAACCAAAACAAAGTGTATGGAAGTTATAATCACATGCAAAGGTAGAAAACAACGAGAGAAAAGAAGAGAGGACACAAAAGAATTTGTTTACCGAGTTCAGTCCAAAATTGACCTAATCTGGGGGAGAGAGCAGCTCTCCGTTCCATTATAATGATGAGTAACTTTACAAAAGAGATATCAATGGGTTACAAGAATAAGTCTCCCGCCTAATTCTACCCAAAGTCTCAATCTCTTCCCGTAACCAAGAGACTCATCCTAATAGTGTTTCCCAAGGTGAATCAACCCTCAAACCCTAGTGTTTGTTCCCAAGAGACAAACTCTATACAAACCCTAGTTTTGTTGTTGTCTTTATAAACCCTTGTTTCAGCCCCCTCTATCTCAAAGGTTTACTCTGATACAAGGTCTATATTTATAGTAAAAGTATCGCTTAAAATTTGAAACAAACCTGCACTGAAAAATATGTTTCTGTTATTCGCATCCAGCGCACCATCGTGACACGTTACGATGTAATCGTGTCACATTACGATTCCATCGTGCCACGATTTTTCCAGTGACTTGCTTCAGGATCTTGATCAACAATCGTGGCACGATTTCTCCAGAACCTGATTTTAAGTTAACTCTCACAATTATTTTGTTTCATTGATCATCTCTTAATTAGTTCTTTTGTTTGATTGCTCATCTCCCTATTGATTTTATGTTTGATTGCTCTTCTTTATAATGATTGTGGTCACTGGCATTAGCCACAATGACGCTCCGACGACCCACGATGGTTGATGACAATGACTCATTGATCTTCGCGTTGTCCAAGATGACGGTCCGGTGGTAGGTGGTTAGGCGACGACCCACGATGGTTGATGACAAAGTATGTTAGTTAATTTTTTTTAAAAAATATTGATATTTTTCTTTGAGTTTTTTATTTATTAAAATATTTTTAATTTTTACTTTTTTCTGTTTTTTATTTATTAAATTAATTTTATAAATAATGAATCCCTGATATTATACTCAAGTAATAGTCCATTGTTTGGCAGAATATATTCCCTCCGTCCCTATATCTAAGCACCAATTTGATTTTATTTTTGTCCTTAATTGTAAACCCCTTTTCATATTACTAAAAGCATTTATTACTTTTTTCCTAAACATACTCTTAATTAATACTATTAACTTGTCTTGAAATTTGAAAATTCAAATTTAATACACATACAAACAAAGGACAATTTAGTAATATTAACACACAAAACAGACACATTAATTACACTGACAACTTTTCTTAAGAAATATGAAAAAAGCAAAGGGGGATTACATATAGGGACGGAGGGAGTATATTTATCTTTGAAATTGGACATAATATAAATGGTATCAGTACATGTAAAAGCATTGGGTGTGTATTAGCAAACAAAAGAAAAATAAAGAACAAAGAATCGATTTCAGCTTTTAATCTCCATTTGATGATATGAAAATGTGATACATCCTTAAACCATTTAATACTCCTCTCCAATGGACCAGATCAAAAAGTTGTTAATGGTTTAAGAGGATTATGATATATGAAGCACGGATACGGACATGTATATCGAACACGACACGAATACTGACACATATCGACACCGTTTATAATTTAGAAAAAAATCATATAATTTAGTATAATTATATGTGTCATGTCGTGTTCGGATACGACATGTATCCGACACTGGGACACGCCTAATTCAAAAAGTGTTTGTGCCTCATAGATTATGGTGCACTCAATCAAACACAGATTAAAAAAAAACAAATAAGGAAGCAGTTAAAATTAAAATACTACAATAACAGAAAGTCAAAACTATAGTATAAACAAAAGGAGTTTTTTAAGGGATGGCAACAAAAGGAGTTATCAGTTAATAAAACAAAATTAAGATATAATAAGGTTTCGTTATAATAATATAGATATGATAAGATATAATAAGATACAACAGTTAGTGAAAAATGAAATATAGTTATATAGATGACTTCATTACTTGCTGAATAAGGTTTCGACCTCTATCCGTATAAAACCGAATAAAAAAGCAAAAAAAAGAAAAGAAATAGAAATTAGTACACCAATTTATAGATGGATAGCATTATTTATTTTTATAGTACAAGAGAAAGGTTAGCTATTAGGGAGAATCGGAAACATTCCTACTAAGTTGGCGCCTAAAAGAAACCTCCTACCTCTACCGCCTTCCTAATATGTATTATTAAAGAAAGGAGAAAAAGTATATGCAAGAGGGAGACTAGGTCAAAACCATCGTAATAGACAAAAAGGAAACATAAAAAAGGACTTCAAAAGACTAAGGAAATCGGTAATTAGGCAAGTCACTCATGCCCCTAGAAAAATCCATCAACAATGGAGAAGACATGGTGTCGAACCAATTTGTGGCAGAAAGCGCATTATGCCACCGGTTAGCATAACAATTTCCTTACCGAAAAATATGAGAACAAACCACCATAAGATCAAGTTGAAAGCAATTATGCCATCGGTTCTGATTCAAATGACACAAATCACAAAATACAACTCGGGAATCAATATTACTGATCCCCCCGAATATTTCAAAAGATAATATTCATTGAGATGATGGAGTAGGGCTCTGGGATCGGGTTTGATAAGTAGCCTTGTAAATTTTCTTCCTCTGAGATTTCGATATAACCAGCAAAAAAGGCACTTTGACAGCTGCACTCTGTGCTAACCAAGTCTTCTAAAATTCATTTCTTTTGCAGTCCACCACGTCTATCATGAAGCTAATTACAGTATGAATGTTCTTGCAACTATCGGATCTTCGTTGGATTCTACTTCAGTGTTTTATGGGCCATGCCCGACTCAGATTAGCCATTTGCTTTAAGTTGATGTATCGACGATTGCTATCTTTCATTTGATTATTGCTTAGTTTCCTTTTTTCCGAGCATCAATCCTCTTTATTACCAATAAGAGCTACTAACAAAAAAGTACAATAGAAATGACCCTTTCCAAATTCTTAATTTCTCAAAGAGTTGTTACTCTTGTACAACAACACATAAACACACTAAAACTCTCACACAGTTTCCATTCGATAAATTAAAACGTCAATAAATTAAATTTTCTTTCCGAATGACAAGTTTTCCATTCGAGTGCCAAATTCAGAAAGTGCCCTTGTAGAGGACCCATCTTCTGCTAATTCACAAGCTGCAGCATCTTTAAGCTCTTCAATTCTTTGTTGAATCCCGCTTCGTTCTTCTCCAAGCATTAGATCTCTAACCACCTTAGCAATTTCATCTATTTCTGCAATGCCGTTCTCATTAAATTTTATCTTCAGACCCACTTTAAGTCCCTCTGTCAACAAAACAACATTCATTCTTTGCTCGCCAAATAATGGCCATGTTATCATAGGCACTCCTACCGCGATACTCTCAAGTGTTGAATTCCAACCACAATGTGTTAAAAATCCACCGGTTGAAGTGTGACTTAGGATTTCTGTTTGTGGTGCCCAAAGAGGAACAACTAACCCTTGTTCTTTGGTTCTTTCTAAGAACCCATGTGGCAAGTACTTTAATAGGTCATTATCATTATTTCCAATTGTAATCCTTTGGTAATCTAGATCTTTAGAATTATTTGGTTCTCTTAAAACCCACAAGAATTTCTGATTACTCAACTCCAACCCCAAAGCTAGTTCATTGATTTGTTGTTGAGATAAAGTTCCTCCACTTCCAAAGCACACATACAAAACTGAGTTTGGTGTTTGACTCTCCAGCCACTTCAAACATACCGACTCATTTGTCTCATCGCTATTATTTGAACTACTTTGTATGATTGGTCCAACCATATAAACTAACTGGCTGTTATACTCACTAATGTCTTCCATTTTTGAGAAACTATTAACCAAGAAACCATGAGCAAGAGAGAATCTCTTGCAATGTTGAAGAGTTATCTCATAAACAATACTAGACCGATCTTGAAGAAAATTAGGCATGAAATCTTGGCCATGAATAGGTACACTGCAGCCCGGGAACTGAATAGGCTCGGTGTGATCTTTGTATTCACACGAAAAAAATTCGTGCAGTGTTGGCAAATGTGACAACAAAGACATTGTCATTGCAGAAACTGGAAAGTATAGGAAAGATAAGAGGTTGAACTCTTTTGCTATTTCTAATGCCTGGGTTGCCATTACATCAACAATCAATGCTACCAGCGGCGTGGTTGAAGTTGAACATAGTAAACTCGCCAACGAGTTGTGGATGGATGGCAATGATTGAGAAATTGCAAGTAGCAAAAACAAAGAAGGATTTTATGTGGTAGGTCTTGTATGCTAATTGGAGGGAGGAAAATGTAGTTTATGGATGAAGGAAGAGATTCAAGTAAGTTGAGGGTGGCAGGGATAGGTGCAACAATGGTGGGGAATATGCAAGTGATATGAATGTGGTGATGGAGATGAATTAGTCTCTTGCAAAACTCAATAATAGAACTTTGGTGGCTAAATACAGGAATTGAAACTACTCCTATATGAGTTGCTTTAGCCATGGAATAGCAATATCAGTTCTGGCTTCTATCTTTTTTTTTTCTTTTCTAGTTGAGGCTTCAATTTTGGTTATTTACATATCTTACTTTTGTAATCATTTTTGAGATTTGATTTTATTGAATTTCCACATGAAAATTAGTTGTTAGAATTGAATACTAGGCCCCCATCCCATCCATAGATTTTAATATATGTTGACATCAGTACAGTTTGTATGGTACCCATTTTGGCAAGGGATAACAAAAAATAATAATCGGCAAGGGGTGGCAATGGGTACCTATGGGTAGGGTACTACATGGCCCTTCCCATTTTCCATATTCGCATTTGCAAAAAATATACGAACATGAGCTCGTACCCTTATGAGCAACAATTTTAGTGTCCTTCCCCATACTTTATGGGCCCCTTAGTACACATACATGCATCCATTACCCGCACTTTAACTATAAAAAAACAATAAGAATATCACAATTGAAATAAAACTATGGTTCAAAAAATTTCAAATCAATTCATAAAATAGTACGAATCGTAGTATTTAACAAAATAAAAAAAACATCCAAAACATCCTTAAAATATTGTATACTAGCATGAGGGATCGGTTATTGTTTAAGTAGTTTTTAGGTATAGGTTTATGCATAAATAGCTAAATTAATTAATTAGTTATACACAAAAAATAAATAAATTATTTATCAAATTATACAAATATGTATGTGCATGTTGTGGGGCTGGACAGTGTAGTACCATTATCCGTACACATACCTGTTTAAATTTGCGGGTAATACGTGGACCCAAGTCCAACCTCATAAAAGTGAGGTTTTACCTTATCTATTGTGAGTTTTTTTACGGATAACCATCAGATCTAGGTCCAATTGCCATCTCTATTTAACAAGTTTGTGATATTTCAAAAGCTCAAGAGCCACAAAATTTAACGCTTGAACCCAATGGGCATGAAATGTTGCATTGCGAAAACCAACAAATTAGATGTTAGAATTGAATACTAGGCCCCATCCGGTCCATAGATTTTAATATAGGTAGACATCAGTACATTTAATATTGTACCCATTTTGGCACGTTTGTGATATTTTTATTTGATTTGTCAAAAACTTAAGAGCCACAAAGTTTAACGCTCGGACCCAATGAAGCTTGGTATTGCGAAATTCAAACAATAGATCTTGGATAGGCTCTTATACCATGTTGAAATTTGGAGTCTAACTCATCTTTACACAACCGACTTGTAAGTTAAGAAGTGTGTGCTCTTTATAAATTTTTATCAAAAGTCATATCTATCTGATATAGGACAAAATCAACCCCATTAAAACCAACACAAGACATACACGAGACAAATCAGTAATCGCAATTAGACGACTAGGGATAGATCGCAATATATGTAGAATTTCCAACAATTGACCATATTATTGCTAATTTTTTAAAATGACTACCACAAGAGGCAATCAAATATTAGAAAATGGAATTTTTCTTTCATTGGATTTGATTTCTTGTAGACAGTTCCCTTCTTTAGATAATGCAACCTTGGGATTAACTTCTGTCGGAACATTTATATGAAATTGGAAGATTAAATATCAAGTAATAAGACTTTAAGTCAATGTGATGTAAATTGAAAAAATAGAGTGGGGTGCACATAAAATAAAACACATATTAGTAGTGTTTAAACTGCGGTATTTAATTTTAAATATATAAATAATAGTCGATATTATTTTAATTCGTGGATATTACTTCCCATAAATTTAGCTTATGTGGTTGTGATAAGAATAAGAATTTAACTGAGTTTCATATCATTCCTTCATTCATATCTAATGAGTTTGTAAATAGTTTTAAAATTGAAGACGGAGATGGTATAACTTTTTAAATATTACTCCCTTCACCCCTTAATATAAGAGTACTTTACAAAAATCACAAGTATTAAAAAAAGTTGTTGGATTAATAAATTTATCTGAAAAATGTATTATTATTATTACTAAATTATCATTTAGTTGCTCTAGCATGTGCAATATTGCAAATAATAAACAAATATTTTATGTACATAAAAAAAAAAAACATTTTATGTATAAATGTCTTCAATATTGATTTTTCATATTAAAAAACAATTGATAATATTAATAAGAGGTAAGGTTGGAAAAAGAGTAATAAATGAGGTGGATTCTAAGGTGAGGGAGCAATTAAGTCCCTTACCGGTGCACCATCTATTATATTCCATTAGATCTTTAAAATTGATTTAAGGGTTCATATTTTATTGAAAAAGAGAGAGTAACACATATGCCTTGTTCTACCCAATCCCTCCTCCTAATTGTCTTATTCAACAAAGGGTTTCTTAACCACCACAAAACTGTGATCTTGCCATTGATGAACCTCAAAATCTTCTCATATTTGATGAACATGAAGACGGTGGTCTCTTACCAACACAACCCAACACGTTGATCAAGTTTACAATAAAATGAAAATTCTGGTTATTCATGAATCATATATAGAAAGCATAATATTTGCATGTAAATTGAAGCAAATACAAAATTGACAATAATAATTATGGCCGTTCATGAATGAATTATAAGATTTCGAATGATTGTGTTTTTACCAATTGCCAATAAAAATAAAACTGAATCTTTAAATATAGAATGTTAAAGGTTGTAAAATTTGTTTGAATTGTGTTTTTTAAATCAACTTTCAAGCTTCGATAGTTGTTACAAGGTTTAACGTTTTTTTTATTTAGGGTTTTCTTTGCCCATTGTTACAAGGTTTGATGTTTCTTTGATTTGGATTTTCTCTTTCCAATAGAAAATGAAAGATGACATTAAGGAAAGGAAGCAAGAGAAAGATGAAGGTTTTGCACGAAGAAAAAAAAAAGGAGAGGAATGATTAGGTGGAAGAAGGCATATGTGTTACTCACTTTGTTTCAATAAAATTTAAACAGTTAAATCATTTTTAAACATCTAATGGTATATTATAGATGGTACACTGGTGAGGAACTTAATTGCTCCCTCACCTTAGAATCCACCAATAAATGAATCTAAAAAAAAGTAGACGATCTTATATTTAAAGACAAATATTTTTCGGTAAACGGTCTCATAATTAGAGACGAATGGAGTACTGTATTACTCCCTCCGTCCCTATATTTAAGCACCTATTTTATTTTATTTTTGTCCCTAAATGTAAACCCCTTTTCAAATTACTAGATGCATTTATTATTTTTTTCCTAAACATACCCCTAATTAATACTAATATCTTGTCTTGAAATATGAAAAGTCAAATTTAATACATATACAAACAAAGGACAATTTTGTAATATTAACACACAAAATAGACACATTAATTACACTGACAACTTTTCTAAACATACCCCTGCAGTTTGTTTGTTTGTTGCCTTGTACATGTTCAAATTTTGAATTGTTTTTTAATATTTTAGGTATATGGAACGCCTGTACTCAGTTGGGAAATAGTGATGTCTATGATTTCGTTGATCCATTTTTCATTCACGCGAAAAATGACCAAGAAAGTTCTCAGTCTCATATGACCGCAAAGATGTTCGAGGTTAACAAAGCTTGTTATTTTGCACCTTACCTAAAAAAGTAAGTGTATATGATCTTCATAGTATTATTTATCTATAGTTAATCACATGTATTTTTTTTTTTTTTGAAAGAAGTTAATCACATATATTAGAAAGCCCTAAAGTTAACATGTCTTTTTTTTCTTTCCAATGTAGTCACCATTGGCAATTGCATATTATTGAACCAGAAAAACAAAATGTCGTTTTACTATGTTTGATGGGTTGGAAGCCAGATAAAAATCTTGTGCAAATTGTTAATTCGTAAGTATTAAACTAATTGGATGTAATTTAATAAAGATTTTTTACACATCAATTTACATGAATGTATTTTATTATTGTAGTGCTATAGATGGGTATAACAAGTTGAGTGGTGTCAAAAAGGCGAGAAAGCCAACATGGGAGATTCCCACAGTAAGTTAAAAATTATATTCATACAATATTATAAGTTTTATATATATGATATTTACTCAATATAATTTTATATTTGTGACAATTGTAGTGCCAAAGACAACCTTTCAATTATGAGTGTCGCTACTTTATAATGATATATATGTTGAACATTGTATCAGCTGGCATTACCGACTCATGGGATATGGTGTGTAACTAAATATTATAACTATTTGTGTTTCTTATGTTTTTTTAAAGTTAAATTCATATTTTAATATGTTATCTTAACTACTTTTTTTCCAGATTTTTAGAGACGAAACTCCGTTTACTGATGATGAAATGACAAATGTTCAAGAACGCTTAGCAAGTTTGATTTTGGAAAGACTTGATGTAATTTAATTATGTCAATAATTATGCTTTATTTGAAACAACGTTTAGCTTTTGTTTAGTTTTATGATATTGTAACTTTGGATTTGTTTGATATTGTAACAATGACAGGTTTGATATAAAATTTGATCATATGATATTTCATATTAGTGGCTAAGTTTATGAAATTTTTGGTTATTATATTAAATTTTACACCATAATCGTGTTATAAAAAAAATAATAGAGAGAGATTTGAAATGGGTTGAACAAATCTAAATTATGTTTATTAAATGGGATCAAAGAACATACTTAAAATTTAGAATTTTTTATGCCCTTGTTCACCACTTTGTAAGTGGTTTTATCCGATTTAAATTAAAAGATTGTAGATGGGTTTAACCGATTTAAATAAAACGATTTTAAATCAGGTAAAGAGGGCAGACTTAAAATCAAAGACAGTTTTTAAATCGGCCACCTATAAATCGGATCATAACCCAATTTAAAAAGTCACATTCACCCCATTTAAAAAATGTTTTCTGCATGAGTAAATGTGAAAAAGGTAATGGATGCCTACATTAAGAGACAGGAGTATTTTTTTACATTGATAAGTTTCTATGAATGGAATGTATTCCATTAAAAGAGACGGTTAACGACACCATATTTAATACCGACAGAGTTGTTACAAACTTCATGATGTGCGTGTAAGGTGGGATGCTTCGTGTGCGTGTCAGTTCAAGGAGCTGGTTCTTGTATTCATATAACCTTGCATGCAGGGCCGGCCCATAGGCCGTTGGGGTTGGGCTATGGCACCGGGCCTCATTATTTTTGGGGCCCAAAATAATTTTTTTTATATGCAAGACACTAAAATAATGTATATCTATTAAAAGTGAAAGATACCAATTTGTTCAACATGTTTCAGTGGCGCATATAGTTCTTGTTGAGTATGAGGTTGTGAGTTCAAATCCCACCAAAGTGTGTCTTTTAATAAAAAAAAATTAAAATGACTTAATTTTTTTTTGGGGCCTAGAATTTGATTTTTTTTGCATAAAATTAAAACGGGGCCTATGAATTTGTTAAGACGACCTGCTTGCATGAGAAAGATTGAAACACAAATTGTGGAAACAAAAGTTCGATTAGAGTTTCTTATCTAAACCTGTCACAAAAATGGAATCTCAATCCCAAAAACTCAATGTTATTTTTCTACCATATTTTACTCCTGGACATATGAACCCTATGATTGACACAGCAAGACTATTTGCAAAGCATGGTGTTAATGTCATCATTATCATTACACAAGCAAATGCCTTGTTATTCAAGAAAGCCATCGACAACGACAAGTGTTCTGCTTATTCCATCGGAACTTGTATGCTTCAATTCCCTTCAGCACAAGTTGGTCTCCCAGAAGGTGTTGAAAACATCAAAGATGGAACTTCCATTGAAATGCTTACTAAAATCAGATTTGGAATTAGAATGCTTCGTGATCAAATTGAAATTATTTTTCAAGATCTTCAACCAGATTGTATAGTCTCAGATATGTTTTATCCTTGGACAGTTGAATCAGCTGCAAAACTCGGCGTTCCAAGGATCTACTATAACAGCTCAAGCTACTTTTCTAGCTGTTGTACTCATTTTATCAGAAAGTATAAGCCTCATGAGAATTTAGTTTCTCATGACCAACTTTTTTCAATTCCTGAACTTCCACATAACATTGAGATTACTTCTTTGCAGCTAGAAGAATGGTATAGGACTAGAAATGATCAATTCGCAGATATATTAGATGTTGTATATGAATCAGAAAGCAAAAGTTATGGAACACTGTATAATAGCTTTCATGAGCTTGAAAGTGATTATGAGCAACTTTACAAGAGCACCATGAGGATTAAAGCATGGAGTGTGGGTCCAGTTTCAACATTTGTTAAGAAGGATGATGGAAACATTGCAATAGAGCCAAAATTGTTAAATTGGCTTAACTCTAAGCCTAATGATTCTGTGTTGTATGTAAGTTTTGGAAGCTTGACAAGACTCACTCGTGCTCAGATTGTTGAAATAGCTCATGGACTTGAAAATTCAGGTCATAATTTCATCTGGGTTGTTAGGAAAAAAGACGGAGGCGATGTCAAAGACAGTTTTCTTCATGAATTTGAGGAAAGGATGAAAGAAAGCAAAAAGGGCTATATCATATGGAATTGGGCACCACAACTTCTGATATTGGATCACCCTGCAACAGGAGGGATTGTGACTCATTGTGGTTGGAACTCAATTCTTGAAAGCTTGAGTGTTGGTTTGCCAATTATTACATGGCCAATGTTTGCTGAGCAATTTTACAATGAGAAGTTGCTTGTTGATGTTTTGAAAATTGGAGTTCCAGTAGGATCAAAACTTAACAGGTTTTGGTCTGATGTAGAAGATGATGATGATCCTTTGGTGAAAAGGGATGAGATTGCAAAAGCTGTGGCAGTGTTGATGGGGAGAGGAGAAGAGAGTGGTGAAATGAGGAGGAGAGCAAGAAAACTTTGTGATGCAGCTAAGAAAAGCATCGAGGAGGGTGGACCCTCTTACAACAATTTGATGCAATTAATAGATGAGCTTAAATCATTGAAGATATCAAGAGAGGTTGAGAAAACAAAACTCAATGAATGAAATGGAGGAATAATGAATTTTGTTGATATTACAAATAAGAAGGAAGATTATCCAAATATTTTCTCTTTGAAATGAATTTTCATAATTCTAGTAAAATCAATAAGTTCCACAACCTAAAGAGCGTTCAGAAATACGAGTTTACTTCAATATTATCCATTTTGAATGTATACCTCCCCTCAAAGGCACTAGCGGGGCTCGAACCCAGGATCTCTCGGATTTAAGACCTATCTTTTTACCACTAGACCAAGCCTTTGGAGTTGGATCTCTCACAGTTTGAGGAGTATTCTTTATTGCGGTCATTTGTCTGAGTGATTTGGTTGATTATTTATTTAAAAAATTTAGTTTGTGTTGAATTAGTGTTCTATTATGGTGTTTCTTTTGGTTAATTCTTAGAGTCAAGATAGGGCTCATATGTGTTTTTGAAAAGTTCGCATTGAAGGTAGATTAGAATTTTTTAGTTACTTCTTATATCTTTGTTGGTTTGATGAATCCTCTTTTTGATTGATTATTCTCTAGGCTCTTTTGGTTATTATGTTTGTCCATCTCTTTGATTGTGTTCTTCTCTTTGGTGGTTCATATGTTTGTTGGTTTGATTGTTTGGTTTGGTTTGACTCATCTCTTTGATATGCTTTTATCGACAATATATTTAAGGAGCCTTGTATTTAGGGCCTTGTAAAGCTTTTATCAATCATATTATGAAGTTTGAAATTTGTTATTTACACTTCTTAAAAGGCTGAAAAACATCAATAAAAGACGCAAATGCCTCTGCGTCAGTTAACTATCGAAGTAAAGAACCGGTCGTAGTTAAATACCGAGGTTCCATCGGTCGTTAACTGCCGATGATCTGTTATAAGAACATAACAGACATAAGAATTTTCAAAACTTCATTGTTGCGGTTTTGACTTCCATAGGTGCGATTTTCACCAAGCTTAAGTCATTCCGAGCCAATTACAAACACAAAATCAAGTAAGTGGTTTGAATCCTATTGCATTGGTTTTTTTTTTATTGAATTGTTAGAATTTTTCGATAAATTTTGACATATTTAGGTTTTGTTGATTTTAGATTTTATGATGATTTTTGATTGATTTGTTAAATTTTGTTTAGAGTAGAATTGATTGAATTGTGTTAGAAAATGTTAGGAATTGTTAGAAATCGATAAGAATTGTAAAAATTGTTAGGAATTTGTGGTAAAAAAAATTATCCGATGTTTGCATTGTGAAGATATGTCTCAGAAACAGGGCGATGCTGCTCAATTAAGAAACTAGGGTGAGAAGAAGAAAGTTAAATCGACTATGACATGGCACGGAATCAAATGTGATGGTTCCATTAAAAAAAGTGATTTGAATGTGCCGGTGTACAACCATTCCAGGTTGAGGAGGAGCGGAAGGACATGTTATTTCGGTCCTCAACCAAAATCAGGTGCCCTAGGGACTGTCGAGGACAACCCAATTGGCTTGTGTGACGAGGAAGATTATTGAATGTAATGACTTGTAATGTCTAATTGTTTTGGATGTTTTTTTATATGTCGCTCATTTTGGTACATCTCTTATTTCTAAATGTTAACCTGTGACGCAATATTAACCCTAGATTTAACCTAATTTTTTCGCATGACTTTACTATATTAACCCTAGATTTAATTTATGCAAAATGTCATCTCTTATTTCTAAATGTTAACCCGTGACGCAATATTAACCCTAGATTTAACCTAATTTTTTCGCGTGACTTTACTATATCAACCCTAGATATAATTTTAACCTAATTTTTCCCTCCACACTTTTGCATTTAATGTTTATCTAAAGTAAAATAAAATTATATTCCTAATTATAAGCTGTTTTTTTTTTTTGAAAGGAATAATTGTTAACCCGTCTCACTATATTTAACCTATTATGTTACGTTACTTATAAATGTTAATCCGTCTCGCTATACTTAACCTTATTTTAACCTAATTTTTCCCTCACACTTTTGCATTTAATGTTTATCTAAAGTAAAATAAAATTATGTTCGTAATTATATGTTATTTTTTTGGAAATCTCTTACTTATAAATGTTAACCCGTCTCACTATACTTAACCTAATTTTAACCTAATTTTTCCCTCCACACTTTTGCATTTAATGTTTATCTAAAGTAAAATAAAATTATGTTCGTAATTATATGTTATTTTTTTGGAAATCTCTTACTTATAAATGTTAACCCGTCTCACTATACTTAACCTAATTTTAACCTAATTTTTCCCTCCACACTTTTGCATTTAATGTTTACCTAAAGTAAAATAAAATTATGTTCCTAATTATATGCTGTTTTTTTTTTTTGGAAAGGAATAACCGTTAACCCATCTCGCTATACTTAACATAATCTCTTACTTATAAATGTTAACCCGTCTTGCTATATTTAACCTATTATGTTACGTTACGGTATCAAGGACGGTGTCATAGAAAATTATGTTATGGTACAGTGCCAATGTTTATGCTTCTTAATATTATGAAATACTATATGACGATCATGACATTCATCTAAACTTTTTTGTTACCTATTACTGTCAAATATTACCTTCCATATGACCCGTGCGTTAGCTCGGGTCGATGGTCTAGTTTTGGTTTACATTTTGATACTTTGAATAAAGTCACGTATTGAATAAATTTGATTAAAGTCGTGTATTGAATAATAAATTCGATTAAAGTTGCAAAAATACACAAAATCAATTAAAAAAATACACAATTTTATTTAGTTTTAATTTCATCTACATTACATTACATTCTCCCTAAATATATGTGGTATCATCATGATGTTGGGTTTAAATTAAATTAAATTAAATTATTGGGTTTTAATTTTATTTAGTTTAAATTAAATTATTGAAAGTTTGCTCAAAATGTTGGGATTGAAGTGTCTTATACTTAGCGTAGCGATTTGCAGCGCCTTGTCAAAACTCAAAATAATTAAGAGAACAAAACACATGTATTATCAACTATATACATTCTCACATCGGATTTCCTCATATAAGATAAGTCATCATAGAAAGGAATGCATTTCAAGAGGTTGCTTTGAACTTAATCTTATCGCCCTGCCAACTGACAACTTTCAATTGACAGAGGAGTATGATCAAGCTCAAAGAAACCTTTTATAGGTGCATTCCCCTCATCACAAAGAAGAATGCATTTCAAGAGATTGTTTTGAATTGATCTTACTACCCTGCCAACTGACAAGTTTCAATTGACAGAGAAGCACGATCCAATTCCAAACAACCTCTGAGAATGCATTCCCTGCATCACATAAAGGAGTGCATTCCAAGAGATTCTTTTGAGTTTAATCTTACTGCCCTGCCAACTGACAAGTTTCAATTGATATAGGAGCACAATCAAACTAAAAAAAAAAAACTCTTGGAGGT
This sequence comes from Medicago arabica, assembly GCA_946800305.1. Taxonomy (NCBI): domain Eukaryota; kingdom Viridiplantae; phylum Streptophyta; class Magnoliopsida; order Fabales; family Fabaceae; genus Medicago; species Medicago arabica. The sequence goes on from OX326969.1 coordinate 36,786,697, forward strand.
GCATTCCCTTCGGTGACACTCATCTTATACGAATGAATTCGATGTGAAAACTTATAAAGTTGATTTGTTATAATACATGTCATGTTCTATTAATCTTTTGACTTTTCACAGAGGCTTGCAAATCACTACATTCAGTATAAGACACTTCAATACCAACATCTTCAGCAAACTAACAAGAATTAAACTAAAATTCCAACAAAATAAAAACAGTACATAATGATGATACCTAAACATAATTTTCTGGCATAATCAAATTATTCATATTATCTTCAGGCAATTTCAGCAACGTAGCTTCCATCTCAATTACCGGGAACATGTGTTCCCGATAATATCTAGAGAACATGCTCCTCACGCAGTCATCGTCTGTAAGCATTATCTTTTCGGTCTACAAATAACCGGGAGCATACCAAATGTCCTCCGCCCTTCTTGTGTCTCCGAGGTTGTGTCCTTGATTGATTTCGTTTAGTTGATCCTTCAGATCTTTTAGCGTAATATCAACTCGGACCTTGAACGAATGACGATTTCCACCGTTGAAACGTACTTGAGCTTTGAGCAAATAACGGTCCATTGTTTCAGATATTCACCATAAGAAATTAAACAATCAATGAAAAATTCATTCAAACATTTCATCAAACACTTGGGGTGCAAATTATACATACACCCTATAATTCATAACTATAACATAAACATGCAAACATTTTAACAAAATTTAACAACTTACATTTACTCTAAAAATGAATCATAATATGTATATTAACTCAAAAACTTAAATTATATAAAAAAAAAAAAAAAAAAAACAACAACAACAACAAAAATTATATCAACCTAAATCTAAAAATATAGAAAAAGAAAAACAATTATAACAACTTAAATGTAAGTTAATAGGACTATGATTACTTACTTGTGATTTTGTTGAATAAATTTGGATGAGATTTTTAAAGAGATTTTGAGAGAGATTTGAGAAATTTTGAGAGATTTTGGGAGAAATAATGGATGAGAGAGCTTCTGCCTGAATTTGTATCAGGATCGCATCGGTAGTTAACTGCTGATGGATCCTACGACAGTCAACTATCTATTCTTTATGCATTGGCATTTAACTGCCGTCGGGGTATTTAGATATTTTTGTGGTGTTTTTAGGCTTTAAGTGGCGTGTCAACAACAATTTTCATGAAGTTTACCGCTAAATAATGTCGGAGCATCATATAGTGTTGGTATGTAAATGTGAGTTAAATTAAAAAGTGAATATTAACAACATATAAACATTAAGTGAGACGACAATTGTCTCGAGGTTTTGTAAACAAAAAAAAATTTGTCTTAAGGTTTGTTACAAAAATATGGTACGAAATTCTCTAGATTATCTTAATACAACTTATAATCTTTTAGGTTTCTCTGTAAAAAAAAAAATATATCTTTTAGGTTTCTTATAGATAAGTAGAGAATGAGGAAAGGTATTTCTAAAAGTAGAGTAAAAATGTTTAAATGCACTTGTAAACATGTGAAAGCAATACTCCATCAAAGGCAAGAAAACCATAAAAATAGCATCTCAAGATTGAATAAGAAATGACATAGAAAAAGTAAGAAAATTAGTAATAAAAGACAAATTTGAATGGAGTATACTAATACTATGAACTAGCAAAAGCTGGCAATGTTTTTGTCGTACTTGACACTCAACCTCAATAACCAATGAAATTAAGCCACGTCATCTCACTTTTTCATTAATCACATAAAACATTGGTTCTTATCTCTTTATTAACTTCCATAACGATTTTACCGATATATTGCCAGCTCAGCAAAAAACAGAACATGTAACACACGAAACTAACCTTAACAAAATAAAAAAGACAACTCAACAAAAACAAATTTCAGTTTCTTGTTCTTTGTTCTAATCTTGTTCACAATTCAATCTTTTATATCTAAATTCCAAACCTTAAAAATCAAATTAAAAAATAAAACATCTTCAGAAAATGTCGAATATAGAAGAAAATTCATCTCCTCCTAAGATACACATTGTGACTCCACCAACAGCACCACCGGCGTCTGGTGAGGATCATCACACACCTCACCAGACACCGGTGACTGCAGGGATAGCTGGAATATTGCGGCGATGGAAGAGGGAGGATTTGATAAAGAGAGGATCATTAGGATTGAGAGGGATCGGTCTGCTATTCTCTCTGATCTCCTTCATTGTAATGGCCAGTAACAAGCATGGTGATTGGAAAGACTTTGACAAATATGAAGAGTATAGGTAGAAATCTTGAAACCCTTTTGATGATTTTGTGTTTAGATTAATGGGTTTGGATCAAAATTTGATTTTTTTTTTTTCATTATTGTTTTTTCGGGGTGTTGTTGATAATTGATGATGGAGTTGAATTTGATTTTGGTGGATTCTTGTAGGTATCTGTTGGCAATTGCGATTTTGTCGAGTTTGTATACTGGAGCTCAAGCTTTTCGTCAAGTTCATGAACTTTCTACCGGTAAACAATTGATTAAACCAAGAATGGCTGCTTTGATTGACTTTTTTGGTGATCAGGTTTGTTATCACATTCATTTCTATATGTTACATTTTTCTGAATATGACTATGTTATTGTGGTTTGTGTTGAATTAGCATTAAATTCTCTGAAAACCAATGTGTTGAATTAGCATTAAATTCTCTGAAAACCAATGTGTTGATTAGAGTACAAGTGATTTAGATTGTTAGAAGTTGAATTGTGAGTGATAAGAATCTCATGTTCTTAATTGTCATCAATTATGAAGACCTATTAGTTCACTGTTTTTTAATAATTTTGGGTCAAGATGTGTGTCACACTCACTATTGTAGTTTGTAGCTTTATCTGATTGATTGAGATTGATTTTGAACTTCATCAAATTCATGAGTCAAGTTCATATAATCACAAGGGCCGTTCCCAATAATTTAAAGGCCGGTTGTAATTTTGACAATTTTTGTTTAAAAAGAATTGAAAAAAATCCAACACCATTTATAGCGATAAATAATTAAGTTTTAGTTAAATATACACGAGCATATGTTCAAACGTGACTTTTATCTACAGACAATTAGACACTTACATATGGATAATGAATAATTGACCGCAAAATTGTTGTCTTCCAGACTTTCATCTACGGAAAAATGACATTTATCGACCGATTTTGTCCGTGGGTAAAAATGTTATTTTTTTTATCTTACACCCCGACAATTATACCCCTATCCGTATAAATATTTGAGGCCTTCGTAAATTGGAGGTCCGGCTCCATAGAGCTCCTTGCTCTTGCCCAAGAACAGGCCTGATAATCACCTATCTGAAATTAGTTTATCATATATCACCTGTCGTGTGGGAGATTTCTGTGGCAAATTTATTTTGAAAAAAGTAGGACCTTTCATTTTCAGACTAGTGTTAACTTTACTTATTTATTTAGCTGATTTCAAAAGTAATTAATCTTTGAGCTGTTGATAATCACCTTTAGTCTGTGTCTAAACTAAGAAATTGAGCTATAACCAACCTTGAAGAGACTGGTTTGAAACTAGTGACTTCTCTACGAAGTAACCTTTATGAAAGAAGTGAAAATGAAAACTAATTTAACATCAATTGGTTTGGAAAGTGTTTTTCTAAGGTCTAATTCAACTTTCAAATGTCAATGACCTTTCAAGTGTTTCAATAATGAAGAAAAAATTAACTGGACTTGATTCATTGATTTAGAGAAGTCAACAAATCCTTTTGAATTTGACCGCCACATAATTCTAATGACTGATGTGTGTGTTGAAGCTTCATTTTGAATAATTCAAAGCTTTATACACATTTGTTTATTCAAAAACCTTATGACTAACTCTTCACTAATGTTATGTTTGGTATTGTAAGACTATGAAATGGTAGCAACTTCAGCTGAGATTGATTATTGGCTAACTTTTTGGTTGCAGATAATGGCATATCTTTTGATATCATCAGCATCTTCGGCAATTCCAATAACGAATAGAATGAGGGAAGGTGCGGACAATATATTTACAGATGCTTCAGCTGCAGCCATTAGCATGTCGATTTTCGCCTTCATGTGTTTAGCAGCATCAGCTCTCATTTCTGGCTACAAACTATCGACTCAATCTTATATCTGAAACTACAACAAAGTTCTCCGTACATTTTCATACTTCAGTTTACTTACCTGTAAATCACATTTATCTGTATATCACTGTTGTGAAAGGGAGTCGGAAATTCTCCTCCCTTTGAATTTGTATGTAACAATGAAAGATTATGATATTGATATTGATTTCATATACAAATAATATATAATTTTTCAACTTGAGAATTTTTCCTACAAAATCAACAAAAGAATAACGGTGCTCATTAGTCGGCTCATTTTTTGTATCTCCTATGGATGTATTGCCTGTGACTAAGATCATTCAAGTAATCAACTAAACATTGTATCTATTTCTCCTATGAATACAATAACTAAAATCCTACATGCTATACAAAAAAGATATCCAAGATAACATATGAAGTTGTGGCCCCATGATTAGAAGTCGTTTGACAGAAATGACTGAAGGAACGAGTCATCCTTCCTCTCATCCTTGGCCTTTAAGTATGTAGCATCTGAGTATTGTGAATGATTGGCTGATGAATCCATCGATCTTACGAGAGATGAATACCCGAAATTTCCATGACCCTGCAACATGTCCTGTGGAAATGACTCCTGATTTCCATTGGCAGGAAGTCCGGTATTATTATAAAGTGAATTTGTGAAACTTGCTGAATTGGAATAACAGTTCACCGCTGCGGGCCTAATAGGTGCTGATATGTTGCTGTTGGTCAGAGAATTTCTGCTCAGGTTGTAACCTGCAGCACCGCGTGCAGCTGGTACATCATGGTTGTGTTTCCCTTCGTAAGTTGTGATCACAGCTTTGATATCATGTGCAGCTCTTTCAACATGTTTTCTCACTGAACAGCCAGGGGCAGTGCATTTGTAATAACTCCTGCAGATTTTGAACAAATAAATAAGTTAAGGTGTTGGTAGTAGCAACAACTTGAAATGTATTTGTAACTCTAAATTGCAGTCTGCAGCCGTAATTTCAGCCGCAGTATAACAGTTTTAGAGGTTCCTGCAACAGCAGCAACCACATTTTACCGAAATATAAAGATTCGCGGTGTAACCATATCCGCAAGTTAGAACTTATTGACTAAAGGGTCTTTGTTTCGAGTTAATTACCTTGCATTAGGATTTCCTTTAACAACTTTCTGTCCATATTTCCTCCACCTAAAGCCATCATCAAGGATATCAATTTCACTTGTAGTTTGAACTACAACTCTAGGTTCTTTAACAGTTCTACTAGCGGAGGCACAATAGCCCTCGCTTTCATTATCACCCTTCCTGCAACAAAGAAAAATCACAATTAGTTCCGCTAAATTAAAATGCACTACAAAATTCCACTCTAAAATCGTGAATGACGTATTAGACCTTAAATTGCTTATATCTTACCATCTTTTCGCCTCTGGTACGAGGGTGTTGTCATTTCCTCCAGAATAACTAGTCTTTGATGTTTGTTCAAAATCTTCCTCTACAGAAGCTGAAGAATCTTCTTGTATGGAGACATGATCCATCGCTGATTGATCAGAAATTCCGGAGTTAGTGCATGATGAAGTAGGTTGAGAGTTTGTTCTTCTATTAGACTGAGGCTTAGGGTGGTTATGAGTTCCCTTATATACAATTTCAGTAATTTGTCCATCTAAATCCTTCTCGACTTTTTTCTTCATTGAGCAATTTGGATTCGTGCACTTGTAATAACTACGCGGATTTTCGCTTCCTTTCACTTGTTTCTGTCCATATTTTCTCCAATTGTAACCATCTTCTGATCTCCTTTGTTCTCTAACAGATTGAGATGCATTATTATTGTAGTTATAATAACCAGATCCAGTAACCGAATTACTATGTATTTCTGGTTTGATTGGTACAATTTCTGAGGAATAGCTCTGAGTTGATTGGAATTCAGATTTCGATGCTGTCCTCTCGGATGAAAAATCTGTTTGCTTTGTAGGTTCATTGAATTTCCATATGTCTTGTTTCTTAACTTGTTCCTGATGTTCAAGTATAACAAGTATTTAATTAATTTAGACCAAGCATTATACCACAAAATAGGGTCGGCTACATAGACCAAATTATGCCACAATGTTCTATCGCAAACCATATTTCGGTCCAATAAACTAAACCTTGTTTTACTTTAAGTTGTTGTTGTGATTATTCAACATGATAATCATTATGATGTAGTCTATTGATTATCAAAGCATAGAAACATACATTGAAATATTTTCAACTTTGACTTAAGAATATGCTAGTCAAGTTTTTAGCCTTGTTTGAACTATTCAACAAACCTTTTTTATTTATTTTTTATTTAAACTATTCAACAAACCTTGTTTATACTAAAACAAGAAAAAGAAAACAAAAAGAAAAGTACAAATAAGCAGAAAATAAAAAACTTCATCAAAAACAGTAAACAAGAAACTAACTGACCCCACAAGCCAATAATGTTAGAACAAATAAAGCTATGTTTGGATAAACAGCTTAATTAAGTGTGTTTATAATATAAGTGCTTTTGCATAAGCTAATTTCATAACAGAAGATAAAATAAAGTCAAGCTTTTTCACATAAGCTATAAGTTATGTTTAAAAAATAAGCTGAAAACAGCTTATGAACATGTCATAAACTCCAGAAATAAATCTTAGAAGCTTAATTAATTCAAACAAACCCTAAATAACAAACAAAATGATACTTATGTTAAGTCAAAAACAGTGTTTTCTTACCTGTTGAAACATATTTGTGGAAGATTGAAAAACAGATTCAGGCTTAGTTTGAGTTGGAAAAGAAAAATCAGAGAAATTCTTCTCAACCTTCTTATCACCTTGTTGCTCTTCTTCACCTAAACTGTTCTTGTTCCAGTTGAAGCTTTGGTTAGCAAAAACCTCAGTAGTTGGAGAAGCAAAAACCTAAAACATAAACAAAACACAACAGTTAGAAATGTCATAAAACATGTTATTTTCCTAAACAAAAAAAAAAACAGAAGAGAGTTATAGAAACTTTACATTTGGAGAAGAAAGTAAGAAAGGTGAGATCAAGAAATCAGTAGGACTAAAAGTAGATGAAAATGGTAAATGAAAAGATGGTGAAGATGAAAGAGGTAATGAAGGTGGTTGAACTGATTTGAATTTAGGTCCATCATTAAGTGCAACTTGATTATTATGATTATGATTATGATTATGATTATTATTAGTATTAAGTTCAGAAGTTTCCCAGTTATGATATTGATGATGATCATCCATAGTCATGTTATGATGTTACTGTTTATGTTATGAATGAATGAATATATTTGAGTTGGTCAAAGAAAAGAATTAAAGTCTCATAGTTATGTTATGAAATGAGGTTTGGTTTGGTAATGAAGAATAGGTTATGTAGGTTTGAATATATATGGAGGAAGAATATTGATGTAAGAAGAGGAAACAAAGAGAAAATAATAAGAGGAGAAGTGAATGATTGAAAGATTTAATGTGTTGAAAAACTTGTTGGAGTAGCTAAAGTCTTGGAAGATGTTGTTTCTCAGAAGGTGAAGATTTGTTTGACCGTGGAATAGCCATGCTTGGTCAATGGTCAAAGCTTGTGGATTTGACTAGGCTTAGAGAGAGAGAGAGAGAGAGAGAGAGGGTTTGCAACTTTGCATGATACATGTATAATAATTTGCTTTTTTGATAATTTATTTCTTATTCTAGTACTACTAATGTGGTTTTTATTTTTTACAAAATGGTAGTACTGGTAAAAAAAATTTGTAAATTTATTAACTTTCTATGCTTCTAACCGTTGCTCTTTAAGTATTTTGTTAACTTCAAGTTTTGTTTGGTAAAAATAATAAAGAATAGTAAAAAAAACTAGTTGATAATAGATGAATTTTTTAAAAAAAAGTTAGATTAGTTTATTCACTTCAAGTTTTGTTTGGTAAAAATAATAAAGAATAGTCAACAAACTAGTTGATAATAGATGAATTTTTAAAAAAAAAGTTAGATTAATTTATTCAAATTGACATCAGTGAGAATCGAATTTGAGACTTTGACGAACAATAGTTTGTGGTGTTTGACAAAACTTTAATACTAATGTGTTTTTTTTTACCAAATAGTAGTAATATTGTTAGTAAAATATTTGTTGTAAATTAAACTTCCAAAGTTTTTAAGCTTTGTCATGAGTATTTTTATTTGGCTTAATTGCACTTTTGGACCCCTAACTTTACAAAAGTTGCGGTTACGGACCCCTAACTAATTTAAATACAAAACAAACCCCTATGTTTAGAAATTTTGATAGTTTTGGACCCCAAGTGACTTGTTGACCTGGTCGTTGATGACGTGGCAACCACTTTCCAATTAAAAAAATGGTTGGTTTAATTAAAAACAAAATAAAATAAAAATAAATTCCACGTGGCACCTCACTTATGGGAAAGTAGGTGCCACGTCATCAACGACCAGGTCAACAAGTCACTTGAGGTCCAAAACTATCAAAGTTTCTAAACATAGGGGTTTGTTTTGTATTTAAATTAGTTAGGGGTCCGTAACCGCAACTTTTGTAAAATTAGGGGTCCAAAAGAGCAATTAAGCCTTTTTATTTTTATCAAATTTAGTTGTTTTAAAAATACAATTAAACATATTTTTCTTTGTAGCTTTAAAAAAACCCAATAACATATATTAAATGAGTACTATTTATATTATACTAAATAAACAATGAGGATAAATGAGTCTTTTTTTTTTGGTAACAAAGCTAAAAGAAAACAGCAAAAACAAAAACAGAGAGGAAAAGGGAAAGCCTAAGCTCTAGGGAAGAAGGTTCCCACTGCGTCGGTCCTGATCAAATCTATGAGGGCGCTTGGAGGAGAAGGATGAGCGGAAAAATTCTCATTCGAGGATGCTCCAAATTTAGCCATGAAGTCAGCGCATTGATTTCCTTCTCTGAGACAATGATGAATGGAGAAATTTCTTGTAGACAAGAGGTCTTTAATATCCTGAATTAACACGGCATAAGCATGATACTTGGAAGCATGATCAATAAGGAGTCTTATAGATAGGAGAGAGTCGGAGTAACAAGTCAAATCTTCGATACCCATTTCCACAGCTAGAAGTAAACCACGGTGAATTGCGGTGAGCTCGGCGAACAAGATGTCTGTTGATGTTGGGATGAAACCTGTGTATCCTGAGAGATAGTACCCTGCTGAATTTCGAATAACACCTCCATAACCAGCTCGAATTGGCACTCCGAGACAGCTACCGTCCACGTTTAGCACATGACAATTGTGATTAAGCCTATTCCAACGAACCATCCTCTCTTGGTGATGGGCAATCACGGCCTTGAAGCTGTTTTTGATATTATCTGTTGTGTTCTAAATTTGAAAGCTAAGCTGAGTGAGAGACCATGTTTCATTACTAAGACACATCATATTTCGGTGCCTCCAAGCCCACCACAAGCCGACAAAGAAAGTGGAGGAATGAGGTCTATTTGCGCCATTTTTTATCCAATCGTGCGCACTGCTATTAGCAAAAAAATCCTGAGAAGTGAACCCGAATTTATGCCAAATGGTAGAAGAATACCTACAATCACGAACGCAATGCATGAGAGTTTCCTCGGTTTCCCCACATCTGGAACAGATAGCTGAAGGAGCAATGTGACGGTGATGGAGCAGCGATAGAGTTGGGACAGCATTGTGACATGCGAGCCAAACTAGAAGCTTGAATTTTTCTGGAATTTTCAACTTCCAGATCCAAGACCAAGATAAATGAGGATTTGTATTGCTAGAAGGTTCCAAGTTGTCAATAAGCCAAGAATACCCACTTTTAGTTGTGTAGACTCCATTTCTATTGTGACTCCAAATGAAAGTATCTTCAACCAACTCATTGAAACTTATATGAGTGTTGTTTATGGAATCTGCAATTGCTTGGGGGAGGTTGGTGTAGAGAGACTGGGTGTGTTGCCCACTTGAAGTGAGAACATCTTTAACTGAGAGGTGAACATCATGTATGTCAATTACAGGGACCTGAGAACCAAGAAAACCATGAGAGCTCCAGTTGTGGAACCAAAAAGAGGAGGATCCTGAACCAGCACGTCAAAGATATCCATTTTGAAGAATATTTTTGGCTTTAATTATGGAGGACCAAGAAGGAGAATTGATGCTGTTAGTGATGGCATTAAGGGTGTTCGGCCCCGAAGTATACTTGCTAGAGAGGAGGTTAACCCAAAGTTTGTTTGTTGATTGAACCATGTCCCAGACAAGTTTTCCAAGAAGACAAGTATTGGCATCTCTAGTTGTTCGAATACCCAGCCCACCTAAATGCTTCGGGCTAGTGACCTTCCTCCAATTCACTAGATGGATTCCTTTGTTATTTGTGCCTTTCCAGATGAAATTTCAAGTTGTTTGATCAATACAATCACAAACATTCTAGGGAAGCCAATTTATCTGCATGTAGTAAGTAGGAATGGAGGATAAAACAGATGTTGCAAGAGTCAATCTACATGTTCTGTTTAAGAGCCTATTCTTCCAAGATGCCAGTCGAGTTTTCATTTTTTCAATTATAAAATTGAAATTACTTCTTTTGGGTCGGCCTTGAAGCATAGGGAAACCCAAGTACTTTCTAAGAGATGTTGTGCTTTGAATTCCAGAGATAGCGGTGAGATTGGTGATTTTTCCATGAGGTGTACCTGAAGAATAGTAAGCTCGTGATTTTGAAATATTAATTTTCAAAACTGATACCCTGCTGAATCTCTCAAAAAGATTGTGAATGAAGTGAAACTGAGAGCTCTTAGCCTTAGTGAAGAGAAGCACACCGTCTGCAAAGAGAAGGTGAGATAACCGAGGCCCCCTATTTGTGATTTGAATCGGATCCCAACTCCCTTGGTGTACGGCAGTATTGATAGCAACAAAGAGCTTTTCCATGCAAAGAATGAAGAGATAAGGGGATAGTGGGTCACCTTGTCTGAGACCATGAGTGGGCTTGAAGGAAGGCATTTTGTTACCGTTCCATAAAATAGAGTAGCTAGATGAAGATACACAATGCATGATGAACTTGATTGTGATGTCTGGGAAACCAAAATCATGGAGGCAAGAACTAAGGAAATCCCAATTTACATTGCAAATGCTTTCTCCAGGTCAAGCTTGAAAGCTACAAAACCTTTCTTCCTCTTGGATCTTCTCATGAGTCTATACATACATGTCTACATTTATTATTTTTTCAATACATGCGCTAAAAATTTAATTTTGTTATTGCTTCGTGAAAGTTAATTTATATATTTTCTATTAAATTAAGAACTTTTAAAAATTAGTAGAAAAGTAAAAAAAAATAAAAAATGCGAGAAACTAATGTCTCTAGAATTGAAACCCCATAGCATCAACTAAACATATACCATATATAGGAGAGGGACGAGTATTGAAGATCATTGGTTCATGAGAGATCAAAGCACTAAATTTAGCATGACAATCAAGACTTAAATTTTCTTTACGCAACATGTGAGCATGCCATTTTTATAGAAAGCATGTATCAATTGTGGTCTGATTGAGGATCATATTAACGAGTAGAAGGCAGGTTCTCATTAATAAAATGCAATGTAATTTGGTAATCATACTCATAAATCATGTTCATATAGTCATGATCATAAGCAATATATAAGCAACATGTGATTTCAGCATGTGTTGAAGGTAAAACCACAACTCCCTACAAACCTAATGATCTAGCCATTTTAAAGAATTTTTTAGTAGGCCACCAAAATTAAACTTCATTGGATTACCAATAGAACTCTCATCATTGTTCACCATAATCACATTCTTTGGAAAGGTTGTCAAGAAGCCAATCTAGGGCTTGAGGTGCTATTAGAGTTTTGAGCAAGCAATGCTCAACACTTAGATAAAGTGTCTCTCATCTCAATGACATAATTTAGACTCTTCAAATATGATCTTTCCACAGCGAGATTTCCCTAATATACAAAGTTGACTCCATATATAAACCAATATAATGGGTCTATGTGAGTGCGTAGAGTATGCTTAAAACTTCGTCTCCTAACACATAAAACACTATAGTTGGAATCGAGCTATATGATGAACATGCTTGCACCATCTCTAACCCATGCTCATGTTCACCAAGTCGTTGAATCATATAAAATGCAAGCTCAATTTTCCCTTTTTGAATGACTACAGACAATTTAAATCAGGTAGTAGGATAAAGTTTTTTTTTTTGTTTGAAAAAACTCAACGGTGAAACACACACACACACAATAAATTTAAAAAAATGGGTGTTCGAATAAAGGCTCCAACATATCAAATCTCTTTGCATCTAAAATGTATCTATAAGATAGTTTTTATAACGGTAAACCTCTGAAAAATTACTATCTAGTCAAAAGCCATTTATTGGTGCTTCTCTGGTTGTTTTCATTTTTTTGACGGGGACAATTGCTTATTTTAATGCACATATTAATAAAATCGTTATATTTTAGTTAAATATAAAATAAGTATTGCCGTTTTATCATTGGTAGTAGACATACAGATTAATGATATAATCGATAATATAATACAAATAAAATATCACAAGCCTTATTAACACAAATGGGTTCTATGGTGTAGTGGTTAGCACTCTGGACTTTGAATCCAGCGACCTGGGTTCGACTCCCGGTAGGACCTATTATTCTTTTTAATTATTTCGTGAATAAAAAAGTTTAAAAATATTATATTTTACTGTGAATAAAAAACAGCTTAAAATATAATCCCTCAAAGAAAAAAAAGTTATAATATAAATAAACATGGTTTGTTGTCTGGAATGATATTTTTTTTGCTGTAACCAAAAAAGTAATGGAAATCATTGTGCCTATAAGGCTATAACCATAGAAAAACATAGTACCCTTGATGTAGAGGTGACACTAAGACAGTAACACATGCACAGGAAAAAGCATGGAAGCAATCCATTTGTGGTAATTAAAAGTACAGATAATGAATTAAGTAGAAAGTAGAATTTCAGATGGAAGAGAATAGAAAGTTTATATTATAGTGAGAGAATAATCTTCACAAATTCCACACTTTCTCCCTTACCACATTCAGTTATGTACTCTCCCATGCTCAATCCAAAGGCACCTTTGTGATTTGTCTGTTACAACTGACTTTGCTATAGAGTGTGTTGTAAATATAACGTAAATGTATAATAAACAAAAAAATTAGTTAATGTAACATTGTAATATGAAAGTTAGCCATATAAATAAAAAACACAATTTATGTAAAAAAAATCGATAACTTTTTACTTCTGGCCAAATTCAGAATGCCCATGTTACATCAATATCCACAATCTTAGAAATGCGAAAAGAAAAAGACTACAAATATTGCTACAATTTCAACTAGGAAACCAAAACATGGATATGGTTGAAACATTTAATTAATTAATTGTTCAACCATAGCCATGTGGCTCTGCTAGTTCTTGCATTTATCATGAGTGGGAGGTGCAACCCATTCTATGTTGGTAGCGGTAGGGTTTTGTGGTGGTGATTTTCCTAGAATTCACTTGAGGGATGGGTGGGGGGGTCTTTTGCCTCTTTCCTTCCCGGTCTGCTTCCTCGGTTGTTCTTTTGCTTTTGCTTCTTTTGCAGGTGTTTTGTCGGTGTGTTGTTGTTGCCTTTCGGTTTCGGCTTCTTTTGGTGTTGTTATCTTTCGGTATGTTTTTTAGGAGTTCTTTTGGAGGTGCACTTAGGTGTTGGCTCCTGCTCTCTTGTTGGGATGAGGTTATTTTTATCCGGTTTTTTGAGCGTCTTTTGTTTCGTAATATATATATATATATATATATATATATATATATATATATATATATAGTGGTGGAGTCAAGAATTTTATAGAGCGTGGACCAAAATTATAAAGACAGAAATTCTTGTGCACACGTGTCTGAAAATATTGAGTTTGTCCAATTTTTTTTATTTTAAGCGAGTTATTGGGTTATTGGGTTAAGGCAAATATATTGAAAATATCGATTATGATGGCTCCGCCTCTGTGTATATATATATATTGCCATTCAAAAAAAACATAGCCACGTGCTTCCCACATGCATAAGAAGAGGTTAACATAATTCACTAATTCAGTGTTTTTACTGCAAAATTCAGCGTTGGTTTTGTTACCCGACATATGCAATCGGATGCAGCCAATCCTCTGAAACTATGGTGAAGATCTGCAGCCTGCAGGCCTCAGCTGAAATAATGAATATCACTAGAAGCTTTACAGTAATTAGATAAGATTATTTGTAAATTTTAATCATGGTGTTTTATAGAATTAATTTGAGAATTTTTAATTTAAATAAAAGATACATCCCTCCCCCAATTTTGTAAAAAAAATAAAAAAAATCCCTCTCCCAATTACCATCTACACAACCACCCTCTCCTGATATTTTATATTCTCCCTACAAATTGTTTTCCTCCCATTCGACTTCTAAGTCACTCACTCCGTGTTATAATTTGTGTCTTTTTAGCAAAAGAATTCTGTCTTAAAATAAAAGTTGTTTCACCTTTTCAATAATGCAATATAAACTAATTTAATTTGTTCCCGTAAATTTAATTCAATTGATAGGAACATTGCATATAATATGCAGAGGTCGGAGTTTGAATCCCGAACACATTACTTCACCAAAAAATCTAATTTAATTACATTTATAATCATTAAACTCAACTATATATTTATGACAATTGATAATAACCAATAGTTAACGGACAATTTTATATAATCGTTACATTTATTCATTCATTTTATATAATAGTTAACGGACAATTTTATATAATCGTTACATTTATTCATTCATTTATTTTCTTAATCCATGCGAAATAAGCTTAAACATTTATTTTGGGATAAAAGGAATACTTTTTTAAGAATAAAATATAAGCAAATGAGATAGTTGAAAAATTGATGTATATAGGTTAATTTTTATTTTGAAGAAGTTAAATTATTTCACCTAAATTGACTGAGGAAGAATCGAACCTCATAATTGAGGAGGACTCTAAAGTCCCAAACCAACAATTAGGCATAGCAACAAAACCCGTACTCACGATTACCCGCTCAAATCAAACCCAATTTGACGGATTGAGTTTGGGTTTTCCCCGATTTCTAAACACGGGTAACGTGTATATAGGTACCCACCCTGAACCCATATTCAAACTCTTCCCGAATGTAGAAAATTACTGATGTTGATATACCATGTTCTTTGGTTTGATAATTGTCATGTTATAAAAACTACAATTGATATTTAAATGAGTAACTAAATCATTCGGTCTAACAAATATTAAAGTGCACATATTGTTAGATAACGTATCACAACATTGCTCTTGTGGTTGTAAAAAAAAACTTCTATTTTTTTATTAAAAAATGTTTTTCAATGCGAGGATGGGATGATGCGGGGATACCCAAACCCGTCGGGAACGAGGATAAGATTCAATTTCTCATCCGTCCCCACCCCGCCTCATTCCATGCCTACCAACAATACATTGTTTTATTATGGCCCACAATATCTTGCTTCTTTATAGGGAGGTCAATACCTTTCATCTTCCAGAACCTTAGTTTGATCTTGATAGATACTCTCTTCGTCCTAAATTATATGACGCATTAGTCATTTAACAAGTATTTAAATATACAATTAGTTTTGTACAGTAAAAAGATATTAAAGATTGTTTTACAAAATTGTCCTTCGTAATGTTATGTGAAAGATAAATGGAAAAATTAAAAGAAAAAAGAGTAATAAATAGTTAATGATTTAACAAGAAAAGTATGTATTAAGAAGTCACATTCCAATTTTTTTATTATTATTATTATACATTTTTTTGGTTTAAAAAAAGATTTAACAAGAAAAGTGACATTTATGATTCATTGGTATTGTAAAACGACATATAATTTGGGACAATTTTTTTTCTTTTCAAAATGACATAATTTGAGAGGGAGAGTATTTGATAGGCCACAAGTACACAATTATATCGCGTAATAAAAACATTGTTTCCACCAAGACTTTGTATTGAGTGCCGATCTATTTTTATAAAATATTGATTATGGTTTATATAATATTGATTCTTATAAAATATAATGAGAAATATTAACTTATGTCCTTAAGGTACAAGTTAATGAGTTAAAGTAAAAATATTGAGTTGATGAATGCAATTGAATTTAATTTTTTACTTTTGATTAATTGAATGCACGAAATTTAAAAGAATGTTTTAATTTTGGGTTTTGTTAACAGGTGCACTTAAGGCAGAAGTTAAGATGACTCATCTCAAAAATAATTGTTTTTGTTTTTGCAATTATTTGTTATCTTATTGAGGGGCTGTGATTGACTGCAGTCATAAAAATGATGTGACACAGTCAAACCAAACATAACCATCTGATCTAATCAACCGTTAGGATTCGACTTCTCTAGTTTTTCCTGGCCTTTGTTGCGTATAGGCTTTGTAACTTTGTATACTGTAATAGTTCAGCAGCTTAACAAGAATCAAAAGGCTTGTTTGCAATGTTATAATCAAGGTTTTAATAGCGTTTTGTCACGTCGTAACAATTTTTGTCATAGCTGTGTATGTGATTTTTGTTCACAATGTTAAAACGGTATCAGACACTACCTATACCTTTTTGTCACAAGCATTGTCGCAATAAAGGACCTTTATTTAAAACCTTAGTTGTAACATTGTCATTTAAGCTTATGTATGTAGTATGTGGGTTATGAAGTTCAGTTTCATATAACATTTGGATAATTAAAATGAAAATTATGATCATAAGAATAAATAAATGAAAAGCCAAGGAAGTGTAAAAGGACACAGAACACATGTAATAAGTTTATAGAATTCGAAGTCTTGTAACTTGTTACAAAAATCAACGGTCATTGAATAAGCAGTGCTACAAAATTACACATTCTTCTAGCTGCACAAAATGATTATATCTTCTCATTTTTCGAAACATCAGTAACTCATTCTTGTTCATAATGATGAGTGATCACAAATCATTACAATCTACAAATATGTAAATATTTTTGTTCATAATGATGAGTGATCACAAATCATTGGCCTTTAAACTCTGATCACAAATTTCTCATTCTTTACACTAAGTGCAATTCTTGCTTCGCTACTAGTTCTTGTTTCAGTCCTAGGGTTCTTAACTGAATATCTCTTGTTCGATGAACCTCCTTACAACAAATAAACAAACCTGCACGATCTAATGGGTCTGACTCCCTTTCTGTTAAAGTATTGTTTTCTAACTCCAAAACCAATTTTTTTTCCATAATCAAACCAAAATCCCCAGGCTTCATCTGCATTGTCAAATTCCATACCAACAAGTAGTGTAGGAAGAGTATATATAGTACCTGTATCTCTATAACTATCAACTAACCCTAGTTACTTCTCTAACTAACTATGATTAGAAAACGGTCACAACGAGTTAACTTGCACTGCAAGTTAACTAACTAACTTTTGTCTACACTAACTTTGTCAAGCACTGTCTACTAGAGTGATAATGGAAAACTATGTCAATCACATTCCAAATTTTTTTATTTCATGTTAATAATATTGCATTATGACAAAAAAAAAAGGTATGTGAATTGAGCTCTGATGATTTTGTAGGGTATAGTAGAATTGAAAATTCAAGCATGGTTTCTTTTTAGTAGTACTGGATCACTATGGAATACCTTGAGTCATTGGTACTGCTAGTAACTAAAGTGGAACTGTATATGGGCTATGAATATGGTAAAGGCCAAAGGTTAAAGGATATTCTTAGTTATAGTTTGATAATAGTAATGTGTTTTAGTTTCGTTATAATACAACTCGACACTACTCTGAATTATAATACCGAAATCTTGGCATTTTTGTTGCTTTAGTTTCGTTAAATTGTTTGCAGGTTCTATAGAATACAACTCTTTGTTTGTTGCAATGATGAATTGATATATGACAAATGATAAATATTTTAAGGCAAACCAAAGTAGACAACAAATATATTTCATCATCAAATCCTAGCTTTCATATAAGAACCAATTTCTTTTATCATCAATGCAGTGCACAAAAATGAATGGATGTTGTTTCATCTTATTGAAATACAGAGAGCCCCAAAAATTAACAAGAGAAAAAACTTTCCTTAAGCACAAACGTTACTCCTTACTTTCAATTATCTAATCTACTATCTCACCAAGTGCTTTAGATTTCTTCAATGATTTCAGCTCATCAATCAACTGAATCAAGTTGTTGTACGAGTGTCCACCTTCTTCTATAGTCCTCTTTGCAGCATCACCTAGCTTTTTCGCTATCATCCTCATTTCTTTGCTCTCTTGGCCGCTTCCCATCAAAATCTCTACAGCCTTCGCTATCTCTTCCATTCTCACCACTTCCTCCGCATTAATGTCATTCCATAACTTAGCTTCTTTTGCTCCTACCGGGACTCCTATCTTCAAAACATCTACAAGAAACTTCTCATTGTAAAATTGCTCAGCATACACCGGCCACGTGATCCTTGGCAAACCAGGATTCAAGCTTTCAAGAATCGAGTTCCAACCACAGTGAGTCACAATTCCACCTGTTGCAGGGTGATCCAATATCAGAAGTTGTGGTGCCCAGTCCCATATGATATATCCCTTTTTGGTTTTTTCAACCTTTCCTCAAATTCTTGCAGGAAACCTTCTTCATCCTCATCTCTATCGTATTTTCGTACGACCCAAATAAAATTATGACCTGAATTTTCGAGCCCATGTGCAATTTCTACAAGCTGAGCATGAGGAAGCCTAGTGAGGCTGCCAAAACTTACATACAATACAGAATTATTATGCTTTGAGTTAAGCCAATTCAGCAATTCTGTCTCATTTCCTAAGTTCTTCTCCTTGTGTCCCCTATCGGCCTTTCTTTCATCATCCTTGTTAGCCCAGGCTGAAACTGGTCCGACACTCCATGATTTGATTCCGATTGTAGTCTTACTAAGTTTCTCATAATCACTTTCAAGTTCATGAAAACTGTTGTATAGTGACCCATAGCTTCTTTCCGCTGATTCATACATTGGTTCAAAAAAGGCCGTGGTAGCAATGTTTTCCCTTTCCCAATCACAAAGTTGCAGACGGGTCATCTCAATGGTATGAGGTAAACACGGAATTGTAAATTTCTGCATATCAGAAACTAAATTATAATGGGGTTTATATTTTCGAACAAAATAAATTGCACAATCGGAGAAGCAGCTGATTCCACAGTCCAAGGATACTTCATATCTGTGACTATACAATCTGGTTGAAGTTCATTAAACAGAACTTGAATAGAATCTTTGAGCATCCATACTCCACGAGTGACTTTACTAAGCATTTCACGTGAAGTGGCATCGTTCGAGTTTTCAATACCATCAGGGAGACCAACTTGAGCTGAAGGGAAGTGAAGAAGTTGAGTTTTGATGGAGTATCCTAAATTAACGTCACTATCTATTGATTTTTGGAACCTTGAAGCATTGGCATGTGTAGTGATGATGGTAACATTAACACCATGTTTAGCAAATAGTCTTGCAGTGTCAATCATAGGGTTCATATGGCCAGCAGATGGATAGATATGGAAGAAAAACAACATGAAGTTTGTTATGGGATTGTTGAGCCTCCATTGTTGCTTGGTTCTATTACTAGGAGAATTGATGTTTAAGGTAGGTACAATTGAAGACATGACCGACTTATATATATATAATAAGCATTTGGTATCAGCCGCTTTCCTTCCTATTAAAAAAATATATATTAAAACTTTATGACCTATACTAAAATTAGAGTAGCTTTATTTTGTCCAAAAACTGCTGAATCGTTTTTCAAATTACCCATACACACCGAGAACTATATGAAATGCAAAATAGAAGGCCGCAGTGAACAATCTGCTGAATGACCAAAGTGAATAAAATGATCTAAAATACTCAAAGGATGAATCAAACCGAAGCCACGGTCAAATAAAGTACCAAATAGCTCTGAAAAAGATACACTCTATAAAAAAATGGTTTGTCGTCTAAAAAATGCCACAACCACTCACACATAGCCTTGATTCGTGATTAATAATTTCCCTTCGAAATAAACTATCTTTGATAGGAATTCGATTTCGAAAAAGACTCCATACAAGTAATAAGACCTTTAGAAGAATCTCCATATGCCAACTCACCTCCGAAACAAGTGAAAGAGCTCTCGGTTGCGTGGAAGAAAGTAACTGATAAGCTCCGCTGACTATATAACCAACAACAAGGTCTAACTGTCATTGCCATTGATCCAGATTGTCAACATGTAGAGTAATGTTATGAAGTAAAGTCCTACACTCTCCTAGCAACTATTCCTCCTACACAAACAACCTTCACCTCTAATTTCAAGTCTATCTTCCCTCATCCCAACCCAATGCAAACATATCTGTCATCGACCTCCATTGATTCCCAGTCAACTAAAAAAGCCTCCCAAACATTTATCTCAAAGGAATACCCCCTAACCAAGAGTCAGACCAGTAAAAGGAGTCAACCCCATTACCAACCTTCCTCCATAAATTGTCTTCACACCAACTACCCACACTTAAACCAACGACATACGAATCCTCACCATATCCTTCCACCACGCCGATCCACGAATCCTCACCATATCCTTCCACTACGCTGACCCCTCCTTGCCACCTTTCTTCAGGCGTCACCCTCCTGATAATATCTAGCCCGCAACACTCTGTACCACATGCCCCTCTATCCACCATAAACCTCCTACACTATTTTCCTATCATAGCTAGATTAAATTCCATCATCCACTTAACCCCCAAACCGCCCACCTCCTCATCCCAACAAATAGACTCTCAATTAATCCATGAAATTTTCCTATGTATCCCCTAAAAAAACATTTAAATAAAGATTGAATGGAAGATATAATATTTGCGGGAGCCTTGAAGAAGAAAACAAAGGAGACCGAAAGAGAAGACATGATCGACTTTAAAAAAACAATCTAACCACTCAAAGATAACTTCCTTCTTTTCCAATCCAACAATTTAGATTTAACACAATTTAATAAAGGGTCCTAAAAGTTAAAGCGTCGTGCGTCCCCACATATAAGGAGACCCAATTACCAAAAAGGCAACCTTCCAATTTTACAATTTTGTACTAGATCTAATATGTGATTTACTTAATCCCAAAGTAATTGTTCCCAAAATTTCTAACTTATTAGTTGTGAATTTTCTCTATAAATAGAGAGCTCGCATAGTGCATTCCATACAACAAAGAGTTCTAATATGTGTTAACGAGTTATTCTCTCATCATCTCCTTTTTTTGTCCCTTCGGAATTAAGAGTGTTCTTAAGATCTTAGTCTCTATTCGGTATAATGTCCCCTCGGAATTAAGAATGGTATTAAGAGCATAACTCTTTCAATAATTTATGTCCTATCGGAATAAATAATAATTTAAGATCACAGTCCCTTTTTGGTATAATGAGAATGATCTTAAAAACATATTCTTCTTCAATTCTTGGAGAAGTTAGACGTTAGAATGGTGGTAACACAGTGGTCATAGTACCATAGTTAGAGTAGTGGTAACACTATATTTGAGTGGTCTCAACACCATAATAGAGTGGTTACAGTACCATATTGATTTCAGTATTAAAAGAGTGGTCTTAATACCATATTGGAGGTGTAATTCTCGAACGAATCTCTAAAGTGCAATAGTTAACCGCACGGTTGTAGCTGGACTTGTGTTATCCTAGGGCGTGGTAGATAGTCTGCCTTGCACAATTTTGGACAGGGCCACGAAATGTTATAAAGAGAGCAACATAGTCATGACTTAACTTAGTACTACTTTCAAAATAAAATTTGAAAAACCAAAATACAACAATTTAAAAATCCAAAAACAACAATATCATTGCAGTGCTCAAGAATGATTGGATGTTGTTTCATATTATTGAAACCAACTATTTAATCTGCTATCAAACTAAGTGATTTAGATTTCTTCAATGATTTCAGCTCATTAATTAACTGAATCAAGTTGTTGTAAGAGTGTCCACCTTTCTCTATAGTCTTCTTGGCAGCGTCACCAAGCTTTTTAGCTTTCATCCTCATTTCTTTGCTTTCTTGGCAACTTCCCATCAAAATCTCTATAGCCTTCGCTATCTCTTCCATATTTTTCAAAATATTATCAATATTGACTTATGAATGCCGTATCCAGTATGCATGTCTATTTTAGTGTTTAATAGTGAATTATTGGATCACCGGAAGCTAGGGAAGATTTACAATTTTACACTTTACAACCATTGTTGCATTAAAAGAAACAATGACATTCTCAAGGACGGCTCTCTGCAAGTGCATCAAGGCCCTTGGCGCATGGACTGAAACTTAGAGGGGCCTTAAAATTTGAAAAAAGCGAGAATTTTTTTTTATATCTACGGTCAAAATCAATCCCTAAATGTCCTTTTTTTGGTATGTAAAAGTCTAAAAAACAGCAACTTTGCTGTCAATTATGCAATATCAATCGGTATGTAAAAGTCTAATACGACGAGATGAATAAAAGTATTACAGGGCTAACCTAAGTAGGAAAAAAAAATTAATTCATCATGATATTGTTGGAAAATGACTCAAAAATGTGCATCTTGGAAAGGGAAGGGGAGTGTGCTCGCGATTTTCGGGTATCAAAATCATTGATCGGATTTGAACCTTTAATCATTGAACTTTCAACTTTTATTCGTGGGAAGGGAAAAAGTGAGTAAAAACCCTTATGAGACCTTGGATTTGGAGGTTGGTTTCGATTGGGGAAGGTGTTAGGCACCCGAACCGACTATGGTATCCCATAGGAACCTTCTACCTATTCTCTAATCTTGCGCTAAATTAATTTTACTTATCAAAAGAGTTTAAAAATTAAAGTGAAAGAAAGGAGAAAGATGCAGCATGTTTTTGGTTATTTTTATTGATTTGGAAGGGTCGAAACCCTTTGCCTACTTACCCAAATAAATCGGGATCAAAATCAAGTAGTTCGGCTAAAGAACTTATTTGATGAGTTGAATTGATTTTAACATTTTTGAAAAAAAGATTTTAAGAAGAGATGAGAGGCCTCAAGGCATGAGAAGAAAATACGATGAAGTTGGTTACTTTTAATTGCACGAAATCCATGTCTAATGTGGATATTAAATTAATTAACATTTGATTAAGGAAAATAAAAGAAAAGACACTTGGATTACATACCAAGGTTTACTTAAAAGAAATTTGAATTTGATTTTTTTGGATTTTTTTGAAGGAAAATATTTTTCTAAACTAAAGATGAAATCGCGTAACGGCGAAAAAAATAAAATAGCGTAAAGCGATAAATAAAGTGGAGTGTCGGTGCGCGTGTCAGTGCGTGTGCCGGTTACATATTACATACCCTAAATACATTCTATGGTCTCAAAAGGAAAAAATGCGCGAAAATAAATTACATCAATTCCCTAATTACACACTAAGTATGATAAATAAATACATAACAAGAAATTAAAAGATGCGTGAGATGCAAAACGAAATATACCGAAACATTAAGCATAAAGAGAACACCACATACTAGAATAACTACCAAATAAAATGCACGACATTAAGCATATTTAAAAAAGTATGAAACGCAAATTTTCGAAAAAAAGAAATATTAGTTAGAAAAATGCATGAGTTTGAAATTAAATTAATAGGTAATCTATACAATGCATGATACTTGAAATGCTAATTAAACAAAATGCATACGATAGGAATTAAACCATAATCAAATAATAAATGCATAATAATTAAAACATTAGACCAAAGTAGAAAAAAATATGAAATGTTACTTCATGGCCTAAAATGAACTAAAACATAATAGATAAAATTTAAATAAACAAATGAAAAAAAAGTCTGATATGAAGATTAAGACACTAATAAAAATGCATGAAATATAATCTAAATCTTATGTGAATTAATTAAAAAGATAAATGCATGAAATTGGAAAAAAAAACAAAAATTACTACAAAAATGCAGGGGGTGCAGTAGCAGATAGGGGGTACAAACAGCAAAATAGTAGTAACAATGGGCTGGGCATGGATCACAAGAGTTGGGGCGGGTACTGGGTCAACCCATGGGTGACCCGCCCCAACTCATTAATGAGTATAAAACATTTTTTAAGGGCTCTTTCTTTCATTTTTTCAAAACTTCATCTCTCTAAAAAAAACACAACACCCAAATGAGCTCTCCCTTCTCTCTAGAAGGGGGCTCGCCGGAGAAGAGAAGGAAGGCGGCCGGAAAAGGCTCCGGCGCGGTGGTCGGCCGGAGAGCCGCCGCGCCGGAGCGGTTTAATGCCTTTTTTTTAAAAAATTTTTAACACCAATCTCTTCCTTTTCTTTTTCTAAACACAAATCCACCTTCAAAAATCCCAAATCAACTTTCAAACAACCTAGATCTAGCATTTAAGTCCACAAATAAACACACAAAAAAAAGTCATAAAAATAAACCTTACTTGTTGTTCTTCTTTCGGCTTCCGTTTTGGTCCCCTCCGGTTCGGTTTTGTTCCTTTCACGTGTTGATTCACGTTTTCTTCTTCTTGTGTTTTCTTCCTCTTTTTCCTTGCGTTTTTGCTCCTCTTTTTCCTTGCGTTGTTTGGTTCGGATTTGCCTTGTTTGGTTCGGATTTGGTCGAACTTTGAGTTTTGGTGGTGTTTAAAGGTTGGCCGAAAAATGAGTTTCGGTGGTGTTTAGAGGTTGGCCGAAAATGGGTTTTGGTGGTGTTTAGAGGTTGGCCGAAAATGGAGTTTTGTGTTGGTGTTGGTGGTTGGCCGAAAATGGAGTTTTGTGTTGGTGTTGGTGGTTGGCCGAAAATGGGTTTTGTGTTGGTGTTGGTGATTTTTGAGTTTCAAAGTTCATGAAGTTCATGTGATGTTCTTCATGTTCTTGAGTATTTGTGAGTTTTGATCCAAAATTTTGGAAAGAAAAAAAAAAGTTTTGTGTTTTTCGATGATTTTTGACTGATTGTGACTTTTCTGACTGATTCTGACCCTTGGGGACCATTCTGACGCGTGAACAGTACTTTTATAGTACTGTTCACTGATACACTGACAATGACAAAAATACCCCTGCAGTTTATTGGAGAAAAAGTTGGACAGGACCAATGATAAATTGACAAGTGGACTAAAATGACTTAAAAAAAATAAAATCTGATAAATAAATAACAATAAATAAATAAATGAAAAAAAAGAAATAACTAAATAAATAAATAAATAATTAAAACGAAAATTAAATAATAAAAATAAAAAAAATGTCCCGTCGGAACCAAAAAATGAGGTATTTTAAAATACCTCTCTGCCGAAATTTCGTCTGATACGACTGAGATACGCGGCTATTTTACGCTAAATAAAACAATAAAACGACGACGTGAATAAAATGAACTTTAAAACGCAAACGTTACGCTACACTAAAAAAATACGCACGAAACGCGAGTAAAAATTACGAAATTAATACGCGAGCGACATTAAAAATAAACGACGAACGAAAAATAAATGCGACCACAAATATGAATAAAAACATATATTACGGGAATTAGCGCGCGAACGGACGACTGAAAAACGATCAACGTACGAATAAATAAAAATAAATTGGTCAAAAATTAGGGTATAACAGGGAGGATCAGACTCCAGTACCTGATGAGAGTGGAGGCCAAGAAATAATTGATCCTGACTATCAGCTAGCAAGAGATAGGGAAATGAGACAAATTAATCCATATGTTAGATACGGTTATGCTGACCTCATATGTTATGCTTTGAATGCAGCTGAAGAAGTGCAAGACTCGAAACCAAAGAACTTCAGAGAAGCATTAGAAAGCAAGGATTGGTTGAAGGCAATGAATGAGGAAATGCTTTCATTGGAAAAGAACAAAACTTGGAAACTTGTTTCATTACCTAAGAATCAAAGGCAGTGGGAAGCAAGTGGGTGTTTAAGAAGAAAGAAGGTATACCAGGGGTCGAAGCACCAAGATATAAGGCAAGACTTGTGGCAAAGGGTTTTACTTAGGTGGAAGGGATTGATTACAATGAAATCTTTTCACCGGTGGTAAAACATTGTTCTATAAGGGTACTTATGGCAATTGTTAACATGTATGATCTTGAGTTAGAACAGATGGATGTGAAGACCGCATTTCTACATGGAGAGTTGGAAGAAACTATCTATATGCAACAACCAGAAGGTTTCGTAGAAGATAATACAAAAGTGTGTTTGTTGAAGAAATCTTTGTATGGGTTGAAGCAAAGTCCAAGGCAGTGGTATCGTCGGTTTGATGAGTTCCTAGTGAAAACTGGTTTTGTGAGAAGCAACTATGACAGTTGTGTTTACATGATGAGAAGGAATGAGAAAGTCATTCTCTACCTTCTCCTTTATGTAGATGATATTCTTATGGCAAGTTCTGACAGACAAGAGATTCAGAAGCTCAAGAAAAGATTGAATGAAGAATTTGAGATGAAGGATCTTGGTAATGCAAAGAGGATACTTGGTATGAATATCATGAGAGACTGAAACAAAAGTGAGTTGTTCTTATCTCAGCATGGGTACTTGAGGAAAATGGTGGAGCGATTCAAGATGAAAGAATCTAAGGTCGTTGGCACTCCTCTTGGACATCACACAAAGTTGTCAATAAAACAGTGTCCTTAATCCGATGAAGAGAAAAGCAAGATGGAGGGTACTCCTTATGCAAGTGGGGTTGTAAGCATCATGTATGATATGGTTTGTAGTAGACCGGACTTATCGTATGCAATAAGAGTCATAAGTCGGTTTATGGCAAATCCGGGTCAAGTGCACTGACAAGCTTTGAAGTGGGTTCTGAGATACTTGAATGAGACTTTGAAAGGTGGTCTGAAGTATACAAGGTCACAACTAGGAAGGGATGCTTTGGAGGGATATGTGGATGCGGACTATGTAGGTAATGCAGACACTAGAAAATCTTTGTCAGGATTTGTGTTTACATTGTTCGGTACAACAGTAACTTGGAAGGCAAATCAACAATCAGTTGTAGCTCTTTCAACAACTCAAGCAGAGTACATTGTCCTTGTTGAAGGGGTCAAGGAAGCCATATGGTTGAAATGTATGATTGGAGAAATGGGGATTAGTCAAGGGGGTGTGAAGATACATTGTGATAGCCAAAGTGCCATTCATTTGGCAAATCATCAGGTATATCACGAAAGAACAAAGCACATTGACATTTGTTTGCACTTTGTTAGAAACATGATTGAGACTAAGGAGATCATGGTGGAGAAAGTGGCATCAAATGTATGATTGGAGAAATGGGGATTAGTCAAGGGGGTGTGAAGATATATTGTGATAGCCAAAGTGCCATTCATTTGGCAAATCATCAGGTATATCACGAAAGAACAAAGCACATTGACATTTGTTTGCACTTTGTTAGAAACATGATTGAGACTAAGGAGATCATGGTGGAGAAAGTGGCATCAGAAGAAAATCCAGCAGACATGTTCACCAAATCATTACCGAGATCAAGATTCAAGCATTGCTTGGACTTGATTAACTTCATTGAAGCATAGATGAAGGTTGGAGAGAGCAGCATGGTGGTTGATGATGGTTAAATTGACATCATCACTATTTTAGAGTCAAGGTGGAGAATTGTTGGAAAATGACTTAAAAATGTGCATCCTGGAAATGTCAAATTCGGGGCCCGAATGGAGCAGTTCGGGGCCCGAATTGTGCATGCAGAAGGAGCCTTTTGGCTCGGAAAAAATCGGCGCCTGAACAGGAGAGTTCGGCGCGCGAATTCTCGTAAAGCAGAAAAAATAAAACTGTTTTTTCATGGGCCTGATTTGTTCCAATTTTTTAGGGATGCTTTCCACTATAAATATATGTCTTGTATCAGATGATTAAGTGTGTAGAAACAAAACACTGTGTAGAAAACAGGGTTTAGAAGCCAACATACAAACTAGGGTTTTATAGAGAAATTCTCTTGGCAACAAACATTAGGGTTGAGATTATTTTGATTCACTTTGAACAAAACACTATTAGGATTGAGTCTCTTGGTCACGGGAAGAGATTGAGACTTGAGTAGAATTAGGTTTGAAGACTGATTTTTGTAACTCAATATCTCTTTGTAAAGAAACTCATATCATTATAGTGGAACGAAGAGTTGCTCTCTCCTCCAGAGTAGGTCATCATTAGACTGAACTGGGTAAACAATTTCTTGTGTTCTCCTTCTTCCTTTTATCTCTTGCTGTTTATTTTTGTTTGAATTATTTTGTCACCCGCTTGATTTGATTACTTGGTATTAATTTGCTTCACGCATCAAAAGTATTATTGGTGTGGTTTTCACAACGAATTCACAACAGACATCATGTTCTTAGCTTAATATGAAAATTGCTTAGTAAAACTGAAAACTAACTTATTTTATCATCATTGGGTGCTGTTTCATCTTATTGAAAGCCTTCATCAGATACATCTCCTAAAGCATCGAACATTACTCCTTCATTTGACTTATCTAATTCGATTTCGCACCAAGTTCCTTACATTTCTTCAATGATTTCAGCTCGTCAATCAACTGAATCAAGTTGTTGTAAGAATCTCCACCCTCCTTTATAGTCCTCTTGGCAGCATCACAAAGCATTTTAGCTTTCGTTCTCATTTCTTTGTTCTCTTGTCCACTTTCCATCAAAATCTCAACAGCCTTTGCAATCTCTTCCCTTTTCACAATTGCCTCTACACCAATTCTATTCCAAAACTCATTCTCTTTTGATCCAACAGAAACTCCAATCTTCAAAACATCAACAAGAAACTTCTCGTTGTTAAATTGCTCAGCAAACATTGGCCATGTGATCATCGGCAAACCAGCATTCAAGCTTTCTAGAATTGAGTTCCAACCACAGTGAGTCACAATTCCTCCTGTTGCAGGGTGATCCAATATCAGAAGCTGTGGTGCCCAATCCCATATGATATAACCGATTTTGCCTTTTTTCAACCTTTCCTCAAATTCTTGCAGGAAACCATCTTCATCCTCATCTCTATCATATTTTCGTACGACCCAGATAAAATTATGACCTGAATTTTCAAGACCGTGTGCAATTTCTACAAGCTGAGCACGAGGAAGCCAAGTAAGGCTTCCAAAACTTACATACAATACAGACTCATTTTGCTTTGAGTTAAGCCAGTTTAGCAATTCTGTCTCTTTCCAAAGTTCTTCTCCATGTGTCCCCTCTTAGTCTTGCTTTCATCATTCTTGTTAACCCAAGTTGAAACTGGTCCTACACTCCAAGATTTGATTCCCATTGTAGTTTGACTAAGTTTCTCATAATCACTTTCAAGTTCATGAAAACTATTGTATAGTGTTCCATAACTTCTTTTCTCCGATTCAAACACTTGTTCATAAAAGGCAGGGGTAGAATTCTTTGTCCTTAACCAATCAGGAAGCTGCAGAGGAGTCATCTCAATTGTATGAGGCAAACCAGGAATAGTAAATTTCTGTGTATCAGAAACTAAACTATCATGAGGTCTATACTTCATCATAAAATGGAAGGCACAGTTGGAGAAGTAGCTTGAGCTGTAATAGTAAATCCTTGGAATGTTTAGTTTTGAAGCTGATTCAACTGTCCAAGGATACAACATATCAGTGACCATACAATCAGGTTGAAGTTCTTGAAACAAAACCTCGATTGAATCTTGGAGCATCGGTATCGCACGATTGATTTTACCAAGCATTTCAAGTGAAGTGCCATCTTTGAAGTTTTCAACACCATCAGGGAGACCAACTTGGGCTGAAGGGAACTGAATAAGATAAGTTTTAATAAGGTATCCTGAATTGAAGTCACTATCTACGGCTTTTTGGAATGTCGAAGCATTAGCATGTGTAGTGATGATGGTAACATTAACACCATGCTTTGCAAATAGTCTTGCTGTGTCTATCATAGGATTCATATGGCCAGGGGTTGGATATGGAAGAAAAATTACATGAAATTGGTTATGGGATTGTTGAGATTGAGACTCCATTGTTGCTTGGTTCTGTTGGTTAGAGAGTTGATATTTAATAGTAGTTTCTGTGGCTGAAATAGGAAAACGAAACAACAGAGAAACTTCACCATTTATTTTCTCAACAATATCAATATCAGGTTGAAAACTATTCCACTTCCATAGCAGACTTAGAAAAGTATTCACCACTAAAATTACAACATTATACCCATTTAATTTTTGACACCAGTTTCTTTTTTGCTAACGTTTTTCTTTCTTTCTTTTTTCTTTAAAAAATATCCACACATTTTTGTTATTTATTTTAAAAAAGATTAGTTGTCAATTGTTTTCAATTTATTTTCTGTAAATGATCACTAAAAAGCTTTGTTATTTTTTTACGAACACTAAAAAGCATTGTTAAAAGGTGCAATTCATAGCCGAGATAATTGTTTATCATTAATCAACTAATTTAGGTTAATTTATTTACATATTCTAATTGAAAATGAGAATTAATATAATATAGTAATTATAAAAACGAATTAATATAATATATGTTATTTTTCCTTCTCACACCCTAGCCGTCACCCCCTTCTTCTTCTTCTTCTTCTTCTTCTTCTTCTTCTTGTCTGAGGGGTGATTTTTGGGTCAACTTCTTCTTCTTGTCTGAGGGGTGATTTAGGGTCAATTTTGACCCAAAAATCACCCCTCCGCGTTATTTTTCCTTTTTTCTCTATTGAATAAGTGATTTCACATATTTTTAGTTTTCTTTCGTTTGTTTTTGTGAGTTCGTCGTCTTTGTACGACTCTGTTTGTTTTGATTTCCCGTCTTTGTGCGGTGTGTTTTTGATTTCCCGTCTTTGTGCGGTGGGTTTTTGATTTCCCGTTTTAGTGCGGTGTTTATTTGATCTAGATTGAAAGATTAGCTTTGAGCAAGTGCAGATCCGATCAATGACAATGACTTTGACGTCGTCAACGTTGCAGATCCGAAGACATGAGTATTTCGGAGACTTGAATATAGTCATATTAGTCATATTTGTAGGCATATGTACTTTGTTGTTTTAAGTTATTAACATGGATGCTGTGAGTTTGTTCACAGATTCATCCTTTTTGTTTTTAACGAATTTAAATTTGTATTGTATCGATGTATTCTATTAATTTTAATGAATGAATATCGTTTATTTTTGTAAAAAAAAAAACAAAATAAAAATAACCTTTTAAACATTTTTCATCATTCTAAAATGTGATAAATTATTATTTAGGTTTAAGATCGTTCGAGTACTTTAATTTTTTTTTTAGTCTCGTTTTGGTCCTTTCTGTTAGGGTTTAAAAAAACGTTAACTCTTGGACACGTGTCACCTTGTCATTGGCTCTGAGATTTTTTTTTACAAAAAAAATATTTTTTTTGCAAAAAAAATTCCCAAAGCCAATGACAAAGTGACATGTGTCCAGAGTTAACACATGTCACCTTGTCAATTGTTATGGGAATTTTTTACAAAAAAAATTATTATTTTTTAAATATTTTTTATAAAAAAATAAAAATTCGCAGAGCCAATGACAAGGTGACACGTGTGCACACTTAATGTTTTTTATTAAACCTATTGGAAACCTAAGAGAAAGGACCAAAACGAGACTAAAAAATAACTTAAAGTACTCAAACGGTCATTTTTTTAGTTAAGAGACTAAAACGATGCCAATTAAATACTTAAGGAACCAAAAGAACATTTAAGCCTTAAATTTATTTTTATACTTTCTAAATAGAAATGCCATAGAAATAAGATCTAATTATAATATACTACGTACTTATAATTTATTATAAAAATCGAACAAATATGTATCACTATAAAGTTATTTACAATAACTATTTTTTATATCTTTGACGTATCACTAAAAAATTATTTACAATAACTATTTTTTAATATCTTTGACGTAGCAAAAAAAGCAAACAATTATAATAAAGCAATTAAAAATTTTGCACATTTCAATATAATGATGTTGTTTTCCTTTAAATGAATCACTAAAAAGTATCGTTCAAGCGTACAATTCTTACATGGTTCAATTGTTTGTTACTAATCAATTAGTTAATTTTATTTTGGAGGGGTAGTTGAATTTTTTATACCTTCTAAATAAAAGGTAGAATAATTATAAAAATCATACATCGGACAAATATTTAAAATTATAAAATTAATTAAAATTATTTTACTCTATCGTCGATATAAAACTCACAATTATATTTGAAATTTTAGTCCTCGTAGGACATATCTTATACATGATGTCCTGGACAACATGTATGACAATATAGCACAATAATCAACAAATAGAAATTAAAGTAAAGTTTGGTAAAGAAGAACATAAGAGATTTGGTAAATCATTGAGTGCAATGTCGCCTACATCTTGGAGCATTCACCTAAGAAAGGAAATTCACTCTCAATAGTATTCCTAGTCTTATGTGAACAAACTTTGTTCACCGCCTCTTCACCTAATATGACCCGTGTATTTCTATCTAGTACTCCCCCTAAACGAAACTCTTGGCCGGTACTATCGCACGACTCTTTTTGAGTTGAAGACTTTAATATTCTTTGCTTTGCTGGGTAGAACTATTTGCTTTAATTAATATATTCCATTTCAGTCTCTTCATAACAAAAAGTTAACATTTATGTTATGTGTATTGTGAATTTTTTATTAGAGGATGTGTAGACATGTCAATTAAATTGCAGAGATTAAGGTTTAATGCATAAACCGCATCTCTTGGACAGTAGGTCGGATTTTCTTCAACAATTAAAGGTTTATTTGGGTTAAACCTTAGCCTGTTACTTGCTATTCTAAGTTATCATCTTTCTTCTATTTTTCTAAATAAATGGTTATTGGGTGTTGTTCTATACAAAATTTTGCATAACGATTAACATACTAACATATTTGTCATTAAAAAACATAAATCAAGAATTAGACTCAAATGATAATTGCTCAAACGATTAACATACTTACGGTAAACCTCAATCCTACAAAACAAGCTTAGACGATAAAGTGATAATTGCCCAAACGTTATAACACAATGAGCATAGGGGAGCAGACTGCGATTAAGGCCGAATTTCCAACAAAACATATAAAGAGACTATATTGTTTGTTAAAATGGGTTAGCTTCATATGTTTGAGTATGAATGAGTTCACCACCAATATCATCATCATTCCTAGATTATTTTTAGAATGAAACAAATTGCACCACAATCTACCACAACACTACTCTGAATTATAATTAAACAAATCATGGCTTTTTTGGTTGTAGTTTCTTTTAATTGATTGCAGCTTCTTTTTTTAGGTAGATAACTTAATGACTAGGGTTCATATATTTTAAATGTGGAGAAATGGAAAGTCCGAGGTTCAAACTCCGACCTCTACATAATATTATCCTTGGAACTACCAACCGAGTTGTGCATACAAGATAATTGATTGCAGCTTCTATAGAGTACTTATTTTAGTTCATTGTTATTCAAAGAATCTTTTTAAAGAACATTATGGCCTTATGGTCATCACGTTCCCATTATTTAGCTGCTTATGAAACCTCTATTTCTAAAACACTTGCAAGTGCACAAACAAGGAGATCAGTGTATAGACTAAAGCTCAAAATAGAACGCAGTCCTGTAATCAACACCCTAAAAGAGATCAGCGCAGCATCGAAAAACAAATGGAAACACAGCTAAACTGAGACCTGCTGGACAGCAGAGCAGCAGCAGGAATTGAGAATTGTTTACTAAAAACTAACTTATTTCATCATCGTTGCAGTTGCAGTGCACAACAATGATTTGACGTTGTTTCATCTTATAGAACTACATATAGCAGCAAAAAATAGCTAGACCTTATGAAGCACAAAGATTACATCATCTTCATTTGAATTGTCTAATTTTCTTTATTACCGAGTGCTTTCGATTTCTTCAATGATTTCAGCTCATCAATCAACTGAGTCAAGTTGTTGTAAGAATCTCCACCTTCCTCTATAGTCCTCTTGGCGGCATCGCCTAGCTTCTTTGCCCTCATCCTCATCTCTTTACTCTCTTGGCTACTTCCCATCAAAATCTTCACAACCTTAACTATCTCTTCCATTCTCACCACTTCCTCCACATTAATGTCATACCATAACTTGTTTTCTTTTGATCCTACTGGAACCCCTATCTTCAAAACATCAACAAGCAACTTTTCATTGTAAAATTGCTCAGCAAACACTGGCCACGTAATCATTGGTAAACCAGCGTTTATGCTTTCAAGAGTTGAGTTCCAACCACAGTGAGTCACAATTCCTCCTGTTGCAGGGTGGTCCAATATCAGAAGTTGCGATGCCCAGTCCCATATGATATAGCCCTTGTTGCTTTCTTTAACCCTTTCCTCAAATTTTTGCAAAAAACCTTCTCTATCCTTGTCTTTTTCATCTTTTTTTATAACCCATATAAAATTATGACCTGAATTTTCAAGCCCGTGAGCAATTTCTACGAGCTGAGCATGAGGAAACCTAGTCAAGCTGCCAAAACATACATACAGTACAGACTCATTTTGCTTTGAGTTAAGCCAATTTAGCAATTCTGTACGTTTTCCTAAGCTTTTCTCCATGTCACCCCTATTGGCCTTTCTTTCTTCATCCTTGTTAGCCCAAGCTGAAACTGGTCCGACACTCCATGATTTGATTCCGATCGTAGTTTTACAAAGTTTCTCATAATCACTTTCAAGTTCATGAAAACTGTTGTATAGTGCCCCATAGCTTCTTTCCGCAGATTCATATACTGGTTTATAAATGGCCGTGGTAGCATTGTTTTCCCTTTCCCAACCACGAAGCTGCAGACGGGTCATCTCAATGGTATCAGGAAAACATGGAATAGTAAACTTCTGTGTATCAGAAACTAAATTATCATGAGGTCTATACTTCATGATAAAATGAACGGCACAGCTGGAGAAGTAGCTTGAGATGTAATACTGAATCCTTGGAATATCTAGTTTTGCAGCTGATTCCACTGTCCAAGGATACATCATATCAGTGACTATACAATCTGGTTGAAGATCTTTAAACAGAACTTCAATTGGATCTTGAAGCATCAATATTCCACGGTTGATTTTACCAAGAATTTCTGAGGTAGTTCCATCTTTGAAATTTTCAACACCATCTGGAAGACCAACTTGAGCTGAAGGGAATTGAATAAGATGAGTTTTAATAAGGTATCCTGAATTGAAGTCACTTTCTACGGCTTTTTGGAATGTTGAAGCATTAGCATGTGTAGTGATGATGGTAACATTAACACCATGCTTTGCAAATAGTCTTAAAATGACCTCTAGCTTACTGAAGAAGAAAAAAACAATGGCCTACAGAAAAAGTGCCATGAGTATATGGCCCAAAGAAGGACGATGCATGTGAATGAGTGAATACTACGTGCACTTGAGAGACCGACTTAGATGAGAGACCAGAGATGCCACAATCTCTTTTTAAGATTTTTATAATTTTTTATAGTAGTATATTAGTCTTTCCTTTTCATAATAAGTGACCCTGTTGTAACAAAATATTATTCTAAAATAATTGATTCACTTCACTGCAATATTAATTAT
Source organism: Medicago arabica (assembly GCA_946800305.1). Taxonomy (NCBI): domain Eukaryota; kingdom Viridiplantae; phylum Streptophyta; class Magnoliopsida; order Fabales; family Fabaceae; genus Medicago; species Medicago arabica. Next base: position 36,822,178 of record OX326969.1, read on the forward strand.
TATTTTTCAATTATATAACTTCAATCAATTATACTTTCGTCATTTTTAATTTAATATATTTTTTATTTTGCATTTATAATAACGGCGAATGTACCAATACTTAACAAGAACACTTAAAATCATTTTTTTTCATCTTTTTCACTTTTTTTTCTTAATATGTACGAAATGACTAAATAGCTCACTTATTTTAGAACGGAGAGGAGTTTTTTTTAGTCTAATTTTTATGAATTTTATAAGATATTTTATATCCGTTCTTTTTTATCTAAATATATTGAGCCTTAAATGCTTGATTTTCAACTAATTTTTGTGAACAAAAGAAGTCAAATGCTCAAAGCCTCCAACCAGCACTAATGCGGCTTTATGAGGAGCACTTGACAGAAGCTAGACGGCTGAAGGACCTATATACAAGAGAGGAGCTGTTGGAGAGGGATAGGTGGAGGAGTTGGTGTGTGATCAGGAGTTTTCTTCTATATCTTGTCGATAGTGCGTTGTTCACTAACAAAACGAACAGACACATCAACGTGATATATCTTGATTGTATGGTGGACTTGAATATGATTGGGAAGTTGTCATGGGGAGAGATGACTTTAGCTTATATGTATGATTATCTTGATGATTTTCTGTATGTGTAATAAGACGATGGATGGATGTGTGACCCTTCTTATGGTAACATATTTAATTTTTTTATCATTATCTTAGATTATTTTCTTTCTAAGTTCGTCTACATTTATTTAGGATTTTATTTTATTATTTTTGACAAGTTTTTATAATTTAATTATCATTATGTTAGATTTATTTTGGATTTAATTCGAACATTTTTGTGTTTTTTTTCCGCAGGGTTGGATTTTGGAGTATTTGTTAGGTCCGTACCCAAGGAAGCCTAACAAGAAGTGGAAGTCGGAGATGCCATGTGCCGAAAGATGGCTTACTAGCAGAGGGCATATAGCTGTGCACCATTAACGCCGACTCCTGGATCGCTTAGAGGTGGATGACCTGAAGTGGTCTACATATGATAATCACAGAGCGGTGCGCCCTTTTCAGATTATTTGCACTTACTCGGGATGACTAATGTGCGAGAAGAAGAGGACGTACCGTCATTTACCTGAGCGGATGAAGAGGCAGTTTGGGTATATACAAGACGTCCCCAGACATCTGTCAGATGTCCTTGAGATTCCTGCGGGATGGTGGCTACTGTGTTGAGAGACCCTCGTCCGTGGTGCTACAGTGATTAGGGATAGAAGTGTGAGAGAGCATGGCAACATGAGTCTGGCTACATGGCTTGGTATGCCAAAGTCTTTCACCCTCAGATTATCCCACCTGATGACGGATCTCCTCCCATGCCGAAGAACCGGGAGCAGCTTATAGAGGAGGAGCATGCAGAGAGATGCCTGACACATTGACGATCATCAGGGATGTCGTGCAGATATCAGATAATATTGTGGCCAGAAGCACCGAGATGGCTAAAGAGGAGTTGGTGCAGAAAATGATCTAGATTGGCAGTACTGTTCGCCCTGCCCTTATGTATCGAATTTTCAGGCAGCGTAGGGGGCATAGGCATCGTAGGTAGCAAGGTTGATTATCATTAGGCTTTCTTATGTAAATTTTGACTATGGTGATGGTGATGTATTATTATGACATTATGATATTTCTATGATATTTTCGTACCTTTTATATTATTTCTTGCATTTTATTTTTATCATGTTACAATTATTTTTACTTTTTATATGTTTTAGAATTGATGATGTGAAATTGGATGAAAATAATTGAAAAAATGTGTTCAAAATGGTATGTATAAACAGGTTCAAATGTAGGGAAAAAGGGAATGAGAAAGCTACTGGTTGTTTGAACCAGAAGCTCAACCGTAGTTAACTACCGTTTGGCTCAACTGTAGTTAACTACCGTTTTACTGGCGGTCGTTAACTACCTTTGCGTTCATTTTTTTGTTTTTTATTTCATTTTTTCCAATTTTCTCAATTTATTCCCAATTTTTTTTTTTCAATTTATTCCCAATTTTTTTCAATTGTACAATTTTGATTTTAACCCACATTTTTATGAAATTGCACATTTTAAAGAACAAAAATTGTATCACAACAAAACAAAAAATTAAACAAGAAATATTCGATTAATACATTTTTTTTTTCGTTTTTTTCATATAAAGATGCAAAAAATCATTTAAAAAAATACACAATTTTATTTAGTTTAAATTTACATTCTCCTAAATATATGTGGTATCATCATGATGTTAGATTTAAATTAAATTGTTGAAAGTTTGCTCAAAATGTTGAGATTGAAGTGTCGTATACTTCTAGTAGAGATTTGCAACCTTCTTTGAAAAATCAAAAGAATGAAGAGAACACAACACGTGTATTCTATCAAATCAACTATATAAATTTTCACATCGAATTCCCTCATATAAGATGAGTAGTAACAAAATGGAATGTATTCCAATATATACTTTTGAACTTAATCATATTGCACTACCAACTGACAATTTACAATAGAATCTGCAAATCTCTATTCTAAGTATATGATATTTCAATACCAACATCTTCAGCAAACTAACAAATGACTGATTGAATGACTGATTGAATGTATGAATGAAAGACTGAAAAAAATTAGGGAAAATAGAGGTTTCTGTCTGTTCTAGCATGTTGCACAGACTGGCGTGAGTTAACTCACGCATATATTTCCACTTGCGTGACTTAAGTCACGCAGTGTAAGTTAACTAAAACATGATTAACACACGCACGCAGAAGTATTTTGGTTGGGTGGGAGTAAAACTTATTGGAAGAAGAGCAAAATTCAAAAACTATAGCCTAAAGAAAATGGGCCATGAGTTTCGTATTATAAAACAAAGAAGGACGATACATGTGAATTGTGAGTGTCAAGGATTAATTGATTGTAAGTACAACTGTATCTTAGAAACCGAGCTAGAAGGAGATCAACAGAGGTTACAATCCCTTTTAAGATTTTTTAATTTTTTTTATAGTAGTATACTATTCTCTCCATCTTATAACAAGTGACTTCTTGTAAAAAAAAATATTGTCTTAAAATATCTGATTCATTTTACTTTTCAATGCAATATTAATTTTTTTTTTCAATTATAAAACTAATCAATATTATTTTCATCACTTTCAATTCAATATATTTCATTTTGCATTTATAATAATGGTAAATACATCAATATTTGACAAGAGCACTTAAAACCATTTTTATCCCTCCTTCATTTATACATTCTTCTTAATATGTGTCAAATGAGTAAATGACTCATTTAATTTGCAACTAAAAGAGTGTTTTTTTTAGTCTCTATATTTTTTTATGAATTCTATAAGTATTGTATACCCAGTCTTTTTTTATCCTAAAAAAAACACCTAATAAAATACACATAAATTACCAAAATTGTGTCGCATTATAATTTCAAAGGTATCACATTGCTCTATAAAAAATGCATGGATTTTTCCCCAAAATTCATGAAAATATTGAAGATTAGGTCAAATATTTCCGCAGGTTACGTCATTGTACCTTATACCTTATAACATTTGGAGACTATCAATTTTTTTCACTTTACCCAATTTGGTTTATTACATGAATAAACTTATTTAATTTAAGTAGTGATAATTTAATACAATGTGTGATATACATAATGCATATAATGACTAGCATGAAGTATTGATGATCTACCTACAGATTGATATGATTCAAGATTTACTTGCTCTTGTTGAAACTAACATGATAGTTTGGTAGATTTTTCACTTGTGATCTGCAACTAGGGTTAATGACTTCAAATTCATTATGCTATGCTTTATCTCTCAAGTGTGTCATTCACCACATGCTTACTGTCTAATTTTATGGTGAAATTGTAATTCATCCAACAACCTCAAAGCCTCTAAAAAACCCTAGAGTTTCTATTTCCTATGTTGATAGATTTCAAACCCACCCAATAGTTTTGAAAAAGGACACGCTAATTTGTTATAAAATATATTTCATAATTTTTAGATACCAATTCACTTATTTAAGCACCTGCGCAATGCGTAGGTTTACATCTGGTGTCAACTAAATTGCAGAGATTAGGGTTTTAATTGTTGTTCTTGAACAATTAAAGGCTTATTTGGGTTATTCTTAGCCTGTTGCTTGCTATTCTAAGTTATCATCATTCTTCTATTTTTCCAAAGAAAGGGTTATTGGGTGTTGTTCTATCTATACAAAATTCTGCATAACTAGTATGAAATTGGATCTATGTATAAACTTAGTTTTTAATCTCAATTGTTGTTATTGAATCTTCTGCTCCTCCTTATGCGTTTCCATTCCATTTCTTTTCTTTGCAAAAATTCAATTTCATTTCTATAATAGTAGGAAAATATTATAAGGCAAACAAAAGTAGACAACGAATTTTTAGCTAAATTTATTTAACATTTGCATCCGCTCGCAAGACTTGCCACGGATGAAGGCAAGAGCAATACAAACAAGGAGCTCAATGTATTAAATCTCAGCACCCAAAATAGAACCTCGTCCAGCAACGGAGAAACAAAACAGAAACACTAAAACAGCCAAACTAAGACCCGTTGGACAGCAGAACAGCAGGAACTGAGTGCTTACTAAAAACTAACTTATTTTATCATCATTGCTGTTGCAGTGCACGAAAACGATTTGATGTTGTTTCATCTTATTAAACTACAGATAGCAGCATGAAAAAGCTAGACCTTATGAAGCACCAAGATAACATCATCTTCATTTGAATTGTCTAATCTTCTTTATTACCGAGTTCTTTCGATTTCTTCAATGATTTCAGCTCATCAATCAACTGAATCAAGTTGTTGCAAGAGTGTCCACCTTCCTCTATCGTCCTCTTGGCAGAATCTCCAAGTTTCTTCGCTCTCATCCTCATTTCATTGCTCTCTTGGCCACTTCCCATCAAAATCTCAACAGCCTTAACTATCTCTTCCCTTCTCACCATTTCCTCTACACTAATGTTAGTCGATAACTTGTTTACTTTTGCTCCAACTCGGACCCCTATCTTCAAAACATCAACAAGCAACTTCTCATTGTAAAATTCCTCGGCAAACACTGGCCACGTGATCATTGGCAAACCAGCATTTACGCTTTCAAGAGTTGAGTTCCAACCACAATGAGTCACAATCCCTCCGGTTGCAGGGTGTTCCAATATCAGCAGCTGTGGTGCCCAGTCCCATATCATATAGCCCTTGTTGCTTTCTTTCATCCTTTCCTCAAACTCTTGCAGGAAACCTTCTCCATCCTCATCTTTATCATTTTTTATTACCCAGATAAAATTATGACCTGAATTTTCAAGCCCGTGTGCAATTTCTACAAGCTGACTTTGAGGAAGCCTAATAAGGCTACCAAAACTTACATACAGTACAGACTTATTTTGCTTCGAGTTAAGCCAATTTAGCAATTCTGTATGTTTTCCTAAGCTTTTCTCGATGTGTCCCCTATTGGCCTTTCTTTCATTATCCTGGTTAGCCCAAGCCGAAACTGGTCCGACACTCCATGATTTGATTCCGATTGTAGTTTTACTAAGTTTCTCATAATCACTTTCAAGTTCATGAAAACTGTTGTATAGTGTCCCATAGCTTCTTTCCGCAGAGTCATACATTGGTTCATAAATGGTCTTCATCGGATTGTTTTCCCTTTCCCAATCACAAAGTTGCAGAGGGGTCATCTCAATGGTATGAGGTAAACAAGGAATTGTAAATTTCTGAGTATCAGAAACTAAATTATAATGGGGTTTATATTTTCGAACAAAATAAATTGCACAATCGGAGAAGTAGCTTGAGCTGCAAAAGTAAATCCTAGGAATGTCTAGTTTTGCAGCTGATTCCACAGTCCAAGGATACTTCATATCTGTCACTATACAATCTGGTTGAAGTTCTTTAAACAGAACTTCCATAGAATCTTGGAGCATCCCTACTCCACGCGTGATTTTTAAATACATTTCAGCTGAAGTGGCGTCTTTGATGTTTTCAAAACCATCAGGAAGACCAACTTGTGCTGAAGGGAACTGAAGAAGTTGAGTTTTGATGGAGTATCCTAAACTGATGTCACTGTCTATTGATTTTTGGAATGTTGAAGCATTGGCATGTGTAGCTATGATGGTGACATTAACACCATGCAGGGCAAATAGTCTTGCAGTGTCAATCATAGGGTTCATATGGCCAGCAGATGGATATGGAAGAAAAACTACATGAAGTTTGTTATGGGATTGTTGGGAATCCATTGTTTCTTGGTTCTATTACTGGGAGAGTTGTTATTTAAGGATTGTAGGTTCTATTTATGTCTTTAAGGATGGTAGTTTCTATTTAAGGATAGTAGGTTCTATTTATGTGTTGGATACGAATAATGAGACAAAAAAAAAAACAGAAAAACGTTGCTCCACCAATTAACTCCACAAGTACTTTTTGTCTCACCAGATCGCGAGATTCACAAGTATCCATATAGTTGCTAAAGAGAGAGTTCTTATATAATTGTCGGTAACTAATAGTGAACAGAAGATCAATCTTGCAAAACAACGGTACAATGCGATCTTGCAAAACTTTTAGAGATGGTGAAGATGATTGATTGAGACATACTATCAACTCCACAAGATTAGTCTTGTTCAGGTGGACCCAAATGCTCCCAAGATGACCTCTAGCTTCCAGAAGGAAAAAAAAAAAACTAAACAAGGACGATCTATGAGTCTAGCCTGAAGAAAAATTGCTTGAGTTTCATATTGCATAACCAAAGAAGGACGATGCATGTGAATATTGTCACGGATTAATTGATTGTGAGTACTGCTATGAAACACAAACACTTCTCGGATTAGACGTGTCCTGGTGTCGGACACGGCACATGTCCGACACCGACATGTGTAATTACATTAAATTATGTAATTTTTTCAAATATTATATGTGTCGGAGTGTTAGTGTTTGTGTCGTGTTTGGTATCAGTGCTTCATACGAAGCGTAGGTCAGAGACCAGCACAGTCCACAATCCCCTTTAAGATTTTTTAGTCTCTATTTTTTTATAAATTTTATAAGATACTGTATAATCGAAATTTTTATCCAATGTATTGATTATTGAATACTTAATTTTCAACTTTTTTTTTTAACAAGAAGTCAAATGTTTAAAGCAAATTAGAAATCTTTAGAAGAAGATAATACAAATTTAATCCTCCAAGATGGTTAAGGGCAACAAATTCAAAAATAAATTAAATATTTTTAATGTAACAAACTGACTAAGACAATACATGGCAGGACCAACCACTTTATTAAATTAATAAGAAACATGTTGACAACGAAAATCAAAGGACATATGACATAACACCTTAACTGAAAATAACAAATGATGAGAAACACGTAAAACAGTTGGACCATCTTCAATCAGTTTAATGATAGAGAGATAGTCCCTTTATATAATGTTTTAATTAAAGAAATATGTGTTGTTTGTCTATCAAAAAACCATGCAATGCCTCACAAAAGTCTTTTAACTAAGCAAAATTTAAAACAAGCATGATGATTAATTTATTAGAAGAAAATGTTAGTTTTGTCTATATTTGTTTGACAATATTAACTTTAGACGTATCTTATAATTTTTTAATATTTTTAAATAAGTTAGCATTTAATTTTATATTTTTGTTTACTACACTACACTTTTATGTTTGGTCCCCTAAACATAATTGTTGGCTCCGTCTCTAGTGCATATCCTTTAATCTCTTAAAATATTAATATTAAATATATAATTTTTTTACAATTGGTAAGTAGATCAATCAAAAATTGATTCAATATAAATTGAATTTGGTTGGATCCAATTAATTTTATTTTCCAACATAGTCATTCAAATCAAACGGGACCGCATATGATTTTAATTTGATACTCTTTGTATAAAATTCATTCAAACTCACAACATATATTTACCCAATCACGTATAAACTATTATGTTATACTAAACTTTTAAAAATATAAAACTAAGAGCATTTACATTAGATGACACATGTCTTTTCTAGTTTAACAATGTTTTAGCTTCGAATCCAGCCTTGGGGATGTAGTAACAATAGATCTCTTAGGGAGATTGAGCATGGAAGCATTAAAACTTTTAGAGAGAGTTTGCTGTTACATTGAGTCTGTGATTGAGCATGCAGTAGCGTTAAAACTCTTAGAGAGAGTTTGTCGTCCCATTGAGTCCTCGAGTGCCTCTCCATCATACAAATTATCATTCGATCCTCTGAGAACCGTGTTCTTGGTGTCGAAGGATGTCGGGTTTGCTGGTTTCTGCCTGTAAGTTATATCTTCCCTCGATTTGTCCTCCATCCAAAATGTGCCAGAGTGTGCCATATTGGTGGTGGGATAGTTTCACCCATTGCTACTTCCTCCTTGTCTAATTCGTCAAAAAGTGTGTGAATCAAAGTTAACTGATTAGCTTCTTCTGCCAACTCAGCTAATCAAATGTTCTTATGATTTTCTTCAATTGTCTTTTCGATTTCTTGATCAGAGAGCAGCTCCTTACTTGCCCTGTGTTGCGCATAAAGAAAACGACACCTTAAATAGCAGTTACCTTGTTGTGATTTATCTGTAATTTCCGACAACGACGTCCAAAACTTGATGGTCGATTTAACGAGTGTCGTAAATTGTTATCAAGTTATAAAATTGATAAGTACATTTTCACAGAGATTGTGAAATTTCTACTCAACTAATACGATTGTAATTAAGATGTGTTAATGGGGGGTTTGCACTTGGTTGGTTATTTCTTAACAAAGTACAAATAGATAAAAGAGCGATTAGGTCATGTTCGGTGTCCTTCTCTTTCGCTACTTGATAGCCAGGTCCATAGCCTACCACTATTTACCTAGTTTCACGACGCTCTAACGATATTACCCAAGCCTGATGTCTTTGCACTTAACATGCTTCTTTGACATGGAATCCGCCTTGTAGTTTCCATACTTTCTTCAGACAATTCTTCGTTGTTTTGTATCATAGATTTTCCTGGGAATATTTAACCACAAAGGCTTCTTTCCATGAAATGCTCGTATCTTGAAAAACTTTGATCACTTCGAAGTGGCTAATATTGATCACTTAAAAATATCGGAAGATTTAATGACATGTTGATGTTGATCGTACCCTTTGACAAAGAACACAAAATAAGAGCTTATGATGATGGCGTGATGTTTTAGAAATCCCACATATTATTTTGCTGGAATTGATGTGTGGGAGGCAAGAACAATCAATTGATAGTTACGGGATTCAATTCAACTAGAATCGATTGATTTGATACAGCAGTAGAGGCGGACACGTTTTTTCTATTTGATTTTGTAAGATATCTACTCTAATTTAATTAGGTTGTTTATGTTTTGGTATTGGATTGTATTAATCTAACTTTTTGACATAAAAACTAGCCACTTAAGGTTGATTTTTTAAACTTGAAACTTTCAACTAGAACCACAAGTGATGATATTGTTACAATTTTACTCAAAAATGAAAGTTTGAAAAAGTGAGGAGTGGTGTCACACGATTGATGAGGTAGAATGGGAGGGTGTTCCTGGAAGCCAAATTGTGACACGATTTGTGGATAAGATTTGTGTAACTTGGGTCGTACGCAAGGAATCGTGACACGATTTTGGCAACCGTGACACGATTTTGACAGTATCATGGTACTATTTAAGCGTTTCAGTTCATTTTTTGAGTAGAGTTTCAAGAGAGTGAAACTTAGGGAATCAAAGGATGTAACTTTAGGGTTTAGGGTCTTTGATTAGAGTTATCTTGGGTTGGGAAACATTGTAAACACCTTGGGTGAGTGATAATCTTTGAGTGTCTTGTTCATTGGTGAGATTGGGAAAAGAGTAGAAATTAGGGTTTGTTCTTTATGAGCTTGTTGAAGCTAATTTCTTGTAACTCTTTTGTATCTATTTGTAAGAACTCATTAATAGTGGATTGGGAGATCTATCTCTCCCCAAGAGTAGGTCATATTGGACCGAACTGGGTAAACAATCTTTGGCGTGTTTGTTTCTCTTCTCTCTTTATCTTTTGCTAGTGGTTTTGTGTTTTTCACTTGATTTTTGTATTAGATCTAGGTTGGTTATTGTTGTTCTTGCTTGTGGTCACTTTGATATTGGTTACTAGTTTCCGTTACTTCACACATCATAGTTTTGTTGGTGTGATTTTGAATCCGAATTCACAACAATTGGCGTCCACATTGTGGCATAGGAGTGAATTGGTTTAGTGAGTACCATGGATTCAATGTGGGATATTGAGAAGTTCACCGGAAGTAATGATTTTGGATTATGGAAGGTGAATATGGAAGTGGAGAAGATGAAGGTGCATTATCGGTCACCGTGTCATAAGCCAAGAAGATTGAGATGGTGGACAAGGCTAAGAGTGTCATTGTCTTGTGCATCGGGGACAAAGTTTTGACGGATGTCGCGAAGGAACCTACCGCAACATCGATGTGGTCAAAGATGGAGTCATTATATATGACCAAATCTTTGGCTCATAGGTAATTCTTTAAGCAACAACTCTACTCATTCAAGATGGTGGAGTCAAAGACCGTAACAGAGCAACTAACGGAGTTCAACAAAATCCTTGATCATTTGGAGAACATTGAGGTGCAACTTGAGGATGAAGACAAAGTTATACTATTGTTGTGTGCTCTACTGATATCATTTGAATCCTTCAAGGATGCCATGATCTATGGTAAAGAAGGCATTGTCACCTTTGAAGAAGTTCAAGTGGCTTTGAGAACCAAAGAGTTGACCAAGTCCAAAGACTTAGAGCGGATGAAACAGTGAAGGCCTAAGTGTTTCAAGAAGGAATGGTGGAGGTAGAGGTAACCGGGGAAGCTCAAAGAGCGGTAAAAGTCAAAATATAAGTGCTTTAAGTGTCACAAGTTTGGTCACTTCAAGACGGATTTTTCGGAGGACAATGACAACTCCATGCAAGTTGTCTCCGAGGAGTATGAGGATGCGAGTGCTTTGGTGGTTTTTTGTTGGGAGGATGAAGAAGGTGATGTTTCTCACCTTGGTAATGATGCCTTGCAGAGCGATAGTCATCTGAAGAGACATTAAACACTTAACACTAGCCTGGAGAGTTGGTGGAAAGAATACTTGTGATCAGCGTTTAAGGTGGAGTTGTAAGGTAAAAGCATAGTGTATGTACGCATTTGGAAGTTGAGGTAGAGAAATCTCGACTTGAGGTAGAGTTGGTGACACTGAAAATGGTACAACTATGGAGACCTTGGGTGCTAGGCTCTAGTTATGAGCAAAGAAATTCTTCAAGAGGACGAAAGGCATTCTAGGGTTTGAAAAATGTATGACGTGGCTTGTGTGATTACCTAAAAGACTACGGGTGATTGGATGCAAGGGAGATCTTCTAGGAAGCGGAAGATATTCCTTGGTTGAAGAGGGTTTGGTGTAGACTTGTGGAACTGCCTAAAATCCTAATGTAGTTGGATGCAAGGATCTTCAAAAGGGTTGAAAAGGTACAATGGTGGAAGCTTGTGGAGCTGGAAGCAAGGGGAAAATGAAAAGGAGAATGGTGGTTGATTGTTAAATTAGCATCATCGTTGTTTTAGAGTCAAGGAAATGTTGCAATTTGACTCAAAAATGAATGTAAAAGTGAGGAATCATGACACAATCTTTGGTGTGTTTGTTTCTCTTCTCTCTTTATCTTTTGCTTGTGGTTTTGTGTTTTTCACTTGATTTCTAGATTATATTTAGGTTGGTTATTGTTGTTGTTGTTTGTGGTCACTTTGATATTTATTGGTTACTACTTTCCTTTGCTCCACACATCATCGTTTTATTGGTATGATTTTGAGTCCAAATTCACAACATATATGATATACAAATTGAATACACTAAAATCCAAACAACCCTAAAAAAAGAAACAAAAAAAATTCATCTTCAATTTAACTCCACCCCATCATCATCATCTTCTTCGTTCAAACCCACAAACACACACAAAATCCAAATACATTACCTTACCCAAATCTGGGGAGAGAGGGGTGTTGCTTTGATTGAGGGAAAATTGATTTTGATTTAATTTCGGATTATTTTTTCTTGTGGGGAATGAGAAAAATTGATTTTTTATTTTAATATGAAAAGGAAAGATTATGATGAAAAAAGGGGAATTGAGTTATGAGTAGTTTGTGTTGTTAACTCTTTGCTTCTGCTGAGTCCCTTGTTGTTGTTGTTGCAATTTTCTGATTTGGCTAATTATTTTACTGCTATGAAATTGATTATGTTTATAGATTTGATGAAGATGATGAAAAAGATTTTTTGTTCTAGGTTGGTGTGTTGATGATGATGAAGATCATGAAGAAGAGGATGGAAGAAGGTGGAAGAAGATGAATAATACAAGCCCTAACGTTTTTTATTTTTTTTCAACGAAAGGGACCAAAATAAGTAATGGGGATAGAGATAAAGTACTCAAACGGTCTTTTTTTTAATTAAGGGACCAAAGCGATACCAAATAAATACTTAAGGGTCCAAAAGAGAATTTAAGCCTAACAATTTTCTGAAAGGGGGATATTAGAAGAGTTTTAAAATAATAAATTCTCATACAAGTTAGAGAACCACCGAAGTCTAGCGCAAGTGATTGGTGAGGAGGTGTGTGTGAGTGGTGTAAACCACGTAGTCTCGAGTTCGATTCCCATTGATGAGATAAAACATGTTTTATCCAAACCTTACACTCCCTATTCTATTTGCTTGCTGTGATGTCATGTCAAGGAAAGCGAGAAAGAATTCTAAAATTAACAATCAACAATATGCTCAAAAATCAAACAAGATTCGTTTTGTTTTCATTGATTGATAAAAAAATGGTATAGCAAATCATACATTAATCACAAAGCAAATGTATAACTGAAAGAACATCCATATGGTGGCTATGAAGAAGCATGATGTCGCGCAATGCATATACCTACAAAACAAAGGAGCACAAAATCAATTTACCAGAAAGGGCAATTTAACCTGAAAATGAAAAATGGTCTGTTATGAATTTCAGTGAAGCTCACTAATGCAAAGACTCAAGGTAGTTAACATTGTCAACAAATTCCATAAACTAACCCCAGAAACTATCAATTGTTGAAAAAGAAGGCTTCTGGAATACAAAAGTTCAGGGCAACTAACTTGGTGTATGTTTGGATTGACAGTGAGTTTGGCAAATCACAATGAACCACCATGATTTTGAACAAAGCTACGCTTTGAAGCTTCAACAAAACCACTGTGTCAGCATGATCCCAAAAATGTATTTAGTTTGTTGTATTGTACCCGTTCAGTTTCCATTACACTTAGTATGTTACATTTCCAACTGGTAGAATCAATATTGAACCTCTTCATATTTATTGTGGCCGAAACAACACCAAATATTTTTACGTTTGGGAATGGTAAAATTTACGTGAATAAATTTTTTATTTACCATGAAGAACAAGGATGCTATGCTGTCTGTCATTCGACGCTGTGCATATAAGATGAAATGAAATGCATGTTCATCCAAAATTGATAAGCACTCTATCCTAGACTCAGCAAGTTATCTAACTGTAAAACTTACGGTGGACTTTTCCAAAAACAATGGTAAAAAAGAAAAGTGCTATAAACCAAGATCCAAACTCAACTACCAAACAAGCTGCTTTGTACTATTATCTATATATCTAATCTAATAAACAACAGAAAGCTTTTTCTCAGAAGAAAGAATGTTGAAAACAATCAATTGACAATACCAAAGCAGATAAGGATTCAAAGCAATAAGGAAAACTCATGAATTTTGTATGAAATCAAATCACATGTCACAGGATTCAAATTAACTGTGACAATTACACTTCATTTTCCATGCATGAGATTTAAGGCAAGAAAAAAAGAATAACAAACATTATAAAAGAGAACACGTAGATCATATTAAGCTTTCAAATTCAAATGATATTGTTATGTAATTAATAAAGAAAATATTGACATCTGTAATTCCTGAAACCCCTTTCAATGTAGATTCAACAAAAACTCATGAATTTTGTATGAAATCAAATCACATGTCACAAACTAAACGATCTTGTCTGTTAAATTGAGATCAGACCGTTTAGATAACACAGCACTAAAATCAGTTATGAACGATCTTGAAGATCAATTTGAGATTGAAAACTGTCCAATGCATTAAATCTAAATACTAAGAAAAAAGGGTATTAACCTTTCCAAGTAAGAAATAAATTTGAGCACCCTGATACAAAACACACCATGAAGGATTTTAACAGAGATAACCCAAAATCATAGATACAAAATTATTGCATATTATAAAATACAGTAAACGTACACCTTGATCATGGATGGTAATCGAGTGATTTTGTCAGAGAGGCCATGAACAGAGTAGGGTTGAGAGATTCTTCTCTCCCTTCCTGATGCCTTTAGAATGAGAGTTCTTTGAACAGCTATCTGACCTAATGGGATAATCAGTATATATAAGCACCAATAGGGAGAGAGACCTCTAAAGAGGTTTACTATGAGAAACGGCCCAAATCATCACTGTCCTTTTCTAATTACATCCCATTAATAAATATCCTTTTATTCAGTGCAATATTATAATTAGAATTGATATAATATTGCATTGGATAAAAGGATATTTATTAATGGGTTGTAATTAGAAACGGGCCGTGATGGATTGGGCCATTTCTCATAGTAAGCCTATTGAGAGGTCCCTCTCCGTGCTTATATATACTGACTATCCCATTAGGTCAGATGCATCAGGAAGGGTGAGAAGAAACTCTCAACCCTACTATGTTCATGGCTTCTCTAACAAAATCACTCGATTACCATCCATGATCAAGGTGCACGTTTACTGTATTTTATAATATGTCATAATTTTGTATCTATGATTTTGGGCTATCTCTATTAAAATCCTTCACACCAATCATCTAAAAAAATTAAATCACACATCTGAAAGTTCAAGGCTGAAGTTTTTCAATTAGATAGTAAATGTGGCACCAAAAAGAGGTCATTATTAAGTAACAACATGAGTGTTCAAAAGATTGGGATAAACTCACCTTTCAGAATTTAGGGATGGAACCAAATATAGTCTGGTTAAGAATCCTCGTTTGATTCATCAGAGTCCGAATCACTTGCATTATAACCTAATAAAAATGCAGCAAACAAAACTTAGCGACACTAACTTACAAAGGAAAAGAAAGAATATAAGCTACTAAAACAGTAGAGGTTTACCTGGACGCTTATCTCCAACTTTCCAAACTGAAGACCTAACCCTCGATGCTTTTGTCAGCCAAAGTTTTCCCTTCATTCCCAAACAAATAATGTTAACCTCCCAAACCAAAACAGACAAACAAGTACATCTACACTCCAAAGACTCCACTCATTGTTCGTACTTCATAATCAGACCATTACTCTATATATTCAAATAACTGTTCATGAAATCCATAACCATATATTTCACAATAGAAACTATTCACATCCACTTCTGATATATAAATTAAAACAAGGAATCCAAAGCACAAATCATTACGATTTAACATCATTAAACCTGGACTTATAATTTCATTCTTAACCTCAAAAGACTTTCAAGTCATTATGTCCACCTACAATAGAACTTCCAATGTCTTTCTATTCTTTACATATACAGACAGGAACACGAGCATGCAATTAAATTCACATAAATGCGTGGATTTTGGTGAACATAGTTATTTTTTTAAAAGGTCCAAGACTGCAATCTAGGCAATACCATCAAAGTATTTTATGCCTCCACAACAGTGTTATCAATAGCGAATCGCGGAAAATAGCGGATCACCTAAAATCCAATATGAGGAAAAGTGGGTAGCGTATCGGGCAAATAGAGGAAACCGCAAAGTCGTTGAAATAAATAATTATATAAAGCATGTTTCACACAAACAAAATCATGATGCATAGTTGCATACATTGCTGCAGAAAGCCAGAGCATAAATTAAAAGTTACTTAAAACTAAAAATATCAATATGAAGTAAAGTATGAAATGAAGAGAGAAGATGGAGAGGCACAAGTGGTTTTGTGACGAGATGTTACCAAGGTCGAGAGGTTACCTAGGTCGTGGGGTTTAGGGGTTATATAAGACCCCCCATCTCATCCCCAACTTAAGATTATTTTATTTTAATGTTTTTAAAAATATGTCATATGCAGCTCATATATATTTTTAATGTTATCATTAGGGAAAAAACATAAAAATATAACTTCTGATATGCAAGCAATAACCGCTATAGCCGATTTGCAAAAGATCACTGCTATTGTAGTCGTAGTCGAATCGCTATAGCGTATCGGCTTTTGTCACGGTTGCTCCAAATCCCAATGTGATATATAATAGTGGTTAAGCGGCACTATAACAGTTATTTAACAACGCAGCTCCACGGTCGCAACACAACCGCAATCAAGGCCATATTGTCTGCAATACCAAGCATCACAACGTGGCCGTGACTTAAAACGTTGTTAGCATTTACAAGTATTAGGATCGCATAACGACTTAATGTTTGTTTCGTGTAGCACCGATACTTCAGATTCAAGACACGTCTTAGTATCTGAAACATTACTAACATTCGTAATTAGTTACATACAATAACTTCAATTTACTAAAGTTATTATCATTTTGTACGTAGAAACATCGTGTCATGTCTGGTGTTCGTGTCGGTTCTTCCTAGGTTTTACTCATTTCTTTATTCACTTTGGTAAACACAATTTTTTCAAAAAAGGTTCACGACTACAATCTAGGCAATATCATCAAAGTTTTTTTATGCTTCCACAATCGCAACACAACCGCAATTGAGGCCATATCAGCTGCAATTCATTGCAAGACCGAGCATTGCAACGTGGCTGTGACTTAAAACGTTAGCATATACAACTATCAAGATCACATAATCACTTAATATTTGTTCTCTGTAGCACCACTGCTTCAGATTTAAGACACGTCTTAGTGTCTGCACCTTACTAACACTCGTAATTAATAAATACAATCAACTTCTATCTTCCAAATTTATTATCATTTTCTACGTGTCAGTGTCATGTCTGGGGTGCATACTGTGAAATCTAGGGAATATCATCAAAAAAAATTATGCTTCCACAATCGCAACACAACCGCAATTGAGGCCATATCAGCTGCAATTCTTCACAATACCGAGCATCGCAACGTGGCCGTGACTTAAAAACGTGGTCGAGGCTTAAAACATTGTTAGCATATACAACTATCAAGATCACATAATCACCTAATATTTGTTCTCCGTAGCACCAATACTTCAGATTTAAGACACGACTTAGTGTCTGACACGTTACTAACACTCGTCGTTAATTACAAACAATCAACTTCTATCTTCCAAATTTATTATCACTTTCTACGTGTCAGTGTCATGTCTGGTGTTCATATATGTGTCCATACTTCCTAGGTTTTATTCATTTCTATATAGTCACAAACTTAATCTCCTCCCTATTGTCATGCAATATTAACCTCTTCAAACACTAGGAACCCAAAAAATCAACACCAACCAACCAAACAAACAAACAATCAACAAACCAATGCAAGTTAAATAAAAACAGCTAAATCAAATAACCAAAAACAAGAAAACCACCTTCTGAGGATCTTTTGGAACACCATAGCCACTATAATACATCTGACCAACCAAAATCTGCATATTAACATCACCAGCTTTAGCCTCCCTAAGAGTATCCTTAAACCAACGTTTCACACAATCTGCCACAACCCCTGACAAAGGAAAACGCCCGTTTCCATATTTCCCTATACTGCTCTCCATATATCCGTTCCAATTTCAATTTCAGCAAATGGGTTTTCTTCAAAAATTGATTTTTTTTATACCTGAAAAAAAAAATTCCCAAAATTTGTTACATAAATTTAAAAAAAAAAAAAAATTGATATTGACCCAATTGAGATTGTGAAAATTGTTACCTTTTTGTTGTTTTTTGAAGGTGTGTGTGATGCTATATGAAGAACATGGATGGATTTGAATGGAGAATTAAGAAGGGGTTTTGCAGTTTAGAGAGAGAGAAAGAGAGAGAGGCAGCTATCGGAGAAAAAGACAGTGCGGCGTAGAACAGAGTTGTTACGCTTCTTGTCTTGTTTTAACACAAACACCAATTTACGACATTTGTTTAGTGAAAAATTAGTTTTTTTTTCTTAATAAGGATCTTTTTTTTTTGAAAGAATCTTAATAAGGATCTTAAATATAAATATATTCGTCTTTTTCTTTTTGAGGGTAAATATATATACGAAATGATTTTAAATTTTCGTAAAAATCTACGTTAATGATCTATGTGATTTTCTTAAAAAAATTATCTATGTGATATAAATTTATAATCTTTTGATCAAATTTGAAAAATATTCATGGAGTAAAATGATATTGAGCGGTGTAATATTAAATCGATGTAAATTCGATCTCTCCTAATGTGTGTGTATATATATATATATATCGGAGTAACCTAGACAAAAAAAACATCAAAGTGCAAGTTAGCAAAAATGCACATTTTTATTTGGACAAAAATATCCTTCATATTTATTATTTAAAATTAATAGCTTGAGGGTTACTTTAGTGATTTTCATTAAAACATATTTGTTAACTTACACAAATTTGCTAATTTAGATCCACTTTTGTTTTATAACAAATAGTTTGATGGATATTTACTAAACTATCTCTTACTTTAAATTGGTTTACACCGGTGAATATTGGTTTTTTTGTCCAAATAAAAATGTGCATTTTTGCTTACATGGACCTTCATGTTTTTTGTTGGTTTAAGCTAACAAACCTCATATATATCAAAATTCATAAATATATGATTTTTTTTTTATAAAATAAAGTTTTGGTTGGTTGAATTTCGACACTCATAAAGATCAAAAAGATCTCATGACTCAAAGAGTGTTTACAAAAATGTTTATATATCACCTACTTAAAAGTCCTCTTGGATGTAGGGAAAGTTGAAAACAAGCAATTTTGTTTTTTTAAAATAAATTTTGTTTTGTATATATTATGAGAATATTAAAAGTAGACATGGCAACGAGGCGGGATGAGAGCAAGTTTAAGCATCTCCGTCCCCGTCTCCGCTTACATGCATCTGCCCCCGTCCCAGGGACGGACCCAGGTAGAGCTTCATGTGGGTCTGGGCCCTCACTACATTTCAAAAATAAAACAGAAAACTAGTATACCCATTGTGTTGCTGGTAGATAGAGTTTTTTTGTTATTAGCTTTTGCGTGTATGTGTAGCTTCAGGATGTAACTTTCTTGCCTTGAAATAATAAGTTCATAGATAATAGATTATTATACAAAAGGCACAGCAGAGAGAATATAGGGTAGAAATGCTGTTTATTTTAAAAATTTAATAACACAATATATATAATTATTTTGGTAGTGCTTAGTTGAGTATGAGTTGTGGTTATTTGAGTGAATTTATATTATTATTTTTGGTTGTGCTTATTGTTCTGTTGGTATATTTGCTTTTAAAGTTGTCTCTTACATTAACTGTGACAACTGCAACAATTGAAAAACTGTTTTCTGTTTTGAATATTATCAAGAATTTGTTGTGAAATCGCAAGAGAAATTAACGGTAAAATACGAAAAATTGGTTGATTACTTATATTGAATGATGTTTTTATTGAGAACGATTATAATGTATGATGCTTTTAGAAATGAAATGTTATATATATATATGGCCTACACTACTTAAAATTTCTGGGTCTGCCTCTGCCCGTCCCCAAACATATCGGAGGTGAAAATTGAACACTCAACCCTGTCCCCAATGTGGACGGGTCTCCCGCCCCCACCCTCATCCACGAAAACTCTATTTTTTATAAAATATTTAAAAAATGCATATTTTTTTATTTTTTTTCATAACAATAAAATACAACAATTATATTAATAATTAAATATCCGATAAACTTTTTTTAAAAGAGTAAAATAAATATAATAATTATATTTTTAAAGAGTAATAATATATTAAAATAGTTTGGTGTTTATGGAAATAAGATTAAAAAATTTAATAAAATAAATTTCAAAAAGCGGGTGCGGGGCGGGGGTAAGCATCCCCTGCCCCCGGCCCCGCACCCATACTAAAAACTTAGATTTCCCTCACACCCGCACCCAGTTAAATCGGTTTTTCCCCATTAAATTCAGGGCGGAGACGGCAGGCGCGGGTTTTGTTGTCATGTCTAATTAAAAGATGGACTAAAGAAAATGTAATAAAAATAAATATTTGTTTATAGATTTATTAAAAAAAAAATTGTTTATACATATTGTAAAAATATTCAAATAAGAACATAGTCTTTTTTCTTTTTAAGTGTGGTGTATTGAACATAGAACGACATCTAAATAATTTTTTTTTGAAGAAAAACAACATCTAACTAATTAACTTTCTGACATTCGTTTTTCCTATAAATCCAAATATTTGTTTTGAGATTAAGACAAACTAGGGATTACCAAAAAAATGAGATCTTTAGGAAATAAAAGGTTAAAGGTTGATTTCTTTTGGTATATAAAATAGGGTTATGAAACAATTGTATATACCTCGGGACGAGAAATCATTGAGTGTATTGATCACGATAAGAGATTCAGGAAAATGGTAGAAATTTTTTGGAGAACTCATTGAAAGTTAATATCTTGTAACTCTTATATACTTTTGTTAAGAAATTCTTTGATAGTGAAATGTGGAGCTTCTCTCCTCCAAAGTTGACAAATTTAAATTAGATAAACAATATTGTGGTTCCTTCCTTTTCTCAACTACTCTTTTATCTTGTTATTCTTCGAATCAATTGTGGTTTTGCATTACACCATTGATATTGATTGCAATCTATTTATTTGTTGGTTGTCTTTGACCATTGCTTTATGCCTCAAAGTTTATTGGTGAGTTTTGGTCCAAATTCAAAACATCTAATAATTTAAAAATTAATGACATATCCTCAAATATGCAAAGTGAACTTCAAGCCATATATCTAATAAGCTTGGGGGAGCCACATTGGGTTCAGCGGATGCAGTTGTACCCCCTGAAATTTCAAAAATTGCACCAAAATTCTAAAAAAATCACTTTTGAATCCCCTCAAAATTTCAATTTCAATGTCTTGTACCTGCATATATCCTTTGACTACCATGAAAGGCTAAAAAAAGAGGATTAAAAAGAATTTTAATGACCTAAAATATTTTAACTTGAGATCCTCACTCAAGTTAATAGATCAATATATATATTTTTAAAAGAAACAAATGAACGATTGAGTGAGGAAAGGACAAATACAACACATGGATATAGTTTAAAGACGTTTTATAATCTAATTTTGAAAAGGATTTGGATTTTTATAAATAGAGCATTAATGTTTCCACGTTATAAAATGGCCAAACAATTTTTCATTGATTACATGCAAATGAGAAAAATGGCTACAATTCTCAAATTTGTATATCTTATCATCCTACTTATTTATCCACTTCTTGTTGTCACTGAAGAGAGCCATTATATGAAATATTCTATTTGCAAAGATGACACTGATTGTCCAACTTTATTTTGTGTCTTGCCTAATGTTCCGAAGTGTATTGGTTCTAAGTGTCATTGTAAACTTATTGTTAATTAGGTAGGTCGACAATAATTTTTTCTTCTTTTACAAAAGGTCGACAATAATTTTGTTACTTCTAAATATATAATTTTATTTTTACTTGCTAATTCTTTTTATAGTAATTTTAACATATTGACACTCTTGATGCTTTCTTGCACATTCATATTTTCTCTCTTTCTGACCTTTAAATTTCTCTTACAGGAACATAAGCATATGTAAGACAAGAGTTGTTTCATTTGTTTGCTTTTACAATATATGGAAAATTAAATGTCATTGCAGACATACGAATAGAGTTAAGATCCTCTACATTTATTAATAGTTTCATTTCTTCCATTTGCAAATGGAGAAGATTTTAGCCCATGTAAATAAGCTGCAATAAATACAGACATATGATTATGTAAAATCATTATTATTAGATAAAAGCAATATGATTATATAAAAAAATTCATTTATGATTTATTTTTGTTTTTTATACACCATGTATCATTTATCCTAGTCCTATATTTCACAGGTGAATAAATATTATCATGTATTTTAGTGTTATTATGTATACAACTCATGTGATTTATAATAAAGACTACATATATATTAATTGAATGAATCTAAAATATAAATTTTTGTTTATAATAATATCTGAAAGGTGTATGTAACTACATTTATTTTGTTGTGCATGCAACTCATTCATATGACCAATAAGTAGTTGAGAGAGAGGACATTCAGTATAAAATAAAATAAAAACAAACAATAATATTTATTAATTTGAAACAGTTGATTTAAGATGGAATCGGGTTAATGCCTTCACCCAGACCATATTGAGTTTTTTTTATGGACAACTTCCTAATAGAATTGAAACTTCATGGACCACTCTTCTTTTGCGGTAACTCCTTGAAATATTGCATTACAACTTCCGATTAGTGCAGTAGATTCTTCGCTCTTCAACTTCTTAGGGTATGGTAGCTTAATGTAGTTAGGGAGCTCGCCAGGATTCTCACTTTCTTCTAGTATTTTTCTTCTGTTCATCCTCAAGATGGAATTTTTGTCAATAAGAGGCTCAAATATTGTTCTATTATTCTTCTCTTTGAACATGGTTTGAAGAGTTGGGGGAGATGCCTTATCTTTTGGATTTCTTTCTTCTTTGATCTCCTGTTCCCATTCTCCAAGTGTTGGTTGTCCACCTTGCACCTCTTCCTTCTTAAGATGAATTTATGACGTGTTACAATGTTGTTCTTTCTTGACTTTTGTGAGAATGTATTCCTCAACATCTTTCACTACAGTTTTAGGAGAGGGTTTATTTGGGGTATTTTCGTCTTCGTCCTTGAGTCGTTCTTCCAAGACTATGGCTTGATAGGTTTCTTGTTGGGCCAAATAGTAGTCTTGGAATTTATTGAGATTTATCTGCATCTCAACAAAACATTCGGACACCCTAGGAATTAGTGTGTGTTTCCTTGCGGAAGATGCTTTAATATATTCAGAGAGGTCCTCCAAATAATTCTCGGTTACTTTCTTCATATTTGTGATCATATCCTTTAAATACCTTGCATCTCGATGTTCGTCTAGATATCCCAACTGAATTTTGTGAGGTTGGTGCCACTCTATAGGGTATGTATTGTTGTAATGATTGAACTGATTTGTTACAAAATAATTCAAGACTCGTTCCCTGAAACAATTATAAACACAATACCCAAGTAGCACTGTTCTAGGAGTTAATGTAAATAATTATTATTATTACTATACTTTTTTTTAGATAATTATAAAAAAAACGAAAAAAATAAAATAATTAAAAATAAAACTGACAAATATGAATGAGTCATTTAAATTGTTTGTTGAAAATATCAACAATTTTCTACAACGGCGCCAAAAACTTGATGGTCGGATTTAGGCAAGTGTACTAAATCTTTTACCAAATAATAAAATGATAATTGATGTATCATATCCACGAGGATTATTGTTCCAACTAGGCAATTTGTGTTACATAGTTGGGAACAATAAAACAATAAATAAAATAAAAGATTAAAGAGGATTTTACAATTTAGTCTGTTTGCACATAGCAAGAGCTTAGGAGTAACCTGTTTTGATTGCAGAACCTTAGCGACGGTTAGGATTCTTCAAATCTTTTATATTCATTTGTTTGAATAAATTAATGGTCAAACAATATTCAGATATTAGTTTAACATCTTCCATTTAAGTGATGAGTGTGTGGGGTTTTATCTTCCTTTCAGGTGTCGAGTTGCACCTATTGATCACACGATTTGTACATATGGGGCCTTACTCTTCCAGAGGTCTAGGTTTATTCCCCTCCGGCTATCGAGTTCACCTATTGATCACCTTCATAAGGGTCCGTACACCTTCATAAGGATTATTAGTGTGGGGCCTTACTCTCTCGGAGTTAATTGAAACACATACTTAAATTAGGGTTCCTAAATTCTCAATGGTCCTAACGGTTCACTCAACTATGAAAATTAGAATTTCATCGACATACTCTCTCTCTCTCTCTCTCTCTCTCTCTCTCTCTCTCTCTCTCTCTCTCTCTCTCTCTCTCTCTCTCGATAGTTCTAGAAACGGGTAGCCCTATCTTGTCTACCTTACCAAGAATAAAAGAAGAATAAAGTTATTATGCTAATATACTTCTCTGTTGTTACTACTCTTTCCCTAATTACCGTACTCATTATCTTAGTTACTTCCTGATTCAAGTAGGTTTTCACTAATATTAGATATGTCACTTCCCTAAGTATCGTTATCTCTGAGTTGGTTCGCTTTAGAAGAAATAAATAATTTAATAATAAAATTAAATAGGATTAATAAAATATCTGAATAAAAAACTTAAATGAAATAATCCAGAGCGTTGGCTGATAATACAAATCTTTGACTTCATGTCCAGAGCTTTGACTTGGTCCAAAGTCAAAAAATTTCTTGTACTTAGAATTTCTTGCACACATAAACACACATTAGAAAATCTAATTTTTCTCAAACATGTTTAGTACATAATTTATTATCATCAAAACTTAAGGGTTTTGTTCTGTTAACCAATTTTGGTCTAACAAAACCGGGCTTTGTGATTTTTGGTTTGTGCATGTTAGTGACACATGTTTAGTTGGAATAGTTAAACAAGTTTTAATGCATGATGGAACTGAACAAAGCAGTTAAATAAGTTTCTTAGGTTACACATAATGGATGTATGCATTTGGAAGATTAGTCGGACGAGGGTTTCTTGTGTGAATATATGGTAGAGGAAACTCAATTTGAGTTCGAGTCTTCCACTAATTCAATTAGAAGAAGACAACCAACATTAACTCTTATCTCTTTGATAATACATTGGGAAATAAGGGACATTGTTTTCACCAAAGTAACATGGCCATGGATAACTTGCAAGTTAAGTTTAAATTGAGGATCAAGAAGTGCAAGGCTTGAAAACAAAGACATTTAGGGAAGCAATTGAAAGAAAGGAAAGTAAGATTTTGAAACTTGTGGGACTACTTCAAAATCCAAAGGAAGTTGGATACAAGGAAATCTTCAAGTGGACGAAAGACATTTCATGGGTTGAAGAATGTATGGTACAACTTTTGAACTACCTCAAAAAACAAAGGGTAGTCGGAGCAAAGTAGATCATCAAAGCATAGGTAGTTTGATACAAGGTCTTCAAGAAGCAGAAGATATTTTAAGGGTTGAAGAGCTAAAAAGTGAATTTTGTGAGACTACAAAGTTTAGCTAGATGTAGGGAGGAGAATCAAACGTGGAATCCTGTGGGGCTATCAAGGGTGATTGAATTCATGTGGAGGTTTGTGCCTAGATCAAATTTCAAGCGGGACTTACACTTAATCAATTGTCTCAAAGAGTAATTAAAGGATGAAGAGAGCAACAAAATGATAGATGGTTAAATTTACATTACCGTTGACTTGAAGGCAAGGTGGAGATTGTTTGTGCATGCTATTAAATCTCTCTCTTCTTTTTTTTTTTTTTATGTTTGAAAGCTAGTTTTGCTACTGGTCAATCCACAAGGCGCATGGAGTGACCGTTGGTAGGATGTGATGTGATTGTCTCTGGTTTTTGAGCATATTTAATCACTTTTCCATTCTTTTGTTGTGTAATCTTGAGAAACCAAAAAAGGGAAATTTTTTGAAACTGAAAGGATAGGAGTTGAGTTCTTTTTTGTGAGATCATTGGTTTGAGAAACACATTCTAAACACCTTTGGAGTGAGATTTCATAGGAGAAAAGATCTCAGATTTCTCTATGCATTTCTTGAGTGCTAATCTTTTGGGTCAAGAGTAGGGCTGAAAATGAGTCGAGTCGAATCGAACCTGTCTGAGTTCGACTTGACTCGATAAGAGTTTGCTCGGCTCGAAACTCAACTCGATTTCGTCACAAACTCTTTTTTCAGCTCGAGTTTGACTCGTTTAAAGTTCATGAACAGTTCGGTTCGGCTCGTTAGGTTCAACTCGTTGCTCGAGTAATATAATTCAAAAAAAATCTGTTTTGTCAAAAATTTAAATTTTGACCTTTTAATTTATTTAAAAAAATATAAAAATTGAACTAAAAACAAAACTATAGAGCATGTTTGTCTTAAGACTAATAAGGAAAAAAGTAGTAGTACTTTAAAATCAAAACAACTCTGGCGCAATCCATATTAATTTACAGATGCACTTCTCTTTTATAACTCATCCTCTGTGCTGTTATTAAACTCCCCGATGTGGGACAAAGTTTAGCACATATGTCTAGTTAAAATCTTAAATGTGTTGTATATTAATATTAAAGCTTGTAATTTATTAATTTTTACTAAACTATATATATATATATATATATATATATATATATATATATATTATCGAGCCAACTCATGAATCAATCGAGTCGAACTATATAAAGCTCAGGTTCAACTCATTTCTTTAACGAACTTAATCTTCAGCTCAAGTTCAGCTTGTTTGGTTCATGAACCAAGTTCAACGAGTTAATTATCGAATCGAATTCCGAACTATTGTCGAGTTGGTTCGGTTCATTGTCAGCCCTAGTCAAGAGATTGGGAAGAAATGGTAGAAATTATGGTTTGCTCTTGTTTCGTTCTTGAAATTAATTTCTTGTAAATCTTTTGTATCTGTTATAAAGAATCATTGATAGTGACTCAAAAAGTTGCTCTCTGGCATCTTTTATTGCTTGAATTGTTTTATGATTTCTGCTCTTTTCCCTGCACTTTTCGCTCGCGTCCAGCATAATTAACCAAAATACCACTGCGCTAGTTAACTAATGCAAGTGTAAAATTAACTTGATTTAAAATTTCGTTTTTTTACACATGCGTGACTTAAGTTACGCTGCATGAGTTAACTCACGCAGGTGTTAACACATGCGTGAGTTAACTCACACTAGTAGCAATATTATGCCCTTGCCTTTATTGCTGTCCAATCATTCCTCAAGTTGTCCATAATTATTAGCAGGTGAGGTGGGGTTACATGTTACTACTTTCCGACAACAAAGGCATGATGAAATCATAGCTTGCATACTATATTATTAACTGTTGCTGACATTAGTCCAGTCAGTAAATATGTGACTCATAGCTTGCGTAATGTAGTAACAATAAAGGCACAATGAAATCACTTTTGAAATTCGCAGGTGTTAATTCCTGCGCGGCGTGACTTAAGTTAATTTTACACTTGTGTTAGTTAACTAGCGTAGATGTATTTTTAACATGGCTGCAGGGAGCGAGTGTTTTGTGCAGGTGGAATAGCAAAAATCTACATGGCTGCAGGGAGCGAGTGTTTTGTGCAGGTGGAATAACAAAAATCTTGTTTTATTTTGGTTTCCATTGCTATTTGATCCACTTCTAGAAGGTTTAAATTTACAACAAATTTCATCATCCTTCAAAAAGAGTGTACCGCGAAAAGAAGGGGGGGGGGGGAGCGAGTGTTTTGTGCAGGTGGAATAGCAAAAATCTACATGGCTGCAGGGAGCGAGTGTTTTGTGCAGGTGGAATAGCAAAAATCTTGTTTTATTTTGGTTTCCATTGCTATTTGATCCACTTCTAGAAGGTTTAAATTTACAACAAATTTCATCATCCTTCAAAAAGAGTGTACCGCGAAAAGAAGGGGGGGGGGGGGTAAACAATAACAATGTTGAAAGTAAACTTTAATGACCAAATATATTTTTATGTGAGATCCTTATGAAGTTAAGAGATCAATATTTTTTCATAACTCTTAACTCAATTGAAAAAGGATGAAACTGCTGCTAGGATGAACGTTGTGATTCGGGTTCAAATTTAAAATTTTTCATTTGTATATGAGAGTTTTCAAATGGTTATTATTATTGTGTGAGAATTTTCCGACGTTGTGATAAATATTAAAAAAAAGAGTCAAGTGATCAATTTAGTGAGCAAAAGACAAATATGATATGTGGATATAACAAAGAGACATTTAATGTTCTAATTTTAAAATGGATTAGGATTGACATAAATAGAGTATTAATTTTTTACATTATAAAATGATCAAACACTTTTCCTTTTTTTTATGCAAAACAATTTTCCTTTTTTTTTTTTATGCAAAACAATTTTCCATTGATTATACACAAATGAGAAAAAATATGGCTACAATTCTTAAGTTTGTATTTGTTATCATTCTATTTATTTCTTTACTTCTTGTTGTAACTAAAGGCTATCGTGAGCCTTTTTCTAGTTTCACCGAAGGTCCAACTTGCAAAGAGGACGCTGATTGTCCATCTATTTCTTGTGTCAATCCTCAAGTTCCTAAGTGCGTTATGTTTGAATGTCACTGTAAATATATTCCCACCACTTTAAAATAAGAGTTATTTCAGCAGAAGTAATTTGTTCCAAAATAAGCATATAAAAGGCAAGGATTGTTTTCTTTATTTTCTTTTGGAAGACGTGTATGGAAAATATAAATGTCTGTCGCAACACAATGAATGAGCAGCAGCAATATGTAAAGAAAATATGATTACATTATAAGGTAATCATTTTTCCTTAAAAAAATAAAATAATAATTTATTTATTTAATTTTGGGTACAAATTTTTCACGTTTATCATTTATTCTAGTCTTTTTTTTTAATGGTAAAAAATATATATATATAAATAGATAAAAAGGAAACTGTACACAATACACTATAATGACATAGAAAGACACCAAACACCACCATCCAAGGAGAAGAACTCCCCACCCACACCCGGGGAAGAGAAACACTCCAAGGAAACACCAAAAACAACAAAAAAAGACAACAACAAACACCAAAGAAAAAGAACCACCGAAAAACACCTCATACACCAGCACTTGCAAAGACAAGAACCACAAAGAGCAACTCAGGAAGACAGGTCGGAAAGGTAGAGGTTGCAAACCCCCACCCAACCCCTTGACAACGCCAGGAAAACAACCACTACAACCCCCTTCATTTATTCTAGTTCTATAGTTCATAAGTGAACAAATATTATTATGTATTTTAATTTTACCATACATATAATCATAAACATACAATTCTTTCTCCCTCTTTTTTTTTTTTTTTAAAAAAAAATCTTTCTTTTTTATGATAAAAAAATACCACTAGATTCCCTAAAAAAAAATACTACTAGATTTATTTTGTAGTACATACAACTCATGCATCTAAACCATAAGCAAGAAGTTTAAATTAATACTAACACCGTCCCACAAAAATTGACATAGTACGTCATTTAACAAAAACTAGACCATTGACCCGTGTATCGCATGGGTCATATCAACTATAATATATAAAAATAAGAATAAAATATATCGCATTAAAGATTTGATCCGTAATTGAAATTAAAATACCTCTAGTGTTTTGTAAAAAAAATGGAGATTTAGAAAGTCGATTAAAAATGTGATTTTCAGATTCTAACCATTAAGGCTAGGGTTCGAATCCCTTCAAAGGCTTTTTCAATAAAATTGTTTTAGATTAATTGCGTGGAGAAAGGATGAAATTTTTTAGATTAGAATTAGGGTTTAATTAGGGTTAAGTATAGCTTGGCGAGTTAAGATTTATAAATAAGAGATAAGAGACACTCCCTAACAAAAAACAGGGTGTTTGATATTGGATATTAATTAATAAAAGCAAAATTAAATCAAGAAAATTGTCAGTGGCTTAGTGGTGAAAATGTTGAGAAGAAGTCATTAGGGCTCGGGTTCGAAGGAGGGAATTTTTAGATTAGATTTATGGCTTAATTAGGGTTAAGTATAGCTTGACGGAATAACATTTATAAATAAGAGATAAAAGATACTCCCTAAAAAATATAGGGCGTTTGATATTGGATATCAATTAATGGAAGAAAAATTAAATTAAGAAAATTGTCAGTGACTTAGTGGTGAAAATGTTGAGAAGAAGTCATTAAGACTCGGGTTCGAATCTCTTCAAAGGCTTTTTTCAATAAATATTTTTTAGATTAATTGCGTGGAGAAATGAGAGAAATTTTTAGATTAGAATTAGGGTTTAATTAGGGTTAAGTATAGCCTGACGAGTTAACATTTATAAATAAGAGATAAAAAGTTATAAATGAAAGAACGGGAATAACAATCCTGCCAAATTAATTTAATTTATTATTGGTTGATTCTTATTATTAAAAATAAAAATAATTTAAAAGTAATGAAAATAATATTAATTAGATAGTATAATTCGACAAAAGTAATCATTCAATCATACAATATTGGGATTTGAGTTGGAGGTGGAACTTTTTTGTTTGGGAGAAAACCTTAGTGGTGGAATTGTTGGGTGTGTTGGAGACACACCTTCTTTTTTAGGGTTATGAATCTTTGTCCTAGAAGCAATGCTCAAATGGTGTGTTTTTTGGTTAGGTCCGCTTATATAGCCACCTTTTTGTTACTTGTGGGATTACGTCGAGGGTGTGGTATAGGAATTTTATGTAATTAGATTGAGATTTAGTCCTTCCGAGGAAATGTTTAGATCTTTTTGAAGGGTGTTGCATGTTCCCTGAGTGAGTGAACTTTTAGTGGTTTTTTGTCGTTGTTGATTTGGCATTTAATTGTGTAGTCCATATGGTTTGCTCATAACGATCTAGTGTTCTTTGACAAGGCGATAGATGTTAAGCAATTGGTTGACAAAATTCAATTTACCTCTTGATTTTGGTTCTTCGGGAGGCACTCAAGGCATCCATGTTCCCATTATGTGTGGGTGGTGTAACCAACTATTTGTTGAGACCAGTAGTAGGTTTGGTCCATCTCCCATGGGGTTGGCTCTTTTAATGGATTTCTTTTATATCTTTTGTGTGAGTTGTCCTTGTCCCTTCCTTTTCGGTTGGTGGTGGGGCTGGTGTTTTTGCTTGGTTTGGTGGTTTCAAAAGTCCTCTTTTTTGGTGTCCGCTTGTGCTTTATTTTCTTTTTGTTTTGTCATTAAAAAAAAATCATACAATAAATTATAAGAAAGATAATTATCCGACAAGTTTGTTATTTGTCAATTATTAAGAGACTCTGCTATTTTCAAAGTTTATATATCATTTCCTTAATTGTCTTTTAATTATTTAAATTGTTAAATTATATATCATCCGGTTATTGTTATAGCAAAATTCTCTTTTCTTGTTAATTGATACATCAATTAGTCAATCAACTTAATTTAAAATGTTAGTTTCAAAGCATAAATTAGAGAAGTACTCCCTCCGTTTTAAAATACATGTCCAAGTCAACCACTTCACATATGCCAATGCACAATTTTGACCGTTAATATCTTTAATTATCAAAAGTAAAAAATTATAAAAATTTAATATTTTAAAAATATTTGTTGAGACGAATCAAACAACATCTTACATGCTAATATTTGTATTTATACATTAGTTAAAAAGTATGGTCAAAGTAAGTCAAGTGAATAGTGCACATTGCAAAAATTGGACATGTATTATGAAACGGAGGGAGTATTTTACAACCTTTCTGGTTTTAGCATTCATTCAAATGTTAGTCTCGTACATTCCGTTGAATTTTTCGTAGAAAATTTAGAAAGAGAAAAGTTTTAAGACTCATTGAAATAAGATAAACCTTAATTATATCTAGAAAACTTTTCTTAATCAAAACTGTTATTAAGTTTTCCATGTGTATAATGAGGATGGCAAAAAACACCCATATCTGACAAGACTTCTTAAGTTTTATCCACGTGGATAATGAAGATGTCAAAAGACATGCGTTGTCTCATAGGACTTATTATCATATTTGATCATTGCATTGAGATTACCGTTTGCGGTTATTTCTTAGCAATAAAAAGATTGTGGATTAATGGTACGCTTGATATCTTGTTTTGGTCTTTTAATTTAGAACTTATGATGATAAATATGTGGTAATTTTTTAAAAGACACTCATTATCTAACATGATTTATTAAGTTATCCATGTGGATAATGAGGATGTCAAAAGGCACCTACTATCCTTTTTTTTTTTGTTACAAGGCACCTACTATCTGATAGGACTAATGTTTGACATCTTATTTTTATCTTTTAATTTACAAATAAAGATAAATTGTACATGTCTTGGAATTAATTTTTTGACATGCCTACTAATATTGTGTGAGTGTAAACTTACTCAAGTATTTTAGAGCTTACATCCACACCTATGATGATAAACATGTGATAATTATATGTATTATTTTTTTGGGTTAGTACCGCGTTTGGTCCCTGTAATATGAGCAAATTGAAATACAATATCACTAGCAATTGTTATTATTGTTTAAAGAATTGATATTGATGATGCACTATGTATTTTGGTGAGTGTTTTTTCTACTCTTGTTCTCTTTAAACTAATATAGTTTATGTATCTGCAAATGTGAGTTAAATTTTTAACTCTTAAAAGTTTCAACTTTTAGGAATTAAAGAATAATATTAACATTATTCTTGGATCTAGACCTTAGATGACGATGGTGAAACCCACACTCTCTCACAAATTCAGCATATAATGTGAGAATCAAGTTTGACAAGTGAGTATACACCAAATCTTATAGGTCACATGTGATCATAATCTAAAAGATGAGAGGTCTTCTAGATGTTATTTAAGATGACAAATTTTTTATCATATTTTCTTTGTTTAATTTAAGTTGCTTTTAAAGCAATATAGAGAAAGACGAACTCTCGTTGAAGAGTGATTATTTCATTAGGATTATTTAACAAAGAAAATATTAAGAACACATTATGTAAATATTTAATCTTGCTAAGGCACTATGATTTCAACTATCAAATAACTTGTTCGAAAATTCAACATTTAATATTATATTTGCGCACAATTAAGTTTATAATTGTTAAAGTTAGAAACGATCCTTTAATGAATCAGTTCATAAAGTGTGCAAATAAAGAAAATCTAAAACAAGAGAAAATAAAATAATGCTCATTGAGAAAATACCACAAAAGATAAAGGCAAATAAAGAAAAGTAGTCTTAACTGACTTATGTCCAATAATGTTGGAAGATGTATCAATTTAGAATGGACAAAGTCGATAAAGATTGCTTTATTCATTTTTGAAACTATTTTTAGATTGTTGTTACTAGCTTATTTTTGTATTTAAAAGACAATTTAGTGAATCATTATTTGGATTATTATTTTTTCTAACAAAATGAATATAAGATGTAAAATCGCCACATAATTTTAAATGTCTAATAGACATGCACTCAACAATACACATCTACAATTTTTCATTAACAATTGACACTAAAGACCAAAAGTGAATGAATTTAAAATAATAGAGGTTGAATGGAGAAATTCACATGAAAGAGAAAGACACCCAAAAATTAAATTTTAAGATAGAAAGATTACACAAGTGACATTCAAAAACTAAAAAACAAAAAAATCAGTTCAGCATAATGTTAGTGATTTTCGAAGTATATATTCTAAATTGAATTTGATCATCACATTAGACCAAGAGAATCCACACAAGTTAGTTTGACACCACATCTTCAATATAAACCTTAAGGTATTATGTATATTTGGCATATCACTTATATGTTGTTGATCATCCACTCTTGCCTCCAATGTGAAAATTTAACACATACTTGATACATTAACCCCTCTCCCTCTCCCTCTCCCTCCCCCTCCCCCTCCCCCTCCCTCTCAATTATGAGAGCAGTCATAATCTACCACCAAGAACCACTCGTGCTTTCCTACAAATTCGAACCGAGCCATGATACCTTTGTTGGACCTTATGAGGAAGCCAATATTCGTGTGGTTCAATCCATTGTACAGAGACCAACCACATAAATGAGATTGATATCACATCTCTATTCTTAAAATAATAACAATGTCGATAAAAAAAGAATGTCAATGACAAAAGATATTCTAATGTGAGATCCTTACTAAAGTTGAGAGAGCAATATTTTTAATTATTTTTATAAAGAGTCAAGTGATCGTTTGAGTGAGCAAAGGACAAATAGGACAAATATGATACGTGGATATGATTAAGAGAAATTTAATATTGTAATTTTAAAAAGGATTTGTGTTGATATCAACAAAGAATTAATATTTTTACATTATAAAATGACCACACAATTTTACATTGATCACATACAAATGAGAAAAATATGGCTACAATTCTGATGTTTGTATATATTACCATCCTATTTATTTCTATACTTCCCGTATTAACTGAAGGCTTATATGAGCCCTTGCGCAATTTTCCTAAAGATCCAGATTGCAGACGGGACATTGATTGCCCATCTTATTTGTGTGTTGCACCTAAAGTTCCGAGGTGCATTATGTTTGAGTGTCGCTGTAAAGATATTCCCTCAATCATTAGTATAAGCAATCATTAGTATAAGCAATAAAAAGGTATTAAGTTTTGATCACTATTATAAAAAAATAAAACTACTTTTGAATCATTTAATTCTAGTATTTCAAATATACCCTTTGTTTAATTCAAAAACATTTAATGAGGGTAGTTGAGTGAGGTTCTATTAAACATCAATAAGGATACTTTAGTAACATAAATCTTGCATGGAATCTAGAAATTTAGTCTCACTTAATTTTTTTTTAAAGTAGTTTAGTGATTAAATAAAGGGTAATGCTATCCAGTGCCCCGGTTAAAGAGCAATAAATGAACAGATCCTCTTTGATTTACTTTAATTAAAGTGATAAATAAGTCAACTAATTAAAATAAGAAAAATGTGCATTCAATACTCTATTAAATTTCCTATTTTATGACACAAGCATGTAATTCCTACACATTTGATAATTTTGTATTTGATATTTATTTTTTGAGAGCTGTTGTATTTGATATTTTAATTGGTATTTTATCTTTGGAATTGTTAATTTATTTTACAGTTTGTTTTAATTGAATATGTTGCTAATTATGCATATTCTTTTTTTGAATTGGTTTGGAAGAAAAAATGATTCACAAAAAATTTACAGAAAGAAAAATTTGTTTGAGTAAAATGTAAAATCCACATGAAGAAAAATAAAATTGTTAAGAAATGAAAATGATGCAGGAATGTAAATATGTAATGGAAAGGAAATTTGATGGAGTATTAAATACAACTTTTTTTTACTTTAATTAGTTGACTTATTTATCACTTTAATTGAAGTAAAACAAGTAGAATATGTTCATTTATTGCTCCCGGGGGCACCAGTTAGCAACACTCTTAAATAAATTCATATTTTAAGGTGAATAAATAGGATCTCCGATGTTCGAATCTTAATCCTCTAATGCATTATCCTTTACCAAATAAGTTAAGATTACGGGAAAAAAAATGGTTATAATAGTGAGCTATGCATTATCCCTTACTAAATTTCTAAATCACAAAGAAATTAGTTTTTTACAGTGACTAGAGGGAGTTGTTTAACATGTAAGTTGAAAAAAAATGATACTTCTTCTACACTTATAATTTTATTTTAACATGTTGAATTTTTGACAGTAAATATTACGTATTTATAGTTTTATGCTTTTGTGCACAATTCAGTTAGTCCTCTATACTTTACATTTCTTTCACAGGAACATAAGCATATCTAAGAAAAGGATTGTTTCCTTTGTTTGCTTTTACAAGATTATTACAAGGCACCGTAAGAAAAATATTATTACAAGATATTTATGGAAAAGAAAAATTTCACAAGATAACTCTAAATGAGCTGGATTAAATATAGACGATTATGTAAAATAGTTATAAATAAAGATAATTGATTATATAATAAAGTAATGATTTTTTTTATTCTCGGATACAACATTTATAATAATAATAAAAATATTACTTGTCAAAATAGTTTATAGGTGACCAAATATTATCATGTATATTAATGTATATTATCATCTATAAGTGTGGCTCTCTCAAAAAAAAAAATCATCTATAAGTGTGGCGATGAGTGTGGAGACCTCTGCAGGAGAACTCCCGGAACACAATGATATCATCAACATATACTAATAAGTACAGTGTAACACCTGGTTTGTGGTGGATGAATAAAGAGGCATCAACAGTGGAATTGACAAAGCCAAGAGATAATAGGAATACCAAAAGTTCTGTATACCAGGCATGAGGTGCTTGCTTTAACCCGTAAAATGCTTTTTTGACGCGACAAATATGATCAGGGAAGTTTTTGTTGACAAATCCAGGTGATTGTAACATGAATACTTCTTCCTTGAGCGTACCTTGGAGGAACACATTGTTGACATCAAGCTGACGAAGGGATCATCCTTGACAAACAGCAAGTGTAAGGACAATTCGAAAAGTCACCGGGTTGACAATTGGACTAAATGTTTCCATGTAGTCACAACCAGGGAGTTGATGAAATCCTTTGGCGACTAGTCGTGCTTTGTAACGATCAATGGAGCCACCCGGATTTCGTTTGATACGAAAAACCCATTTACACCAAATCAAATTCTGAGCAAAGGACCGGCTAACAAGATCCCAAGTGTTATTGTTGTGCAAGACATCAAATTCAGCTTTCATAGCCGAGCGCCAATTAGGGTCACGAAGAGCTTGAGTGATATTGCTGGGTTCGACGGGACATAAGAGGAGAACATGAAGGTTAAGTTTTTTGATGGGTTTAACAATGTTGTTTTGAGAACGGGTGATGATCCCACTGACGTTGGTTGACTGGTTTTTGTGTGGGTGAGCAGTGGGTGGGGGCGGTGGTGGAGGCGTTGGCGATGTAGTGATGTGGGGCAGTTCATTGGATGTTGGGGACGCGGGCGAAGACATTTGAATGTTTTGGGCGACCTCATTGGAGTTTGGTGAAGTGGGCAAAGATGTTTGAGTGGGTTGGGCTAGCTCACTAGAGGTTTGCGAGGAGGGCGTCTGTTGTTTAGTGGTGTGGGCAAGGTCATTGGGCATTGGTGATGAGGGCGCAGACGGGTGAGTGATATGGGCGAGTTCATTTGTGATTAAAGTTGCGGGATGTTGAATGATTTGGGTGAGCTTGTTTTGGTTTGGCGAAGCGAGCATCGAATATGGGGTGAGTGCCTGTGTTTGAGTAGCAAGGGAGCTAAACGAAAATTCCGATTCGACAAACTTTACATGACGAGAGGTGTAAATCTTGCCTGTTGTGGGATCGAGACACAAGTATGCATGTTGATCAACCGAGTAACCTACAAAAACACACATAGCAGACTTTGGTGCAAGTTTATGGTTAGCATATGGCTTAATCCAGGGAAAACACAAACATCCAAACCATTTTAATTTATGATAGTCCGAGCTAATGTTGTGCATCTTGACATAGGGTGATTGGTACCCAAGAATGGGAGTGGGAAGACGATTTATAAGGTAGGCTGCAACAGTCTTGGCGTGAGGCCAATAGGTGAGGGGTAGGCCTGAGTGATGGATAAGAGCGAGACCAGTCTCGGCAATGTGACGATTCCGGGGTTCTGAAATTCCATTATGTTCAGGTGTGTGGGATGGAGTGGTGTGATGACTTATACCATGATTACTTAGAAAAGAGCGAATACCAATGTATTTGCCACCATTATTTGTGTACAATATTTTTATTTGTTGTTTATGGAAATTTTCAACAAGGGATTTAAATTTAGGAAATATGACTTGTGCATCAGATTTGCGTTTCATTGGATAAAGCCAAATATAACGAGTGAAATGATCAACAAACATGCAATAGTAGCGAAGACCATCAATAGATAAAATGGGCGAAGTCCATACATTTGGAAAACCTAATGGATAAGATGATATAAGAGTGGATTCATGGAAATGAAGTTTGTGACATTTACTAACTTGGCATGAATTACAATCAGATTGCTGAAATTTATTTGTGCCTAAAGAAAAATGTTGGGAAATAAATTTGAAAATAGAGGATGATGGGTGCCCAAGCTTATGGTGCCATGATGTGGGTGAGTCCTTGCGAACAGCGTGAACAGATGGTGTGGGGGAAGGCCATCGATAAATTCCATCGACACATGAGCCTTTATGAGTTGTTTGGCCAGTCTGTAAGTCCTTCACATAAAAAGAATGTGGCAGAAAAAGAACAGCAGAGTTGGTTTGTTTGGTAAGTTGGAAGAGAGAAATAATTTGTTGTTTCATGGAAGGAACACACAAAACATTAGACAGGGATGAATCATTAATTAAAAGTGTTCCAGAGTGAGAGATGTTTAAACCTGAACCGTTGCCCATGAATAGCAAGTTAGGATCCGTGTAGGGATGATGTATTACCATATTTGCAAGGTCATTTGTTATGTGATGTGTTGCTCCACTATCAACCAAAAAATCAGTTTGTGGGGGACCAGCAGTTGCAGTGTTGATCTGGGGCGAGTCCCAAGAAGGTGGAGGGATACCAGGATGTTGCTGTCTGATGGTGCGACACTGGGATAGAACATGTCCTTTGACATTACACCACTGACATTTGTCGAGGAAAGGTTTGCGATTTCCAGGACGTTGATTTGATTGTTTAGGAAGATGGGTAGGGCACAGTTTGTTGTTGTTGTAGTTGGGTCTCTCCTGAGCATTCAAGGTGGTGAGTGGGGCAGAGGTCTATTACTGAACATCGGTGATTGAAAGTTCCTGAATGAGAAGCTTCTCAAGAAGGTCATCAAAGGTAATTGAGTTATCCCTTGCATTCACTCCGTTAATGATAGCGCGATAGCTGTCGTCGAGGCCGCGTAGGATATACTCAGTCATGTCTTCAATGGAGACAGGTGATCCAAGTGAGGCAAGGAGATCGCCTATTTGCTTCAGGGAGTGCATATAAGTGGTGATGGATTGAATACCTTTGAATGTTGTCCGGAGGCGCTCCTTTAGTTGCTTGAGATGGCTGTGAGAAGCCTTGGCATAGGTGTTCTTGAGGAGGGTCCAAAGATCGTGTGAGCTCTTTGTTTGGGACACCAGGGAGGCAACCTCATTTTAGAGGGTGGTGAGAAGGGGCGCCATAGATGAGGCGATCATGTCGCCGCAATGTTTGATAGGCAGGATTTTCTGTTGTCACTGGAGTCTCGGCAGTGGTGGTGATTATTTTGGACTGCGCCGGTAACAATCCATCTGGGCATTTGAGAAAATCATGGCCATCAAGGAAAGCTTCAACCTAGAGTTACCAATTAAGGTAATTGGTGGGAAGAAGTTTGGTTACACTGCCAAGGGTGATGCGGGTGAGTGGTTTGGATGATTCATAAGGGTTGGTGATTGAGGTATAGCTATCGGTGGCCATTGCGGCGAGGGTGGCAGCTGGGGTTAGGAACGGCGTCCTGATTTAGAGGGAGATGGAGCTGGACCGTTTCAGTCGGATACCATATAAGAAACAGAAAGAAAGGAATTATATGATGTAATTAATAACTATACAGATTACATATACATATACTAAATAGTATAGATAACACTTGGTATAACAAAACCACTAACTATTGTGCTAGTAATACTAACGCACAAGACTTTTATTTATATGACTAAGCCTTTGCATATTTCTTCATATTATCTGATGTGGGATATTTTCTCATTATTATTGATATAAGATACAATTGTTTTTTTTTTTACAATAAAATAAACATACAACTAAATTTATTTTGGGGTACATAAAACTTATGCATATAATCATCCTATTGTGATGGCGTCCAGCAAATTTTATTAAGGGGTGAAGTTAAAAGCTTTGTACACCTATTGTGATATCGTCCAGCAAATTTTATTAAGATGCCATATAATCATCCATGGATCAATGATAAGTCCTGTAAGTTAACGGTTTTATTGCTTCATAAAAAGATATCGATTCCACGATGACAGTTGAGTACTTAAGGGTTTAGAAATAGCCAGTCTAGGGTTTTTGTTGTTTGTTTGATATATTGTTTTTTTCTCTTCTCATAGATATAAAAATTGGAGATCATATCATACCAACAAATATACAATTTAAATATGTTGGGTCTATACTATAAAACAAAGGAAAAATATAAGGAGATTTAAACTATCAAATTCAAATTGGATGGTTGAAATGGAGGAGTGCCTCAGGTGTTTTATGTGATGCAAAAATACTACTCAAGTTGAAGGGAAAATTTTATTGAACATTGGTAAGACCGACGATGTTGTACGGTAAAACACCAACAAAAACATAAGTTAAACGTAGTAGAGATGATGATGTTGTGTTGGATACGTGGTAAGAGTGGACAAGATAGAATTTTAAATGACTGCACCTATAGTAGAAAAGATGGTAAAAACTAGACTATGTGGTTTGGAAATGTAGAAAGAAGACCTACAAAAACTACTAAGAAGGATCTAGAGATTAATAATTTAGATTAAAACATGGTTCTTGATAGAACACGATGACGTTGTTTGATTCATGTTGTCGGCATTGATAGAGTACGAAAAATCTATGACTTTTTATTTATTTTTGATGGATAGACGAAATGACAAAGCCATTATAAACTCACACACATAAGTGGAGGTATCGGAGTTCGAACCCCGGTCATGGCATCCGGCCTAACAATTTCGGCATTTTGCCAGTTGAGCTAGGACTTCTCGATACATGTTCTATGACTTTATTTGTGTAAATTCATTTATTATTTTGAGTTAGCAATTTTCGCGATATAACTTTTCGCTTGAAATAGCAATTTTCGAGTTTTATATCATTTATTATTTTGAGTTAAGTGATGGTTTCGCGAGTTATATAGAGCAGTTAGCGACACATAGTGTGAACCACATTTAAGGATAAACTTGGAGGGCAAGCCAGAAGGGACATAACCAATTAACCATGTGCTTAAATACTAACTAGATAAGATATTTTGATTTGAAAATAATTTTTTATGTTACTTTGTGAAAAAGATTAAATTAACCACATTGCTTGCGGAATGTTTACCTTAATGATGTTTACCATGCTACGTATTCTCACCCATTGTATTTTTTGTACGTATGTTGTGTTTAGATCGTGATCCTCTACTTTATCCACGGAAGTCGCGATGACATTGAGGACGTGGTGATGATGTGACTTTGTTGGTGACCGGAGGTCGATCAGGTTGATGTCATTGGTGGGTTTCGTACCCTATTATCTCAATTTAGGTATAAAGATCAACTTAGAGTTTTGATTGTCAACTCTTATGTGCGTATGTATTGTACTTTTGAAATTGTACTACTGTAAATGGTATTGGCATGAGAAATTAATATTTTTATACACTGTTTCAAATTTTACAAAGTGTATGGTTTGATTTGAAACTCCTTGCCTAGAAATGATTTGCAAAATCTGGCATTTGATTTAAATTGTTGGCTGGTAAATGCTTTCGAAAGAAGCTAGATGCCTATCAAATTGCACAAGTAATAAAGTAGTATGATAAGCACTTCCATAGGAATAAGTGACAAATTGACGTTAAATTCCCTACGTTTTACCCTACTTAATTTCATTCTATCTTAATTGATTGTATAGTCTAAGCTCCTATTCTCTCTATTTATCTTTCTATGAGTAGTTGCATCACTTAATTTCAAACCATATGTTGAAATATTTCCCTATGCCGCATTGGTAGATATTACAATATGCAGATGTTGATTAAGAACTTATAAATTTATTCACATAGAACATATAGTATGTAATCCTCTTGCAATCTCCATTTTTCTCATTTAGCATCTCTTTTAAGTTTTGTGAATAACTTCACAGCTAAAGATATCATTGAAAAATGATTTAAGAGTATAATTTAAAATAAAGAAAAAGATTTTGATAACAAAATAAAATCTTTTTGAAAACTAAATATTGTTTTGTCAATCAATCCAAGGTTTAAAAATCGGTTTTGGAATCTTTTGAGAATAGGATAGATTGAAACAAAGTGCAACACATTAAACCTTTTTCATAAGGTTTTCATCCTTAAAGGTCTTTACACTATCATAAGACAGAGGAAACGCAACAAAGAATGTTTGAATTGTGTCGACCATTTTAAACATTCATTTAAAAACTTGTTTTGAAAGACCTTATTCAAACATCTTTCTTAAAACCTTTTCTAAACACGTGTAATTTGTTACCAAAGCATTTAACTTTATTTGAACATGAATTAAAGTATGAGTTAAACCATAATTAACTTATGCAAACAATGTAACGACACAACGGAAGAGATAAAGGCAAGGTATGTTTATCCTAGTTTACGTTGACTATCTGCTACTTCCTCTGTTTTTAATTAGGCTTAATTAATGATTTGGTCCTTTAAGTTATTTGTTAGTTACATTTTGGTCCTATAAGTTATTAACGTTACAATTTGGTCCCTTAAGTTAATATATGTTAGTCAAATAAATCCTCATTGTCAGTCTTTTAACAAAACGTTAAATATGCACATGTGAACGGTGACGTGACAACTTGCAATATGTATTCACCTTATACATTGGGTTAACGGGTTTGACGGTGAGAATTTATTTGGTTGACGGAATATAACTTAAAGGGACCAAATTGTAACGTTAATAACTTATGGGACTAAAATGTAACCAACAAATAACTTAATGGACCAAATCATTAATTAAACATTTTAATTATAAGCAAAATTGTGCTTCATATTATGGATCACATGCATCATTAATTGAATAAATTTAAAAAGTTAAATTTGCTTATAATTAGAAACAAGAGGGAGAGGGAGTACATTTAGTCCTCTCTTTACATAGAGTTTTTGCCTCGGTACAATCGACAAAAATATTCCATCAAAATTCGAAACTAATACAAGCACCAATGTATGTTCTTCCTAACTAACTATACACTAAATTTGCCATAGGGTATCTGATTCTCAAGTCCTTTTCTCTTAGACATCTTGGCTTCAAAAAACTTGTCGAGTCTTCTATGAAGTTTTCAACTTGGTTTGAATCTATCATGTCTTCCAAAAGATTATGACTCAACTGAGTTCTTTGAGGAACCATGTGTTTAACCTCTCTATAGACCCATTTTACATAAAAGGTTGTTGTCATAATTGGGTTAGTTACAATAGTGGTTCAATTTGTCTTTAAGTGATGCAAATACTCAGAGAGATATAGAGATTTTTTTTATTAACTCTCGACTTGA
Source organism: Medicago arabica (assembly GCA_946800305.1). Classification (NCBI taxonomy): domain Eukaryota; kingdom Viridiplantae; phylum Streptophyta; class Magnoliopsida; order Fabales; family Fabaceae; genus Medicago; species Medicago arabica. The sequence goes on from OX326969.1 coordinate 36,865,059, forward strand.
GAGGATATTACATTTAATCATATATCAAGGTAAATGTTTCCATTCAAATTGATTGATGTACAAATGATTTAACACCTCTCAAAGGAAAGGATGTTCAATCAATTCCTATATCCATGTTCATGGCTTTTCAAAGGATTTTTCTTTATGAACAACCTTTTACAATCTCTATTTCTTTAAACCTATAATGTCATATGATTTTCATTGATTGAAATTGATTTCCTATTATCTCAATATTATGAGTATATTCTAAAGACTTGTATTCACCTCTCGCTTTCAGATTCATAGACTTCTTCAATAGTGTGAATGTTCTTTTCATACTCATCGAATAATATAGTCGTCGAGGAAAAGAGATGTTGACGGAAGATATAAGGTTTGTAAATCAATCTATTGAATGATTTGTATGATTCCACAAACACTGGCCTGAATATGCATAATCATGCAAGGTGTCTTTGAATTCAAACTTTTAGGTTAACGAGCATTGGATAATACCATTGTTCTTTAGGCAATAACCTTTTAGAGAATATTTGTTGACAATAGTTTCAGAAGATGATATGTTTGATCACTGAAGGATAACCTTTGTTCATCTCCATATGATGACTCATCACATAATATCCTTGTTGGTCATAATGGTCCTTACTAGGCTGATAAAGGATTGAGTTTAACTAGAGGATGAGTTAGGTTGACTAGAATATTCTACATGCCTATATATACTAAATGATGAGGTTGAGAGATAAACATTTGACCTATTAGATACATGAGAGGTAAATCCTCATTTGTCAATGTATTAAACCCTCCTTTTGCAATAGTTAATTATAATTTGTGTTCCAGACGATTCTTTCCAAAACTTTTCTCTAACTAGGTCGATTCTTCAGGTTTTGCTTCAGCTAACTCAATTTGTCCTTTGACTGATGACATAGATTTGAGTTGTACTTCCAGACGAAATACCTGTTTTGTACTCTTTTGTTTCCACTCCTTGATGTGTTCCAATCTATTGATAAATACGATTATTAACTTTATTCAATTAGTACTATATGACCTCTACACTTGAAGTCACAATTAGTAAAGAAATTTTTCATCGCTTTGTTGTCATCAAAATATCAATTGTGAGAAATTATGCCAGAGCCAACTTGGTTCTTACAATATATACAAGCAAGATTGATAGGCCTACTAGGATTTTTAGAGAGCCTATGCATGAGCTACTTAGGTTTTCTTAAGTGTACGAGTCTAATGTTTTTTTTACTAAATTAGATATACCTTACCGGATTTCTTAAGTTTATTTAAGGAGTGAATCATCAACTTCGTCCCTAAATTTTTAAGCATCAAAATCGTCCTCAAATTTTGCGAAATATCAATTTCGTCCCTGATTTCTCTCACGTCCATTAAAATGGTCCCTCCGTCCAAAAGGTCCGTTAGTGATGCTGTGCTGGCTCCCTGCATGTTGTGTTGTCCTGTACACATGTCAAAAAGGAAGCCACGTGAACAAGTACTAAATTGATGGAAACACAAAAAATTCAGTTTTCACTTTTCAAATGCAATTTTTTCTGCTTTTTCATTTTTACCCTTGTTTTATCCTTACCTTCCACCCTCAGATTTCAGTCATACCCATCAAAACAGTCCCCACCCTTTCTCCTTCCCGCTAAAACCTTTTATCACCTTCTCCTCTCCAAAATCATCACCATCGCCGGTGATCAACAATGATTTTTTGAAGAACGAAACAGTCTTTGGTTAAGGTAAGTCTCACGTCCATCTCACCTTCTCCTCCTGTTCGTATTCACTATTTTTTTGGCCGTTTTTTTTTTCGTTTTTAGTTTTGATGATTTCATTTTTAGCTTTAATGACTTCGTTTTCATTTTTAATGATTTTGTTTTCAAGTTTTCAATTTTTTGTTATTGTTTAGATTAATCTTATTAGGGTTTTCGGTTTAAAAAATAGAAAGATGATTTTTGTTCTGGTTGGTTACTATATTTGGTAATGGTGGAAAAAATAGAAAATGTTGATGCTTGTAATGGTGGAAATGCAGAAAATGTTGATGCTGATAATGGTGGACATCCATAAAATGTTGATGCTTCAAATGGTGGAAATGTTGATGCTGCAAATGTTGTGAATGCTGCAAAGATCAAGTTGTGATTTCTGCGTTTTGTATTTTGTTCTGCAAAGCTTGCGTTCAAGGACCAAATTGATAGTTAGTTATATAATTCAAGGACTGATTTGATGTTTTTAACATAATCTAGGGATCGATTTGATGGATAGCCATAAAATTTAAGGACTAATCTTATGTCAATATTTTGACAGAAAGGTTACATGAAGATTCATCTTCAACCTCTTTTCATTACAACATTACACACGTCTAGTACAATTCAGAAGCATGTTCACAAACTCAAACAAGCAAACCATGTTTATCAAAAACTTTATCAACCTAAGCTCAATTCATAAAGTATCAACTTTGTCCATCAACCTCATCCTCCAAACAACTTCATTCTCACTTTCTTTTGACTTGAACATGAAGATCGATTTTCTAAACATTTTTTGCCCATACACCCACCCCATCAGTTCAGATTCAATTACAACAGTTTTGTTTGAAGGAATTTTGGGGATTTTTTGATTTCAGATTCAATAAAAAAAATTAGGGTTTGAGGTTATTTCAATTGGGGAAGAACGTTACCACTAATTATTGGAAGAATTTTTGAATTTTGGAGTGTGGTTTAAAGATTGTAAAATTAGGGTTCCAATTTTATACATTTGGGGAAAAAATAACCATTGGAGAAGAAAGACGTTGGGGAAGATGACATTCTTACATTTTCTGCAAATCAGCCAAACTAGTCCTTGAAAATGTTGGTTACAATCAGCCATATTAGTCCTTGCTTGTGTGGAGTTTGACATGACACTCCATGTGAGAGGTTAACGGCCATGTCAACTCCGTTAATACCCAAGTTAATTGGAAGGACGAAATTGATTGACATTTTACAAATTCAGAGACGAAATTGATATTTCACAAAATTTGGAGACGATTTTGGTTGATGCTTAAAAATTTAGGGACAAAGTTGATGATTCACTCTTTATTTAAGTCACTTTACTCCGCTCATATTATATGCTTAAGAATGATGACTAACCTTCGTTGTTATTTCACCTACGAATAGTTATGCATCATTGTGAGGCTAAGCCTGAGTATATCTAGTGGGTAGGTAGGGCTTGGCTATCAACCCTTTGCCTGCCAGCTATACTTGAAGGTACTAACAAGAGTAACCGATGTGGTGGTCCAGAGCATAACTCCTGGGCTAGTAGGTGAGGAATGTAACACCCCAATTTTTCCATTTATTTAATTTAATAAAATTAAACTACGCTTCCTATTATTTATTTTGGTGATGAGGTACTTTACTTGAAATAATAGGCCATTGTTGAGAATATGTAGAAATAATAGGAAGAGGAGTAATATAAATATTATAGGTAGGAGGTGAGAAACAGAAGTAATAAAATAAGTGGTGGAGAAAGGATTAATTTGAAATAAATGAAGGGAATAATAATAATAATAATAATAATAATAATAATAATAATAATAATAATAATAGGTAACCTAATTCCTTAGTATAAAAGGATGATAGAACGTCAGAACAAAGAAAGAAGAGAAAATAACAGAACGTGAAAACCTAGGAAAAAGGAGGAGGAGGAGAGAAGAGCATTATCCAAGAAAATCAAGCCAAAAACCTACAATCTTTGGAGAATTTGAGGTAAGGGGAAGAATCCATAATCTTTGGGTTTTTAATTTTGAAAAATGGGAGAAGAGGGTTCTCAATCCCTCATCTTGTTTTGCCTATTGATTTCAAATTCTAGAGCTATTATGAAACCTATGATATTATGCTATGATCATAAAAAATTTGTAGAGAAAATTGATGATGAATGGTGTTGACGAGAGGTGTTGGTGAGTATAGGTTGAAAGAGGGAGATTGTAGTTAATCAAGTATTTTGATTAGTGAATTAAACCTATGAGAATTTGTAGTAAATAGATGAATTGTGTAAAATTTGATGTTTAAATGATAAGATAACCTTAAGGTAATGTTTAGGGATGAATTGGGTGAGTTTGGGGTCGAAGATGGAGCCTGGGAAGGCTCCCATGAGTGAAATCGCATAAAATCTGCGATTTTAATAACCTGATGGACACACACGGTCGTGTGTCTGGACAACACGACTCGTGCTGTTTTTATTGTCAGCTTCCCTTTTTGCTTCACTGATGGGGCACATGATCATGCCTCTAAGGCACACAGTAGTGCTCTCCTACAGCATGGGATACCCCTCATTTTCTTCATAAAAGGAGGTCCCAAAAGTGAAAACTAAAGTTCCAAAGCAATGTACTTAGGTGGGGGATGTGTGTTTAGAAGTCTTAATGGTGATTCTCTTAAGGTAATAATGAGTCTAAGGTAATTGTTAGATAGAGGAGTATAAGGCTGATATAATTGAAATTATGGTGTTGTTGTTTATGATAATTGTTGAAGTTAAAGGTGTTGACAACAGTGAGATAAATATTAAGAGTATTGAAGTTATTGTTATGATTAATTGATGATGTAAATGGTGTTGTAAATTGGTGAGAATAATATTGTTTATGGTGTTGATAATGGTGAGATATATATTGTACAATGGTGTTGAAATATTGGTGAGATATATATTGTGTAATAGTGTTGAATATTGGTGAGATACATATTGTATAATGGCGTTGACATTGGTGAGAAAAACATATGTTCGAACTATGTACCATTGGTGATGATTTACTTTATATATTGTATTGGTGAGTTTTTCCTCATGCATCATATCATTGTTAGGAAAATTGGTGAGATTGGTGTGTGTATGTTTAGTAATATAACTCTAACATACAAAAATTGGTGAGTAGAATTGGTACTACATGCATATAGGTGATAGAAATGAAGTGTATTTTGCATATAAGTGTTGATGTTTGAAAATGATGTATGTTGTGAATGATGTGTGAATGTTGATGCTTAAATTGGTGAATATTATGAATTTTGTACATACATGTTGATGACTCAAATACTTTCATTATTCAATGTTATTATGTGCACTAAATATATATGGCAAATGTTAACTTGTGCCTTCAAGGGCATATGTTAAGGGACTTATTATAAAAATATGCGTATTAAAAGTCATGCAGTCAACTTTTTAAAAGTTAAATTATCATGTTTTCCAATGCAAAGCTACTCATTTTAGGTTCCTTAACATGTGCCCTTAGGGCGCAAGTTAACATGACCCAATATATATTATGGATTGTATTCTCACCCTTGCTTTGTTGTTGTGTGTTTGTGATATCGGTACTCGTAGGGTACAAATACTCAAGTTGAGAAGCTCTAGCTACGGGGTAATTGGAAGATGGCGATGGAAGTTAATTTTCTTCCGTTTTATTTTATTTATGAAAAACTATGTAGACGATTTAAGTGTTCTGATGATCTGTAACACTAGGGTTGGAGGTTTTGTCATTTGATTATGTTTCTTGGAGTTGAAACCTTGACTTATTTGATTTGAAGTTGATGAATTATTTCGTTGTTTTACTTATGAAATACAACTAGTAGTGAAAGATGGTTTATCACCCCTTATCGATTCATCATCTTGGTGTCAAAGACGAGCCTAAAATATGATGATGGTTTAAGTGGTGGAATTTCATGATGGTTTGTGATGAATAGTACAAAAATAGCCGCACTATCTCACACAACTCACTAAAATTAACAGTATATTTGTTTGAGTAAATAGTAATCACCTATTTCAATAAATAGTAATCACCTCGTATTAAATACTAGTAGGGTGGTAAAACGGGTCCGACGCTCGTTTAACCCGCCATTTTAGGTGGGGTGGGGTGAGATTTTGAGCCCATCTTTCTACTTGACCTGCCCCTGTTAAGCCCATTGAAAAAGCGGATCATAGCGGGGTGGGGCGGGCTGGCCCGCGGGCTTATTAAACTTTATTTTTTTACTAGTAGTTGCCAAATTTTTAATTTACACACCCCATAAACAATTGGGTCAAATGATACCAACCCAACTTCAAATTGTCCCACTCTTTCCGATAGTGATAAGTGATAACTGATTCACCACTAGTCTACTACCTCTAGAAAAAAACCGACTCACCATTGCATTATATTGAGACGTATTTCATGTTGTTGGATTTATTTTGGTATTTGTTTTATGTTGGATGAATGGTGGATTTATTTTGAGATTTGTTTAATGTTAGAGTCTTTATATTGAATTTATTGTTTTTATAATAGCAACGTATTTGTCAATAACAATCGACAAAAAAATATTTTAAAAAATAGACGGGTTAGCCCGCCAACCCACTAGTCCGCCTTTAGGCAGGACGGGGTGTGACCCGCCCCGCTCAGCCCCGTTTTTGGTTGGCTAATAGCGGGCTGGGCCTAAACGGGGCGGGCTGGCCCGTATTGCCATCCCTAAATACTAGTGTGGAATGAATGAATTTCCCATACATTTTTTTTAATATACTCCCTCCGATTTAAAAAAAGGTTTTTCTAACCTGTCCAAGATTGCACAGTATAAATGGTGATTAATGGTGTCCATTTTTATGAGTTTATCCAAATCTTAGTCTTTTCCTTGAAAATTGGTTTTTTTCCTCTCTCTCCTCTATTAACTATTGCAGTTTCGTTGCAGTGTCAAGGAAAGTCAAAAATCACATTCTACAAGCATGCTAAAACCAACATTTTATTCTTCTCTCACGTCACTTTCTCCTTCAACTTTGATTTTTTTTTTTTTTTAAGGATATGGCAAGTGTAAAATAACCACCCATTTGTCCTTCTTGTTTTTTTGTTCATGACACACATGTTGATTAATTAGGTTTTATAGTTCATAGTATCACCACTTAAGAAGGTATTTGGAGTTAAGTAATTAAAGTGGCAAAATACATCTCTTGAAGATCATATTAGATTTAAAACTTTGTTTAAGTGCTGGTAACTATACTGTGTGATAAACGAAAACCCCAACAAATAAATTCAGCCCAATAAACAAAATAAATGACCAAAAGAATAAAAGCGAAGGAAGAAAATTTGTTAGCATAAGTAAGTGAATTGAAATTTACTAACCGGAGAATAAGCAAAAGGGAGAACCAAAAAGAAGGGAGAGATAAGAGAGAGAAAAAAAAGTTTTACTTCCCTCCATTTCAAAATACATGTCCAATTTTTGCAATGTGCACTATTCACTTGACTTACTTTGACCATACTTTTTAACTAATGTATAAATACAAATATTAGCATGTAAGATGTTGTTTGATTCGTCTCAACAAATATTTTCAAAATATTTAATTTTTTTAATTTTTTACTTTTGATAATTAAAGATATTAACGATCAAAATTGTACATTGACATATGTGAAGTGGTTGACTTGGACATGTATTTTGAAACGGATGGAGTAATAAAATGATAATTAATTGACTCATTAACAAGATCTGCAGAAACCAATGAATTGGTGTATTAACTACCCCTTTATCCTGTGCAATGTTGCACAGGTTCGAAAACCCAAAAGAAAAATGATAGTGTTAACTTATGCTCTTAAGGACACAAGTTAGCATTTTCCAAAAAAAAAGAAGTTAAAATTCATTGAATAACTAATGTATCTGGACTACATTGTAAAACATATACATTAATTATTCAACTAACCTAAAAAAGAATATTGTTATGAATAATAATGTTGGTGGATGCCCATTCTTGATCTTCCAAGTTCGTATAACTCCCATTAGTGAATGAATTGTTAGAGCTATTTGATTGCATGTGATCATTCACTTGCTTATTTGTATCCTATAAATAGGACTCATGTTTTGATGTAAAGACACACTTGTGAAGTAATACAATACATTCTTATATTCTCTCTTTGTTTCTTTATCTTTATTCTTATTTTACTTTATAATATCTTGCAATGCTAAGGATCAATTTCATAACAAATATTTTCTTATATATGAGACCTCAGAGAGTACTAGTGTGGAATAAATAATATAGTTTCCATTCCTTAAAAAAATATATAGTTTCCATGTTTTATATGCTAATTAATCACCTCATATTAAATTATTCCCACAGCTAACTTCATCATCCTTCAAAATCATTATTTTCTTTTGCAATTTCGACATTGTCTACCACGAAAGGCTAAAAAATGGGGTTGGATAAAGAAGTTAACTTTAGTGACAAAAAACATTTTAAAAATGAATTCTTAATAAAGTTAAAAGATATTTTATTTAAAACAAGAGTCAAGTGATCATCATCAAAGGACAAATATGACACATGGATATAATAAAGAGATATTTTATTTTCTAATTTTAAAAGGATTTAGAGGACATAGACAAAGCATTAATGTTTTACATATAAAATGAGCAATCAAATTTCCATTTATTACAAGCAAATTAGAAGAAAAAAAAAACATGAATACAAGTCTCAAGTTTGTATATGTTGTCATCCTATTTCTTTCACTACTTCTAGTTGTAATGGGAGGCATACGTAGGTTTGAATGTCGTCAAGACTCTGATTGTCCATCTTATTTTTGTGAAAAGCTTACAGTTCCAAAGTGTTTCTGGTCTAAGTGTTACTGTAAATAGAAATTCCTAGGTAAGTTGAAAAATAATTTTGTCACTTCTAAATATATCATTTTATTTTAACTTGTTAATTATTTGCACTAATTTCAACGTGATGATGATACTCTTAATACTTTCTTGCAAAGTTTAATTTTTCTCTCTAACTTTAAATTTATTTGACAAACAGATGAGCACATACTATAAGGCAACGATGGTTTTCTTTTACAAGATATATATGGAAAATAAAAAGTCATTGTAGACCTATAAATGAGCTGATATAAATATAGATATATGAATATGTAAAATCATTATCAAATAAATGCTATATGATTATATAAAGTAGTCGTTTATATTTTACTTCAGTTTATTGGCACCATTTATCATTTATTCTAGTCATATATCTTTCAGGTGGACAAATATTATCGTGTATTTTTTTTCAAAAAAATATTATCGTGTATTTTAATGATTCTATGCATACAATTATGAGCATACCATACATACATTTCATGCATCTATTAGATTAATTAAACTAATTTATTAATTAAAAAAGTTAAAATGAAAATATGACTGCATTTATTTTGTTGTAAATAGAACTCATGCATTTCCCTCAAAAAAAAAAAAAAAGAACTCATGCATTATTATAAATGTCTATCCTCAGCCTTATTAGACGATGTTTAGGGAGTGTCCTTTGTTAGGACGTAGTTTTTCTTTGCTTCTTTTTCTTTTGTTTTTTTTTTTCCTTTTCCCATGTAACCAAAAGAATACTAGCTTCGTCCCACCAAAAATCGGATAGTACATCATTTTCAACAAAATAACAAGAAGTTATAAATAGAGGGAAAATAATAACAATTTTTTTTACCAAATTAAGCTCATTAACAATTGTTTGATTCTTTAGTAAATAAATATATTGGTTGATTCTCATTATCATAAATCAAAATGAAAATTAATAACGTGTGGAAGACCCATATTTTTCAAAGTAAATAAATATAATATTATGTTCCCACGTCTATTTTTAATTTATGATTAAATAAAAATAAATAATATTTTCAATGATGAATTTTAATCGTTGCTAGAATATTTTAGGGTTTTTTTTCGCGTTAGTAACCCGTGGTGAAATTCTATAAATTTTTCTAAAACACGATTTTCATGCTCTTCACCGACGGCAATTTCATTGCCCGTAAATTTATAAACGAACTTCATTTACTATGAAAAGTTTCGTATGGACTCAAAAATTATTTAAGATTGATTTATGCAGTAAAAATAATGTTTCCGTCTTAAATTTTATTTGATCATCGTGTATAGACTATAGAATATAAAAAAGTTTTCTTATAAGCAAAAACGACTTCGGATATTTTTATCAGTATCATGTATCCTTGTCAACTATGTACATTCATAATGAAAGTCATAGATATTTTAATGAGTTGGTAAAATATTTTTACAAGATACATGGAGTTATTAGTTGCATCTAATAAGGATTTTACTTTAGAGATAAAAATATTATATAGTCAGCTCTTATCCTTCCACGGCAAAGAGAATACAAACAAACCACATATACTTCTCATGTATCTTGTTCACTTATTTATACATAACCAAACCAAAGGCAATCCCTCGTTCCCACTTCAAAGAGAAAAATTACTCTTCAATCTCTCATTTTTCTCTGTTCTTTCTTCTTTCCCTTCTTTTCTTTCTTGGTCCTCTCTTCTCTTCCCTCTCTTATGTCTTTGTTCGTTACTATTCTATCTCCTCTCTTATTACTTCTTCTCTCTTTCTTTGTTATTTTCTATTCTTTCTTCTCTTTCTACAAAAGAAAATTCCAAAACAGAGAAAGGAAACCTCTACTCTTTCTTCTCTTTGATTTTAATTTCCATAACTTTCAAAATGTGTAAAGAACCATAAACTCAAACATAAGCTTCTAATAAGGATATGAATCAATTTTTTTTTAAGAAGCTAAATTAGTCCATCCATATTGGCACCAGAGAGAATCGAACATGAGACCTCAAGGAGGAGCACACTCCCAGACCCCAAGCCAATACCACTAGGCCAACCCAAATGGGTTCGGATATGAATCAATTTAATAAGTTTCAAGAACAAATTCTGGGGTGGTGTTTAACTTTTGTATCAAGTGGCTCTCCTCCTTTTGGTCTTATTGCTCTAGTTCATTTTTTTAGTTTTGGTGTTCCTTCATTTAAGGCCTTTCATTTTGTTCACTAGACTAAACCTCTAATAGACACTTTTGTAAATGAATGCTTCAGTAATCAATTAGGTCTTGAGTCTTCCTTTATATATCCTCTTTGTAGAATGGGCTTGATGAACAAATCCAGCTAAACATCATCTGAATCACGAGATTTCAAGAACAAATTTTGGGGTGGTGTTTAACTTTTGTATCGAGTGGCTCTCCTCCTTCTGGTCTTGTTGCTCTAGTTCATTTTTTTTGTTTTGGTGTTCCTTCATTTAAGGACTTTCATTTTGTTCACTAGACTAAACCTCTAATAAACACTTTTGTAGATGACGGCTTCAATAATCAATTAGGTCTTGAGTCTTCCTTTATATATCCTCTTTGCAGAATGGGCTGGATGAACAAATCCGGCTAAACATCATCTGAATCACGAGAGTCTAGCACATATATTCTGAAGCAGATATGATGTTTCCTTAAATACGCTAATCATAAACCGCCTATCTCTGCTTCTAGAAACATGTTTCTTGGTCAACTCTTCAGAGAATATTCACGAAATCTTCACGTTTAAAATGAATCTCCAAGAAAGCGCAACAAGGCACACAATGATGTCGTACCAACATGTTAAGACATCTTGCTAGAACTATTGTTTTAACAAAATGTAACTAACACATGTCTACAAACCCAACATATAAAATATGGCATTTGATTCAGCATCATATGTTTTTCTTGATACATCTGATTTTTATCCACATGATTGAGCTGCCTCCCCATTATACAACTCAAAAAGATCAAAATTCTTTCATATCATAAAATTAATCTACAACACTTAATATGAATCTAAGTTCATATTTTAAAATAGTCCCGTCAATATTTATACTTACAAGTTACTTCATCCATATGTAAGTGTTGTTCATTTTGTTCACTAGACTAAACCTCTAATAGACACTTTTGTAAATGAATGCTTCAGTAATCAATTAGGTCTTGAGTCTTCCTTTATATATCCTCTTTGTAGAATGGGCTTGATGAACAAATCCAGCTAAACATCATCTGAATCACGAGATTTCAAGAACAAATTTTGGGGTGGTGTTTAACTTTTGTATCGAGTGGCTCTCCTCCTTCTGGTCTTGTTGCTCTAGTTCATTTTTTTTGTTTTGGTGTTCCTTCATTTAAGGACTTTCATTTTGTTCACTAGACTAAACCTCTAATAAACACTTTTGTAGATGACGGCTTCAATAATCAATTAGGTCTTGAGTCTTCCTTTATATATCCTCTTTGCAGAATGGGCTGGATGAACAAATCCGGCTAAACATCATCTGAATCACGAGAGTCTAGCACATATATTCTGAAGCAGATATGATGTTTCCTTAAATACGCTAATCATAAACCGCCTATCTCTGCTTCTAGAAACATGTTTCTTGGTCAACTCTTCAGAGAATATTCACGAAATCTTCACGTTTAAAATGAATCTCCAAGAAAGCGCAACAAGGCACACAATGATGTCGTACCAACATGTTAAGACATCTTGCTAGAACTATTGTTTTAACAAAATGTAACTAACACATGTCTACAAACCCAACATATAAAATATGGCATTTGATTCAGCATCATATGTTTTTCTTGATACATCTGATTTTTATCCACATGATTGAGCTGCCTCCCCATTATACAACTCAAAAAGATCAAAATTCTTTCATATCATAAAATTAATCTACAACACTTAATATGAATCTAAGTTCATATTTTAAAATAGTCCCGTCAATATTTATACTTACAAGTTACTTCATCCATATGTAAGTGTTGTTCATTTATAAACCCCCCCCCCCCCCCCCCCCCCCCCCCCTCCCCTCTCTCTCTCTCTCTCTCTCTTCATCTAATACAAAGGTCTATATTTATAGTAAAAGCATCCCTCAAAATTTGAAACAAATCTATGCTGAAAAAATACGTTTTTGTTTATCTGCATCCGCGGAAATTGTGCTACGATTTTTTACGAATGGGAAGTGTCAAATCTGGTCCAAAAATAATGCTACGATTTTGACAGATTTTCAACCTTCAATTTTGAACCACTTTCAATATGACTTCCACAAAAAAGATTCTATTAGGTTTTGATACCTTGATTGTAGCACATCCATAATATCTTTGATCTCACTTTCTCTCAATCAAACAATGCATTTCTCCATTTCGAGATATGCATGGTAAATAAAAATGAACCCAACACTTTAATTGCACAAGGTAGGTCAATTTGCATATTGAAGTATGTCACATACAAAGTGTTCACAATAACTATAATGATAGAATACAATTAAAGAGAATTAGTTTGATTCAAGAATGGGAGTTTGTAAACTTTATCCCCTCCACACTCTTCCAAGATGTGATCATATCTAGAAACTATAATGATTTTACTCCCGGCAACAAAACATTCACGATTCACGGCTAATTTCTCCAATTTTTCAATTTTCAGTTGTCCATGAATTTTTTTTCTTTGTAGGATCATTTATAATATTTTTTTAATGATAAATATTAGTATTGGCTGTTAGATTAATTTTTCTCTTTTGCTTGAGTTTGAAGTTAAACCTCCAACTCCTTCTCTGTATGCTTAAAATAGTTGAACTAATCGACCCCTCGCATGTTTTATAAACCTGAGTAGAAAACTGTGCATGCCTGTTCACGTAGGACTTTGAATAATTCAACTAAAAGATTTCATGGTGTCACATATAGTTGAGGACTGAAGGAGCGTTGTTCATGATCAAAGGATAAGAAAGAGGAGTGTCATACTTGTTCATGATCATGATCAAATTCTGATTTCAAAGTCATCTTTTTTGTTCTAAAGCATCAATCTCTGAATGCAAAAGAATGCATTTGGTACTCAAGATAACTCTGAAGACTTAGACATGATATGTAGAAAGGTAAACAAAAAATCAAAACTCTTATAAGAAGGTGCATCAAGCCTTGAAGATTATGATTGAAGCAAACTCTGATGGAAAGAGACCGTGATCGAATCATACTTTGACGGAAGCTCGTTGTGATGGACACATTAGTAGTCAAGTGTCTGGCCAATTTTGCCTTCTTCTGATGGAACATCGCTTTCAAATTATGATCGTATTATTTGTCTTCTTCTGACCTCATACAGAAACTAACAAACTTTTCAAAAGCAAAGATGTTGAGTCAATAATTAGTGTTTTTTATATAATATTTTTAGTTTGTTTTAATTAAATTCTATTTGTTTTTATTTCCTTTTTAGAACTATTTTACTTCAATTGCAAGTTTTTATATTTCAGGAACAAATATTCAAAAGATTTAGTCTTGGAGCAAAAGAAAGGAGATTTGGAGCCAAAATATGAAGATCTCATGCAAAAATATCCTTGAAGCTAATTTGTTCTAAAAATATGAAATCTTGCACAAGAAAATATATTGTGCAAAGAAGTTTGAAGATCCTTCATCAAAATATACAATTAGCGTCCCGTAATACCCTTTTGCTGCTTTTGCTGCTTTTGCTTCTTCAACAAGCTGCCTATTTTAGTTTATTTCTGACCAAGAACCCATGGTTTCTTGTGCAACACTTTAGTGATTTATTTCTTAGGGCTCAAGTCATTGTTAGCAGTCACTAGACTTGTAGAATCATCTTTTGTTCTTGTATAAATAATAAATGACAATTGTTTCCTTAAATAAAAGTTCACCTTTATTTGTTTTTATGTTCTTCTTCTTCTTCTCTTCTATGTCTACAATGAACGTGAGTGACTTCTCTTCTATGTCTACAATGAACGTGAGTGAGTAGACTCTTCTTATCTTGGGATTGTTGGATGAGTCTAATGACTAAATCCTAATCAAACCAAACCTCTAACCTTTACTTTATGTAAACCTATTTTTCAATCTAAATTCACCGTTCTTATAATCAATAAAAAATATTAGGCGATGGATCGAGAAATGAAGTCTAATAGTTGTTATTGATTCATCACAAATATTAAGTGATGGATCGAGATATGAAGTTTTAATATTGGAATAAGTGAATTTAGACAAAGATTGTGAAAAATGAGAATAGTCTAGCAAACCTTGAGACATATAAAGAGTTTCAATCATTCAAGGATTTCAATAACAATCACCAATGAAAATAGGTGTGATTGTTAGAGAAACACACTCACTGAGACCGAGAGGAGATGTGATAAGCTTAAGATAAACTTGTCTTTAGAAAATAAGTTCAACATAAAATTTTAGAAAAATAGCACTCGTTTCCTTTCCTTCTTCTTAGAAAATTCTTACAATATAGACAATTCTTACAAACTTTGAGCCAAAGGTATGATGATGGTTTAAGTGGTGGAAGTCATGATGGTTTGTGATGGTTGATGTATGGTTAGATGCGATAACCTAGACGAGAAGAAAGGTAACACAGTTGATAGATGAACAGAAGAAAAATCCCCGCCTTATCTCACTCATCACTCTAAAAATACACTATTTAGACGAGAAGAAAAGTAACACAGTTGGTTGATGAACGGTAGAAAAATCGCCGCACTATCTCACTCATCACTCTAAAAATACACTATTTGTTTCAATAAATAGTAATCACCTCATATAAAATAGTATTGGGGAATAAATAATGTGTGGAATGAATAGGTTTCCCCTATATATTTTTAGGTCATGCAAGCAAGTGCCCCATGTACTGATTAAGGAAGTTAAAAAAAAAAAAAATTTAGGTCAAAAAGGAAATTTTTTAAACTTTTAATGCATTGACTACATAATTTTAAATACAAAATATTACTATATTTGACTCATTAACCGGAGCTTCAAGAATACTAGTTAGAATTTCCCATATTTTTAATAAATCATATATTTTTCATTATTGATATGCTAATTTCCCATATTTTTAATATAGTAGTGTGTACAATTTACAATTGAGTGAATGAAATGTTCAGTTTGCTGATGAAATTCATAGTGGTTTGTGTACAATTCCACCATCACCTTTAACATTAGACCAGGGCCGTCTTAACAAATTGATAGGCCCGGTTTTAATTTTATAAAGGATACAAAAAAATCAAATTCTGGGCCCCAAAAAAATAAAAGAAGACATTAAAAAAAAAATCACACTTTGATGGGTGTTGAACACATGACCTCACACTCAGCAAAACATGGCATGGCCACTGAAGCAAGCTGAACAAATTGAATGTTATTGCTTTTAATACATATATAACCATTATTTTAGTGTCTTACATATAAAAAAAAAAATTGGGCCCCAAAAAATTGAAGGCCCGGTGTCATAGCCCAGCCTCGACGGGCTATGGGCCGGCCCTGCATTAGACCTGCATAACGAGCAAAAACAGATAACTACCGGTTTGTATACAATACCACCACAAAACACACTGCAATACATGGAAAGACAATAAGAGTTTAAAGAAACATCTGTAATCATTCTTAAAAGTTTTCCAATGTAAAATTCCTCTTTTTAGGTTCGTTAACATGACCCTTCTTATATTATTCTTACAACTAACTTCATTATCCTTTAAAATCATTATTCTCTTTTGCAATTTTTCCATTGTCTACCATGAAAGGCTAAAAAAAAGGTTTGGATAAAGAAAATAACTTTAATGAACAAAAATATTTTAACGATGAATCCTTAATAAAGTTAAAGAGATAGTTTATTTAAAACAAGAGTCAGGTGATCTACTGCGAAGAGATAGTTTATTTAAAACATGAATGTAACTAAGAGATATTTTATATATTCTAATTTTTAAAAGATTTATATGGACATTAACAAAGCATTAATGTCCCAAATTATCTTTTACAAGATACTCCCTCCATCTTAAATTATTAGCAAAAAAAACTCATTTTCTCTGTTCTAAATTATAAGCAAAAAAGACCAACTTTTATCGTACTTAATTATGTTGTTTCAAAAAATTATAATTATCTTTTCCAAAGGAAAAATTAAATGCAAAATGCATTCAATTTGCTCTCTCTTTCATTTTCTCAATAACCAACAACCAATGAAAATTGTTTTTACAACTTCCTATAAAACTTATTTCAAAGATAACACAAAAAACTATGTTACAAACTTATATGTTTTAGTTTTCTTAATAAATGTGATTTTTTTTTTTACTTATAATACGGGACTGAGGGAGTATATATGAAAATAAAGAAGTTATTGTATACTAATAAATGAGCTGAGATAAATCTTATCTTACTTAATATAAATCTAAGTGGTCTGATAGGAGAAAATCGCTAACCCTAATGACAACCCTAATATCTTATTTCCCTCCTAAATCATGACATAAAGAAGTTATTGTTGGGAACATTGTTGGATGGAAATAAAATTGTAATGTTGTATGTGTTATGAAATAAACTAAAAGCACAAGATCAAAGAAGAATAAGAAGAAGATGAAGAAGATGATGATGATGAAAGCTTTTGTATTATTCTCTTTACAAGTGTATCTTTACACTATAATATGAGTCCTATTTATAGGATATAATATGAGCTAGTGAATGATCAAAGTAATTAAGGACCACTAACCATCCATTCACTTATGGGAGTTATAGGAAGGTGAAGACTAAGAATGGACATCCACTAAGTTATCCACTAAGTTAATTATTCATAGCACTCCCCATTAGATGTCAATCAGGATATGCCTAATTAAAACCTTACTAGAGAAAAACCCATCGGGAAAAAAATTCTAGTGAAGGAAAAACAGTACAACATCCTTTGTGTCATAATCTGCCTCGTTAAAAACCTTACCAAGAAAACCCAATGGGATAAAACAATGGTTAAGGGAAAAAGAGTGTAGAACACATTTGAGTCTCCCACTCATAAAGACAATGAAGAAGTTTAAATAATCTTTCATACTAGTTACTCAAAATCTTTACTTAGCGGTGACTCTGTAGAAAGGTATGATCTATCTCCATACTCTTCTCCAAATTAGCAGCTCTTGAGATATTGTCTTCTTATGGAGTTGAAGAAAGAGTCTCCTTATAAAATTTGAAAATCACAAGTTTCTTGTATGTGTGAAATCATAATCCTTAACAAAGAGCATTCTCCACTTGCTAACATCTTCAAATGATCGGATGATACAGTTGTTTCTTTAAGATACAAATTGTATGCTTGACTTTGTTGCAATATCTGTATTTACTAACATTGACAAAAATAAAATACCATGATATATATAATAAGCAAAATATATTAGAGTCCTTACCTGACCAATTCTATAGTTCATAATTTTCTTGAGGACGTGATCTTTACTAAAATCAGGTGACATCACAATCATTCTAGTACATAATCAATTAGATTTGTTCATATTGACCTTTATATAACAAATTTTAGAATCTCATCGGGAGTTCTTATAATATTTATACAATTATCATAAAATTGATTATAAGAAATTCATTTTCGTAACCTTAAAATGGACAAATAATGTCATCTTTTCAATAACTTTGATAGTATGTCGTACACAAATGATATCCTTCAGGGAGTTTAATATAATCCTCACTATCAAGTGAACCATACAAATATATTGTAGCACATCTTTCATATAATTTGAGTCTTTCATGTGCTAATGAACTTAATCAAGTATGAAAAAGTTCTTGAATTCACTTCAGGTGAATATGTGTCTAAAAAATATATGTCTCTTAAAAATAATTGGTAGACAGTTACCATTCTAATTCTATTTTCGCGCAAAAAATCATACATATCTAATTAACTTCATATCTTTGAGTGTGTGGACTACAGGTCCAAAAAATTTACCTTTACAAAAGAGTTTGATTTCACTGGAATTGTCTCTTTTTATCTGCATATATTTTCTTTTTCTATAATCTTTAATAGACTTGAATTCATGATCCTCATTATTAGTTATCACATATAGCGCTATATTATATCCAACAACACGTCGGCGTTGACTTTACTTCGGTTCTATCTCATTTCATTGAGATATTTCATTCTTGACATAATTTATTAATATTTCATAAGTTTCAGGTACCTGATCAATTCTTCTGGAACTGAAAAAAATCAATTATGTCAGAAAACTCTTTTAGAGTTTTTTTATCCGTGTTGGTATTATCTTTCCTTTAAGCTCCTTTTCTTATTCAAGGATTTTTATATTTGGAACCAATTGATCTATCATTCTTCAGGCACGAATAATACTCATTTGCATTATTAGATTATCCGACAGAGAAATCTATTTCGTTTGGAGTATTAACAGCTGATATTTTATTTATTTACCTTTGCAAAATGGTTATATATTGAGGATCAAGACGAGACAATAATCTTTTCTTTCAAATAACTTATTTGAACTTCAGGTTCACATTTTCAGCTGCTTATTATCTCTCCCCCTAATATTGAGAAAATTAATCCATCAATTGATAATCAGCCTACTGGGCTGTAAATAAGTTGACTCAGCACTGTTAATGATAGATGGAGATTCATATCAAATATATTTTTCCAATATTTATCTTAGTGCATTATATTGGAGTAATTGTGATATACACAACATATCCAATTGGATGAGAAATATTAGGTTGTTAACCTAAAACCATTGATAGATTAAAGGAATGACTTATATATAGTAATTTGTTGCCTTGATGCAGATCAAAATCTCAAAGAGATTATTGATTTCCAATATAGAGTTTATAAGACATGGTCTCATAACCAAACTAGAGTTTATAATGTATGATATGATAAGTATCAATTATACAATTAACTTTAGACGTCTAAAGAATTGATCTTCAAGTCCATTTTTATGAGCATATCCTACTAGTTGTTCAATATCAATTGACAAATGATACCTATCAAATGCTTTTTGAAAAGTTCAGAAAATAAACTCAATAAAATTTGTTTACATAATAATCTCCATTTTTTTCATCTAGTTTTTGCATCATAACATATCCTGGATAATCCAACAGGTCTTGCCAACAATTTGTAGATTTCTGGTTCACAATAATATGTCCTTACATTGCACTAATAATATAGTATGTAAACTTCAGTTTTACAATAATTTGTGCTTCCATTGCACTAATATAAGTGCAGTCAAATCAAAGACAAAAATAACTTTTTCACTACAATTATTTTCTCCAAATATAGATATATATTTAATATCTCCATTTTTTTAATATGATATCCTTTTAGATGGCTATCTTAAAACTCAATGAATTTTTATGAGACTTAGATTAATATAATTCAATCTCAATGTGTAACTTTGTTCCTTCATGTAACAATATTACAGCTCTTCAAGAGCTTTCATTGATCTTGTAGTTCTGTGGAAAATATACCACAAATGATCAAAATGAATCATTATTTAAGCAATTCTTCGGGGATTGTTTAATACACTCAGAGTGGACATTTTAAACATGATTTGTAAACATCGGGTTTACAATAATATATGATTAATTTGTTTTAATTCATTTGAAACAATAACGAAGAACAAAATAATTATATTCAAATGAAATTATATAATAAATATAAAAAAAACCTTGAATCATCTTTTGCATTATCATAAATATATCAAATATAAAAAGAACTAAAAACAATTTTTCCAACAAATAAAAATTTATAAATCATACGTATTTATCACGTGAGTAACTTAGACATCACATATTATCAAGTTTGACATCTCCAAATTTTATATTATATGTAAGATCAAGATCGAATAAATTTATTTCATAAGAAAATATACATATCTTAACATATAATAATCTTGAAGGATTTAGAAGTATATAAATGAACGTCAATTCATAGAAGATGTTTTCAACAGTTATGTAGAAAAGACTTTTTGCTTGCTTACCGAAAAAAATCATAACCAAACTTTGATCGTAGAGTAAGAAAACAATATTGCATGTTTCAATCCATATAATCGAAATATGATCATATCAAAAAAAATCATTGACCAAACACTAATTTCTCAAACGATCTAAGTCCATACTAATGGAATTTAATGATCTTGACATGTATTGTATCAATAGTAGACTCTACTAAATTAATTAACATAACCACAACATTGGTTATATGAAACTAATTGTATGAAAAGGGAATGACATTCAATGTGACCTTTCACCATTTTGATCGAGCCACTCTTTGTTCAATTACAAATGTGACTAATCTTTTTCCTTCAAAAAAAAAAATGTGACTAATCTTTCAAAAATATTCTTGAAAATACTCACTTATTTTTCTACTTCAGGAGCATTTTGAATGACATAGAAATAGACATAATGTCTCATACTTCTCTGTTTTTTTTAGATCAAATAGATCTTATAAATTTATTTCATGTTTTAAATGTGTTGTTCTTCATGAACTCAAAACACAAACCTCTATCGACAATGACAAAGGAAATCACGATAGTTTTATTTTGCAATCTTTCGCAAATGCATGGTATTATAAGTTATTAGTTCTACTATATCTCAAATCTTCATAAACAACGATCAAAAAAATTCCTTGTTTGAGCGATCCTTAAAAAAAAAAAATCTTCAAAAACTATATTACATACTCAACGTGTAATTCTTTAATACTTTCATTTAAAAAATTATACAAAAATAAAATAGATCTTCTTTTCAACCATAAATTTATCTACACCAAGGAAGATGATAATTTTTGCTATCCTTTAAGGATGCTTGATATTAAATATTTAGTTCTTCTATAACTATATATTTCTCAAACCTTCATAAACAATGATAAAAATTTGATTGTTTGCAATCCTTCATGGATGCTTTAATCTAATTTTCTTTTAATTCTTCAGGAATTATATCATTCATGATCTTCATAATGATCAAGAATAATTCTTTATTGTTTGTAATCCTTCAGAGAGGCTTCAATGCAAATTCTTCTAAAATTCGATAAGAAATATGACAACTGTACAAGTCAAAGAAATTTTTCAACAATAATTATATGCAAAAATATAAATATAGATCAATCAAGTTAACCAAAGAAAAATTGGTTAAACAAATACAAGTTAAAAAAGATAATTTCACAGAAACATACAAATATATCATAAACATTCATCATGGTCTAAGTTAAGAAAATAGTGATTTACAAGTTACATAAACTTATAGTAGTTTGATATATAACAAAAGCTGGATAGTTTATGTCTTTTAGATTTATATATATCTTCCTTTACAAGTCACTAACAAAAGCTTCGGTGTTAAATTCTTCTAGAATTTAACAAGGATAAACAAAGGAATATATGATAATTATACAAATCAAATAACTCTTTCAATATATATATATATATATATATATATATATATATATATATACACGACTGTTTTTTTTTTCCTTTATCATTTAAAAATGTAACAAACTAGATGAATATATTATACTTACTTTTTCATTATCTCAATTATACCCTTAAACAACTTTTTCTATAATAAAAATTGTTGTTAATATCATTAAAAAAAGAGAAATTTTGATTATATTTTATTGTTATATTGTTGGTGTTATTGAAGAAGATAATCATGGCTACTTTGGTTTGTTAGAACTTAAAAACAACAAACATTTATATTTTTAGTTTTAATCAAAATCAAAATTTCATAAAAAAACACTATACATAAATTTCAAATGTTAGCGCAATAAAAAGAGCAGAAAGACGGGCATGTGAGTGCCCGTCTTTTCGCTAGTATCCTTAATGTGGATGGTAGTGCTGAATTCAACCCAGGAATGGCAAGTTTTGATGGCCTAATTAGAGTCTCCAATGGAGGTTTCTTGCGTAGATTCTATGGTAATATTGGTTACTCATACTCGAATATTCTTCATGCTAAAATCTTGGCTTTGTTTCATGTGATTCAAATTTGTTGGGAGGAAGGTTTGAAAAACATCATTTGTTACATTGATCCCATTCATACTATTCATCTGGTACATCATGCATATGTCTTCAGGAATGATATAGGTACTATAAGAAAGTACATGGATAAAATTGGACTTTTCAACTTTGCCACACTCTCAAAGAAGGCAATATGTGTGCTGACTTTTTAGCTAAGCTTGAAATGTCTAGTGGTGATCTCATGACTATTCTTTATCCTCCAACTATGCTTCGCTTGCTTCTTATGGCAGACAACATGCATTTTAGTTATCCTCGTGGTCATTAGTTTTCTGTCCTAGTTATTTTTTTGTTTTTGCTTTTCTTTTGACCATTTATGTGATTGATTCTGCTACTTTCCATCAGAGAAGGTGGTTGGTTAGGGATTGAGTTTGTTCAATTCATTATAATTTTATGCTCATAACATCTTTATGAAATTAACTGACCCATGATAAGAAACCGATATTGAATCTACACAAGTAATTTTTGCAAATTTGTCATTTCTCTATTATCTTGTAAGTATATATAGACTGATTGTCACATGCATTGTTTAATCCTTCGTTTTGTTTTAGTTAGTATTAGCTTCTGAAACTTCACTGCTAATTAATACACGAGTCACTGATATAGGATATCAGCCTTTATATTAACTCTTTTCCCTTTCATTTACCTGAACGATTTCAGTGCAGAAATGTAGGTTTTAATGTTATTTGAAACATGATTAATAACACAATCCGAAGATGTCATAATCTTGTCTGGCACATGATTTAGTTACAACTTGAGCAACTAAAGTCGAGTTCTTTAATCACATAATTACTACCTGTCATGGCTAGACCTCATCGCAATTTATATTCCTTATTTCTCTTATCTCTGTTGTGTTGTTTTCAAATAGATGGACACTCGAGAAATCAAAGGGGTCGAAACGTGCAACTAACTCCGTCAAGACCAAGTTAGGTCCGTGAAGCGTTTGAAAAAGTTGGCGCTACACGAGAGAAGTTAGTTACGCAAAGTGAGAGCTAACACAAAGATGAAGAAATGAAGGAGAAGATCAACAAAAGCTTGAATCCAAGCTTCCAATGCCCTTTTGATGGGTGAAAGTATGTTCTCCTATCTTTTCTCTCCCTAAAAACGAGTCTAGAAGAATATGTGAATGTATTCTAAATTATCTTTACAACTATTTATATACAAGTCAGAAAAATGCAAGTCACCTAAAGAAATATGCTCTAGGGATCATATGTTTCTTCAAATGGAGGGAAAAGTCAATTCATCCAAAGATCTGCTCTTTACACCGTCTTACTTCGTTGGGAGAAATGCAATGAATCTGCTCTTTCTTCTTCTATGGAACTCCTCTCTTTGATCTCATTTCTGGCTCACCCAACTAATTGTAGATCGATTCAGACAGAATATTGTTGTTTTTTTATTTAGCAGATATTATTATCAATCTAATCATGTCACATTAGAGGCGATCTAAAAGAGTTTCGACAACCTATAGTTTTATATCGAAGATTTTCTGGTTTGCAAAATCGTGGAATTGGAAGAGACATTTTAACTGGGAAGAGGCCGCGCACGACAAACCTTTCCGAAAATAATTGACTTTTGCAAATTACAGGAGGTTTACAATAGGTTATTGGCCATAATAGAGATAACACAAGAAATCGGGACTTTACTGAAGGTATGAAGAAGGAGAAGAAGAAGCATATAAAGAACACCACTAGTGTTGTACTTGTCATTTGCAGAAGGGTGATCATAAGTTTCGATCACATACTGTTATTGGTGAAATTGGCTGATTGTAATTAATTATAGTTGAAAGTTTTCTACTAGTTGAAATGTTATCTGTTATATCTAGTAAATTCATAAAGCCCCTTTTCTATTTAGACTAAAAAAACCACTTTCTACTATTTCAAAAAAGAAAAAAGTTTTGAATAAATGGTTGTTTTGTAAATACCATTTATTTTAAGGGAATAAATATCATTTAATTATGTTTTATAAAGAAAACAAAATATTCCAACAACCGTTTTTTGAAAATTTCCAACGAACCATTGTTTACCGCAATAGCTTAATTAGAAGTTATACAACGGTAAATGCAACAATAATATAATGCTTTAGTTTTAATGTCCCTTCCTATAATTTTAATGTTAAATAAGTTTTTCTCTTTAACCCGAGTTTAAATCTGAGGCCACTATCACCTAACCCTTAACTCAAATCAGTTTAGCTATCCAACATTTTGATGTTTTTGCATGATGTTGTAGTGCACTAGTTTTATATAATACAAAAAGGAAAGGGAAGAAGGTACATGGATAATTGATAGTGGATCTAGTTTCTGATTCTACTTTCTTAGTTTCTTACCTTTTTTTTTTTTTAAATGTGACATGGATTTAAAAATAAATAAATAATAATTTATCCAATCAACGTACCAAGTCAATTAAGTTGTCCAATGAATGGGACTAAAGTAGTTTTTGATGGAATCTTTGAATGAGAAGGGGTATCTAAAATATCTTTATTTTAACACTAGTTTTTGTTTGTTTTAAAATTATTGAAATAAAAAGGGGAAGAAGAAGAAAGCTATGAAATCCAACAAAACATATATGCAACATATACGTAGGTTCTCTTCTCCAATTCTCGAAATCATTCCATTAATATTCTCCAATTCATTGCATAATCTCTATTCTTCCCCGAATCAATTCTAGAAATCATTATCTCTTCGTTCTTCTACTTCTCGTCTTCATAGCCCCTTGCAATCATAAACAACTTTGCATTTGAGACTTGGGTTGTGTTCGAGTTCGAATCTACCTCAACCTATTCACATCTTTAAATGTGTTTGTAGCGAGGTTCTCTTATTTCCGGTTCTGCTGCATTAGTTTTGCGAGTTTGATGGAAACCCGTTGTTCTCACTGTGCCAACTGTACCATGAACATTTTTTGATTTATTAATTTATTTTCTATTTTATAAATTTATTTTTTATTTATTTAAATAAGATTAAATGTCACTTGTACAACTTATGTACACGCAACAAGGGCCACCTAAGTAAAAAGATGCAAATTAAGAAAGAAAATATAATTTACAAGGATGTTTAAAATTGCAGGGACCAAAATAACTCAGTAATATTTGCAGAAACCAAAAACAGGTTATAGCCTTGTTTTTGAAATAGATTTTCCACTATGCGTTGATTTTTACTAATTATTATTTTTGGAGAATTGATGTTTAACAAAACTGCTATCTACAGACTTTGTACAGGTCTGGATGCCACCGATAATATTCAAGCTAGGTTACTTTTTTTTTTTTTTAAAGAAGCTAGGTTACTTACTTGTTCTCTTAACTCTTCACCAATTCATATTTGCATCTCTTAGTAGAGTTTTACAATAATTGGATAATTTAATAGTAATGTTGATGTATTTGTAGAGACACCCCGTTAAATCTTAATTTATGCAGTTTCACTAGTAGAAATTTTCCGATTTCATTCAGATTTTGCTAAGGATTTATATGCCAGTGGCTGCACATCAATGGAGGAGTTGTTTGTTGAAAATTATGTCATATACAGTTACGGTCAGACTCACTTCTCTCTCTATCTCTCTATCTCTCTATATATATATATATATATTTATTTATTTATTAATGTGTTTTTATATTGAAAATCAACTTCCTCCAGAGATATTGGAGATTATTTAGGATTTTTAATTGTACAATTGAGGTTTATAATTTTGGATTATTTGTTGTTATTATGATATTTTGGTATAGTAGTTCATCTTATTCAAAGGTGGTTGGGCCTAACACAACCGGTTTGTGAGGTGAGGATTGTCTCCACTTATAAACACATTGTATTGTCAGGTCATCACCTATCAGATGTGAGACTCTTAACGCACCCCCTCACGACCAGTATTATTGGGCTTAGTTCGTGGACATAAATGGTGGGTGGCCCGATAGCGGAAACCTGATAGCAGGTGACCCAATGGATCTTGGAGAGGCTCTGATACCATCTTAGAAATTGTGGTTGAGCCTAACTCAAACCAACAAAATCAGCTCTGATAACCCCACAAACACTACTAGAAAAAGCAAAATTAGAGAGGGAAATTAGTGACGGAAAAATTAAAATTCCTTACAAATTTCTTGATCGCAAAATTTAGTGACCGAATTAGAGAGGGATTTCCCGTTTTCCTCTCTAAAATTCCCTCACTAATTTACCATCACCTATCCGATGTGGGACTCTTAACACACCCCCTCGGCCCTCACGACCAACACAATTTGACTTGGTTCGTGGACATAAATGGTCGGTGGCCCGATAGCGGAAACCAGATAGCAGGTGGCCCAATGGATATTGGAGAGGCTCTAATACCAACTTAGAAATCGTGGTTGGGCCTAACACAACTCCACAAAACCGGCTTGTAAGATGAGGATTGCCCCCATTTATAAACACATTGTCAGGCCATCACCTATCCGATGTGAGACTCTTAACATTTAGCTTTATTGGAATGTCAACTTAGAAGATAAATGAATATAACCTTGTCTTGTAAAGACTCTTAACAGGTTATACGTGTTAAAATCTAGATAACTTGAGGGTTTCATGAATTTTTGTCATTTTGATACTCAGTTGCTTGTTTAGAATATTTCAGAGTTCTGACCTACTATTATTATCTTCAATTTTGTTATGAATATTGCTAGAAATCGCAAGATTATCACGCAAAAATTTCACAACCGTATGTATGCCAAATAATATTCTTAAATGATACCGATGACTTTGCTTGTTTTCCGGCTTGGATGAAATTTAATTGGTTAGAAAAACCTTTTAAGGAGCAGTTTGGGATAAAGTCTATCAGGACAAATAGAAATGCTCTTTTGTTATGGATATCTTTCTGTTTTTTTTTTGTTAACATGATATTTGGGAAAATTTGTAAATTGACTACCTCCGTCTTGGTTGCAGTTGCACCTTCATCCAATTCATGCAATTGTGCAGCTCCGACCATCACGACATTACCTAAATTCTGGTGGCTCAGAGAAGAAAAATGTTGCTACGACAAAGAAGCAGGTATTGTGTTTGTTACAGCCAACTAGAAAAGACTGCACTACGATAAGCTGCAGGAATTATAATTTTTGCAGGATGACAATGTCTTGATAATCTTGAAATGTTTTTCAACACACTTTTTACATAAACAATATAACTAGGTCTTACCCTCCCACTATCATGGATCAAACGACATCATCTATCATGTTATTTCTTATTTTTAGTATAATTTAGTTCAGAGTTTCTTTGAAATTTTGGCCACACCAATATCGAATGTCTAGATCCGTCATGTGTATGACTGTTTCTCAGAACATGGTAGAATTGAGCTTCCTCCCAATCAGTGGCGGAGCCAAGATTTTTACAAAGTTCAGGCAAAAAAAAAATTCAACACATTTATAGGTGTTTACATAAGAAATTGCAAGCAAATAATCAAAAAATCTAAAAAAAATGCCCACATTTAGAGGTTTATATAAAAAATTCAAAGAAATTTACATAAAAAATTCAAAGAAATTTACATAAAAAATTGCAAAAAAATTCGGCCGGAGCTCGGACGAGTGTCCGGGATCGCCGGACGGTAAAACCACCACGGCTCCCAATCAAATGACTCCAAAAATAGAGCTCGAAAGGAGATTCGTGTTACAAAGTCTCCCAACACTAATTTGCTATTTATTACATGTTTCACCAACAATGATAATTAATGACTAGGATCTCTATCCCCTTTTCAGAGGATAAAAGTACATTGGATAAAATTTGATTGAGTGATTTCAAATTTTTTATTTTTTATTTTTAAAAGAAACACTGATTTGCTATTTATGTTCTATCTTTAAATATATATTTTAATCAAAGATCAAAATTCTAGCATATCATAAAATTAATCTACATCACTTAATATTCATACGAATCTATGTCCCTATTTGATTATAGTAACTTCAATATTTATATATTTACAAGTCGCAGCATCCCTATACAAGTGTACTGTCAAATAAAAGTCCAGATTCTCGAATAAAATAAAATAAAACAAATCACATGATGGAACAAGAATTAGGGTTCTCATCATTGAACATGAGCCATCGAGAGTTAAACCCAGTCCCTAACGGGTGCAAGTGGGACAATGGTGGTTTCACACGATAACCTTGTATGTACCTTTGCTCCATGTTATGATGAGCACCCACGGGTTGAACCTCCACGACAGAACTGGTTTGACCGCAACGGCATCCATTGTCCTGATACAAAGGAGGTCGTAGCGGGTATTGGTACTTTGATTGTAGCACATCTATAATATCTTTGTTCGCACTTTCTCTCATTCTATTCAATGCATTTCTCCATTCGGAGATATGTAGAGTAAACAAAAATGAACCTAACACTTTAATTGCTAGAGGTAGGCCATTTGCATAATGAAGCATGTCACATGCCAATTGTTCATAATAACTAGTAATATCTTCACATTTGAAAGCTTTTTGGTAGAATAACAATTGAAGAGAGTTAGTGTGATTCAAGAGTGGAACTTTGTAAACTTTATCCACTCCATACTCTTTCAAGATGTGCTCATATCTAGAAACTATAATGATTCTACTCCCCGCGGCAAAACATTCACGATTCACGGCTAATTTCTCCAGTTGTTCAATTTGATCAACGTTATCAAGAATTACAAGGGCCTTTAAATGAAGCATCCTGCTGCGTATCAAAATAGTTGCCTCATAAGGATTGCATACCTGAAGGTGTTCTTCCTTTAGAATTTGACGTAGAATTTGCTTTTGTGCACCAATTGGGCCATCGATTCTATAAATTTTGCGTACATTATCAATAACACAAGATGCTTCAAATTCATGAGAGATTTTGTCATATAAAACAGCAGCAATAGTTGATTTTCCTATTCCTTTCGTTCCACAAATTCCTACAACCCGAACATCATCAGCCGAATCCAAAAATAAATGTTTTTCTAATTCTTCTAAATGAGAATCCATCCCCACTAAATCTTTTGAAAGACTTGAAAACTTGTGACCTAATGAATCCACTATTTGCTGAGCAATCTTTTCAATTTCTGCATATTGACGCCTGAAAATTTAAAAAAGTGAATCAATAACATTAAATCATAACAATAGAAAAAAAAAATGCATCTGCTGGACAAAGTAAAACAATCAATCTATGTATACGACGTAGCACTGCTATTTTAAATTGAAGGCGTGTTCTGTGTCCGATGTGTGGTTACATTTAATCACTTCTTTTTCTTAAATTGTGACCGGGCTTTGTAGCGTACAAGAGAAGATTACTTACTTGTGGCGTAAATCCCATCCAGTGATATTGGCTATTTTTTTCAGAGCTGTTCTCCATCTTTTCACCATCTCTAAGTCATGCTTAAACCTTTTTTCATGATTTTCAAAGGCTTTAGCATATCTTCCTTTTTGGTATCTCACCTCCGATGGATCAACATCAGAGAAAATAGGCAGAACACGTCTTCCAGATACTAGAGCACAATAAAGTATCTGATCCAATTCTCGTAAGCACCATGTTGAGAAAGCATAGTTCTTTGAGAAAACCACGATGAAAATCTGAGATCCTTCAATTGCACGAAGGAGCTCAGGTGCTATGGATTCACCTTTCCTGATATTTTTTTCATCCTTAAATGATGTAACGCCTTTTCTTTTGAGGGAAGCATAAAGATGATCGGTGACATTGCAGCGCGTGTCTGCACCATTGAAGCTAACGAACACATCATAACAATATTTCCTTCTAAATGGGATGATGTTGCTGCTGGTACTATTGTTTTGGACTTGGATGATGGTGTTATTGGAAGCCATTTAAATTGCAAAAGCTGAAGCTAAATTGCTGAGTAATTAGTGGCAGTGTGTGACTAAGTATTTAAATTGCTGAATAAATCAACCATTTGTGTGGTGCCTAGTTTAGGGCTGCAATGCATTGAAATTTCCAGCACCTTTCAGTTTGCCCCCCGTTACTAGCAATTTCCTAGATCTTTCAGTTTTCCATTCCTTGAAATTTCTAGGATCTGTATTATTGCATCTAAGTGTCTATTTTGTTTCTTTAATTTTGTTTAATGGAGTCAAAGGGAAAAAGAAATTGTCTTGCTCATGGGTCATTGAAAATTATTATTTTGTTGTCTTTTGCAAAAGATTTTTAAAAAAAAATGACAAAAATAAAGGAGCAAACAATTCAAATGAGTGAACAGTAAGAGTGAGTTTGTCGGTGAACTACTTTTATAAGTGGTCCACCATGAATCGGTACTTTAAATTATCGGAAATTTTAAGGACGGCTGACGATACTATATAAAAATAAGAATTATAACATTTTTTGTATTTACGGTTAAGATGATGATTTGATTGAAGATTGAGATCATTTCAATATAAGATACACATTTATTTTTCGTTGTTTTAAATAAATTAATATCAATTAATCATCATTTCAAATGTAAAAATAAAAAGAACTTTTAACATCTGCCACCAGAAAACAATATCTACTGTCGTTGGAGATTTAACTAAATTTTAAGTATCAGGTCATGGAGAACCACTTATTAAAATAATCCATATTAGAACTTCTCTTATATAAGATGATTGGAAACAAACAAAGAAGTAGTAGCAAAGCAGTGACGTCACAAAACAAAACTAGAATCTAAAGCATGTAAAATACTTGATTGGTCACATAGACATTCTATTTGGATACAAATATACAATTAAAAAAAGTATAATAAGAAAATAAATAAATAATATCTATTTTTTAAATAATTAAATGAAATAAATTTTGTGTATATGCATAAATAATGTGTTAAAATACTTGTGACCAAAATAACATAATCGACATTTTTGATAAATAAAATAAATGATAGAAAGTAAAACACATGATTGAACTTACCTAGCAAGACACTTGGGAAAAGAATAAAGAATATGCCAAAAAAAATCACGCAGGAGATTTTAAGAGAAAGTTGCAGGAGACTAGGAGTAGATAATGACATGTACAAGCAGCCAAAGATAAATGTTGTGAATCATTAGTATTTATTTATAACTAGACTAGATATTGAAAAATTTGAGAGACACGTTAATAAATAGTAGTTGTATGTCCCCTTGAATGAAGGCTATGTTTTGCCCAACTTATTTTAGACTTTTCTACTCCTTAAAAAATAAGTAGGGTCAAACAGGTTTTTTTGAAAAGCTGAAGATAAAAAAGGCAACTTATTAATGTGTGTAAAATATACAAATAAAGTACTTTCAACAAAGTTGATTTATTTAGCTTTTTCATAGAAGCCATGGCTTCTCGGCATGTAACCCTCTTCGAATCCCTCTGGACCAAAAATATCAAGTGATTTTTATTAAATTTTTTTTTTCTGGTCTTCCATTTATATATCTTGCTAAAGACATTCGTATCATGTTTCTCTTTTTCATTATCTACTCTCTTTTTTTAAAAAGAATCTACCTATTCGTATCATGTTTCTTTTATTTTTATTTTCCACTTATAACTTTATAATAATAAATTTTGTCAAAAAATAACTTTATAATAATAAATTAATAACCATTAGTTATATATAAATTTCTAGTTATATTTATATATAAAAAAAAAGTCCAGTTATTAAAATTCACCTTATAGAATAAATCAAAAATGATTCTTTAAAAAAAATCAAATATGATAATATCTTATAATAATTTTTGACAAAATTATTATACATAGATACATATATTTATTAAAAATATGTTCTTATTCATGAACTTTATCCAAAAAATTAAAAAAATTATATCATTAATATCTTAAGATAATTATTCATTTATAAAACATCTTAAAAAAATATTTAACATGAAAATTTAAGATTTTTTTTTTAAAACATGGCTATGAATATAATATTTTTACATATTATTTTTTTGATATTGAAATATTTTATTTACTATAATTTATGATAAAATAAAAAATTTATTAAAATATACCTATCAAACACCATTTAACATATATTTCAAAAAAAAAACACCAATTAACATAAAAAAAATTAAATAGAAATGAACAATTTTTCTCACCTTGCAATTTTTTTTGCCAAACGACTTTAATTTTATTTTTAAAGCTCTTAATTTTAACTTTAAGCTCAAAGTAGCTTCTACGTTAAAAAAAAGCTGGGTCAAACAAACTCTTAAGCCTCCTATAGTAGTTGTGAGTCCTTTTGAATGAGTCTCCTATATGCAATATAAAATTTATCATTGCTCTAAGTAATAGAAAAAGACAATGTAGTACTATAAATCTTCCACCATGATAATGTAAATAGAATTAACACATAGATGAAGTATGACATTTTTCGTGAACTAAAAAATACTATATAGTATTTTCGTGAATTAAGAAAAATAAATCTAGATCGATAAAAAAATATTGGATCAGAGCTTTAAAAAATTTTACAGAAAGAAAACATTCATAGCATTATTGTCGAGATCATCTCTCGAAAAAAGTAATGATATTTGTTCAATCATTTATTTGTTGACAACTTTTGAAACAACTTTATTTCTCTCTTTTTATTGATCAAAAACAATAAAGAGAGAAAAATGAAGAGATAGTAAGAACATAATGTGAGTATAAGAGAGTGGATTATCTAAAAATTGTCGTAAAATTTTTGTTCAAATATCGTTTCTCTTCTTGAAAATTACTAGATAGGTGTTGCATAAAAGAGTTCATCTATAGTGACACAAAAAGCAATAAAAATGAATAAAAGTATCACAGTAAGCATGCAACGGGCCTCATTATATAGAACTCAATCAACTTATTATCAATGAAGCCTCATCAAATTAACCTCTCAACCAATAAAATCTTCCTTTGGATATATCAACTTGATAGCACCGCCACATTACTGTAAGAATCCAATCAAACTTGCAGGTTGCATTTTATACTTTATTCTAGCCCCCTCCAGAAAAACACCTCTGCGAGTTTGCTCTAAAAATAACATAAACAGAATCTCAACAGCACCATTTACAGCCGAGGAAACAAAAATTGAAACTGGTAAAAAAAAAAACCCACACCATTCAAGACTGTCACCAAGATTAAGTACTGATAAAAAATCTGTTTGAAACACTTGAACATATCTGGAAAACGACAACTACTCTAAATGGTAACAGTTTCTGCTCAAAGTACAAATTCTCGCCTCATGCATATATCTATGTACTTGCGGTGAGTACGATTTATTAGACTAGGGTTAATTTGTTTAGGTTATACCTTGAAAATGCTCTCAAGTTAGTATTTATAGCCGTAAATGGGCCTGTTAAATCCACTAACTTAGGCATTAATTAAGTTACTTGGAATCGGATAAGTATTGAGGTTTCTAGCTGCTTCTAGAATGTATCGTTGGAATCGGATAAGTATTGAGGTTTCTAGCTGCTTCTAGAATGTATCGTTGGCGGTGCCTGTATAGGAACCACCTAAGGCTATTTCGGCCTTAGGAAGGCCGCTCATGATTATTTAGGCCCTTACGAAGGGCGCTATGTCCTTTATCCGAGTTTTCCCGATCCACAAGCCCCCCAAGCACGAGTCTTGGGACAAGGCGAAGTAATTTGATATAAAGTTGTCGGTCCACAGCCCCCCAAGCACGAGTCTTGAGACAAGGCGAAGTGGTTTGTATTGGCTTTGATATAGATCATATGTGGAATGTTTGTATCCAAATTTTGATCTTAGTCGGCTTGAATTTTCCTATTTTGGTTTTAACTTTTAGTTTATGAGCTTTTGTAATATGATGACTTGAATGACTTTGGCGACATTTCCTTATTTTTCGGCTTCGTAGTGTGACGTTTGTAATGATTTTGGGATGGTGATGCCCTTCTTCTAAGTTATGTCTTTGTTGTGTTTAATTTTGAGTAGCTCTTGATGGATGTTTGCTTTTCGTTTTGTGTCCAGCATTGTTTTTTTTTTTTTTTTGAGATGGATGCTATGTCGTTACTGCTGCTTCTTTAGCTCTCCTTACCCCATTAGGATAAGGTGACTTCTCATGTGGGGAAGATATTTACGGCATTTTCTTCTTTAGCTCTCCTTAGTAGCATGCTTGATCTTTGCAATTCTATGGAAATAACTAGTACTGTTCTTGTCACCGTCACTATTCTACCTAACTCTTGATTTTTCTTTCCAAAATATCTTCAGATCCTTTGTTCATCTCCTTTCTACTATCTTTTTTCTTCACAAAATATTTTCTTTGCTCCTATTTACGGTTTCTCTTGTTAGTTGCACCTTGTTACTCCTGTGTAGATAGAGCCTTGGTACTCTTGCAATAACTGATATAGTGGCCAATACATTTATAATGATTGCAAGAGTCAGGAAAATTTTCATAATCTATTTCATTAAGAAAAAAATCATCTTCTTTCAACCGGTACTATATATCTTCGTTCATTTCTAAGATCTATGTCCACCAGGGCACGAACAAATGACCAAATTATGTATCAAATTTAGGCTTGTTTGTTGCAGCATCAATGCATATTGGAGTACCAACATTACTTGAAATAGAAAATAGAAATTTTGGATACCAATATTCTTGAGACAATTCATAGATTACAATCCAAACTTCATATGTTGATCGTTGTTGCATGCTAGGGTTAAACCACCATTTAAGATTATGAAATTGTAAATGTCTATCAATTTGAAACCTCAAATTTACAAAATATCAAATGGCTCCCTTCACGTCAGTCAAAATGCTCTCTTCAACTGAAAAATAAGCCACTTTTGATTTTCCTGCGGATTTCTTGCAAGTTTGTATTGAAAAATGTTTTTTTTACAGATTTTCCTGCGGTTTTTAGTATGTTCAAATTTTATTTTAATAGTTCCAATTGGCGTGTTTCCACGGAAAAAAAGCTTGACAACATGAAGTGCAAACACGCCAAATGAGATGGCGTACTCCTACTAGATCCCTAAAAGATAGGGCATTTTTGAATATATTTTTCAAGTATGATAGTTTGGTATATATTTTTCAAAAGTGGATTATTTAAGTAAAAAGTTCAAGAAAAAACTCACGCAGGAGTAGTATATGTTTGTATAAGGCCATGATTAAGACAAGAGAAAGTTGTAGGAGTTGTTAATGTACAAGCATTCAAGGAAAAATGTTACAAATCATTAGTATTTATTTATAATTTCCTCTACCAAATTTCAAATTCTTTCATCTCTATACAATTACAGAAGAGACAAATACTAATCATATCGGTGGACTAAGGCATTGACAGAATAGAAACTGCACAATGCATCAAAGTACTTTACTAACTTGTATACATATATATACTATGTATGGGACACATATATGAACTATATGGTATTATCAGTAACCCACTATATTACAGAATTACAAATTTACTCATGACAACTGAATCAAAAAATTATGACAACAGCAAAAACATATACGTACTTATATGGAGAAAAAAAAATTATAGGTTGATTGATCTGAATCTAACTGAAGCAAGTTTCACCTCCCTCTGGATTGATATAACACAATGTGTTTATTCCCATGTTTAAGCTTACACGCTCTATACATGCATTGGGTGGACAATAAGGGGACATATGTTGTCCAGAGTACCGTATAAGAACACACTAGGATAATGAATCTTGTGTATTGAAGTAACTTTCCTATTCATTAGAGAGAAGAGAGGCTTTTTGCACCTGATTTAGGGCAAGAACCACAATAGAAAAACATTCACTGGTTCTAGATCAGTGTTTTTTATTATGTAGTAAATTCAAGAATCACTCCAACTGTCTGCATCATCGTCTTCATCACTTCCAGCCAATGCCTGTTTCAGTAATTGACACTAGTTTAGTTTACAGAGGACGTGCCTTTTACCAAAACTTGACAGAGAATATACACCTTATAGAATAAATTTAACAGAGAAAGTGTGATAGACCTGGCGAATTGAATTTGCTTTCTCCAAGATGGCTGCAACCCTCAAGTTTGTTTTTGGACCCTGAATGTTGGGCCGTGTAGCCACGGCAGGCCTCAAGTTGAAAGACTGAAAACAGTATTTTTAAAATATATAAATACAAGAATTTGATACAAAAGGGTAAAAATAGCATGAACGATATCAAAGTTGCTTGCTCTTACCTTCGTTCTAATCTGCTCTAACAGTGAGTCTCTTTCATCTACCTTTGGTGCTATTGGGGGCCTAACACGGTCAGTGACCTTCCTCAGCTGCAACAATGGCAGATTGTCATGCAAAAATTAAGACCACATAAAGAATAAATTTGACAAGAACAAGAAAACTAGGTCTACCCTGCTTTTGTCAAGAGCGGCAACAACATCAAATAAATGGTTCTGAGGAGGGGGAGGAAGCTTATTCTTTGATTTTCCATTTGGTATTTGACTATCAAACGCTAATGATTGAGCAGATTTATCCAATGACAGTGCCAGATCCCCCTCTGAAGGCTGCATGCTGTGATTAGGCTGCACAATTTCTGTACTTGGTGGTGACTCGGGTGAGACTAAATGATCTCCTTGATCCCTTTCCAGATCAATTGATGACTCCTCAAGTGTTGTAAATTCTAAAACAGTCTCTTCCATTATTTGATTTCGAGAATCAAAATCTTGTTCTTTAGGAGAAATGGAATCATCTACAGATACGGGACATTCAGCAGGTAGGTCTAAATGCAATTCTCCAGGACTATCCTTTTTAGCTTCAAAATTTGTATCTTCCATTATTTGACTAAAAGACTGAATCGGCTTGTCTTGTTGAAAGATGGGATCAGCCCCAGGAACAGCACATTCAGTGGGCAGTATTGGTGGGGATGGACTTGAGTCCAATACGATTTCTCCGTTCCTATTCATTTGAGCTTGTAAACTATTGTCTTCCATAAACTGACTTGTGAGCTGAGTCAGTTTTTTTTGTTGATGGATGGGATCAGTCTCAAAAACAGCACATTCAGCAGGCAGTATTGGTGGGCATGGAGTTGATTTCAAGATGCTTTCTCCCTCTGAAGCAATGACACTTCCATGTCGAAGCCAACCATAGGATAGCATCGGTAATGTTAAAAAAGGGTTGTGAAGTTGACTTCTCTCCAGGACTTGGTAATTATGCTGACCATTTGCTTCATTTACCATTACAGGAAATTGCAAAGGAATAGCAACAGGATGCTCTGAAACACCCACAGATAACCCAGAGGAGTGTAGGCTTTTATTACTTCCCACAGCCACAGCAGGCAAGAAAGGATTCTGATACGGCGAGGTTACTCTTTCAGAAGTTGATAAACCAAATTGTGAGTTATAATCGGGTTTAACTGGCTGTACTGGTTGAAATGATGCTTGACTTACACCTGTTTCTTCTCTCTGTGAAACTGGGGAAGCATTTTGCACCTTGCTCGTTATCCATTGCATTGGTGGTAGAGGGGGCATAGGTGGCGTCTCCTCAAGATTGATTTTAGTTTCCTTGGGAAAAAGATCAGGAAGCATAGGTTTCATTGGATCCATGACATGCTTTGTTGAGTTAATCTTCTGATCAGATGACATTGATAAGGAACAATGTGAAGGTTCCTCTGGATGGACTTCAGAAGCAAACTCAATATGGCTTTCAGGATCCTGATGATTATAGGAAGGTGGTGAAAAACCATTTTTGCTGTTCTGTAGATCATTCTGACAAGCAAATACATATTCTGACCCAGAGTCTAGCTCTGAACATTGGGTCACCATTTTCATGTCATTGAGAGGAGAACCATCTTGGATTTTCTCCTTAGGCAATGAATGTTGAAAATCATTACATATACCAGAGTCAGATGAATCAGAAGGAACTGATTTGTTCAGGTTCAACTGTTTATCAGTAGAAGCAATGTCCGGTTGCTCCACTACTATATGTGATGTTAACTCTGTCAAAGAATCTCTTGCAACTTCCTCATTGACTTCCATCTTTTTCTCATGAGGATCATCGAAAGTAGAAAGAGATTCATCAAGCTTTGTAAGACTACTAACAGGAGATGTCATATACGAAAATGGTTCTATTTGATATTCTTTCTTCTCAGCATTCAAATCTACGGAAACTTTTGTCAAGTCTATGGATTCTATTTCCAACCTATAGGAATCTGAAGAACCAAGCAATGATTCACACAAATTTGAAGGATTCATTGATGGGGAAGAAATAGAATCTGAAGCTAGACAATTAGCACTACTTGCACCAGTATCGGCATTATGAAAAGAAGGAACAGCAGATACAGCCAGATCTTTGGACTGGACTGTTACCGGGAACATATCATTTACCATGACTTTATCATCCTGCAGTATGCAATAAGGGGAAGGTGAATGTTTCATACGATCATCATCTTCGACTGGATCCAAACTGCAGGTGGGTCCATTTATTTCATCGCAAAGCATTGTCATTGGTACCTCTCTAAAATTTGATGGCTGATCAGGATACAGAATTTCAACTTCTGCCGAATCAGGTTCATCTTGTGGATTTCCGTGCGTAAAATCAGAGCATAGCTCCTCTGTAAATCTAGTCTCTATGTTAGTCTCCAGAACAGGAAATGAATCTTCTGAGTCAAGTTGCATTGCTTTGATATCATTATCAGATTTGAAGTCCCGGTCGTCAAGCATCAGCTTAGTACCCGAATTCAGGTCTACTTCCATGGGGAGACAAATGGGATTTTCCTCTCGTGAACCAATGTCTCCAACAACTGATATTTCAGAACGGTCCTCATTAAGAGATTTTGTCTGCATGACTTCGATGTTAGAATGGTCACCACATTCACTTTCATGAGCTAAATTTAAATGATCGGAAACTTGTAGCAGAGCACTGGAATGGACAGGAGGATCACAAATAACCAAATTGTTCAAAGAATTGTTGTCAAAACAAACAACTGGGAAAGTATTATCTTTTATTGGGGAGGGAGGAGTGTCTTCATCATGTTCAACAGGAACATGTGGAGTCTCATCTGGTCGAGTCCTTGTAGGTATGGCCACTAGTGAGGTAGCTGTGTCTCCATGATCTGAAGACAACAATAAACATCCTGAATCCACCGGACATGAACCAGAAGAGACTGATCCAGAATCAGATACTGCTCGCCCATGACCATGTGCATCATCATAATGTGAGAAAAATTCATCACAAGTTTTTTGTGATTCAACAGTTTGGGGAAGCTGGTTGGATGACATATTTTCAGTCTCTGATGAGGAGTTTCCAATAGATTGAGAATCTGAAAACTGAGCTTGCAGTTGGGTATGTTCTTCATTACTATCTCTTCGGAATGGACTATTATCATCTGATGTACAATGGGTTCCTGCTGAACGAGAATCTGGCAGCCGAGCTGGCACTTCATCATGCTCTTCACTTCTATCTTGTTCAAATGAACTAATTTCCTCAGATAATGACGAGTCTCCAAATGATTGTGAATCTGAAAATTGAGCTTGTAGTTGACGTTCTTCTTCACCATATAAATCAGTTACCTTTTGAACATTCAACAAGCTTTTCTTAGGTCTACAATCATTGTCTATTTCCAAGTCTGAGTCTATTGTAGCTAATGCATCCATATAATCATCAGCCTCACTACCCGCATCATCAGAATGGTATCTGTCTTGACTGAATTCTCTTTTATTTTGTTCATCATCATCATCTTCCAGTTCTGTTTCATCAGGTACCCTGTGATGCTTAGAAGGCATTTCATCTGTCCCACCAGAAGAAATTTGTTCAGGCTCCTTCAAAAGATATCCATTTGTCCTGTCCATTTCTGTGTATGAATTCAGTTCCATTTCATGCTCATTTGATGAAGAATGCATTTGTCCATTTCCCATAGACCTCCTCATAGGTGAAATGCCATAGTTTCTGCTCAGTTCTAGTTTCTGCTCACAAGTGTCGTCTGACATTGATTTCACAGGCAGTGGAGTGATTGAAGTTTCAAGAACCATTTTATGATCAGGGGAGGACCTTTCCAGAATTTCCTGCATATAACTTCTCCCAGATTTTGTTTCAACTGCAGATCCATCCAATTGTCTTTTTTTCAACTTCACAAGACGAGCAGGATCAGTACACGCATTCTCAATACGCTCCTCAAGAAACAACTGATGCAGTCTGCAATAATGGAAATGGATTGAGTAACCAATTAGCCTTTTTTTTTTTTGGGATACACCAATTAGCCATTTTAAGGACAGTATTTCATTTAACAAATCAGAGACATAGCTTAATGCACCACAGTAAAATCATTGGAACTCACTTTGAATGTGATGATAGAACTCCAGGGGTTTCACCATCCCTCGGCCATTCTCCTTTCTTTTGCTGGAAATGCAAATTATACATATTTAATATCCAAAAGTGCAAATATTCAATTTTCCATTGCATAGAATTGTGATTTCTTTTACGCCAATTAAAACAATTTTGAGAAAAATTAAAATCAGTTTTCGTACCCTAACTTTACGAATTTTCCTTTCCCTGTGAACTTCTACTGTCGCTGTTACAAAGGAAGCCGGCTCTGCTTTGAAGAATGATGGATCACTATAACGCTTCAGACATGACCCAGCACCAGCCACATCAAACCTTTTTGAGCCAAAAAGGAAACAAACTTTTCAGATATCCATAACATAATAACTAAATTGTATTTATTCTGAAATTTGGTATGTTTTTCAAATCTGTCACCATACTTATCTAAAAGGAAAAGTCTGGGTGGAGCACGACATTCTTCATATGAATCCATTATAAATCTAGGTAAATCTCCACGTGTAACAAGATGTTGTTCAGATCGAAGATTAGGACACCAGTCAATCCCTGAAGCGCAAGAACCATGTTAAAATTTGTCAAAGGGTCCCGTTATCACTTACAGTTCAAACTACAAACGTAAATAATGAACAAAAGGACTCCGTTGAGCTAACCTCCATTTGTTAAAAAAGACGAATGATGAGTTCGAGACAAAAACACTTTCTCAAGTGGAGGAATTTCAGCCTCAAGCTGTTGAACACGAGACATAAGACTGTGTCCTCTTTCAGCAGTAGCCATTACTTCTTCATGCAAGTCGTGGAACAACTCGGCAGCAAACCTAATCAAAATAATACAGTTAAATGCAGATAACTTAACAGCAGCTAAGGACTATAAAACTTGTAATTAAAAATATTAGATGTTGACGCCGAGAGTAAAAGTTGAAACTAAGTTTCTGACAATTCACTGCAAGGAACAGAATGTAATAATCACCACATTCTGACAAGATACTTAAAAATTCATATCATATGCATTATAGTTAAACTCAAAAGAATACCGAGGCACCTAGGCTTAATTCAGGTTGCTTATTAAGAGTTTCTAGATAGTTGATCATAAAATTGATCATTGAATCCTTAATACACAATGTACCCACCAAACCAAAAGTTGCAGTCTCTAAAATGTTGGTCAGCAATAAAATAGTCTACTTAAATCTCATTTGTCCTATGATTTAGTTTTGGTTAACCCAAATGTATCCTCTGCACGCAACTGTGAACTAATCCCCTCGAGGTAACTGAGATCCGTTTAAGGGGGAGGTGTTTAAGGGGTGGACCTCCCCCGACAAATATTTTTCCATAGTCATTCTATGATTTAATTATTAAATTTAATTTTTACTTGTGATTTAATAAAAAATTTAGTAAACAAGCAAAAAAAAGCATAATTTGTCAAATCATTTTTACTGTAATAACTCAATTTTAAATCTTTCCTGAAACTTAGTTCCAGAAATTGTGGTTCACGCATGGTTCAACCAAATCAAATATTCCCTTTTTTATCCACCCAAAAAGCCATTACATACAAAGAAAAAGTCACTACAAACAAAGAACCAAAAGGAATCAAGGAATCAAAGAAGAAAACACAAAGAAAAAGCCAAATAAATTAAAACCAATACAAAATCAAGATTAAAATACTAATCTTCTAAATCAGTTACATACAT
Source organism: Medicago arabica (assembly GCA_946800305.1). Taxonomy (NCBI): domain Eukaryota; kingdom Viridiplantae; phylum Streptophyta; class Magnoliopsida; order Fabales; family Fabaceae; genus Medicago; species Medicago arabica. Next base: position 36,907,350 of record OX326969.1, read on the forward strand.
TCATAATAATATTAAATCACAATTAAATTCTACATTCCAATATTAAATCATAATCACAAATTCTTAATAATATTTGCAACAAAGAAAACTCAAATTTAGCCACATAATCCAACCACCAAATTAGAAACTCCAAACTACCAAATTTCAAATCAGATAAAAAATCAATAAAAAATTCACTGAATCAAAGTTCACTAAACCATCATTAACATCATCACCAACAACAATACTAAACAAATATTCAAATATTAAACTAAATTATAATTTAATTTAATTTTTCAAAAACTCAATGCAATTACAAACTATGAACACAATTCACCATAAAGCAAAAACAAAAACAGTTACAGAGAGAGAGGGAACTAACTGAGCGAGGTCACCGAGCTGACGCAAGAACCCGACGAGTCCACTCATAGCGACGGCTTCAAGGAGAGCTTCAGAATCATCCTTATCAGCGGCACTGTGAAGCTCTGGATCCGCCAAACCATGCGCATTCCGAATGTGGTACCTTGACATAGGCATTGTTGATAAACGGTAATTCTTCTACAATGCTCCAATTACAGTGAAATTGTTGTGGAGTTCGATGCTTGTGATGGTGATACTGCGTTTTCGGTTGGTTTCGCCATGGAAATGGAGGAGAGAGAAAGAAGAAAGAAGAAAGAAGAGCCAACGACTATGAGAGAGACTAGAGAGAGAGAGAGTTTTTCTTTTTGTTCCTTTTTTATTGTTTAGTTTGAATTTAGTTTGTATTTATATACTTAGGGATTTCTTTCTTCTAAAGTCTAAACCAAACGACTTATCTTAAAAATTAGTTAAAATATCTCTATACATACGCAAATAAGGTTTAGATGGGCGCGTAGCTTAATAATCCAAGAGCGTATAGATGAAACGAGTCTCTTCTCTCTTCTCACTCAATTAAAGTTTTGAATTTAGTATTGAACATGCAGCAATATTAAAACTCTTAAAGAGAGTTTGGTCATTTGAATCTCACAATGCGCGCTCGAGGGATTAGTCTCTACAGTTGCGCCGCCTGATTCACAAAAAAAAATACAAATACTTATAGTAACAAAAAAAAATACAGCACTATTTATAAAAAAAATATATATATTTAGAATTTATAATTGATAGGTGAAATAATCATTTGTAAATTTATAATAATTATTCTCATTTCGTCTAAAATATAGAGATATTTATTTACGATAAATTATATATACATGGTTTTTTTTGTTTTGTTGAGAATATACATATTTGGTTAAAATTCTAGAAGTCGTAAAATATAAATCTATAATTGTTTTCCTTGCGATTTTTACTTTCTGTGATTAAACCAACTAGTTAATTTAATCTGAAATAATTGAAAAAGCTCTTTTAATTTTATTTTTTATAATTATATACGGACAATGTAAAAAGTTGTATGCATTCATCAATTATATCTCATCATGTCATGTAACTTCTTAAAGAATTATTTCATAGTATAACAATCAAACACACAAAATGTTGGATGATATTGCAGACTTTAGTTTATTTATTTGATAAATGAATATTTAAAATAAATAATTTTGATGAGGGGAGCAATTTAGTTTTTTTTATGAAATAATTGTTTTACTAAATATATTTTGAATAGAGTTTTTGACTGAAATTTTAAATGTTTTTTTAAACTAAATTGCTAATGATTATAATTTGGGATTTGGATTTCATTTAGATTTAAATTTAATTTTAAAATATATAAGACGTTGCTTGTTATTACCTCCAGAAATGGCGCGCATTGTGGCGCTTACAATGCGGTAGGTGGTATTGGATCATGTTAATTGTGTTCGGTGATAATATAACAAGACTAAATAATAAATAACTTCTTTACGATTTTTTTATTTATAAAAATTGTCACAAACTTAAATATTTATTATGACTTTTTAGCCCTCATTTAGTGTAGGTATTTTTAATATTTGTGAGAAGTATTAGAAGTAGATATTCTATTTGTATACATAGTCAATAATAACCATTAATTGAGTTGATAAGAAGTTGTTTCACGTCTATTAAAATCAACTTTCGTTCATACCGAACTTAAACTTTGTCTCTAGGTTTGCTATGATCACCGTGACCTTTGGATCTAGCTTATTTAGAAAAGGAGAGAAACGAGACATTTTGGTTTTTCCAGTTATCAATCATTATTTTATTGTCGATTTATGAGAGATGGACACATGCTTAACATTAATGAAAAATAGGGTTGGCTTGTTGAAAATGGAGGTCACTGCAACTTTTTTATCATTTAAGTTGTATTATGCGTTATAATTTGTTATGTACATTTGTAAAACGTGGAAATTATTGAGTGATAGTCACAATCGAAGATGAAATTGCATATTAAAATCTATTGGTTTATCTTATCTCCTTTTTTTTTAACAAGCCAAAATAAGATGCATTAATAAACAAGGCAGATCACCCCGCACAAGGTGTGCAAAGATGACTGGCCCAAACCAATTTACAAAGTTTGAGATGCCAGAAAATTAAAGGCACCACCCATAACCAACACAAAAAAGATTACTAGTGTACACTCACACACAAAAGAGGGTGTTTCCACCATTCATGAAAACTATATATAAATGATACATGTTTGGATTTTAACCATAAAAAAGAATTGAGTTTAACCTTCTCAATGAGTGTCGATGGTTCAGAAGTCATATTTTTAAAAACACGATTGTTTCGCTCCTTCCAAATAACCCAAACACAAGCGAGCCATATAACCTTGAAGAACATGAAAGTAGATCTCGGCATGCCCGCATGAAAAGAAAACTGAACAAAGTGATGAGTAATATTATTGGATGCAACAAACTAGATACCAAGCCATATACGAACGTACTGCCACACACTGTTAAATAACGTTCACCCTAGGAATAGGCGCTGCGCCGATTCAGGTGTCCCACAATCAGCTACACACGTTATTTCAGTATTAGGAAGAATACTCCTACGAGCCAAATTGTCTCTAGTCGGTAATCTGTTAAGGAGCAACCGCCACGCGAACAAGGACACCTTAGAAGAAATAGTATTATGCCAAACAAGAACATTACTATTAGTATCCACCACTTCATTCGGTGTTGAAAAAAAGCGGTAGGCACCTCGCACCGAATACTCATGAAGAGGATCGAGCAACCACTTCCAAGTGTCATGAATTGATCCTGCAAAACAATGTTATTTAATAAAGAGGAGCACTCCCTCACACTCTCCTCCTCCTACGCCAATAAACGACGTCTCCACACCCCACGCCCCACCATCAACCCAGCACCTTAGCCTCGACATCTCCTCCACTGAGGCCTCCTGGTTCACGGCCAAGTCAAACAGGCAAGGGAATTTATTCCTCAACAGAACATCCCTCATCCAATTATCACACCAAAACAAAGTGTGCCTACCATCTCCTACCACCCTTCGTAAGTTGTCATCAAACCAACTCCCCACTCCGACACCAACTCCCCCACGGACATTGCACATTGTCCTCCACCAATTAGAGCAATATCTACCCCCCCCCCCCCCCCCCTTCCTAATCGCCCCCTACCTCCCCATACATAGCTTTTAAGACATGGTACCAAAGCCCCTTCTTATCCACCGCCAACCTCCAACACGACTTACCCAACAACGATAAATTGAAAATACTCATCCTCCTAACCCCCAAACCTCTTTCCTCATTTGGTAAACAAATGGACTCCCATTTAATCCAAGGAATTTTCCTAACATACTCACACCCACCCAAAAAAAAAATTAAAATAGATTCAATAGAGGAAATTATACCTGCAGTGGCTCTGAAAAAGAAAATTTATCTTAACTCTATGATTCATAGAAAAATGAAACTCTAATAATTCAGAGTTCTTCTATGATATAAATAAAGTCAGCTAAAGAATTACTCTAATCAAAATTTAAATTTGTATTCTTTCAATCAATTCATTTTAACTCATAATTCATATAAGTGCAAATTTATTAGTCGTAAAATTCAAGTAAGACGTTTTTTTCTTCTACATAATTAGAACATTGAATACGACCCTACTCCATCCTAAAGAAGTTGTGCTGATACTGAAATACCCTTATCCAAGAAGTTGTGCTGATATTCCCCTCGCATTTTCTGCGAAAATGCCTTTTCTAAAAAAAAAGATTGTTTGATTCTCATTATGAACTTTGGAAAATCAATTACAGAATAAAGAAACAAAAGGGTTCAGTTTTGATAAAGATATAGTGGACTCTCGACCTGCCTTTTTGCCCCCTTTTATTTTCAACGTTCATGCTTTTTTCTCCCATGATTTTTTCATCACAAAAATTACTCTTAGTGTATATAATTTACAAGTTTGAGATAATATATAGAGCCTCATGGAGTAATTTTTTTATTAATAAAGATATGTCAATAAGATGAAGTATGTGTTTGGTTTAACTTTTTGTTGTCGTCGCCTCACGTTTAAGGCCTCTTTGACATGATTTGCAGCTGAATAAATAGTCACTTTAATCTCTAACTCTGCACCTCGCTGTTATAAAGGTCTCTGACTCATGATTAAATGCAACATATGTGTCACATCATCACTTTACAAAATTAAAGTGATAACGGAAATACAGAGTCAAAAATATCTTTGTATTTAATCATGAGTTTGAAACTTTTGGAACATCGAGGTATAGAGTTAAAAACTAAAATGACCATTTACTAGATTGTAGCTTCACTAGAAAAGAGAATTTGGTCAGATGTGAAAATGGTGTGGCAGAGCCAAACATAGGGGAAATACATTGTGCATAAATCTTTTGGATTACTCTATCAAAATTCGGGTCCTTAGCTTAAGACAAGCTTAAATCACGGGTGTCCAATTTTTTAATTATATTATATAAAATCATGCGCACCAAAACTTAACCGAATCAGTGAGACATGGCAATTCCTGGGACCACCCATTGTCTGGACACATTTACAACAACAAAGTAACATATAATTTCTTTTATACACTAAGTAGAATACATGATATACTATCCTTGTGAGCAGTATTATCTTGCTCATTGTTGATGTTGTCCAAAATCTTATCTTTCGGTAAAAGATAAGAAATAAGATTTTCTTCGTCTTCGATGGAGCCGTTTTGTTCTTGTTTAGTTTATCTATTTCAACATCGATTTCTCTTACAACATTGATTTTCATCCTTTTCGTATTCTAATTCTAAGATTTCATCAGTATAAAAATATAGAATTGAAGAACTCGGTTAATAAGGACAATGTAGTTATATGTAAAGATTGAAGTTTAAATCTCAAACTCTAAACACCTTACTTATTCACCTCTAAAAAAATGAATTTTAGTCACTAGACTACTTTAAGAAGTAAAAAAATAAATGTTGCAACTACAAAGTAACCTATCTAAAAAATATATTTGATCACAAAACAATAATTTACATACTTTCTCGAATAAATAAAGAGATGAAGAAAAAAAATAGTGAGTAACATAACTTAGAACCTTAGAGTACCTCCAATTTTGGGAAACTTTTTTTTTTCTACCCTACTTTAGGCTAAAAAAATACAAATCGACCCTACTTTTTCAAAAAATTGCATAAATACCCTACTTTTTCAGATTTTTCTGGTACCACACAACTCCAAAATTTTTCTGGTACTTTTTCTTGGAGTTGTGGGGTATAATAAAGACAAAATTTTTTTGCAACTTTTAAGGTACCCCGCAACTTGGAGTTGTGTGGTACCAGAAAAATCTGAAAAATAAGGTATTTATGCAATTTTTTGAAAAAGTAGGGTATATTTGTATTTTTTGGCATAAAGTAGGATAGAAAAAAAAAGTTTCCCAATTTTGAACAAATTATAATTAGTTTAAATGGGTTTCACATGACTACATCAGTTTCACTTCATGTTTTAATGATGCAACTCTTAAAAACTTATAATGGATCCCATAAATTTACTAAAGAAGTGTACTAATTTAGGACAAGTTTCTTCACCAAGCAATTGTCCTTGCAAGTTTCTGCCACATTATTAGCCTCCAATGGTAAAACTCATTAAGGACAATAAGTTTCTTCATTAAGGACTACAGTTGGAAATGCTCTAATATCATTTATAATATGCTAGCGTAGGGATTTTAATCACACTAAAATTTAAATTTATTTTTTTAAATCTTTTCTAAAAATTGAAAATAAATAATATAATGGTCTTCTGGCTGGTAGCATATGTAATCTTTTAGATGTTTGTATATGCCAAAGTGGATATAATGATCATGTAAACTTTGCTTGAAAGTTTTGAGAATTTTCTATAGGAAATTGTAATAAGCAATGATACAATTTTCTATTCTAAAAATGATCAAGATCACCATCAACAGTGTAGGCACCATAGGCATTAGGTTTAGGCATGTTGGTTGATTACTGTGTATATATGTAGTGGTGGAATTTCATTGGTAGTGGTTTAAATAATGTGCACTTTTTTCTTGTCAAGCTAAGGTTGTATTTGATTTTGGTAAGTTTGGTTGATTCCTAATAGTTTATAGTGAGTTCGGTTATATTTACAACTAACATATATATATATATATTCTCTTTCCTAGGTGTCCCACATGTATCTTTGGTTGGTGACCTTCAATATGGTTTTTTTCACCTTCTCCTAGACTGGGTTTGGCTTTTTGGACCTACCAAATTACTTTTTTTGTTTTGACAAAGCTACCAAATTGCTTAACTACTATGGTTAATTGTGACTGTGACATCTATGCAAGTAGCCAAGAACACAAGTTACTCATACTATGAAAGGAGTTTTAGTTTAACTTAAACATAGAAATTATTCATGAAATTTTGCTTGTGAACTTTTCAAGACAAAAAATAAAGGAAAAGAAACTTGGGACGGAGTTTTTGAACGAAAACTTATGACAGAGTTTATAGTTAACATGCATGGATTTAATTTATACATGTTGATTATTTACACGGTCTATAGATAATAGTAGTAAGATCACTAAAAATGGCTGATTTTAATTAATTATAACTATTTTTTTTAGGGGAAATTTAATTATAAATATTAAATAACACAAATGGTTGATTATGATTTATTGACATTTATTGACAATGTAAAATATTTTACACTGATGATGTATCAAAATTAAACCTAACCTGCGATAATATGTTAAAGCACGAAGAAAATATTAAAAATAGAGAATGCATATTATCCACATATCTCTTTCAAAAAACAATTATCCACATATCAAGTGTAAGGAGGGTGTATTGGATTGGAATTTGGAAGGATTTTAAAAGACTTTTTGGTTATAGAAAAATCTTAGAGTGTGTTTGGATGGGGGAATGTTTTGAGGGAAAGTAATGTTTTGAGGGAATTTAAATACTTTGAGGTGAATTCTATTGTTTGGATAATAATTTGAAGAATTTTCAAAATGATGGAAATTTATGAATCATTTTGTTAAAGTTAAATTTAGAGAATTTCAAATGACACCTAAAAGCTAAGAATTTCAAATTTCTTCATTGTTATATTTTTTTAAAATTTTCAATTTGGTCCTCAAATTTTCCAAAAAATTCAATTTGAACACATTAAATTTCAAAAAATTTGCAAATTAATCCCTCAAATTTAAAAAAAAAAAAAATTTGACCCCTCAATTTTTTTTGAAATTTGGCCAAAAAAATTTAAATTTATAAAAGTTGCCCAAAAATGATGACAGTGAAATTTTTTATCACTCCATCCAAACAAGAATATTGAGAAATGAAAGTAATTAAATTGAATCATTTGAATTGCATAGAATTCTAAATTGTTTAAAATTTCTCAATTATCTCATCCAAACACACTCTTAAGGTATTCAATTAAGATTTTAAAAGATTAGAAATAATTCATGTGGTATTCAATTAAGATTTTAATGATTTTTTAAAGAGTCCAACAAAATCCGGTAGTATTCAATCAAGATTTTTTACAACTTAAAAATTGTCTCTTGGTATTCAAAAACGTATAGATTTTAATGGATTCTTTGTAGAATGGATTTTGTGAGACTTTTTAGTTAAAAAATTTAAAACTAACAATCTCATACAAAGACATGAGATTTCTTGAGACTCTTTTTACTCTCATCATATATTCTTTGGTTGTTTCTCCCCCACTTCACTCATCAACATGTGTTACCGTTGATATCCTCCTTTCATTTTTTGTTTTTTTTTTCTTCAGATTTTCTTAATTCACAAAGTTGTTTTGTTGATCACATTATTTCTTTTTTTCTACTCAAGATCACGTTTACCGAATGTTTATTTATTTTTTGTCCTGTTCTTACATGTTTATATATTATTAACAATACGTTTTTTTTTTGTTTTTTTAAAGAATGTGTTTTGATTTTATTAAGTAACTATTGTTATTATATTAGTAGTCAATTTCATAATAGTAAAAAAAAATTATATATATATATATATATATATATATATATATATATATTTCATTAGTTATTAAAAAAAATTCAAAATTGAAGTTTGTAATTATCTTAAAAGTATTATCAATTTATTATTCAAACTGAACAACATGTATAAAAAGATGATAATTTATGGTAGAATAATTTAGATTTCAAATATTACTTAGAAAGACATAAAACCAGAACCACTTTGTTATTGAAAAATTTAAAAATTGTATCCATTTTATTTTTTATCATGCAAACCTTTGATTTTTTATTATCCTCCCACTCTTGTAATTTTGTATTTTTGTTAAAATTTAGTAGAGTCGTTTCAAATCCTACGAATCCTCATAAAATACTTTCAAATCTTAAAAAATCTTTGAGTTAAAATCCCTTGAAATCTTGAAAGTTAATACATTCCTACACAATCTTTTAAAATCTTTAAGATTTTCTTTGCCAAAATAGTCTTTTAAAATCTCAATCCAATACATCCCCTAAATAAACTCTAGTAAAAAGAAAATATAGTCTAAATAAAGTGTGTCCTTGTATGAGAAGTCTATGGTTTATATGTAACAGATTGTTCAACCACTTTTACTAACATTTTTCTCTTCCCTTAACTAACTACTAACATTTGAGTATAAAAAAATTATGTTCTTTTTATGAATAAGAAGCTAGCAAGTTGACCAAAAAAATTAAGCTAGCAAGTGGTATTTTGCAGATCTTCTTTGTGTTTTGTTGTAGCATAACACAAGCTTAGGCCGGTTTTGATAATAAATTGTTTGTGTATATGGTGCGACAAAATGTAGATAATTAAATTATTTAAGCCCTTTTTTTGAGTGAAAATTATTTAAGCCCTTGGTTAGATATCTTTTTTAAGAGGCTCAAATGGAATATATTACTAAATCAAAGAGTCTTTCCTAGTACAAGGTATACCAGGAAAAACAATAATGTCTTTACAATATATACAAGTTCGAGAAAAAAATCAAAAGGGCAGCAAAAAATGGAAAGAAAGATGTAACCAATAGCCAATGTCCAACATTGCTAGTGGACTAAGCCACCACACCCATGAAAATTGAAGGGAAAATGAATGAATTTCGCCTTCAACCATGTAAAGGACAGTAACTTGATTTTATCCACTAGCCGCAATATCGAGCACTTTTTATCATTGAAAATCTTGTTATTCCGTTCCTTCCAAATTTCTCACATAGTAGCAAACCAAATCACATGCAATAGTGATTGCCGCACCTTAGAGTCACCACCACTATAGCTGAACCGAGTAAAATGGTGATGAGTAAAACTGCAAGTGCAGGGTTCTACCGAAGTAGTAAAAATAGATTATCGTTCCAACAGGGAGTTGTTCAATTTAATTAACTTTTAGAAGGTGATTAGAAGAAAGTTCAGTTCTAAATGTTTGATTAGAAAACTTTTTGGTGGAATAATCACGTTATGTATAATATCATCACTTTCAATAGTTACATACAATTCTATATTACATATAAAAGCAGGATATCCATGACGTGTACGTGTAGGGTGAACTAAATCTTCATTAAATTTTATTTTTCCATTCGAGGGGGCTCGCACATATTCCGCAGTACCCCCTGTGAATACTCCACCAGTATGAAAAGTTCTTAATGTTAGTTAAGTTCCCGGTTCGCCAATGGATTGACCAGCAATAATACCTACAGCTTCTCCCAATTCTACCAGGTCCCCATGAATAGGACTCCGCCCATAACACAATCGGCAGATCCAAGACGTATTCCTACAGGTAAAGAGGGTTTGAATAAATATTGGTTGTGTTTGAAAAGTTACGAATCGATTGATAAGTCCAATTCCAATATCTTGATTTCTAACGACAATGCACCGTGAACCGATATATATATCGTCTGCTACTACACGACCAATTAATGTTTGTATCAAAATTCTTTCTGGTATCATTCCATTTCGGGTATTTACAAAAATCGTACCGCAATCGGTTCAGTTCTAAATGTTTGATTTTTAACGGAGAAAAATAATAATAAAAGGCGCATTGGGATTATTGGTCCATCTTAATAACAAGTCATTCACAAACAAACCATAAACTGTTAATTTTATATTGGACCCACTTTCTAAAGACAAATTTCTCTTAAGCGTATCAAAGCTTCTCTCGAAGTCATTGAGTGTGCTCCTCTAGCAACCACGCCTATTCTCATGGTTGATTGCTATTAGAATCCTTGAAGAACGAAACTTTATGTGTCTCAAGGTTTGTTAGACTATTCTCATGTTTCGCAATCCTTGTCTAATTTCACTTGTTCCAATATCAAAACTCCGCGCTAGCTTTATGAATTGATATTTGAGATGATGAATTAACAAATACTAACCCTCCGCTCTTGCTTTATGAGTTTGGTATTTGTTAATTCATTATAAAAACGGTGAAATTAGATTAGAAAGTAGATTTATATAAAATTAGGGTTTATGGTTTGGTTCGATTAGGATTATGTCATTAAGACTTATCCAACAATCCCAAGACAAGAATAGTCTACTCACACAGGTTCTTCGTAGGCATAGAGGAGAAGGAGAAGAACATAATATAACAAGAAGATAAAAGAAAGAACTTTTATTAAGAAAGACAATTGTCACTATTGAATTCCAAGAATAAAAGATGAATTGTTGTGATAGCTAACTACTCTATTTATAGTTTATAATGACTTAAGCCCTAAGAAAATACATCACTAGAATGTTCCACAAGAAACCACAGGCTTTTAGGTCAGAAATAAACTAATAGGTAGCTTGTCCATAAAGCAAAAGCAGCAAAAGAGGGTTCTGGGGGTTGGCACGGGTTGGCACGGCCGTGTGGCTGGTGGCACGAGCCGTGCCAAGCTTCTGACTTGGGGGAAACATATTTTTGCTTCGAATCTTCGTATTTACAGCCCGAATCAGCTCCAAATCCTCTTTCTTTTGCCCCAAGACTGAATCTTTAGAATATTTGTTCATGAAATTAAATATCTTGCAATTGAAGTAAAATAGATCTAAAAAGGAAATAATATTAAATAAAACGAAATCAAATATAAATAAAACAAACTCAAATATTATATTAAAAACACTAAATATTGACTCATCAAATTGTCCAATGCACAATAAGGTAGTACCGAAGTAATACCAATCCAACGATGTATAACATGCCAAACGGAACCATAAAAGCAACAATGAAAAAAAAGATATTCTTGCATGAACTCTCACCCAACACATCATTCTTACACTCAACCAATAAAAAAAATGACACGTGTTATTAACTTAAAAAAATGTGATTTTAATTAAGGAAATGGAAACATAAATGGTGGTGGATGGTTCTTGTCGGTTAAAGAAAGTGGAAAAAGGAGAGAGAAATATTAAAAATAATGAAAAAAAATTCTGATATTAATTCTTTTTATTAATTTAATGAGGTGTTAAATTTTAATTGGTTGAGTGTAAGAACGATGTGTTGGGTAAGAGCTCACGTAGGAATTTCTCATGAAAAAATAAACGATTAGAAGTTTCTAGAGCATCACACCGTCCAGTGCAGATGGTTGAGGCATTATTGATAACACCACGACGAATCAGATTATCCTTAGTTGACAACCTGTTTCGAAACAGTCGTCAAGCAAATATCACAACCTTTAACGGAATATCCTTATACCAAAGCAGCATCGCGTCCATCAAGGCATCAATAATAGGCTGAGCTGTCAGTAAAAAGATTCAATCACATCTTTATTTTTAATGTGCATGTAAAAGTATTTGTTAGAAATGACAAACATTATGTGACTTCGGACTAAAAGTATATCATAGATTCATCATGCAAAAACAAAACCTCAAATGCCTTTTGCGCATGAGATTATCAAATATAAAGATTGTTCATAAATTTTAATCAAGACTTGTTATTGTAAAATTTGTTGTTCTTCAGAAAATTAACATAAAAATTTGAGATCAATTTCTTTTGTTAAAACCTAAAAGCACAAATTAACTTTGGTGGGACATTCCTCTGTTTCAGTTCAATAATATCTACTAAAGACATTGTTTAAGCGGAATCAATAGCCGTTGATATTGTTTGTTAGTGTTTTGGTAGGCACAAATTGCTTGAAAACCAAGGTTAAAAGTAGTTTATATATACTGCATCTACGTCTATAAACCCAACGAAACGTCTTTTATAACAGGTGAAATTGTAAGGGTTTAAACCCGTAACGAAGCATACCTCAGAAACACGGTGTTGTGGAGGTCGGGACATGGGTGCTAGAAGGAGGGGCATAAACTACATGCCCTTTAATACCTTAACCTCGACTGGGGGCTACTGTTTCGGTACACTAAAATAGTTCGAATTCTGCTCTCCCTCTGCAAAATACACTCCCGCCCTGCAAGCAGGACGATTTTGCCCCTGCGCATGTTAACTAACGCACGTGTAAAAGTGTGCGCGCTAGTTAACATGTGCTGCGTGAGTTAACTAACGCAGCGCTAGTTAACTCACGCAGCAATATTCATCACCTAAATCTCAAAAATTCTCCAAAATTTCTCTAAAATCACCAAATCCAAAATTCCTTCAAGTTCAAATCAAACAACACTTCAATAACAAGTAAGTTTTCATAATCAAACACAATCAACCTTTATGTTAGATTTTTTTCTCTTAAATTAGAAATTTTTAAGATTTAGGGTTTGTTTAAATTTTTGTTTTTTTGTCAAGAAATCATACAATGTTTACATGAAAATGACCTGTGTTGCTTAAATGTTAAGATGTTTGCACGTTTATGTTGTAGGTTTTGAGTTTTAGAGATATTATTTTAGATTTAGGGTTTGTTTTAGAGAATTTTCATTGATTATTTTTAATTTCTTATTGTGTAGATTTGAAACAATGGCCGGGTGGATCGACGTTCGTGCACAATTCAACGGCGGAGAACCTCAGAGGTTGAAGGTTCGGTGCCTTGGTGTAATGTTAAGAGGTCTCAAGGATCAGCTGGATGAATTCAACAAAGGAGTCAACCTCCGAGACACAAGGAAGATGGAATGCGTTCGGTATAAACGTCCAATGCTCGACGATGGAAGAGTATCATTCACTTGGGTGGAATTCACGAACGACGAAAACGTGACGACCACGTTTTGGGAGCACAACATGTTCCAGTGGATCGATATGCGAGCAACGTTGGTGAGATCAACTGAAGATATCATCAAAAGTATGATTCCGCCAAAAGATCATGATTAGGTGGCGGTCGTGATTAGGTAGGGAATGCACCTTCAAACTACAACAATTGTGTTACTATGGATGGGGCAATTCAAACTTGTTAAACGACAGGACTCCAGCATTCGTCCGGAAGTGCTTTTGTTCCATTCGAAATGTTAAATTCTTGTTGGATTCGTTTAAATGATGATATTGAAGTGTCAAGGTATGGACCTCATTCCGTTGGCACTTGGATACTATCATTTAATACCAAGACCAACGAGAATTTAACATTTTGAATGGAACAAAAGCACTTTCTGGACGGATGGTGGAGTCCTGCTGCTTAGCAACTTTGAATTTGCACCATTCAGAGGTAGCACAATTGTTGTAGTTGAAAGGTGCAATTCCGAATGTAATGTCATGTAACGATAGACCATATTTAGGAACTTTATGTAATGTAATTTAAATGTAACTTTTATTCGAATTTATTCAATACGCAACTTTATTCGATTTTATTTATTATAATTCATTATTCGATTTCACGCTGAGTTTAATTATACTTTTTATTCGAATTTAATTATTCAATACACAACATTATTCGATTCCACGTTGAGTTTAATTAGACTTTTTATTCGAATTTATTCAATACGCAACTTTATTCGATTTTATTTATTAGAATTCTTTATTCTATTTCACGCTGAGTTTAATTAGACTTTTTATTCGAATTTATTTATTCAATACGCAACATTATTCGATTCCACGCTGAATTTAATTAGACTTTTTATTCGAATTTATTTATTCAATATGCAAATAAATACAAAATTAGAAAATAAATCCGATATAAATAAATTCGATACAAATAAATTCGATACCATAATAGAATATTTTTTTATTCAATACATAATCATAAACATAAAATAAATGCAAAAATAAATACAAATTAAAAACAAAATTAATAAATATAACTCTGATTTTATTAATATCATTCAAACATTACAAGAATTAATACATATATTTTACCCTCTTGGGGTAAAAAGTTATTTTCACCATCTTCGGTATGGGGTAAAAAGTTATTTCCACCCTCTTTGGTATACACCAATAGCTCTTGGGGAAAATAGTGATTTGTCATGTTGGGGAAAAAGACATTAAGATCCCTTGAGGTAAATTTAAATTTGGTTCATTTTATACCCCCATGATGATTCTTTTTACCCACGGTAAAAAAAATTTGGGAGTAAAAGGAAGCAAACCTAATTTTACCTCAAGGGATGATGCCTTTTTTCCCAACCCGGCAAACCACTACTTCCCCCAAAAACTACTGGTATATACCTAATAGGGTGTACAGAGCCTAGATACTATAGAAGCAAAAAAGAAGAAGAGAAAGAGAGGGAAAGAGTGAGGAGGGAGAGAAAGTGAGATGGTGTGAGGGAATAGGAAAGTATGAAGGGGTATTTATAGGTGAGAATGATAGTATAAGTTATAAAAAACATAAATGTGGTAAAAAAAAACGTGTAAATGGTGTTAAAAACGTGTATATTGAATGTTGAACAACCGACCACCGTCCAAAAACGTTTGTTCATCAGTTTTGACCACCGGCCAACGTGCGTGAGTTAACTTGCGCACGTGTCAGTGGTGCGTGAGTTAACTTGCGCAGGGGCATTTTGAGTAATTTAGTTGAGCGGGAGTATATTTTGCTGGATGAAGAGTGACACTACTTTGGAATGTATATCCTCACCAAGGTCCGGAACGGTTAGTGAAGAGCTTATGGAATAAGTTTGCTTGTTACAAACATTGTTCAAGTTGTCTTTTTCTTCACTCTACATTATATGTTAGCTCATTTCCACCAACAATTAATTTTAATTTAATGTCAACTTTATCTTGTGGAAGTTAACAACATAAATACCGAAACAGTGTGTACCTAACATACTAGGTTTATCGAAGTTGTGTGAGGGAAAAAAACAAGATAGCAAAACAGTGTTTTATCTCGTGAAAAAGAGGCATTAAACAAGTAATGCAATCTTCTTTTAGGTTGGATGCATTGTTTATATGTGTAGGAGCTGCTTAGCCAAAATTGTAAATGATGAATATGAATTAATAAGCTTGTTGAAGATGATAATTAGCCATGATTACAGCCAAAAGCATAAAAACAAAATAAGTTTGCATAGTTCCTAAAAAAAATTAAGTTTGTTTAGATTATTATTAACCATGAAAACAAGCATAAGTTGATCGAAATATATGTTTCAATAGGCTTTTATCAAAGGAGTATATATTCTAATAAATTGAGAGGCTTTTGAGCAAACAGAGAGGTCGTATAGCAATTTTTATAAAATAATCCTATCATATTATAGGGACGGTTCAAATGTAAGACTACTAAGAATTTTGCTCTTTAACCAACACAAAACGCTTGCGTCCAACTGTATTGATCACTATATTCCTATATGAGTTAACTCACGCATCTTATCATGTCTTTGCGTTACTTAAGTTACTCTGCTATATTTACACTTGCATGACTTAAGTCACGCAGCGCGAGTTAACTAAGGCAAGAGAATTAACACTTGCGTTAGTTAACTCACGCAGGGGTATTTTGGTAATTTTGGTTGGGTGGGAGCAAAACTTGTTGGGGGAAGAGCAGAATTCGACTACTAAAACCCTTGTTTTATGCCATCAACAAAAAAATGAGTTTTACCTTTTCCACCCTATGCCTTTCCTCGCGCGCCCTATTTTTTTTCCAAAATTACCTTCGGTACATTCCAAATTATATAATCCGGAATGCACTAGTACACAGAACTGAAACAGATTTGCATGTCATTGTGGTTTTTATCATTGTTTTTCAATAAATAAAGATAGATGTATGTATAAAAGACAATTAAATTAAATATTATATCAAAAAATGAATATATATATATATATATATATATCATTATACCAAAAAATGATTTTATAATCCGGACAATTCTTATGTATAATTAGCCATCAGACTCTCACATTTCAGCAGTTTTGATATTTGCTTTTAAAAACAACAAAAAAAACTAAGTAAAAAACACCAAGTTTCGGATTTACTGTGGAAGTTTCGGAGCAATCCGATCAAGTAGCTCGAAAACTTGATTTTTGACTAAGAGCAGGTAATAATGACGCAAAACAGAATGATGAGAGTTAGGAAGATTAATATTGTTCCCAAAAATGACTATCCATGACATGTTTAAAATTTGTATTGATACAGTTCAGATTATATAGTCTGAACTGTTTTCCCTTGAAAAAAGGTGTTTAGGGGTGTTCGGATTATGTAATCCGGAAAAATCATGTAGTGCGCCCTATTTTTTGAAGTTTCCGGATTACAAAATCCGGAAAAATCCGAACTTGTGAAAAACTCAAATTTTCGCCCTATAACAAAGGAAAACATGAATTCGGATTTTAAAATCCGGATTACACAAAGGCATTTTTGGAAAATTTACAGGGCACGCTAGTCATGCATAGGGTAAGAAAAGTAATATTCCAAAAAAATCTTTTTCATTGGATTTTTTTAAAAAAAGGCTTCATATGCAAACAAAAAAGCCTCATATATTAAAACTTACTTTAGGTCTAACTTACTATTAAAAAAGGGATGGGAAATTATTATATTATTCACTAAAATAAAACTAATAATTATTTTACGATTTTTTACAATTAATCTATGTATCTGATCTATGCTTCTGAAGCCACAAACATTGTCTAGAGTATTATTGTTCCCATCTAAAAATATATGACAAGTTGATCGTCCAAAATAGATGGTTAACACTTTTAGACAAGTTGTTATGGAGACAAGTTTGTTTGATTTGAATATGGAATGATATCAATTCACATGGTTCAAAAGTTTGGGAAAAACTGGTGCAGTTGAAATGAAAGGTGGATATAGCTCTAATTAATGAAGGGTGGTGTCAACTCTTCTCTAGTGCTCGGTTGGAATGTCTAATAGTAATAGCTACATCTTCATATCACTACCAACTTTGGTTGGTTTGTAATCTCGTTAGTATTTATGGCTCTCCAAGATGGATCCTCTCATGCTTACGAAATGGGAATTGTGAATGTCATTATTATTCCAAAACCAGCTTTTGAAACGTGACAACAAATATGATGTTTTGACGTCGGTTTATTGAAAATCAACTGTTGATTGAAGAATAGTATTTTTTTTTTCCTAAAGTTCAATTTTTTTTGAAGTTTTAAAATTCCTAAAACGCATGGGAGAAAATTGTCTTCATGTTCTGGTGTTATACCAAGACCTATTGGGGTGCATTGTCCGAAAATGAGTAAACTAAAGATAAGTTCCAATGATATCGGAACGTAACTTCTAATAGTTCTACAGAGGGCAATTTTAAAATTTTGAGAAGTCTGTGAGCAATTGACGGGTCTAAAGAGCAAAATTTAAGTTCATGTTACCAAATTATGCATCTTAGGACTTAGGTAACTATATGACCAAATGGAATACAATGCCCCGGATACATGTGGCTCAACAATTTTTTTTAATTTTTTTTTTAAGGAAACAAATTTTTATTTTTATTTTTTCAGTATCTGACTTAAATTTGTACAATTAAATAGTGGATATATCTTTTTGGCTACATATATGTTTAATCTTCAAAATTTTGGTGAAGATACCAATTTTATTGTGTCTTTTTATAAAATAGTCTAGTTACTAAAGTTTTATCTCTTAAGATGAATAAGTTGGAAATATTGGATTTAAACATCGACATCTGCATATTGCAATATTTCCATCTAAAACTGCATTTTTTTTATTGATGATATTACACATTGTTACAATTTTTTTTTTCAAAAAAATGAAGGTGGATTTTAATGTCAATAGGAACTCTCAAATGTTGTGAATCAGAGTCCGTCGGTGTCTCAAATGATAACTTGGTTGAAGGAAATTCATCGGAAAGAAAATAGTGATGGAAAGATGTAGGGAACATATCCCTCAAAAAATAAATAATGTAGGGAACATAAAACATTAGACGATTCTTTAAAAGTACAAAACAATAGTGCTTCCCCCGAAGAAGAAAAAAGGGGGCTAGTGCTTGAGCAATATTGTTCTTTATTCGTGCTACTCTCAAATGTTGTTTATACATTAAAATAAAGTCTATTTTTTTGTCGTTTACCTTTATTTTTTTGAAGGCTGTCTTTTATACATTAACATGTTGTTTACTCATTTGCAAATTCTGCAGACTCAACTGCTGGTCCGGTGGCTTAGAGGAAATCGGTGCCCGTGGGTTTGGTCGAGTGGCGTAGAGGAGATCGGTGCCGGGTTAACCAAAATGTAATATATATAGACGCATCTTTCTTCATATATTTGAATCGTGTTGGCTTTGAGATGTGTCTACGAGATGAAGGTTGCTATGTACTAAGTCAAACAATACAGTCCGATGCACATCTTGGAACACATATTGGTGAAGCTCAGCGACTTTTACACGCTATACGCTTGGTACATGATCAACTACTTTCAAATGTTGAATTTGAGCTATTTGTCAAGAAGGTAGTAGATTGTTACATTAGATATGAAGGGTCAAGGGACCATGGGTTGAACCTTACATTCTGCACTTATTCACCTTAAGGGTGAATTTTTAGTCGTTAAACTATTTAACAAAACAAAAAAAGATACGTATCTTGATGCCATTCAAACCCTAAATTCCTCGCTTATTCACCTTAAAAGTGAATTTCTAACATTAAACTACTTGATAAACAAAAAACGGAAACACGGATTCGTATTCGTCTTGACGCTATTATTGTACAATAAAAATGAAACATGTTTCTCAATTTTATATGACCAACTCAAAAAAGTCAATCAAAAAGGTATTTTAAGAATCGTAACATATGATGGCGAATATATATTGCAAATAAAATATATTACTTATTTTTTAGAATTCAAAATAAGAGGTTCCTGAGAACTTAAATACTATCCAATCACTTATTTTTAAAAAATATCCCATAAAAAGTAATTCCTAAAAAAACTATTTTTAGGATTAATTTTTGATACTTTGAACAAAACTCCCCTAAAAATAAACATCACCTTAAAAAAAAAAAACAGATTTGAGTGTTTAGAACACGTTTCGAATTGAAGAAAAAGGCATATATTAAATAAGTTAGAGTGTCCCATCCTGGGCAAAAATGGTCCTTTAGGAAGAAGATGAAGATAATGTATTGCACAACATAGTGCTGGGCCTGGATTAAAACTGGGTCAATAGTACTCAATTGTATGCATTATCTTCATCAATTGGCAATTTTCTATGAGCATGTATATGCTTTTGGGGACCAGAAACGCAATACAAATCAAAGACATTTTTGTCATTTAGTTTAGTAGTGGTTTTTATGCCTCTTTCTCCTTTCTCTTGGTCACCAAAGGTGTTCCTACACGGTTTTCTTATTCAATGTTCACACTTTAATTTTAAATTGTACTAATTGCATAAGCCACTTTTTTTGTCATAAGAAAATTATTATTATTAAAGAGAGTATAAAGGATAGACCAAGACAAGTGAGTGGGTTAATCCACCCATCCGAGAAAACAAGATTCATGTTTCCATCTTCTCGATAGATAGACCAAGATCAAGACAACCTCTTAATCCGATCTACCACCTCCACAATGTTAGCAACTTTCCAATTGAAAAGAATGTCTTTGGACTCTAACTAAACACGTTACGTCGTCGTCGTTAATCAAATTAAATGAGACACTTTCTTTTCATTCTTCTCTTTGCATAACGAGTTAAAAAAATATGAATTATCGACCAATTCAACTCCTTAACATCTTGCATTTCAATCTATACATTTGAAAATCAAATCACAAATTATCTTTATCTTTGTACAATTTGTTTTCAAACAGACGACGTACAATTTCAACTATATTAAAACAAAACACGTGGTGTACGATAATGTATCTTCTCCATAATTCCATCCGGATTGGTAACATGTCTTGGAGTAGTCATGTAAGCCACTTGAGTGATGTATATATATTTTAAGATGCAACTACAATTATACTATATAGGAATATATAGGTTAATCTAATCAATACATGTTCTATACTGTGATAATCTGAATTGTTGGCTTAAGATTGAACTTATATTTTAATGGGTTTGTCTAACATGTGCAACATTGCACTTGTTAAAACAACTAATAGTAGTAACTTTTTTTTGGAAAACAACAATTATTTTTTCAAAAGTTTTATATTTAATATTAAATGTATAAGTTCCAATACAAAATTTCTATTTTAAACTTTTTAACATGTGCAAATTTGCACATGATAGAAAAACCCTATTTTAATTAACTTAGTATATTAGACTTGATTTATTGGATTTAAGAAAGTTCAATCGTGTGTGTCAAATGTCAAAGTATTATAACTATCAATCATGTAATTCACAGGTAGCTAGGTCTTTTTTTTTTCTTTTTCTTTTCCCTATTTAGTTGAAGTGGTAAATACCGCAAAAAATTATACACGCAATTACGAAATCTCATGTTTGAGTTTGGATGACGACGTCCAACCTAACAATCTTGACATTATCAATTGAGTTATTTCTCACAACTATGGGCAAGTCTTGTTTATTGTACTTTATAATTTTTGTAGACTAAATATTTCAAAAACAAGTAAATTCATGAGAGTAATAACCTCTTTTGAAAGAGGTTTAAGATGAGTAATGGTGGTGAGTCCATTGAGAACCACAAATGCCACTAGGGAAGCAAATAATGTCACAAATTATGGAACCTCACTCATCCTTACAAAATCGGCTAAGGATCAGACTTGATGATAGATGACCGAAACTCAAAGGATTCCTCACAATATCTTGAAATATGAATGATGGTTTGCGGTCCGTGTTGAAATCTAGGGTGACTATTATTAGAAATCATATGCCTACCATGACTTACTTTCAATAGATGTGTGTTTAGTCCTTGCACTTTGACGCAATTTTGGCTTTGGTCCCTGCACTTTTTTTTTGTTTGGCATTGGTCTCTTTACTTTATAAAACTTTTGGCATTAGTCATTCTGTTAAGTATCTGTTAAAAAATAAAAACCAAAACTAACAGTGTGCCACGTGGACCAATCATGACAGAATAATAAAACATAATAATTTCATTCAATGTTTTTTTAAGATAAAAAAAATCAGGGACCAATATCAAAATGCAGGGACTAATATAAAAAAATGTTGAAAGTACAAGGCCTAATGATATTTTTAAGTTAAAAAGTTGGTTTTTTTTTCTCTTTTAATGTGCCACGTGGCACACCGTTAGTTTTGTAAAGTGCAGGGATCAATGCCAAACAAAAAAAATGTATGGACCAAAGCCAAAATTAAATGAAAGTGCAGATATTAATCACAATTTAACCCAAAAGAAACTATTCATGCTGGGTCCTTTCTACTCCCGAACAAGGTTAAACAACTATAAAACATTCCTGTCAATGTTGTCTTTGTTTAAAAGAATTGAATCAACCAGTTTCATGCGTCTATTGTGAGCATAATTATGACAACGATTGACATGTGTTCTTTTGGATGTAGGAAGGCGCAAGAGAGATGGATGTAGGAATGCGAATGGATTCAATTCTCTATTTGTTTATAAGCTTTTAGAACTGTTTCTTCAATTTGTTAGTGTTATGGTGTATCTGCAAAAGGAGGAATAAGAAGCTATATCGAAGAAGTTGAAACTCGACCGATGATTGCTT
The DNA here is from genome assembly GCA_946800305.1 of Medicago arabica. Classification (NCBI taxonomy): domain Eukaryota; kingdom Viridiplantae; phylum Streptophyta; class Magnoliopsida; order Fabales; family Fabaceae; genus Medicago; species Medicago arabica. Next base: position 36,929,517 of record OX326969.1, read on the forward strand.
AACACTTAGCAAGGGATCACTTGCCCCAACATGGAGGGCTGCTCGGGCACTTAATAGCGGACGTACAAGTGATTTGCCACAACCGGATGAACATCAACAACAGCAGAACCAAACAAGAAAAGCAACAGGTTCCGAAAAAGATGGAATAAACATGGGTCAGAATAATGACATGCATCACAACATAGGTGGACTGCTATGTGTGTTATAAACCAGAGTGTATGCACGCACGGATAAAACACCTTTTAAACTATATAAAAAATGAAAAAAAAAGGTAAGACGTAATATCTCAGAATATTTTAGTTATACTTAATATCTCAAAATGTTTTGAATTTGGCATTTATTTTTGAGATTTTTAAGCTGTTATATTTAGAATAAATTTCAATAACCATAACATTTTTTTTTTGGATTTGGGATAAAGTTTTGGGATTTTTAAGTTGTAATATCTAGAATAAATTTAAATAACCATAACATAATTAGTTCAAATAATTGGACTTAACACCACAATCCAACCAACCAAGACAATTTGAGGCATCCGCCTTTGTATTATTGTCAAAAGAAAGCGTTTTATAGCAGCTTCACCTACGCTGCACACATTCTTCTGAATTTTCACTCTTTAATACTCTCTCAATCTTAAAATATAAGCAAACAAAAAAAAAACAAACATTTATCCTATTTAATATTGTTTTTTTAAAAAAATTACATTTTTTAAGAAAAACTTTTGTTTATCCACATGAAATTAAATGCAAATTAAATTCAGTTTTCTATCTCTTTCATTTTCTCCATAACCGATAGCCAATAAAAATTATTTTTACATCTTCCTATAAAACTTATTTCAAAGAAAACACAAAAAATTATACTCTAAATTTTATTTTATTTTGAAAGAGTATACTCTAAATCCTTATGTTTTAGTTATTTTAATAAATGTGATTTTTATTTTTTTCTTACAATTTTGGACAGAGCGAGTACATAATAGTAATAATAATCTAAGAGACACCAAGAAAATATTCGATTTAACTCTTCCATGCATTATTTGAAAGATTGCATCGTTCTACACTATATTGTCTTTCATTGCACATATAACAAAGGTTGATCTGCACCCAACACCACATTACCGATCAGTTGAACATCACACATTACTTGATCGTTAAAGAGGAGGAACATATAAGAAAGTAAAAAAGGGGAGAATTATAGATTGAGTTATGACCTAGGATATGTCAAATAAAAGAAAAACCAAACAATTAAAAAACAGTATATTACTTTGAACTTGTCATATAATTTATTTAACATCATCCTTCCTTCATGTATATGATTTATCTCTTAAACAAAAGCTAGCAGTATATCACTACCTTATAAAGTCACTTGGAATAATAATTATATAGATTTAGCTTGACATCATAAAATAAGAACTTTCAGCAAACAAATCTTGTCAAACAAAATCACACGCACAAAATAAGATTTGAGGAAAAAAATTGCCTTGAGATTATAATGATCTTATAAGGCTTATTATTCTTACCTCTATACTAACCTATGCACTGAAAAAATAAATGAGTTTTGGAATATTGATAACCTTTATTACAAAGGTGGAAAAACTTAATTCCCATAACTTGTGACATAACTCGTAAGTGGAGAGGAAACTATTTAAACTGCAACTGAAATATTCATTGAAATTGTCATACAAAGATTCAAATACCTAATTGTGACATGACATAACTCAACAACCTAATGTAAGTATTTTAAGATATCACAAAACCAGCAAAAATCCCTTGCAAAATCTCTTCATATGTTACCTATTCAACAAAACCGTAAATGGCAGACTTTTTATGATCTGAACATCATTCCAAAAATCCAGCTACATATGCTTAGAGGAGATCGTTGATGTAAAGTTCTAATAGGATCACAGTCATCAAAAGAGAGAAATGAAGCTCTCCATTTATTAAATCCCAACATAAGGAAACATGTGTTAGTCTAGGAAAACAAACATGATTGGTCTATTTACAAACAGAAATGTAGAACAACTAAGTTATGCATTTACAAAATTTAGGAAGGATGAACAAAGAGCAATTAAAAAAAAGTATATATGAAAGGGAAATTTACTGAGAAGAAGAAATGAAGCATAATAGGTGTGCAATGAGACATTGGAAGATTAAAAAGAAGAGAAATCAATACGCCGAAGAGTGCTTTCTTGGGAAATTAAAATTGAATGTGGACAAATTTCAACCTTGAATACACGTATGTCAATTAAATTAGAAATGGGTGTGTACTGATTAAATAGACCAATCCTGTGCCAAAACGAGAGAGAAGATAAAGTTTGAAATTTTTTTGGAAATTGAAAACGTTTAACAACCTAGAAAATGATGGAAGAGAAAATAGTAAATTCAAATCAAATTCAAATTTAAAATGGTTGGAGGGAAATATTTTAGGGTTTAGGGATTAAAATTAAATGACATGGAATTAGAGGGAAATAATTAGGTTTAGATGTAGCTAGACCTAATAAGCTTTAAGAATACGTGATGAAAAATGGTCAAACAGTATGGAAAAATGGTCAACTAACACCCCAAGAAGCTAAAACATGGGGACGATGGCAAGCCTTTTGTTGCTTATGAATTTGGATTTTACTCAAGTGGTGATAGAACTCTTTAGCAAGCCAGTGGTGGACAACAATAGTTACATGTTAGAATTTGGTGCTATTTTAAATGTTTGTAGGAAATAATTTTCTTTTTATCTAAGTTTTATTGGGCGGTAAACCAACAATATTGCACAATTGTTAGATATAGCGGCGCTTAGTCACTACACTTTTGATTGTATTTCGGTGTTTATGACTACTTTAATGAATGAAATAAGTTAAATTTATTTATTTAAAAAAATGTGAATACATTGATTTGATTATTTTTGTTTTTTTTTCGTAAATACATAGGACAAGAAAAAACAATAAAACCCTTCAAAAGTAAAATCATAAAGACAGTAGTATAAACATGATTGGTCTCATTCCGTCGCAGTTAAGAACCAATCTTGCTTAGGTTCACAACTACAAAAAGTCAAAAAGATGTTGAAGGTGCCATATGTAAAAATGAATTTTAAGACTTAGTTGTTGACTATATATTAAAAAATAATTATAAGGTAATGTGAGAGGTCCATTTAAAAAATTATATAAAGATCTAACTGTTAATTATTCCAATTTATATACCATATACTGTCCAAAACCAAGTATATATATGTATATAACATAGGCTATTGGAACCCATGTACTTGGCATTCATCAAACCTTTCTTCTTCTCCTACTTTCTCTTCCTTTTAACTCCCTCTCAACTCAACCATGGGTGTAATGTCTGAGAAACCCCTTCAAGAACTTTCTCTTCACTCTACAGACACCACATTTTCTCCTCCTTCACCTAAAAGGTACTAAAATTTCTATATCCAAAGTAATATAATTAATGTCTTTTTCTATTTACCCTGAATTATTACTATTAATATCATTATTATGATTATTATTATTTTTACTATGTTTTGGTTTACAATGAAAAATTTCATATGGATAAGTTTATGTCTCTTCCACCCCATCAATTGATAGTCCATAATCTTCAATATATTGATTATGCACATATATTGAAAAATGAATAGTGTTATTTTTTTAACTATGAATCTTATGAAATATTTGATATTGTTATAGGTTGGAAGGAAAAATAGCTATTGTGACCGGCGGAGCTAGAGGAATTGGAGAAGCAACGGTGAGAATTTTTGTGAAACATGGTGCAAAAGTGGTAATTGGTGACGTTGAAGATGAACTAGGAATCATGCTTGCAAATTCACTCTCTTCATCAGCTATTTATGTCCATTGTGATGTTAGTGTGGAAAAAGATGTTGAAAATTTAGTCACTTCAACAGTTTCTCACTATGGAAAACTTGACATAATGTTCAACAATGCTGGCTTTCTTGGAAACCAATCCAAGAACAAAAGCATTGTGAATTTCGACACCGAGGAATTCGACCGAGTCATGAATGTTAATGTTAAAGGAGTTGCTTTAGGAATGAAACATGCTGCAAAGGTTATGATACCTAGAGGAATTGGATGCATAATTTCCACTTCTAGTGTAGCTGGAGTTTTAGGAGGACTTGGTCCACATGCTTATACAGCTTCAAAGCATGCTATAGTTGGATTAACAAAGAATGCTTCTTGTGAATTGGGAAAATATGGTATAAGGGTTAATTGCATTTCTCCATTTGGTGTTGCAACATCTATGCTTGTGAATGCTTGGAGAAATGGAGATGATGAAGTTGATGAGGGAATCAATTTTGGATTGCCTTTAATTGAGGAGGTTGAGAAAATGGAGGAATTTGTTAGAGGAATTGGTAATTTGAGAGGAACAACTTTAAAGGCTCAAGATATTGCTGAGGCAGTTCTTTATCTTGCTAGTGATGAATCTAAGTATGTTAGTGGTCATAATCTAGTTGTTGATGGTGGAATTACTTCATCAAGAAATTGTATTGGATTGTGAAGTACTTTCTTAGTATTCATTTTCTCTTCTGATTTCTTTGTGAATTATTAATTATTTAGTTAATCCTGTTGTTGATGGAGGAACAAAGTTTTATCTCACTAAGTGGGATAGACCGACTATGTTAATGATAATGATTTTTGTGTCAATAATTCAATATAATTTTTGTAATATTTGAAGTGTTATGTAGTCATATTGAATTACCAAGACATTTCTTGTTTAAAAGATACAAATTGGTAGAGGGAGAATAAGAGAAACTATATAGCTTAAACTATTAAAAGAGATTTTTAAATGCAACCACTGTTTATTTTTAAACTTGATTCTAGATGGGAAATCATGACAGCTGTTTCATGTTTGACTTATCTAAGCAGTTAATCTAATACAGTATTAGATTCTCTTAAAATTTCTCCTTTTTCAAGTTATCTCTTCAAATTTTGAGTTGTGTTGATTCCTAGCAAATTCATTATTGGTGTCTAGTTTCTTAATTTTTATGATTTAATTGACAGAGCCTAGTATATTTAAAGACATACTTGACACATTTAAGTATGAGTGATTAATCTCATATCAAGTATAAAGTATGAATGAGTTAAATATGAAATGCCTCTGAACTTTCCTAAACTCCATAACAATATAGAAGTCTTACTCCCCTTAATATATAATTTCATATCAACTATGAAGTATGTAATAGCTCAGTTCCATATATTGATTGTATGTAAATATATACATTCTTAAAATGTCTTTTTTTAAAAGATGTGTTATATAGAAGTATTTATCTATAAGTTTTTTTTTACATAAATGTCTTGTACAACATCGATGTAGACACATTCAACCTATCTTTTATGAAGGGTTGCAAAGGACCTATATATCAAGTGTTAAACATGCAAACTGAAAAATCCAGGATTTGGATCCTCATTTGTAGAAAACAAATAAAAGGATTATGTTAATCATCTCACCATTAAAATTTATTAGGTTCTACAATTCATAAAATCATAAATTGACAGTATTAAATATAATAAGTGGAGCATAAATTAATATAGCATGTATTAACTTGGTATTTTAAAATTGAAATTATTAAATGTAATAAAAATTATTTTTTTTGGACTAAATATAATAAAAATAGCTAAATTTACTTTTATTTAAACTCACCAAATATGAATATCTTTTATTTATATTTTGTTAGAACAACAACTAGTCACAGAAGATAATAAGAAACAAAAATAAAACGCAATAAATACATGATCTTTGTTAAGACAGGTTGACAAATTATGTCTATCTATGTGACTATATAACAATTATAGTTCTGTTTGTTTTACTTTGATGAATTAGGGTTCCAAGTGTTACAAGCAATATATATATAATGCTGCTACGATTCAATTTAGAATATTAACCTTGAACTCTTCCCTAGCCTCCGCCCCTTGCCGTAATTAGTTTCTACTGTATATGAGCCATACTTTAACATATTTATCAACTGAGAAAAGAAATGTAGGATATTGTGTAAATGGCTGGCTAGTGGGATTTAAAAATTGCAATTTTATTCTTTGAATCTTGATATGATTTCCACGCTCCTTCATGGGAAAGTGCATTTTCTTGGACTAATGATAGCTTAGACATCTAAGTTAGAATATTAGGATTCGGGTCATGTGCAAATATATACGACTATGGAAGCCAGCCATAACATTGGAGACATCTAATGTATGTACTGTATTTCATTACATCAAAAATAATAATCCCTGAATCACAGACACGAATCACATTCGTCTAGGAGACTTGCTTTGGGTCGTATCTAAGTTGTTGGATACAAATCTAATTGTTAAATCTCACATCATTATGAAATTTCAATATGAATAATGAATTTTATAATGGACCCATACGCCTAGGGCATGGTTTGTGCGTCTATAGGGCATTGAGAAGTGCGGGTCAAAACTGCTTTTTCCTACTTTTTTGTCGGAAAAAGTCTGGTTTTTTGGACCCCTTTTCATGTGGAAACTCTCCTTATAAATACGGAATTCCTCATTCACAATTTCTCGTTCAAGGAGTTCAAGAGGAAGGCGCTCTAGGAGCTTCAGGAAGAGTTTCTCTATCTTCTCCTTATTTTTTTAGGGTATGTTTATATCTTTTTGTAATTTGTCTTTAGTTACAATGTGTAACTAAATCTAAATCTTTTTAGGTTGTTCTAAGATGAACCTCTATTTATTTTGTTGGATAATTATTTAATTTAATGTCGCTTATTTAGTTATTTTTTGTTTGCTATTTAGTTTTACTTTAAGTGCGTAAGATTTGTCTCCTCTGGAGCGCAACCCTTGTTTAGGTACTTAGGTAGTGATAGAGTCTAATATTGATATTCATATTTGTCTATCTTAGGAATTAATTAGTTAGTATCTAGACGAAAGATATCAAAAGGGAGTTGACCCTAGTAGTAAGTACTTAAGAGGTGACATTACTAATATTGAGTCAAATCTATTGAACCTAGGATGTAACTAGTTATTAGTTAAGGAGACAAATGACTTCATGATTTAAATCAGTCTAGTAAATCCATTCTCCTCGACTCTTGGTAAGGTAGACGCTGATAAGACTGCCCGTTTGTAGAACTACTAATAGGGAGAATGTGATATGTACTCCTAAGATTCATAGATGGGAAACCCCTTTAGGAACACTAGCCATCATACCTTTGGAAGTTTTGGAATGCCAATTTAAGTCTATGTTTCAATTATCTTTGAGGGAGTAAGACCTCACATGTATGGATCATCGTGCGACCAATAGGTGCAACTCAACATTGGAGGGATATACTGAAATCAACTGAGAGAGTAAGACCCCGCACGGAAGGATTATGGTTTGATCAACAGGTGCAACTTGACGAACCAATTAGGTTAGAAAACAGACTCATCACTAGATAGTCTACTTAAGATAACTGAATACGACATGAATGTTATTCAATTCTAACAAATGATTAGGGGGATTCTAATCCTAACCGTTACTTACATTTCTGCAACAAAGACAAATAGCTTGCTCTGTTGCAAACTGATAAAAATTACAATCTCTTATCCCTAACTTTTTAATATTTTATTGTTCAAAAATAAGTAACGTGAATCGTTTGGACAAAACGACAATCAATATGAATACGATACTCTACTTATCACATTACAATTGTCTAATATGACCTTCAGTTGGTAAATTTGGAAGGGTGTAATTTTCAAAAAATTAATAAAGAATAAAAGTAGTTATTTTTATCTTTTCTTCTGAAGTCTAGAATACCGGCGCTTTCAACTTTTAACTTTTGATTAATATCACTCACATGGTAACTTTGCATGGTTTCCTCCTAGCTGTTTTTGATTTAGGGCTAGTTTGTCAAAAGTCAATTAAACCAATTATTTATTTTTCAATATCATTTTTTTTTTCTCCCGGCTAGGATGCAGAGTCTATGATAGATCATGTTTAATCCCAACAATGTACTTTCATCTTCATGAATTCAATAATTGATCATGGACTTTTAAAATGTGGTAAATCTGATTATACTGAGTTGTCATCTTTAAAACAAATAATTAGAAGTTTTTTTTTTTTTTTTAACATTACCAATTGGTCACGCTATTTTGGAGGAGTTCCCTTATTTTATATTTGAGTAATCCAAAGGAAAACTTTATTCTAAAGTACAATCAACTTGGCATATATGCTATATTTTCTTATTAATAATGTTACATACTTAGCTGTTTTAAGTGAGCACTTAGCATTAAATTTTCACCAATCTAAGCTGTCATGACCATGATCTGATCTTCACTTTTAAAGAGAAGATTGCGACATTTGTGGTTGACCCCATCAATCCCAACCTATTGGAATCTATAATAAACTCCTAAATTCTTTTGAAGAAGAAAATGTCAGATAATACAGCAACAAAGCTGGAGCCAGGGGATTTTAGTGCATTGAAAATGTGGAAGCTCAAGATTTTGTTCAATATATAACAACGACCGTATCTAGTTCTGGATTTAGAACCCTTCTACCGACGCACTAACTACTCCATATACTACTCAATTAAACCCTCGCAATGTTTTTTTTAGGCTAAACTGTATTTTTTTTGTCCCCGTTAAAAAAAAGCGCAAAAGTAACCCGTGTTTAGGGAAATATGTCCTTTTGACCTCTAATATAACGGAAATATGTTTTTTAACCACTTATCTTTATAAAAAGTTGCGATTATGACCCCCTTTTTTGGGATATGTGACGTCTTCTCATAAATTTATGGACGAAATGGGCCAAAATCGTTTTTTTAATAGGGGATCAAAATCGTAACATTTTGAAACTTAGGGGGCGAAAAGTGCACTTTAGCTTTTATTTTCCTTCAAGATTTTGCTCTTCTGACTTTTAAATGTCATCTATTTATGAATCTAAATTTTATTTATTTAGAAAATTAAGTAGTTTGTCATCGGAATCGTTGAATCCAGATCAAATGATTAATGTTGTGACATTTTAAATTAGAAAGTGAGTTGTTACGAGAGTCCAAAATAAATTAAAGACTTCATGCATGATTTTCATGAATGCAAGGCAATCTTATATTTAGCCTATAATTTTTCCATAACATTGACATAGACGTGAAATTTATACTTGCTCCTAAAACACAATGCATTTTAAAAGAAAATATCTGATGCATTTCTAAATTGAATTTTTACATCTTCCTTTTGAGACAAAAAGTAATAAAAATGTGCTCCCGTTTTTAAATTGAAGAAAAACATGTAACCTTTATTGTAAAAGTATGCAAAAATGACACAACTTTAATTGAAACATGGTTCTATATTTCAAGTAATAATTTTGTCATTTATCTTTATTTTACATTATTTTTGTCTTTTTAATCAATTTTCTTATGGATTTTCAAGACTCAAATATATGTTTTTATTTTAATATGAGTTCTCATTGTTCAACTTGGTGGTCCCTCGCTCATAATTTCATACAAAATTTATATTGGATGCTTGAAGATTTATGTACAAACAAGCCAAAAAAACAAAAATGACATGAAAAAAATAAATGAAAAAATGGTTATCAGAAATTAAGGGACGATGATGGTAATTTTGCTTAAATTATTTAGAAAACTTATTCAAGTTAACACTCAATACCAATTTGTGTTAAATGCTAATCAAGATCAATTATTTTTTAATAGAAATCAATATGAATTAAAATATGTAATAAAAAATAATGTAATTTATAATTTTGGTATATTGCAATAATTTTTTTTATCATTGCTCAACACCATTATTCTCTTTGCCAGAAAAATAAATAATCATTTTCTTGAGGTATAGCTAGTTTCTATTATGAAAGGCTTACAATAGGGGAAGAAAATGAAAGGGGGTAATAAAATTAACAAAGGTGACAAACAATATTTTAATATGCGACCTTTACTAAATATAAGTGATCAATTGAGTGAAAAAAGGAACAAACACGACACATCGATATAATCAAGAGAAATTTAATAATGATTATTATTTTTTTAAAATGGTTTCATATGCCAATATAAAGTGCTACAAACTATAAAGTGGTCAAACAATTATCTATTATACACACAAAAGAGAAGAAATATGGCAGCAATTCTTAAGTTTGTTTATATCATCATCATGTATCTTTTTGTACTTCTTGTTGTCATTGAAGGCTACTGTATGTTATTTTTCTCATCCCCTCAAATTTTATTCTTTATTTTGTATACAATTTTTCATCCCTTTTCATTAACTATTTTTTTTGGCTTACATTACAGCATTTCAAGAATGTAAAGAAGACGCAGATTGCCCAACTGTTTGTACATTACCAGGTTGTCCAGATATCTGTACCTTTCCTGATGTTCCGAGATGCATTGATAATAATTGTTTTTGTACTTGACGGTAAGTTGACACAACAATTTGCTACTTCACATACATCATTAATTGAATGAATCTAACATGTACAATTTTGTTTATAATAGTGACTGGAGGGTGTATACTTTTATTTCAACAAGTTGTTGTTACTTATATGACTTCTTTGCACCATTCGATTTTTCTCTCTAACATTCAAATTTCTTTGACAGGCCGAGAATAACAATGTCATTGCAGAATTATAAATGAACTGCAATAAATAAAGATAACGTGATTATATAAAACCAGGTTGCCTTATGTGGCAAGGGGGTGTGAGGGTTTGTTTTCCTTATATCTCCAAGTGGTTGTGTCTAGTTTGTGATAATTTTTGAGTTGTATTTTGTTGCTTTAGCAAATTTGTATTTGTTTTTTGCCCGTCCTAGGGGACACCTTGTTCTCTAGTTTGTGCCTGTGACCAATAAATTGTTTTATTTTCAAAAATATATAATAAATAAAGACAGTATAATTATGATCATCCTTAAATATAATTGTTTCCTTGTATCTACACATATTTGAATCAAGCCTTGTTGGTTGCCATCCTTAAATATGATTCAACATTGACTAACATGTATGTTGGCATTCCATACTCATCCTTAAAAGTAGCCAAGATGCATAGACATGACCATTCTTCTTGATTATGGGATGTATGCTGGATAACCATTTGACATATCTTAAAGTTTGGACAAAAACCTCTTATGAAGGCTTTCTACATCAACTTTCATACGAGGCATCAATAAATGATTAAATTTTCTTGCAGGTTGTTTATTTGGATCATGTCATTCCTTGATTGGTAATCTGTGTTACACTAATTCTTTACTTAATCCGAGCATTTCATGGTGCCTCCATGAAAAACGATCTTTGTAATGCTCAACCAAACCCACAAATTGATTCCTTTAGTCACTAATTTTACTCATTCAAAGTACCTAGATTAACTACAACTAGTGGGTCTTGTGCTTAAAAGCATAGCGATCTCACAGAGCTATAGCTTCCTACAGTGTTTCAGCATAGAACTTGTTTGCAAGAATATAAAATAAATCATTTTGCAAAATTTTAAAATGGTTTGGAAAACAATTGAAAAGACGTAGAAATTCACAAAGGTAAGGTGTTGTTTAAACAATGGTTCAATTGTAACAGATCTTTGGTATGATATACAAAATTATAGCTTTCTATGACTTCCTGATAACCTGATGGCTACTAGGAGATGTTTCATTCATCCTTCATGTTAAGCACGTGAAGACGTCCTCTCAGAGTACACTAACCTAATCTTAACACGCAACATTTATAGTTTAGGTCATCAACAATTCAAACTGAAGTAATACTATGTTGAGCCTTTTGCCTGTGACAAGAGTCCTATGTAGATCTCAACGCTTTCAGACTTAACTCATATCAAACAAACATTTTCCATTCACATACTCTTTCGGTGTCACGAAACTATAACATCAAAAGAAAAATAGATTAAGTTTCACTTTCAAAGATTTTGAGTTAAAACATTTTGTTTGAAAGAAGCATGAAGTTGTATCTTTATAAATCTTAAGCAAAAAATATCATACCCTCATCATGTCTTAACTACAAGAACGAGTTTATCTCATGATAAACTTAACTACAAAGATGAAGGTGAACTACAACATAAATGAAAACATGAAAAACTAAATTGATAGATAAAACCGACATAGTAACATATTACAATCCAAGAAAGGAAGAGGTGAGCTTGAAGCATCACCCAAGCAATCTTAACTTTAAATCACTAATAACTAACACTCATGCTCATCAATGGAGAAGATAAGATAGAGTGAGAACTCTAGTGCTGCTAACCCTAACTAGACTTGGCCGCACAATTCACATGTGGAAAATTCAAGACCCATTGGCACTAACATATGATTTTCCTTTTATAGGACAAGGTTAACAACCACTAACATATGACTTGAACTCTCTTCCTTTCCACCCTCTCCACACTCCCTAACACCCCACCATCACCATCCTCAACATGACTTGATTTCCTCCTCTCGATTCTTTTCTCCTTCCTCGTCTTCCTCTTTCTAACACATTATTCAACAAGAATTTCTCCCACAAGGAACCTAATACCAACCATTCCCTTTCCCAGCGGCCACCCTTCACCTTTATCCCCATCTATAACTCAATCAATTCAATTGAAGAAGAAAAAAATTAGATTAAACGAAGGTTGTCTCCATTTTATACCCTACAACCGAACATTCATTCTAATATGCCATGTTTTAAACTGAAAGGAAAGTGGAGTAATAATCACGGAATACAACCTTGAACCCATAGAACTATCATCCTTCGATGTTGAGTGTGGAGTAATAATCACGGAATACAACCTTGAACCCGTAGAACATTGGATTTTTTGTCAACAAACTTAGTCAATTCATGAGCTCTCCCACTCTAGATCATTGGCAGGGCATAAAGAGGATTTCGAGGTATCTGCAAGGAACCATTTACCACTGTCTACACATCAAACCCTCCACTGATCTAGACTTAGCAGGATTTTCAGATGCAAATTGGGCCACTAGTGTTGATGATAGAAAATCTATGGCAGGTCAATGTGTCTTTCTTGGTGAGACACTTGTTTCATGGTCCTCAAGAAAGCAAAAAGTAGTCTCAAGGTCCAGTACAAAGTCAGAGTATAGGGCACTGGCTGACTTAGCTGATGAGATAGCATGGACTCGATCACTTCTTGATGAATTAAAACTTCCTCTAGCAAGGAAACCAACACTATGGTGTGATAACTTGAGTGCCAAGGAACTAGCTTCAAATCCAGTCATGCATGCTCGATCAAAGCATATTGAAATTGATGTGCACTACATCAGAGATCAAGTACTGCAAGATAAGCTCATTGTAGCATATGTTCCATCAGCTGATCAAATTGTTGATTGCCTCACCAAGGCCTTGACTCATACTCGTTTCAACCAACTTAGAGACAAACTTGGGTTGACTCCTTCACCCATCAGTTTGAGAGGGGGAGTTAGAGAATAAATCCTATGATTGACTGTATCATTGTAATCAATAACACTAATCAAAAATAATTATTATAAGATGAGTCAACTGTAATTATTGTAGAATCATTGTCATGATGACTAGCATGATTATAGGATAGGTCAACTAGTCATTGTTGTATAAATATACTCATGTATTCATCAATGCAAATACATCACAGTTTTACATATTAGTTATATTTTCTAACTAAGGGTTCTTCGATGTTTGGAAACCAAATTCCCCCCAATTGCTGAAATAGTTTTACAAATTAATCCATCTTCAACGAATCAATTACATTTGAATTTTTTGTTCTAGGATTTAGAAATTTTTAGATTTGAACTCCGAAGTCTAGTTAAGGTCGTTATACGATCTTTATGTAGAGAGTCTGTTTTAATAACATAGCTTATCGATACTCATCAGTGTTGAGTTGATTTTTTCTTGGAAACTCTAAAAATCTATGTTGTTTTCCAAGGGTGGTGTTGCATCAAGACTATAAGTGAGCCAGTAGAGAATGAAACATATCTTTATGATATATCTTGAAACTTGTAGGGTATATGGATTCTTTAAATAGTCAACTAGCCCTTTAATCAAGAACATGACTCCAATTTTAGCTTTATTATGATATATATAAAATCAAGCTTCAAGCACTTGTATATTTAAAATTGAAATCAAGCTTCTACATAAGGGTCTTGTTCTAGAAAATATTCTAGAACATGACCCCTTATTTGTTTGAAGTGGAACATATTTTAATTAAAAATCATTAATTTTTATTTCCCGTTTCAAGTTTGGTACATAGAAACTTATAATAAAGATCAACGTATTATTTTTAAGTGGTGTATATTTAGTTTCAACGTCATTTAAAATTTGACTAACGTAGTACACAACTATTTCTGTTTCCAACTTAATAGTCTTCAATAGCATTGGACAACTTGAGTGGTTTACTTTGTACGTGTGGCATGTTCATTGATGGAATATCCAAAGCTTGTTTAATCCCATCAAAGGATTTTTGGTGGTAGGCTCCCAATATCATTTTTTCTTAATAAAAATTTGATACGAATCTCTTTAGGAAATATATTTATCCCAAGAGTGGTTGAGACTCTTTCGTTGTGTTTGAGGGTCTTTCCTCCAAGATAGCTTTACCCTTGTTCTTGTTCTATCCAATTTCTTTGTTGTGTACCAACGAACCGATGAAGTGATTGGATTTGACCACCACATCATCAATATACACATTCATTTTTTCCAATGTGGTCATGAAAGATGGTTTTCATGGCCCTTTGATAAGGGGAGGTTGCAATTATTGAGCCTAAACAACATGATAATTCCCCTAGTACCCACCCATAAATGTGATAATTGCATAACTAGATGCAATATTGACTAACATGTCTGCTACTGATTTTTAATCTGAGGGTCTTTAGAAGATCAAATAACTTTCTCAATTCTAATGGCGAACTACTATTGAGGATCTCATCAAAAGATTGTAGTTCGGCTTAAGTTTTTAGTTGGAAACCCCCATTGGTCAAGTTGCATGCCTCCATTGATCCCTTGTCATACTCCTTGGGAACAATTATAGGGCTTAGATGAGTCCAATAGAATAAGGTCTAAAAATTTGTAACGTCTACTTAAAAGGTTTTCATATCTACTTCCACAATTTCTACCATGTCTCCTACCCACAACATGAGTCTTGGGTGAAGTGCTGAGGGTACATATTTACTGGTATGACTCAGATTTCTACCTAAGATAACTAATGTGCATATCTTTTCAAACATGGTTTCATGCTCATAAATTCCTCGTTTAGTGGCACTAAAAACATGGAATACTGGTGAAATGCTTAATTGTCAAATTCCAATGATTTTTGGCTGATTGGAACAACCCTGTGATATTTGTGGACCGCACTATACTTGAAAAAGATTTTAGTAATGTGCATTTGATTCTATCTCCACCCGCCTAACCTCCAATCAGTTGAGGGAGATTCTCTTAACTTTAAAATTATATATTTGCCGATCTCGGCGACCAAATATTAAGGCTTAATACACTTTTGACCTCCTAACTTTGCAAAAATTACGATTTTGGCCCTATATTAAAAAAACAAAATTCATCTCACTAACTTTGCCCCTATGGTAAGTAGCCAATTTTGTAAGTAGAAAATTCTGAGAGGTGGTGGTAGATTGGAGGGAGGGATATGGTGGTAAATTGGGGAGGAGGTGTGTGTTGTAATTCTATGTTTGGAGAGTGGGATGATGAAGAAGAATGGTGGTGTGTGTTGCAACTCACGTGTCCCTTCATTTATTTCTTTTTCTTTTTTACTTATTTAATTCCATTAAATATATGGCTTTTAATTTAAAAATTACACAAATGACATCCAACCCACTAAAGTGAGGTGCCACATATGTGTTGATCAGATCAAAATTAACTAGTAAAAGAAGGCAATGTTAGGGGATTGAATTATTATTTTTTATTAGGGAGCCAAAATCATAACTATTGCAAAGTTAGGAGACCAAAAAGTCGTTTAAGCCAACTATTTATTTTTAGGTCTCTAAAACATTTAATCAAAATATAACTTGAAAAAGAGAGTATTCAGTCTTGACAAAAAATAAATAAGAGTATTCAGTTGACTAAGGATATTTTAAGAAATAAAAATTTAAAATCGATGTAAGAAATTGTAGATGTGAAATTTAGATTGTCTATGTCATGTTCACTTTATGCATTCTAAGTATTTTAAAGGGTGATTATTCTTTGTTTTTGTATACTTATTAACTTCAAAAGGTGTATATGCTTTTTGTATTACACATTGAGAAGAGAGTTTATTTCCTTGATTTTGGCCTCTATGGTGCAGGAATTTTAATGCAAAAATAGAAAATAAGGTATGCTATTTGTAACACACTAAATTCTAAAAGCGATAACACACGTAAATGATACAATTATATAAAGAAATTAGATGTTACTTCTAATATAAATCAAAAAAATGCATACTAAATTTTTCAAAACATCGGAGTGGAATAATCATCTCAATAATTCATCACAAATATAAAGAAATTCAAATTAGCCATGTAAACATAATACATACATCATCATCAATACATAGTCCCAAAATCCTTAACGGTCATAAATAAAGTAAACACCGACACTGACACCTAATCAGAGCCTTAAAAACTACGACACCAATAGAAATAGACGAGGTAACTCCAAGCTATCCTAAAGAAAACTCACCAAAGCAAAGAAACTACTCCTGCACGCTGTCTACCCATTCATAAGAATAAGGCACGCGGTCAACCAAACGATTGGGGGGTTAGATTCCACAAATAAATGCATAATAAAATGAAAGTAAAACAACATAATTAATTTCACATTATTAATAATACTAAATTGGAAATCATTCACAACGACCCCACAATTAATCAAGCATCAAGCACACAAGTATACCATTGCAACAAGTACACATTCATATCATCACATATTCACCAAATTTCACTAAATGCATACAATTCACCAAACACATAACCAAACAAGACACATTCATCAACGATCAATGTATGCTATGTTCCTAGACACTACTCTATATGCATGTGGTAACGGTCATCACTGAGGTCGTCACCTCAAGATACAACAATATTATTATCATCGCCAATACGAATACAAAGTATTCGGGTCATCGCCAATATGGACATAAATATCTGGTCATCGCCAATATGGATAAAACTATCGAACTTATGAATGCATGAACATATGACTCAACAATGCATATGTTCACACAACATTCATCATCATCAAGATCAACATTTTTACATACATGCATTCATCGTCAATATCATCACCTTTGCATGTAAGAATTCATCGTCAATAATATTTGACAACAAACATCATCATAAGAAAACATTATCGTTTCAATTTCACATTTTACATCATCAACATATTCGACACCAAACATCATCATATTCATCAACAAACATCATCATAAACAATTATCAACTTAAGAAAACATTATCGTTTCAATTTCACCTTTTGACAGCAAAGATGGATAAACAACAATCATCATGACATCCATCTTATTAATCACATATTCGTCATCAATTCATCATTATTCCACTATATAAACAAGAATACAATCCATTTACAAGTTTTGGAAACAAAAAGCCCAATTTCGGTAAAGTTCGTCTATTTTTCCTAAAATCGTCTAAGTTTGATTTTATTCACAAAATAGAGTTTCATGATCTTTCTTACCCTTAAAGACATTTCTACATACTATCCAATACCTCGGTTGATCAATCAAAGCAAATCGGTTTCACAAAGTTCGTTTAATTTCACAAAATCTCAAAGTTCATCTCATTTACACTTGTTTTCAAAACCAATTTCATTCATGATTAAGCATTACTAGAAGTCCAATTAAAACTTATCTAATTAGGTTTAGGTGTTTGGGAACCAATGACATACTTAAAAGTACACAAAAAACGAGGTTTCAGGCACCTGCAGGATTTACACGATCGTGCCTAAAGTGGCACGATCGTGCCACCCTAACCAGAGAAACACGCACGACCCGTGCCAAGGGGACGCACGGTCATGCCTCCGGTGCAGACAAGTGGAAACTCATTTTTTGCGTTTTTGCGCATAAAAATTTGTTTCTAAGTCCGATTTCAATATCGTTTTCGCCAACGCATCCCAAACAATTAGACCATTCAAAATACACCTTAAATCATGGCATTTCAACTCAAAACAACTTAATCAAACTCATCCCAAAATGACTTATTCACAAAAGTGCTTAAAAACGACTTTTACTCAAAAATCCAGTTTTTCTCCCAAACGATTTCTCTTAAAAACAAAGTGATTAAAAACAGAAATTCTATCACCCTAGTTCATTCTAATTACTTCATCAACTCATTCAATTTCATCAAAATCAACTTCTTCATTTTGAACCCATTTCACCAAAAACTTAGCAAACAACAACAACTTGAATCACAACAACACAATTAGTGACACCCAATGCATGAATCATTATCAACAACATTAATCAACAACAATTATATCATGTAATCATGATTTCACTTACAATTCACAACAACAACATCATTTCTCACCAAATTAAGCAAAAACCATAAAGTGTTCATATGTTCATACTTCAACAATGAAAAACCAACTACAACAACAAGCTTAACATCAATTTAACATACCCAAATTTAGCATTAAATAAGAAGCACAACAATTGATAATAAAAGTTCACTAAAGTCACAATTCACCAATAATCACTTATGCACATAATTGAAATTATGAAGGTTTTAACTTATTTTGAGAGAAGTCCAATTACCTTAAGTTTTGAAAATCTTAACTATGGCTTCACTTTAACTCCTCAAGTCTCTAGCCTCTTCTCCTCTTCAAGCTTTTCTTCTCTCTAACCCTTTTCCTCTTCTCTAGCTTGTGATCTACTTTCTTTCTCTACCTCTCAAAATATTTTTTGAATTGAATAATGAATGGTGCTAACCTAATTCTCCAAAGAGTCATCTATTTATATCACCAATTGGATTAGGTTAACTCTCATTATAATTGAGCCCTCAAAACTCTTACAAACTATTTCTAAAAAGTTACTACTCACTAAAACACTAAAAATAATCATTCTAATGAAATTACTAAAATGCCCTTAATTGCTAAAAGACCAAAATACCCCTTAGTCTAAAAATGACTAAAATACCCTTTTAGGTTAAAAATCCACTAATCCCCACACAATTATACACGTAAGCAAATAAGCGCCTATAAACACACATAAACATATATAAATAAAAATAAAAATAATTTTAGCTAAAAACGAGCTGTTACACTATATATTTCTAGGATGATTTTAGAGATGCTCTACACGTCTTGTTCTAGTTTGTTCTTTATCAATAAAAGTTTGCTTGTAAAAAAAAGTCTAAAAGATGCTAAAATAAAAGAAATAAGGGTGGTTAAAAGAAATTATTCTATGCATTTTTTAAGTTGAATCTTTACATCTTCCTTGTGGGACAAAAAGTATTAAAAATGAGTTCATTTTTCAAAATTGAAGAAAAACATGTAACTTTTATCTTAAAAGTATTTAAAAATTAAACAATTTTGATTAAAACATGGTTCTTAATGTTCAACTTAACTGTCCCTCACTCATATTTCATATGAATTTATATTTGATGTTTGAAGATTCATATGGAAACAGACAAAAATAATAAAATTGACATGAATAAAAAAAAAAGGACAACACTATTATCTTAAATTAATGAACGATGAGTGTAATTTTATTTAAATTATTTAGAAAACATATTCCAGTTAACACACAATCCCAATTTGTGTTAAATGCTAATCAATATCATTTATTTTTTTTCATACAAATCAATATTAATAAGAAAATTAATATGATTATAATATGTAATAATAAATTATGTAATTTATAATTTTGGTATATGACTATAACACTATTATTCTTTTTGCCGATCTGGTTTGCTTTGTGCGGGGTTCAATGGGATCGAAAGGGATGTTAGTGCTCGCTTTGATTTGTTGTGGGGGCTGTTGGTTTGTGAACCTATATGTGTTGCCGGTTGGTTCATATACCATTCATCGTTTAAAAGACAAGTTTAATTTTACTCAAACTTGTCTCTGGTTCTGTTGGTTCGGTTCTATAATTAATCTGAATGTGCTTCGATGTCTTGGACAAATATTCACTTTGGATTGTTATCTCGAAAGAACGTGGTCTTTCTTCTGGATGGTTAATTCAGGCGGCTGTTAAGACTTACTATTTTCGAGGTTCGTCGCAGTGAGTGATGGACTGATGGATTTGCAACCGTGTTGGCGGGCGAATTCAATGTCCAGTTTCAAAGCTTAGGATCAGTTTTAATGAAGATATTTCTTGCTTGGTTTGGACTCGAAAGGGTCGATAAAGTTGCAGGGAGTTGATGGTACGTGATCCGATTTCATGTTGACGATCAATTCATTTGCCAAATTTAAGACTTGCGCTTAATTGTTGGAATTATTTAGGGTTGGATCCACTTTGTGGATTTTCTATTTATTTTTTTGTTTTGCCCGTTAGGTTGTTGACTGAGTCAGGTTTTATGTCCCTCCAGTTTTTATGTACTTTTTTTTAATAATATATATGAGCAATTGGCAACATATAAGATTAGGGTTCCTTAGCTTGGGACTTGGGAGTGTGCTCATCCTCGAAGTCTCAGGTTCGATTCCCTCTGATGCCAATTTAGGTGGGCTAGTTTAGCTTCTTCAAAAAAAAAGATTAGAATTCCAACTTAGTTGAACACTATTCTTTTTTATGTCATTTTGCTCTTGGCCTATAAAAAAAATTCTTTTTGCCAAAAAAATAATTATTTTCTTTTGAGATTTGGCTCGTTTCTATTATGAGAAGCTACTAAACATGGAAAGAAAATGGAAATGTGTAAAAAAAAAAAAAAAGAACAAAGTTGTGACACAATATTTTAATGTGTGATCATTATTAAATATAAGTGATCAATTGAGTGAGTAAAAGGGACAAACACGACACATGAATATAATCAAGAGGCATTAAATTATGATTATTTTTAAATAAAAGGGTTTTATATGCCAATATATAAGTGCTACAAACTATAAAGTAGTCAAACAATTATCTATTTGTTACATGCAAAGGAGAAGAAATATGCCGACAATTCTTAAGTTTGTTTATATTATGATCATATATCTTTTTGTTCTTCTTGTTGTAGTTGAAGGCTATTGTATGTCATTTTTCTTATCCCCTCAAAATTTATTCTTTATTTTATATACAATTTTCCGTCCCTTTTCAATGACTTTATTTTTTTTCTTACATTATAGCATTTCAAGAATGTAAAGAAGACGCAGATTGCCATCCTGTTTGTACCGTACCAGGTTGTTCAAATATTTGTACCCTGCCTGATGTTCCGACGTGCATTGATAATAATTGTTTCTGTATTTAACAGTAAGTGGATACAAAAATTTGTTACTTTTACTTTTATTTCAATGAGTTGTTACTCATATGACTTCTTTGCACAATTTGATTTTTCTCTCTAACATTAAAATTTCTGTGACAGGCCTTGAATAAAAGTATCATTGCAGAATTATAAATGAACTGCAATAAATAAAGATAACGTGGTTATATAAAACCAAGTTGCCTTGCGTGGCAAGGGAGGTAGGGTTTGTTTTCTTTGTATCTCCAAGTGGGTGTGTCTTTAGCAAATTTGTAATTGTTTTTAGCCCGTCCTAGAGGACCCATTTTTCTCTAGTTTGTGCTCGAGACCAATAATTTGTTTTCTTTTCCAAAAATATATATTAAATAAAGACAGTATATTTATACAGTTATAAGCATATGTTTTTGTGTGGGTTACAACTTAACACATTATGCATATTGTGATATTCTCCTGTAAACAAAGTCACCTTCAAGGTCTATTTGGTTCGAGAGTTTTGAAGGGGAGGGGAGGGGAGGGGAGGTGAGATTTTTAATTTGAAGTGTTTGGTTCAATTTTTAGAAGGTGAGGGAAGGGGAGGGGAGGGGAACAAATCTCTTTAAAATTTTATTGTATTTTCATAATTATCCTTAAAATTAATTTTAAATCTCAATATTAACCTTGTAACAACTTTTATTATTATTAGAATATATTATCTTTGTAACAATCTTATTATTAGTTATCTTATTCTTGTAACAATTTTTATTATTTTTTTGTTATATTTTCGTTGTAACAACTTTTATTATTAAATTATATATCACTCTTATTTATTACTTGTACAAACCACTATTACTACTACTTTGTTGTTGTCAACGGCTGCTTGAGACCTCCTTCAAAGTGAATCGTGAGTAATTTCATTATCTCATTATCTATATCGTATTATTATTGATTACATCGTTAATAGTTAGTCATAGTCAATTTCGTGTGTCTTATTTGTTCATATGCAAAGTACATTTATCTTAAAATTGTTAACTGATAAGAACTATCCATGCTTTTGAATTTTTTTATGTCATATATTTAAGAGTTGTGCTATTTTTTACGGAACTACTTGGCAAAAAATAAAAGGATTACAAAGGCTTGCTCTTATAATTTTTTTAACAAAGAATTGCACTTATAAAAAAACAAAAAACAATATGATGCATGGATATAAAAAAATTACAAAGAATTGCTCTAATAGAATAAAAAAAAATGATGCATGGAGCAAAATACATGAGCCCGTTTGAGATGAAATAAACGACTTAGATATACGCTTCTCTTTCGTCGGTTTCTGAAATCGTAAAAATAAGCAGTTTCTTTTATTTAATTAAGTTTAAGGGTAAAACGGTAAAATAATCTTAAAATCCCTCCCCTCCCCTTGCGAACCAAACACATTTTTAATTAGAAATATCTCCCCTCCCCTCCGTTAAAATCCCTCCCCTTCTAATTCTCGAATCAAACGGACCCTCAATGTCACGGGAGAGGACATTGGTAGCTATAACACTGTCAAAATATTTTTAATTATTGTATCTACAAAGACTTATAAATATTTTAACTATCCAGGCTAGTTTTTAATATTCTAAGCTAGGGATTTCAATGTTTGTTTGTGATAAAAACGAATGTGGTATATATAACAAAACATAAGAGTGTGTTTAGATGAGGTAATTGAGAAATTTTAAAGAATTTAGAATTTTAGGCAATTCAAATGATTCAATTCAATTACTTTCGTTTCTTAATATTCTAGTTTGGATGGAGTGATAAAAAATTTCATTGTCATCATTTTTGGGCAACTTTTATTAATTTTATTTTTTTGGGCCAAATTTGAAAATTGAAATTTGATGTCAATTTGTAAATTTCAAAAAATTTGAGGGGTCAAATTATAATTTTTAAAAAATTTGAGGGATCAATCTGCAATTTTTTTCAAATTTATTGGGGTCAAATTGAAATTTTTGGAAAATTTGAGGACCAAAATGAAAATTTTGAAAAAAATATATCAATGAAGAAATTTGAAATTCTTAGCTTTTAGGTGTCATTTGAAATTCTCTAAATTTAACTTGAACAAAATGATTCATAAATTTCCATCATTTTGAAAACTCTTCAAATTATTATCCAAACAATGAAATTCACTTCAAAATATTTAAATTCCCTCAAAACATTATTTTCCCTCAAAACATTCCCCCACCCAAACACACTCTAAATGATTAAAGGGTTTGTCTAACATGTGCAACATTGCACATGTTAAAACAACTAATAATAGTAACTTTTTCTTGGAAAACAACAATTATATATTCAAAAGTTTTATATTTAATATTAAATGTGCAAGTTCCAATTCAAAATTTCTATTTAAAATTTCTTAACATGTGCAAATTTGCACATGATAGATAAACCCATGATTAAAAAATCGTGTTGGGATTAAATTTCATTACCCATTTGTCTAACGTATCCTCTTAATCAATTATATAGCTTCGATGTTTTAATTATATTTCCACCCATCGTTCATCATATGTTTCTGTGTCTGACTAATTACAAGTGATCTATTGCACATATTAACTTCTCATGTCTTGCTCATTTAATTTATACAATAGTATTAAAATTTGATAGTGAGTTGTGACAGTAAATCTAGCCATATGTTTGGAAACTAGCATCTACAAATGAAACTATTTCACATCCTTCAAGTGAAATTTTTTTGTCTAATACTTTATAAATCAAAAGTTCAATTTCGGAGTATCACGTCAAAAAAACATTAAACACATAAATAAAATCATCAATAATGAAACAACTTTTTTATTTAAGAAGGTAAAATGAAATTTATTTAAAACACAAAGAATCCTAGAAAACATAAGGAATGCTAGGCTAGGAGACTTAAAAAGCAACATACAGAAAAATGTGTCTTATACGTGGAACACCCAAACAAACACTCATGTATCAAATACAAACTTCTACAAATAAACTAAACACCCTCCACTGAGGATCCTCAAAACCAATAACCAAACTAAGAAGTCATCTCCAAAAATCAAAGTATAAACGTCTGCACAATAGCAAAAACAAATATTGTGTCATACCGTTGAAAAACCTCTCAAAAATAACCACCAAAACCTACCAAAAACCATTTAACCGCACCTTAAACAAGCCGCACCGTCTAACATCCATGTATTCAAAAACCACATCAACAACAAACTGATAGAAGAAAACCCACAAAAAACATAATCACCACTAGCCACCACAAGCACCACCACCACCACCACAACCAAAACTGCCATTAACTACCACCACAAAAACCACCATTAATCCTCACCAAAACCAACACCAGCCACCACGAGCATCATGACCAAAAACCAAAGCCAGCCACCACGAGCATCACTACCAAAAACCACCACGAGCACCACCACAAAAGACCCAATATCATGACCACCAAGGAAACCACCACGAAGCACCACAAACCAACACAACCAAAAAACAATCTACGAGCTCCTCAACATCATCACCACAAACAAAACTCATTGTTTGTTTGCATTGCATAACATCTTGCAGACCATTGCAAAAGCTGCAGTAGACTGATTTTATGGCAGAAGTCCTTCCCATTATATAGATTATCCTTACCCTTACAATCCAACATGTCACAACCACGTTAATCAAGATCCAGAATTATAGATTCGTTTCATCGGAATCAATCCATATACAAAATAAAAATATATTTTATCATTGTTGCAAAACCACAATAAAATGAGAAAGATATACTGCAATTAGAACATTAGTGATTGAATGAGAAAGATATATATGATTGTTACAAATTTATCAAGCTATGTATCAATAAAATGAAATTCCGCCACTGCCATGAAATTTTGTGTTGGTCACCCGCCATCATTAATAGTTTAATGTATGAGTTACCATATTCTTGATAAAAATTTATAATATAGTCTTTTTTCTTCTATGTTGTTGCTACTTGATTTGTAAGAGGGGAAGGTTAGTCACCACCAAAGGCAACCTCCCCATAAGTAAATTGCCACTGCGAGATCTGAATCCAGATCTAGATTTACTACCATAAACCATCCTGCTAGATAAAAACCCACCACGAACCACCTTGAACTACGCCAAGACCCACCACAAAAAACTAGCAGCACCACCACCACAAAATCCCTTCGAAAACCATCACAAACCACCACAAAATGCATCAAACTAACACCACCATGACCTCCAACAATGGAGAAAACAACCGCTAAGAGAAACTGGTGGTCGAGTGATGCGGACGGTCTAAGCCAATCATCGCACCACCAACGATTGAATCTACATTGCGGCAGATCTAGGTTGGATTGGAAGGGATGAGGGTGACGGTGGAGATCTAGAGAGAGGTCAGAGAGATATTTTTAGAGAGAGAATTAGGGGTTCAATAGTATATAATGAAACAAATTACTTCAATCATGTAATTTATTTATTTATTGAAAAACCTATAATTTCTTTCCATATAGACACATTGCATTCACATGCTTTTGAACTTTTTTGTCAGAAATTCTTTCAAACAACCACCACAGGCTTGGAAGATTCTCACACAACCTGATTCTTTGATCACTAGATTATTCAAAGCTAGATATTTCCCAAATAGTGATTATTTTGCCACAAGCTCAGGTCATAATCCGAGTTATGTGTGGAGAAGTCTCTAGAACGTTAAGCATGTTGTTAGAAATGGACTTAAGTAGAGCATTCAGACAGGAACAAATATATCAATTTGGGATCCTTCTTGGATTTTTAACAAATATAACATTCCCCAACCACATCTCATGAATCAAGCTATGGCAGATTTGAAAGTCTCAGATTTACTTGTTCCAAACTGTAAGCAATGGCACACTGAGAACATATACCTTCTATTTTATAATGTTTCAGCTCAACATATCGGCATGACAACACTTTTTTCATCGGTACAATAGGATAAACCAACAGGGAAGCTTGAAAAAAATGGGATATATTCAGTCCGCAGCGCCTATCGAAATATCATGGATAAAAGCAATATTGTTCAGCAGCACAACATTAGGATTTTTGTATGGCGTGTGGCGCATGGCTGATTACCTTCAAGGGTTCGTCTGCGAACTAGAGGCGTAAACTGCACCACTCAATGTCCATTCTGTGATGGCCAAGAGGACAATTTGCATGCTCTATTTCTTTGTCCCAAAAGTATTCAATGTTGGCAGAAACTAGAGTTATGAAATGACATCTCCACAGCAACATCCAATCCTGGAAACATTTGTTTCATTCTATTCAAAATTATACAGAGGTTACATAACTCCAAACATTCATTCTTTGGCACACTCATGTGGAGTATATGGAAAAATCAGAATAATAAGGTTTGGAATGATTCCTCCGAAAGTTGTGTCAAGCTATTTGTGATAGAGCCACATCCTTTTTAGCTAGCTGGGAGCCTGCCCAAGAGATGAAACAAGCACCCCTAGACATTCGTCCCAGCACGCATGTATCTTGGACTAAGCCTTCGCCAGGTATATATAAGTGTAATGTGGACGCCGCCTTTTTCGAGGATATTGACACAGTGGATATCAAGATTTGTATTTGAGATGCTGAAGGAGCCTTTATGCTAGCTAGATCAGAATACTTTTTCCCCTTGATTGATGTTCATATTGGGGAAGCTCTTGGTCTGTTAAAAGCCATGAAACGAGTACCGGATCTTCAACTAGTTAATATGGATTTTGAGGTAGATTCCAAGACGATGTCGACAACATTTATGGGGAGCATGTTGGTGTATCGGAATTTAGTGTTATAATTCAAAATTGCATACACCGACTAGGCTCTAATCTTGCGAACTCTGATGTGAAGTTCATTAGGAGACAAACAAACGAAGTTGCTCATAGTTTAGCTAAGGCGGCTTCATTGGAAGCTAGTTTCAGTATTTATTCTAATATCCCATCCTGTATTGAATCTATTATTATAAATGAAATGCATTAAGTTTGTTTCTCTAAAAAAAAAAAACATGTTTTTGAACCAAATTATCCATAAATTATCATTATTTTACAAAAACATTAAAGTTATATCACACCAAATTGAAAATAAACATAACATAATCCACAAAATAAATAAAACATAATCTAAATAAAGACAATCAAAACAAGAAATTACAAAAAGACAGTGATAATGAACAAATACAACTCAAAAGTTTTCATCCTCATCTCCTCCTTCAATATAATCATAACCGGAGTGACCATAAAACCCTAATTCCCAAATCTTTCACCGAAGCACACACAGAGAGAGAAATGGGAAGCAACAGTGAAGGTGAGAAATCGGCGCAGAGGGAGAAGCAGAGGAAGAAGATGCTTGCTCTAGCTCCCATTGCAAAGCCTCTTGCTGGAAAGAAGCTTTCCAAGAAAACACTCAAGCTTGTTAAAAGAGCTGCTGAAAATAAGTGCATAACGAGAGGAGTTAAGAAGGTGGTTAAAAGTATAAGGCGAGGTCAAAAAGAAGTGTGTATTATAGCTGGGAACATATCGCCTATTGATGTCATCACTCATGTCCGATTTTATGCGAAGATAAGGACATTCCATATGTATATGTCCCATCTAAAGAAGACCTTGCAACTGCATGAGCAACAAAGAGGCCAACTTGTTCTGTTTTAGTGATGACCAAGCCTTCAAAGGGTGAACTATCTCAAGAGGTACAAGAGAAACTAAAGTGTCAGAGTATGACCAAGTTGCATCTGAGTGTAGAGAGCTTCAGTCTACACTTTTTTGAAACAAACGCAAATGTATTTGTACTGTTGTTGGCTACAATGGATTAACATATTGGCAATGTAACTTGTGATCATTTTGATCTATGGATAATGATCTTTCTATTTCCTTATTATAAAGGGTGTTGCTTGCTTATCTTTTGATAAAAAAAAATAAAAATAAAATCAAAACCACCATTGCAGTAGGGACATCATAATCAACATATGCACCACAAATTCATAATCATCAAGAACATGCTATCATGAAGAAAAAAACCTAGGTTAGGAGTTAGCAATGTTCCAACAATGTGTATAGCTGGAAATAAAACATGGATCCCAAGCAGGAAGTAGATGTGCGGATTTTGTGTAAAATGAAGAATAAGAACACTTGTGGAATAGTAACCATGTTAGGCCTTGTAAATATGAATGATTTCTGCTCATCATTCGGTTTTTATGTCTTCCCGACCTTTTTTTTTTTTTTTTTTATTTACCTCAGACTCTGCTGAAGTTGGGGCCTAACTCATCATCACAAAACCAGATGAGTGTCTCTTCTTTATAAACTCTCATCCAAGGTTTCCTCTATCCGATGTGGGACTTGGGTTTTTTCCAATACACCCTCTCATGCCCAACACTCTTTGGGCTTCCAATACACCCTCTCATGCCCAACACTCTTTGGGCTTGGTGTGTGAATAGGTAGGTGGTCATTGAATTCGACAAGCTCTGATACCATGTTGAAATTGGGGTCTAACTCATCATCACAAAACCGACTTGTGAGGTGAGGAGTTCTTCCTCTTTATAAACTCTCATTAAGAGTTTCACATATCCGACGTGGAATTTGGGTTTTTTCCAATAGACCCAACTCACCTTCTCAATTTGATTATCTTTAATATAATAATCATTTGATAGAATCTCTCGTTATGTTATAGTTAAGGATCCTCTTAGGATCAACCAAGGTTTTAAATAACGATCGCGATCGCGAATAGGATTTCACGATTTCAGATTCTACGGTTGTTGCGTTACGGATTGCGATTGTCGCAGTATGGATTCACAACATTGCACAACTATTAAATAATGATAGTAACATAAATACCTTAAACTAGAGATAGATTTGGAGTTCTAAACTAGATAAGGGGATAACATTATGCAATTTATGATCAAATATGCACTAAAATATCTATGATTTTCATCTATCTCAATTGAAAAAATATTCGGATTCTGTTTCTATTGTCATGAACAACATTTTTTTGCGAGCGTTTCGTTGTGGCCGTAACGGTGTTTTGTTGTGATGTTTGTTCACTATGTAAAAACGACGAAAAACGGTAATGTCGACTATCTAAACCTTTTTGTGGTGACTTTTTCTCAGTAACAGATCTTTTTTAAAACCTTGGGATCAACCACACATCCCTAATTTCTCGTGTTGAAGTCATCAACAAGTTCAACATGCCTTCCATGTGTTTGAAATGAAAATACTATTTTTTTGACAAAATTTTATATTCAGCATTTGAAAGCTTTCTCATTTTTACAAACTTTGTACTTGGCTTAGTTTCATATTATCTCAAGGAGCGTTAGGGTTTTTAGGTTCTTGTACCTCCTTTTACAACATTAAAGTAAATTTATTTTATTGTTTATGTCTACAATGAGTAATTGTGAGTAGACTCCCTTAATCTTGAAACTGTGGAAATAAGTCATAATGATAAACTTTCCATGAATTTCATGTCTTTCTTGTTGCTTTGTTCTTAAGATTTTTTAATTTTATCTTATTGTTTTAACAATCAACCATGTATCTGATTGTTTAATTTTGATTATAAGAAATTGAGATTTGATAAAATTCACAAGATCAAACAATCATATGATGGAGCGGAAGTTGGTGGTGACATCATATGAGCGGAAGTTGGTGGTGACATCATATATATATATATATATATATATATAGGATTAGATACTTAGACCATTTATAATAGTTTCACCACTCAAACGCACACCTTTTCTTTTCCCAACACTCCACGTCATTTTCTCTCTTTTATTCAACACTCATTCAACTTTTACACTTTCCAATGATTTTTCATTCAACACTCTACCCCACCACTTTTATTTCATATTCTTATTTAATTTTATATTTTTGTTTTTATGATTACCTAAAATTACAATTATCGATTATAAATCGGGGTGTAAACCTAGTTGGGATGTCGTTACTTCTCTTTGATGCATGTCCTCTCTCTTGGCTTACCTAAAAAAAAGATTATAATTAAATTAAAATAATAAACACTTAACAATTCATCTTTTAGATATTTGTAAAACAATTTTTTTAAATTTTTTTATTTTATTTTCTTATCTTATTATCAATAAAAAGGTTCATCTTTCAATTAAATAAACTCTAGAAATAGCAATAGTTCCTTAAAAAAAAATAGCAATAGTCATTATCAAAACAAACAAACATTAGAAATAACTTAAATGCACTAGTCATTATCTTGGAAAATTGATTTGGATTTTGATAATTGTTGGGATTTTGGTAGCTAAATGGGTAATTAGATGAATTATGGGTGTTGAAATAATTATTATTGAGATCTATTTCACTTAAAAGAAGATTAAAACTTCAAAATAAAAGCTAATAGAAAGATAATAATATTAAGATAGTGGAAAATTTCGTTTTTTTTTTGTGTACAAATCAAACGAACCAAGTCTCTATTTATAGACAAAAAAAATCATGAATTTTGGTAAAAAAAAAAATTAAAAAAAATTCATTTGCAATGAAATAATTTAGTTCAAATAATTAAGATGAGAAAAATCCAGCCAACCAACCAACAAGCGCCACGTGTTCCTTCTTATCCACCAACCTCTTCTCTCTCCGCGTCTGCTGCCACGCCCACTCGCGCCTGTCGGTGCGTGAACTGCACGCGCTCTTTCCTCCAACATGTTTGCGCCGTGTGGCCTGCATTATATGACCCTTTCAACTTTCAACATGTTGAGAGTTTTCATCACATCTCTCTTCCACATCATTTTTTTAACAAATTTCAACTCCCCATTGCACAACTACCAAGTGTTGAAATTGCCTTTCAACACAATCATTGTATTTGGTCTTATAATTATCGTGAATATTCTTAGACGTCAAGCGATGGAGCAAAATGGAAATATTGTTGTATACCACACTATTTCAAAGAGTGGTATGCATAAGAAGATCATGCATCATGCATGCTACACTATTTATGCATATCTTCTTCCTCTCAATGAAGTTCTTGTTTCATATCAAAATTGGTACTACTTAATCCGGCTTGGTAGATAAAAAATTGGGTAGCTTTGGATTTATATATATATATATATATATATATATATATATATATATATATATATATGATGGATATTTTGACTTCAAGAGTAAGTTTGCTTACTTACTCTAAATCTTGGCCTTTAACTCTATTACCAATTAATGGCTTAAATTGAATAAGAATAAGTGATACAATAGACTTTAACACTCATCACCTTAAAATGGCAAAATAATTAATGACTTTTAATTGTTTGTTTTTTTATCCTTCTTCCTTTGCTTTTTTTGTTATACGCAAGAAAAAAATTGGTAATGGTTTGTCAGCAAAACTTGAAAACCCATCGCAACAAAACTTAAATTTGTAATGACTTTTAATTGTTTGTTTTTTTATTCTGCATCAAGGAAGAAAATATTCGCATGCAATAAAACCATTCACCTATTTTTCCTGGAACAATAAGAATATATTATAAATTCAATTCATCTATGTCACCAATTATTCAAGTAGTTCATAGTTTAATATTTAGACTCAGCAAATGAAAGTTATTGAATCAACCTTTCCAAAACAATTCATCGGTTGTTGCACTGCCATAGTTGAACATATGGAATCCTCACATTTTTTTTTTCAACAAAGAATCCTCACATTTTGAAAAGTCACCTCCGATCATTATTATAAGCAAAAATCTACATTTTTTTTCCTTATACGTATAAAATAAGCAAAGGAAGAAGAATAAAAAGCCAAACAATTAAAAGTCATTAATTGTTTTCCCATTTTAAGGTGACGAGTGTTAACTCTAATAGAGAAGAAAATTAAAATCTATTGTATCACTTATTCTTATTCAATCTAAGCCATTAATTGAAAATAGAGTTAAATGCCAAGATTTGGAGTAAGTAAACAAATTTACTCTTGAAGTCAAAATATCCTCCGCGTGTATATATATATATATATATATATATATATATATATATACACACACACACACGCCCTGGATTAGCAATTTATCATAATATCCAAAGGTTCTGATTCTCTGAAATCTGTAATCCTCAATGAGAGAGTTCAGCTATATTTGCAGTGAGTAAGTTGTACTAGTACTTTATCACTACTTGATTTTTGAAACATTGTGTGTCAAGTGAAAAGCTGATAGTTTTTGCTTTTGTCCTACTTTGATTGTTATGGTTAATTGGTTATAGAAATAGAAAAATCAGGAAGAGTGTACTACATTTAATAGCTTTAAATAGTGTGGTATGCATGATCAATTCGCATTTAAAGGCATTGTACAGAAAAAGTACAAAAGGTAAACAAGTACGCCAAAGACTTTGGAGACACACAGATTATTGCTTGATGTATCATATAGATTCACCATGTACGTGTCAGTGTAAATGCTGCTTTCTCTGACAATTTTTTTTCATTTTTTCAGATTTTAATATTTGCTAGGCCATTCCCTATTCCTAACTCCTAAAACTATTAACTTAATTTCAATTCAAGAAAAAGAAAATTAAAAGTTGTTTTGGATTTTAAATGTTGTCAACAATAATATTTAATGTATTGAAAGTACTACTTACATATGATTTTAAATGTGTTTTTCATTTATCAATTTTTGTTTGGGTTTGCATATTATCCATCAGAAAATTTATGAAACACAAAGTTCGTTTTTATCTTTCAATCAAATTTTCTTCATATTTAAAAATCAAAGATCAAACTTATGATCACTTGCTTAAAGAGTTTAAATTTCCTACTATTAGGACCAATACATTATTATTCTTTTAATTTAATTTGTAAAATCTCTAATAGAAAAAACATTTAAAATGTGTTTTCCATTTTTTTTTATAAAACAAAATAAATGACATGCATCAAAAGAGAGACTATACCAAAACCCTCAAAACAAGAAAGCAAGAAAATAAAGTCAACAGACTAAGAAAATCTATAAAAAAAAATTCCATTTCAATATAATATAAATTATAATAAAGTGTTTCTCACATATTCATAAATATAAAAAAGACCGTTTATAAAGAAAACAACATAAAGGTCAATTTATTTATTTGACCTTTGGGTTTAGTCCCATTTGAGAACTCTTTTGAAATGTCTATGATAAAAAAGAAAGGTTCGATGGAAACCAATGTAAGTCCAAGCAACCCTTTAAGGGGAAGAACCTCTCATCAAGCTCACTCATTCAACAACATGGTTGATGATGGAAGAAACATTGGTTATGATTTCCAACAAGAACATAACTTCAAAGGTAATAAAAACTCAAACTATGATATTGATGTGTCAATGTTTTCAGATGTGAAATATGGTTACTATTTATTAGAGGCTATGCCTCTACCAGGACCTACATGGTCTACAACTGGACCTACTGTATTGGCTGAGCCACCATCATTGTTAACACCATCACTCATTGAAGCTTCTATGGAATTAGAGTTGGAAGAAAACAACCAAGCTTCTTCTTCATATACTTGGTGGCTTGGTTTTCTTGAAGGTTTAGATGGAAATATGAGCATTGAGAAAAAAATGGAAAAGGAAATTGTGATGGAACATAATAAAGGGGTTAGGTTTGAATCAAAAATTGTTGATGCAATTGATCTTGGTTGTTGTCCAGATGATTGGTTGATTATTCCACCAATGGAAAAGGATTTGGGAGACAAAATTGTTCCATAGAACAATGACATTTTTGATTTTTTTTTTTTTTTTTTTTTTATATTTTCGATGGCTTAATGTAGCAAATCTTTGTTTTATGATCTTAGTGTAATATTGCTAATATAATGTTATATATTCCTTTACTTTTCGTTCTTTTTCAACTTTTTTATTTATTATTTCTCCAAATATACGAATCTAAATTATTAATTTTTTTGTCAAGTAGCCTAGTGGGTAGAGCTCATATAATTTAATTATGAAGAAGTGGAGTGTTAGAGGTTTGAACTCCGCCCCATCATATAATATGCAACATCCCTACCAATTGAGTTAAACTCACGGGGGGATACGAATCTAAATTATCTATATGAATGTTTAAGTTGACAAATCAATTAGCAATTATATCATTTCATTCACCTCAAATATGGTTGATTTGTATTTGTCATCTCATCTTTACTCATCTTTACTTTATGGATTAGAGAAACTATAGTAAGGATATTCCCATTGACTTTAAAACCGTCAAAGATCATGCCTATTGAAATCTTCTAGTTACTTTACACTAGAATTCAATCTCAAAGACAACAAAACATCTCAAGATATAAAATGGCACAAGCTCTAATCTTCTTAGTGTGTTTTTGGTTTTGCGTTGATGAAAATTGAGTTGGATAGAATTGAGTTTGGAAGAAATAATTTGATTAAAAGTAAGTTGGATTTAAATTGATTTACGTTTGGATAGGTTTAAGTAAATTTAATTCTTATTAATTGATGTTGTTTAGATAGATTGAATAAAAATTGCATTTGAATATATAATTACCAATATGGATTTTAATGGTAGACCATAAAAGGAAAATGTTTTATAAATGAAATCAATTTATAAGGACAAAAGAGGTAATGGCGAAAAGTTACAAGAATTGATTCTAGTTACCGTGGAAGCTCCAAATATGAGCTTTGGCCAGACTCAATTCTATAGAGTAGAAATACTTTATATTCTTTTTCAACCAAACACCAATATTATAGTAGAAAATCACGTTCATAGCATTTTGACGTGTGTTTGGCCATTCAAACGAAAAACTAGACATATACTTAGTGTAGCCTTTAATCCATTTGCATCACGAAAAAAACAATCACACCAACAATCTCCTCCATCTTTGCAAGCACCATTACAATTGGGCTTGATCCAACCCTCTTGCGGTCGATTCTAGCCTATGTAGGTAATGTTCTACAACTGATGACCTTTATGGGAAAGCTCCAAGTTGTAGTCTACAACATCTCAATCAAATTTCTAGATTCAGGGTCAACCCAAGGCATAGGACTGTCCCAAAATTTTATTTTTATATTGGAGGTGTATATAGAAATACTTATTTTTTGGGGGGTATATATTGTAAAACTCGCAAAGAGGGCCCAACTATTTATCATACTTCCACCCAGTTTTCCTTCACTAGCATTTCATTTTCACATCCCAGCGCTTACATTTTTACACTCCTCAACATTGGTCATAACGCTAAACTTAAGAATTAAAACGTAAAACGTATAGAAGTAACACATAAAAAGCAAAATCTCTACTCTTTTTTAGAGACTAAATTTGTTTTTATTTTGAGGATGCATTTAGGTGTTTTAAATTGAAGTTAACATGAATTTGTACATAGATTTTATAATATAATATGACTTTTATCATGAAAGTTCAATGCTTACAACACCAAATTTGGTCTCGTGTGATTTTTTTATAAGTAACATATCATATGCTATTGACAACTAATAAAAGTTTTTCATGTTAGTGGGTTTGAGTGAAGTGCATTTTATGCTATTATGGTTATAAATGATTATGAAGCTCTATGAGAAATTTTTTAAGTAGTAAATCAGCTGATTTATCAAATTAAATAATAAAACTTATATAAAGCTTGGTATGTTTACCTATCGATTTACTTAGCTTTGCTTGGTTTGATTCAACCCTTCAAACTTTTTTGTTTTGTTATTCCTTTTATTAATAATCTATTAAACAAAGTGCATTTGATATAGTGTTTTGGGGAGTCAGCATAATTGAGTTTCAAAACATCAAATTATGGTGACTTGCGACGACATTAAAGTTGAGATGTTAGCCACTATGATTAATGCATGTCTCATTCGTCATTTATAAAAAGAATTATGATACTATATAAAGGGACAATTTTCTCAAACTTGACCTAAGACCCATAAGATGTTAGAGGCAGGGCTGGCTAGATTATAAATTCGGGTTACGCGACCTTAGGAAATTAAGGTCAAAGATATTGTTAATTGACATATGAAGCCTTTTTTATCTTTGACTATGGACATGGCATACACCATTGCTTGATCCATAATAATGTTGTGGTAGCTACGACTTGGAATGAAACTAGATTTATATAATAGAGGTCTCTGACGTTCGAATCCCGACCCGTACATATATAATGTAATATTCTTACCAATTTAGCTAAACTCTTGGAGAACAAAGAAATCACTATATAAAGCAAAAGCTTTATTATATTAACAAACCCTATACAAATAATTTGAAAAATTAAATTACACAAAGAAATAGGCCTAAATTGATAAACAAGTCTAGGTTTATCAATTTAGGAATCAGAAGGGTATTATTAATAAAAAGAAATAAGTGAATGGTTTACACACATTTGGTTGATAAATTCTAATAGGGAATACGAGTGCAGGGTACCCGTATTCTTTGGGATCTTTGTGTAGATGACTATCAAATAATTGTTTTTTGCACGCATTAAGGTGGTTATTATCACCAAGTAATTCATGATGTTCTTCCGCATAATTTCAATATGTGGTCCTAGAAACAATAGAGTCATAAATAGACATATCATCTTTAAATATGTTTGTGTAGAAATTTTATGCAAGATTTTTCAAAAAATTTGGGTCATCAACCTAAACTCATAATCATCTTGGAGAAACAAAAATTATTTGTACGCCTAGTGATAATGGTTTTAGAGTGGTATTACATATAAATCTTATATCCATTTTCAATCCACTTTATATGAGACTTTTATAACCAAATACATTCTTTGTAAATGGTTATAGAAACGTGATCTTGGAGATCATTCTCAATGTCCTCAGAGAAATTAGTATACACATAATTGTGATTAATTTGAATCTTATTTATTGGATACTCGTGTAAAAAAGTTTACACTATCAAGGCATAGAAATTACACTAATAAAAAACTATTGTTAGCCATATCTCTTTTATATTGCTTCAAATTATATTGCTTTTGTATATTATTACCATATCTCTCTCTCTCTCTCTCTCTCTCTCTCTCTGAGGCATACCGTTCTTCTCGTATAAGCAATATAAAATAATGAATTATGATACCCAACAATATGTTTATGTGAGATCTTACAAAACAACATGTTAATTGAGGGAGGTAAAGGGACAAATATAACACATTGATATAATTAAGAGACGTATGCTAATGATTCATATTTTTGAAAGGGTTTCTTACAACTTTATAAGTGTTAAAAATTATTTAATTAACGTAAAAATATCATGGGATTCATACAATATAAAGTGATCAAATGATTTTCTATTTGCAACATGCAAAGATAAAAAAATGATTGAAATTATTAAATTTGTTTATGTTATGATCTTCATTATTTCCCTTTTTTTTGTTGGCAGTGAAAGCTTGTGTAAGCCCCTTTCACATCATTCTCAAATTTTATTCACCACCTTATACACAATATTTGATATATTTACGTGCATTATTTTCATTTTTGGTACAATCATTATTTTGTTTTAAATCACAGTTATTGCTGAATGTAATCGTACTGAAGATTGTCCAAATGTGTGTCTCTATCCTAAAGTTAGACTGTGCATTTGGTGGTACTGTACTTGTGTAACAGTTAAGTAGAAATATTTATATGAATGTCATGATGATGTTTCTCTTATGATTATTTGCACTCTTATTTCTTTTTTACTTTCAAATTCTTTCACAGGCATAGAAGTGTTTTACCTAACGATGGGGGACTTAAAATGAGTTTATTATGAGAATAACAAGGAAATTTCAAGTCAATACTTTAGAATAATTTTTTCTTTTATTAATTTTCAATTTGAATTGTATTAATTTTAGTTTTTTCCCTTTTATTTTCTACTATATTTGATGATATTACTTGGTCATATTGAAGCAACTCATCCATATCACTCACATTACGCGAATGTTGCTGCCTTTGTTTCCGTTTAGGGAATAAAAAATGTCACAACATAATTATAATTGGCTACTTTGATATAGAAATGTAATATGATTATGTAAACTAGTAGATAATATAGACTATGTTTACATAAACTAATTCTTTTTATACTTCTTCATTTAGTATAATAATGATGTGCGCTATAAACAAAATAATTGTTCTCAAATTAAAAGAATGGTCGAACTTTTGATGACCAAAATCGTAGTTAACTTGTTTAACAAGTTACGTTAGTTTGTCGTCTGCGCACCATTACCAAACCATAGATAACGACATGATAACACGGCCAAATAAATAAGCATATTATCATTTGGCGTGGTGCGCACATGGCCGCATTTGACAAATATGCACAAGTCATGGTACCACCAAACTAACAATCAGAAAAACAAATGCTCATGCATACTCATGCAATATATATTAATACTTAAAGTCGAATCCCCAAATCTCACTTATTTTGTAAAAACTCAACCTTTTCCAAGATCTTTATGTTTGTGTTTCAAAATTTCTTCTCTTTCAAAAACGTATGCACTTCAACCAAAACGAATCATCATTTTGTCAACAACCCAACTTTCTTTTACTTTAGGGTTTTATGCACCAAACAAAAATAGTAAAGTTGCTTCTTCTTAATAGATAATACTTTTAGTGTTGCGCAGTTGATGAGATGAATAGAATTCAGCAGATTATTGACGCAGAAGGGTTCACTGATGAGTTTCATGAGAAAAATTATAATGTGCAGCTCATTCTTGCGCAAGCCATGATCACTCGTGATGAATTCTGGAAAAAGAAGGCTTGAAAACATCATTTTATTCATGGGGACAGGATTCCAACCTATTTTCACAAAGTGGCGGGGTGAACTTCCAAAAATATATAATTATGGGCTGAGCACATCAAACCCTAACCCTAACACAAAACAACTAGCCCAAATTCTATTCACACTCTCAATTATTACTAGCAAACTTCAATATTTTATAGATCAATAAATAAATTAAAATAAACAAAATAAAACACACTTAAGCCACACTCAAGAATACTTCAATTGCACATAATAATTAATTAATAAAGACAATTTTGAGTTTTCCCATCACATTAGAAAATAGAGGGTGTTGCATTAATCATCCCAAGGCTCCAAACATCAAAGAGGTTTTCTGGCATATCACAAGGCTTATCGGATAAAGTGCATTATTGATGGTGCAACCAATGGTACTCCTGGACTAGATGCTTGTGGTAGAATTTCAGAGATAGTTTTGCGGCCACTTTTGGGTTTTTTGCTTATAATTTTGGCATCACCTCTGCTTTACATGTTGAAATTATGAGAGTTGTGATATTCATTGAAGTACACCATCTATCATCTGGTCGTCATTATAAGCAAAAAATTTATTTTTTATGTTCATTGAACAACTTATGTATCTGATCAACATTATTGACCAAATACATAAGTTGTTATCTAAAAAGTGTTTTTTTCTTCTTCTTATAATAGCGATCAGAGGGTGTAACTTATAAACATGGATGTCATTGTCTCATGATTAGAATCTAACTATTGATTGATCAATCTTGCTTTCATGTCCCAGACTGTGTTTCTTGTGAATTTCAGAAATAGATGACTCGATTGTGTAGCTCTCATATAAAGATATAACTTTCATCGTCTCTCACATTTACAACGAAGTCACTCAATGCCTCACAAGCTTGTCAACCTTCACCTCGTTTGAACAATTACCAATGGTGGGGGAAATTCCTCAAAGTAACTTGAATGTATTTTGCTAAGAAAGAATCGATCTACCAGGGCATAAATTTTGTAAACTTTTTGTTTGTTGAGCACTACACTCGTTTTCGCTTCACCTTGGTTTTATCCTACTAAGTTTTACGGGTAAGGTTTTTAATAAAACAATTGATTATGCATCTTTTGTGAATCCTTGGGTTTTGGTCTAGTCCACCTGAATATTGTCTCTTCATTTCCTTTTATTAATATGCTTTGAGTGATGCAATGATTGGTGGCAGGTTTGGGATGCCAAAACAGTTGAGATGTCATTCATATCATGTGATACGTTTGCACTCTATTTTGGTTTTAAAAAACATTGTTTAATGCGTGAAACAAAATGGAATCTGAATTATGCATAGCAAGAACTCGTTATCATTAAAATGGGGAATGCATCGATTTTTTGTACAATCATGATTTTCTGGATTGAAAGCGATCCATCTCCAAAACAAATGTAGCTAGGGCAAGATGCCATGGGTATGCCATTAATGCATTTAGAAATGCATTTATTGTATATAGCCAAGAAAATTAATATATAGTATCATAATTTGGTTACAAAGCGAGTGGATTGGTTCTCAATTTTCATCCATGAAAATTTGAGTGTTATGCCTATTGAATTTTATTGTATGTAGGGTTATATGATTATGACTTATGAGTAGTCACTTTGGTTGAGTAATTGATTAGGAGAATGTCCAAACTCTGCACACGAGGGGTTTCCATGGTTGGATCCACCTGTTGCTATTTATGTATTTAATTTTTAATTTCAATAGAAATATATTAGATATATAAGATTGTCATGGTCCAGAAGAAAGTTCATTCGAAGGTAAGGAAGGATTCCCATTCCAATCATGGCATACATTATATGAGGGACTTAATTTAATGGACCCTATCTAGGTTGCAATTTGTTATCACCACCAGTTTTATTTGACCTTTGTTTTGTTATTTACCTGAAATTATTGCTTGGGAAATATGGATACCGAATAATTAATTTTCTACATATTTGATAAATGATTGAGTCTCTCAAACATTTTGTAATACCTCTGATTAGGTTATAGATATAAAAAGGTAATACAAATAACAAATAAGATTGAAAACTCCTAATTAGTCTTTTAGCTAAAATTATTTTCCACTGCAACAGTGAAGAGGTTTCAATTTGATTGTTGATGTTTTCTTCTGTAAAATTTTAAACTCATTTACATAATCAATGTGATTCAATTGGTTAAGCAACATTGAACTTGTGAAGAAGAACCATAGTTTGATATCTGCATAACAAACTTTTGGGAAGAGGTGAAGATTTTCAAGCTAAAATTTTAGCATTCGAGCGAATATTAGTCTCATAATTGATCTAAAAAGTTGAAGCTTGCAAGCATATTTTGTAAACCAATTTGGTGCCAAAAACACTAATTATAATGGTTTCCTTTCAAAAAAAAAACGATATTCATTCATTCAAATCGAGGGTACATCAGACTATAACAGATTCAGCATCGCTAAAAACGTAAACGGTGAATCTGCGAACAAACTCACAACACCCAAGTTAATAGTATACAATGACAAAATGCTTACAAATAATATGATAAATTCTAAGTCACCGAAATACCCATGTTTTCGGATTTGCAATATCGACGTTCAAATCATTGATTGAATCTGTAATTGA
The DNA here is from genome assembly GCA_946800305.1 of Medicago arabica. NCBI lineage: Eukaryota > Viridiplantae > Streptophyta > Magnoliopsida > Fabales > Fabaceae > Medicago > Medicago arabica. The sequence continues at coordinate 36,970,991 of OX326969.1, forward strand.
CCTGAAGTTGATCTTTCACTATGAACCAAACTAACACCGCAACAAGACGTGAAATCTAACGCCGTACAAGACGACGAACAACACAACACAACACTCAAAAAATGAAATCACAAAAACATAAAATGAAAAACTTGATATGTGTGGAAACAACTTAATTAAATTGAAAGAAAGGGGAAAAAGATGCAGAAGGGTGATTCTAAATAAAAAATAACCTAAAATCAACCCTCTTCGATGATTGAAGGAGAAAGACAACTTTTTTTTTAAGAAGAAAGAAATTCATTGCATTTCATTAGCTAAAATATGCCAAATACATGTAGGTACATCATCAATAATATGGGGGTTAAGATTAGACAGGGTTGTCTGAGCTATCTTGTGAGCTACCCTATTTGCTTGCCTCTTATTGAACTCGACATGAGAGTTTTGAAATCTATTCACTAGAAGCTGTTTACAAGCAGTAATAATACACCAAATTCGCTACTATCATCTAGGCTATAATTGACACAATCAACAACTCTTTTACAATCAAGAACAAAATCGACATTGTCAAACTGTTGATTAGAAATCCAATCCAAAGATGTATGCAAGCCAACAGCCTCTCCCACGTCTATATCGCAAAGAGGAGCAAACCATTTCGTTCTTGCAAGAACAAAAGCACCATCGTCATCCCTAAGGCACATGCCAAGACCAACCCTGTTGAGAGAGGAGGAGAAGGATGCATCAATGCTGCATTTATACCTGCCAAGTGCCGATTTCTTCCAATTATCTTCTTCTTGCCTTACGGGTCGCACCTGTGGTATGGTGGTTTGGGTGGTGCTGCGAGACCTAATAACTTGGGATGCTCACCATTCTTCCAGAAGGTGAGTTGCACGTTGAAATACCTACGAGTTGGTTTCATTCTGTTGCTGCCAAAGTTTCAAGTTCTGGCTCTTCCAAAGACTTCACATAATTGTGGCCATAAGTTCACATTGCCGTGAAGAAAGATCCTGCAAAAGAGTGAATATGAGAGCATGAATATTATAATCTTGACGAATCACCCTGTCAATTGTGTCCTATAAATTCGCATTCCACCATACTTGAACAACTTTAGGACACTCAATAAGAATATGAATGATGTCTTCATAATTGTTATTACATTGAACACATTCAAGTGGGCAAGTGACTCCTCTACAACTTAGGTGGGCGCCTGTTGGAAAACAACCACAACATACGCGCCAAAGAAAATTCTAGATTTTAGGAGGCACTTTTAACTTCCAAATGAGATTCCAACGACCATCAACATGCATGTAAGAATTATCTGTAATTTCAGTCACACAAATTCTATATACACTTTTAACATAATACTTGCCACTATTTTCCGAAGGAGAAAGAAAACTTATTTAATATGTTTTCAATAATGAATGTCAAACCAAATCATATAAATAGAACTCATAATTCAAATAATAAATTTGTCAAAGGAAAACAAATCATATACAATAAATACTTGCAACTACAAATGCGAGTAAGAACAATTGCACCCTAATAAGATTATGATTAACATATGGTTTAATAAGATTTGAATGGTCAAAGACAATCCATTTGCTGGAAATGGTTATGCCATCTTCAAGTTATCTGACCCCGACGGATCAACTACCATAAGTGGTCCTACAAACTATGATTGAACAAAATGAAATGAGGTAAAATTAAACTAAGGTTCAGAGGCATCCCAATTGTGGTACCACATATATACTGTGAATTGGGAGTTACAATAAATGCAAATGGGGTCATTTTCCTTTGCATGAGTTGTGTGTATAGTGATGTTAATAATGGTTCGTGATCAGATACCATTTTACAATAAATTTGTTAGATGCTTGAAAGAGTACTACATATGTTCTTTTATTGTAAATCGGATATCCTACGGTCCAATTGCAAATACTAATCTCTTGAACTTTATGGAGCCGGGACTGTATGAATTTACCGATTTGGATGGTTTGGACATTAGACTCCTAAAAAACACACAAAAGTATGAGCCAAAGCTCATCATCTATCATCAAAACAAGAGCTACCAAATTCGTTACCGTTCTATATAATATAGGTCCAAAGACAGAAAAGAAACCTTGGTACTAAAGAAGCAATAATCTATCAACTTTGTTCCATTCAGTTGAACCTTGAAATCTCGTGGTGGAATAAACTCTTCGCTCCCAATATTCTTGGAATGACGATGTTATTATTGTTGCTTTTGCCGATCTTGGAATCAATATACAAACACATTAGGAAATTTAAAAGTTTAAAATTTAAAGAAATTTAAAAGTTAAAGAAATAGTACAACAAATTTTAGAATGAAATTTTTTATTATTCTACCAAAAAAAAAATAGAAATAAAGGAATTTCAATTGAACACTCTTGGAATCTTGATAGTAGTAATTGTGGATGCAGGTAAATTTAATATTTTTGAATGTGATGTTGAAATGGTGGTAAATTGCCTCTTTTGAGCTACCAATATAACAACACTGAAAGATATTGTTAGATTATATTGATCTTTTGAGTCATTTCTGTTTATTGTAATAATGTAAATATAAGTGTAAAATGAATCCCCTTATATCACATTAAAATATTTGTATTTATAAATTTTAATTTATTTATTTTATTTATGCTACATAAATGCGTGTAACTTTTTTGAAAAAGGCAATTTTGTTTGTCCCGAACTCAACTTACAAATGCTTTTGGGAGGCAGTTGCCTATGCTGAAAAAATGGAAGATCCTCCTACATTCCAAAAACATCAATTCAACATCATAACACTTTTAGATAATACCAAAAGATTCACAAAAGTCCTTCAACTACAAACCAAAGATCCAAAAAGGGTTAGTCATTCTAAATAAACCATTAACATATTTAAAAGTTTTGCATGAGATATGATATAAAAATGTGTTTGTTTATAAATGGTTGTCATTCATCACCTTACTACCTAATTTTCTAAGAGCGCTATTTTTAACCCCTCCCTAATGATTTCATAAAAAGAAGTTTTGTTTATAAATGTGTTTCATAATAAAAAGAAGTTTTGTTTTCAAAATCAGTGCTCCGATGTTTTGTGCTCGAATTCAGTCTTGAGATACAAGTGTTGAATTTTTTAACGAAAAGTTTTGCCATTATTTACTATCATACCCAACCTGAAAATTTAGTCTCTCTCCGGTTGCACATACAATTCACACAAAAAATATTTACACATCTTAATGAAAAACAACACCATTATTTCTCACGTCAAAATGGATAAATTGATACAAATATTATTTTTTCTTCGCAAGGAGAGGAGTGGTGTTTAAAAATCATGGGGGAGGGAGAAGTAGCTACCATTTTGTAAAGATTGAGTTAAGTCTATCCAAATTATAAGACCACTCAGATCATACTTCAAATGTTCCTTCCTCTGTGTGAATATATGTGTGTAAAAAGTTTTATAATAGATGAGATATGAATTTTATAAACCGGTTTTATAAGAGAAAAGTTAAACTTAACCAAAACTTTAACACCACCACTAGTCCACCACCCACCCACCTCCACCCCACAAAAATGCACATACTAAAAATGCACAGACTAGTAAGTCTACAGGCTGTCATCGTTTTCTCCTCATAAATGCATTCCCACTTAGTATCATATGCTATGATTTAATATGCATAATTGTGGTGTGACATATAAATCAATCAATCTCAACCGTCTATGCTAAATTTCTAGAACAAAACTAATGACACCAAACTTTAGCTTCCTTCTCTCATCCATCCCTATAAATTGCAACCTTCCAAACCATGCAAAAATCATTGGTAACTCATCAAGTACCATTCTCTCTACAAAAAGTTTCACCAAAAGATGGACTCTATGGTTGAAATGCAAAACAAGTCCATAGTTGAAATTCTCTACAAAGCACTTTTGGGCCAAGGAACAATGGAAATGGTGTCCAAATTACTAGCAAGTGATCTTGAGTATTGGTTCCATGGTCCACCAAAATGTCAACACATGATGAAGGTGTTAACTGGAGAAACAGATCACAAAAAAGGGTTCAAATTTGAGCCAAGAAGTGTCACTTCAATTGGTGATTGTGTGATAACTGAAGGGTGGGAAGGACAAGCTTATTGGGTTCATGTTTGGACAATGAAAAATGGGTTAATTACACAATTTAGAGAGTATTTCAATACATGGCTAGTAGTGAGAGATTTGAGGCCATTAAGGTGGGAAGATCATAAACAAGATAACATGACATTGTGGAGAAGTCAACCTCGTGATCTTTATCGTAGGTCACTTCCCGGACTTGTGTTGGCTATTTAGACACAACTCAACTCATTGTTGTGCTGCTCAATTTGGTTGTTGTGTAATGTACTTTGTACAATGTATCATGAATTTGGTCATGTAAATTAAACATCATTTTCAAATTTTTCTTGAACGAATTAGTAGCTATATATTTGGCTGTGGATATAGTCAATTGTTGTATAAAATTGGAAGGGAAGAGAATGAATAAGAGGTTAAAGATTAAGTTGAAAGTAGATGAAAGCTTAAAGATGCATATAATATGAAAGTAAGAGAGATTATGTTAGTCTAGTGTAGTGTATTACTTTTACTTTTCCCAATTATTAGTTTCTCACACGCCTTGTTTTCTTTTAAAAAAAATACTCTTTATTTGGATTTCATAATCCGAAATATGTTTCCTAAAATCCGAAAACTTTAGAAACTATTGGAACCTGAAGCCCCTTGGTACTGTTCTACAGAATCCAAACTTTTTTAGTTAGTTTCAGATTATAAAATCAGAAAAGTGTCAAACACCTCAGAAACAACAATTTTTTTCCAGATTATATAATCTAAAATGTCAAAAAATATTTCGGATTATATAATCCGAACTGTCTCAGCAAAGAGAAATAAGCTTTGTTTTTTGGTTGATACATACATATGGTAAGAATTTGATATAAACATTCATTCATGATCATAGAAAATAAATACTTTAATACAAAACATAAATTAAAAACACAATATAATTTTTAAACATTAAATTAAAAACAGAAATTATCCAAATGTTACTATTATAACAGGACGCGAGAATAATGACAATAATAGTGAAAGACAGAATGAAAAACGACACAAGATTTAACTTGGTATCCAGCAATGTGTTGACTAATCCACGGGCAAAACCACTGAAAAGAATTCACTGTAATCGATAAGTCAGATTACAAATACTAAATAATAGAGGTAACGTTAGCTATAGCAAAACCCACTAACTATTGGTGCAAAAATACTAACACACAAGACTTTTATTTATATGGACAAGTCTTTGCATATTTCTTCATATTATCCGATGTGGGACATTTTCCCAACACTAATTCAAGGCATATTTCAATAAATCTCCACCTTGACTTGAATCCTCTCCTGATAATCAGATGCACCAGACGTACTTGACGTACCAGATGCATTACACATAATGCCCAGATGATCCTGCACTGCCTCAAGCATCAACAACTTCTAACATTGAGCAAGTTCAAACAATGTTGAAACTTGCTCTGCGGAACTGGCTTGGTAAACATATCAGCTTGGATGTCTGTTATACCAACTTTGTTTACCTTGGTCCTCTTCTCAGTTCTCAGAAAATGGTACCTCACATCATTGTGTTTTATCCTTTCATGATGAACTTGATCTTTGGTTAAACATATTGCACTTAAAGTGTCGCAGTACAATGAAGCCTAATCATGATGTAGACCCAAGTCACTAACTAATCCTTTCAACCAGATTTCCTCCTTAACAACTTATGTCAAAGCCATATACTCTGCCTCTTTAGTAGACAAAGTCACTGTAGGCTTCAAAGTAGCCTTCCAGCTCACAACAAACCACCAAGAGTGAACACATAACCGGTCATCGATCTTCTACTGTCCACATCTCCAGCATAATCAGAGTCTGAGTAACCAGATATTAGACACTGATTATCATCACCATAACTGAGACCAATATCTGATGTACCCCTGAGATAGCGAAAAATTCTCTTCACTGCTTGCCAGCGTTCCTTACTAAGGTCTCCCATGAACCTACTGACAACACTAACTACATGTGCAAGATCAGGTTTAGTGCAGACCATAACATCCTACAAACTTCACACTGCACTAGCATAAGGAACATGTGTCATGTATTCCTTCTCCTCAGATGATTTAGGTGCAAATGCTATAGACAAATGTGAGTTGTAAGCACTAGGAGTATCAATAGGCTTAGTAGTAGCCATTCCAAACCTATATAGAATCTTCTGAATGTATCCCTTCTGTGACAAGAATTTTTTCTTTTGTTTTCGATCCTTGTAGATCTCCATTCCCAGAATTTTCTTAGCAGCACCCAAATCCTTCATTTCAAATTTTGTATTAAGTTGCCCCTTCAAATTTTGCATATCAGACATTTTCTCTGCAACTAGCAATATATCATCTACATACAACACCAAGTAGATGAAGGAACCATCTTTGACCTTGTTGTAGTAGACACAACTATCATACTGACTCCTCGAATAGTCAATCTCAATCATGTAGCTATCAAATATTTTATACCATTGCCTCGGAGATTGTTTCAATCCATATAAGGAATTCTTCAACTTGCAAAAATAATCCTCTTTTCCGAGTTCTTGAAAACCATCCAACTCTCCATGTAAGAAAGCGGTCTTCACATCTAGTTGTTCGAGCTCCAACTTCTGATGTGCAACTATAGCATGTAACACCCTGATGGATGTGTGTCTGACTACTGGTGAGAATATCTCATTATAGTCCACTCCCTCTTTCTGACTGAAACCTCTAGCAACTAACCGAGCTTTATTCTTGATCCCCTTAGCTGGTGACAACTCTTCCTTCTTCTTGAAAAATCATTTACTAGTCATTACCTTTCTTCCGGAGGTCTTCTAGCTCACTCCCAAGTCTGATTCTTCTGGAGTGACTTCATCTCATCTTTCATGGCAAAGAGTCATTGGGCAGATTCAGTACCAATAACAGCTTCCTTGTAGGTGGATGGCTCATGAGGATTCACTTCCTATGAAACCTATAAAGCATAAGCAACGATGTCCTCATGGCCATACATCGTAGGATGTACCCAAAAATTAGCTCTTTTAAGGCAATTAAGAGCTATATTGTGATGTTTTCCTGGTGATAATGGAACAACTGATGTTTCTGCATCTGAGTTGGACTGAGGAGAGCCCTCCTCTGCTTCACAAGTAGCCTCAGTTTCTCTCTACTCCACCAGCTTCTCAATACCACAGTTTTCTGGAATAGTGAACTTCACAGTTGAGTTAAACATGAAATTTTCATCAAAAACAACATTCCTACTTAGAATAACCCTCTTCTCATATGCGAACTAAATCATGTATCCTTTCACACCATCCCATAGCCTACAAATACTCATTTCTTTGCTCTTGGCTCCAACTTCCCCTCATTGACATGATAGTAGACAGTGCAACCAAAAACCCTCAAATTAGAGTAATCAATAGATTTCCCAGACCACAGTTCATAAGGAGTTTTCAGATTTATACCTGTGTGAGGTCCACGATAATCAGATAGCATGTTGTGTTGACTACTTCCGCCCAAAACGTTCTTGTTAACCCAACATTCGAGAGCATACAACGAGCTCTTTCCAAAAGTGTCTGATTCATATGTTCTGCTACACCATTCTGCTGAGGTGTATTCCTAACCGTATAATGTCTGGAAATCCCTTTAGTCTTATAAAACTCATTAAACTCAAACCAACAAAATTCCAAACCATTATTAGTTCATGACCAACTTGAATTTGTGAAAACAATTTAAACTTGTATTTTGCTTTGGAGAGTGTGAGTGTGTATTGGGGTTATTGGGTGTTTGGGTGTATTATGAGTGTGTTCCATTACTTCTTTATTTTCTCTATGCCGGTTTTTGCCAACATATAATAAGTTAAACCATAATGTTTACATATATGCATTTGTTTAAATGTAACAGGTTATCCTTCTAAGTCGTATTTGTGTTTATATATATATATATATATATATATATATATATATATTAGTTTCAAGAAGAACGAGACTAAAACAAACCAAAGTGTCGGAAGAGTAGACTTTAAGGATTCTAAATTTCAAAATTATTAATTAAAAAAGTTTGGATTTTGTTAACGATTGTCTTTAGGACACCTTTTAAGGATCCCAAATTTAACAATTATTCTTTCAAAAATTTAATTATTACAATTTTTAACACATTGAATATACAACTTTTTCAAAAAATAACTTACTATATGAAGTGCTTAGAGTGCTCTAGAGGTACTCGTTAACATTTCTCAAAAAGTTTTATACTTTAATTTATGCACATGTTTCCATAAAAATGTACTTGCTAAAATCTTTTATGAACGTCCTTAAGACACTTATTAACATTTCCTTAAAACAATATTTTTTTTGGAAAAAGAGGCTCATATATGTATTTGCCCAAAATGCACTTCTAAAACAACTATAGATTTTTTAAGAGCGGAAAAGAAGTCCCATTGCATAGAGAACTCAAAATGTATCTGTAAAACAACTTATTTTAAGTTAGCTCTGCAAAATATGTAAAATTAATATTTAATGAGAACTCAATGTATGCGTATCCACACAACAACTTAAGTTTATGCATATCAAGAATTTGTAATTAATAAAGTGTGGCGTGGCAAATCTATTTTTTATACAATCATGCTTCTCTGGATTGAAAGCACCTCTTTTCCTAACAAATGTCATCTCAAACAGTGAGTTAACTAAGGATCATTGACCAAATAATGGAGCTAGAAAAAGAAGATACCATGGGCCTGCAATTAATGCATATATTGTATGATCACTAAGAAAATTAATATATAGTCTCATAAATTGGTTGCTAAAGGACAATAGACTGGATTGTTTCTCAATTCTCACCCATGAAAAGTTTGGTGTTCTGTCAATTGAATTTAATTGCATGGGGCTATATATATGATTATGAGTGGTCACTTTGGTTGATTATTGATTAGGAGAATGTCCAAACTCCTTGCACACGAGGGGTTTTCAGGGTTGGATCCAACTGTTGATATTGATTACTAATATAGTAGGTTGCATGTATCTATGTAGAATCAAGAATCATTGTCATTATATCTATATATATTCATTTTTTATATCAAAAGAAAAACTGTACTAGAGATATATCAGACTGTCATGGTCCAAAAGAAAGTTCATTTGAAGGTAAGGAAGGGTTCCCCTTCCAATCATGACATACACTATATGAGGGACTTAATTTAATGGACCCTATCTAGGTTACAATTTGTGATCACCACTAGTTCTATTTGACCATTGATTTGTAATTTACTTGAAATTATTGCTTTGGAAATAGGTTTTTTTAGACTACTTTTAAAGAATGGTGGGTAATTTGCCCACCAACCAATGAAAATGAGCAATTTATTGGTTAGGATAAATTACCTACCATTCTTACATGTGTACCCTAGTTGTCACAGGTTTTTTTAGATTACCTTAGAAATATGGATACCGAATAATTTTCTACAAATTTGAAAAATTATCGAGTCTCTTAAATATGTTGTATTAGCCCTGATTTAGGTTATAGATACAAAAAGGTCATAACTGGATTTTCTACAAATGCAACCCTATACTGCAGCTGTAGGATCTAAAGAAAGTCTAATTTAAAGATGTTGATTATTCCATAATTTAGAAGCTGAAAAATGTGGTCGCACAACTAAAATATGCGTGACCATTATTTTTCCACTTAGTTAACCAAATAAATCTGGAAAAATAGTGGCACGCAACTAAACAAATGTCGTCACATAGACCATATATATATATATATATATATATTTGGTTAACTTAAATTTTTCCACTTAGTTAACCAAATAAATTTGAAAAAATAGTGGCACGCAACTAAACAAATGTCGTCACATAGACCATATATATATTTGGTTAACTTAAATTTTTCAGAGTGGTACAAAATGGTGTACACATTAAGAGTCCGTTTGATAGTCAGAATAGGGAGACATGATATCATATTGTTTAAATATCATGTTTGATGTAGCAAAGAGATATGATAAAATAAACCATTTTCCTATTCTATCCTGACTTTCCTTTGTAATTTTTATCCTGAGTATAGGTTGGGTTAGAAATTATCCTGATGAGATTAAAAGATCATTCCTTATTTATTATCTTGATATTCTGTCATTTTTAAAATATTGTCATTTTTAAAATAATGATAACATATATTTTCTATTATAAATAATAACATATCATTTTTATAATATTTAATTAATCATGAGAGAAATTTTTTCATTTAATTAGAATGATATTATGATTGTTATCATGTACGCATCAAACACATGATATGATTAATTTTATCATTTCTTTATCATATCCTATCTTTATCTAACTTTATATCATATCCTACTTATATTTTATCCTTGCCATCAAACGGATGTCAACTTATCATTGTTGTTTTGTAAAGCCACTTAGGTGCCAAAAAGTCTAATTATTTTGGCTTCCTTCCAAAAATGAACATGTTTTTCGATAATGAATCTCAACCCAAACCATATAAATAGAAAAAATATATTTCAAATAATAAATTTTTCAAAGAAAACAAATTCATAAACAATAAACACTTGCAAGTACAAATGCGACTAAGAACAATTGCACCCCTAATAAGATTATGATTAATATAGGATTTAATTAGATTTGAATGGTCAAAGACAATCTATTTGCTGGAAATGGTAATGCCACTTTCATAGTTATCTGACCCCGACGGATCAACTACCGTAAGTGGTCCTACTAACTGCTATGATTGAACAAAATAAAATGAGGTAAAATTAAACTAAGGTTCAGTGGTAGCCCAATTGTGGTACCACGTATATATTGTGAATTGGGAGTTACAATAAATGCAAATGGGGTCATTTTCCTTTGCATGAGTTGTGTGTATAGTGATGTTGGTCTTTGCATGAGTTGTGTGTATAGAGATGTTAGTAATGATTTGTTATCCCTATAAAAAACAAAGTTTGTTACATCCGATATCAATTTAAAATAAATTCATTAAGTTATCTTTCAATGATTGAAAGAGTACTACATATATCTGTAAATTGGATATCCTTCAATCCAACTACGAACACTAATCTCATAAGATTTTTGAAGCCGATGGACCGCATGCATTTACCAACTTGGATGGTTTCGACATTAGACTCCCAGAGAGTATGAGCAATAATATAGGTTTAAAGAAAAAAAAGAAACCTCAGTTGAATCTTGGAATCTCGAGGTGGAATAATTCTGATTTATATAAGTTTGTTTTGAGTTTATTATGGTTGCTTTTATTATGTTTTTTTATTAAGGAAAGGAGTTTATAGAATTTCATTATAAAATGTGTTCAATATAATCGGGTATTTTTACCAAAATCTGAAAACTAGCTGAGTATCTGGCTGTCTTAACTAATCTATGAGTTTCCTCATTGTTTTGTCTCCTCACAAACTCAACACTGGAGTTGACATAATATTGTTCAAAGTTAGTTTTACAATTATGAATAATCATCTCTGTAACATCTTGATGTTTAGATGCAAAACTATCCGCTATTTTTTGACATCAAGCACAAAATCGATAGGTTCCAAGTGTAATTGATGAACTCTTTCTAAAGCTGATAACAACCCAAGAGCTTCGCCAACAAATGCACCTCACAGACTTGAGTAAACCATATAGTTTTTGCCAAAATAAAAGTGTTTGTATCATCTCTTATACAAACTCCTATCCTCGTTCATTAGATAGTTGAGAGAAAGAAGCATCAATATTGTTTGATCCACTTCACATTTCCTTCTTGTCGCGGTTGTGCACAAGATGAATTACAAATACTACGAGCATCTTGCCGATCAAGAAGCATATCTTTTTCCTTTCTCAACAACATAAACCTGAGCATCAATTACCTCGTTCCACACTTTGTTGTTTCTTTGTTTCGAGATAATCCACAACACACAACAAAATAAAGTTGCATCTTCCTTTGATAAATCATGTATGACTTTGAAGATAACATTATTGCTAACCATATCTTGTTGTAGCGATATATTCATAGAGGAAACGAAAGGCATCATACTCCAAACATTTAAGCTACATGGACATTGAAAAAAGAAATGAAGTGTATCCTCCCTATCCACCGTACACAGTGTACAATTCATAGAACATGTGACTCCTTTAACTTTTAGGCGTACACGAATTGACAAGCAATTCCTAGAAATTCTCCACATAAAGTTTTTTACCTTTGGAAGAATCTTGAATTTCCAAATTAGATTATAGGAGCCTTACACTTTGAAGTGGGATGTTTCAAGTAATTTTTGCACACAAAAATGGTATGCATTATGAATAGAGTATTCACCATGATTTTCTTTTCTTTTTTCCGGATGAGTCGATCTACCGTCACTGATGGGTAGAGTGGTGTGTTCATTGTAGGTTCAAATACCTTACTGATAAAAAATTGACTGCAAGAAAGGTATATTCCATTCCATGTTGTCATGTAGCATGCAATCTAAAACTCTTAGATCAGCTAGAGGAAAGTCTCCATAAACTTTTGGGATAAGTGTAATATCATTTGCAATTTACTTATTATACCAAACCGAGATATCGTCAACATCACTTATCTTCCGCATGCTTCCAACTTTGAGAATAAATTTAGAATTACATATGCATCGACATACAAAGCTAAACTTATGTCCCAACAAAGTATAAACTCAAAGAAATTGCATCTAGGATAATATCTTACCTTGTAAAGTCTAGCTACCATTGAATCATGCGCTGCCATATTGCTCCAATCCTGTTTGCCTAACAAAGCTAGATTAAAGGTAGATAAATTTTTTAAACTCATACCTCCATCATTCTTTGTGCATAGACAGTTTATCCCAAGAAATCCAGTTAATACATCTATGTTGACCTCTTGAATAACCCCACCAAAAGAAATTCATCATTCTTTCATTTTCATCACAAAGAGAGACGGGGAGAGTGAACAAACTCATAAGGTAGATAGGGATAGGTTGAAGCACATATTTGATGAGAACTTCACGAATAAATTTTAAGAGACATTTACTACTCCATGAATTGATCTTCTTTCAAATTCTATCTTTGATAAAACTGAAAGTTGGTTTTTTGCTCCTGCCGATCATATATGGGAGCCCGAAATATTTGTCAGTACCTATAACAACCTGCACGCCCAAAAATACTTGCAATATTATTATTATATATGTTGTTAAAACATTTTTGCGACAAAAAATTTATGATTTTTAGAGGTTTACTGCCTGACCATAAGCTCTCTCATAGTTAGATAAAATTGACCACCATTTATTTTCTTTGTCCACATTGGCTCTAAAAGAGAGGAAACCGTCGTCAGCAAACATGAGGCGAGATATAATTAGCGTGTTGGTACAAAATTTGACACCATTAATTTCACTCATTGCTTCAGCTTTTTGAATGATGCGATACGTATATTTAATCATTTGTTGCCTCGCGTTAAGTTGTTATGTTCTCTCTATCGTCTGGTTTTCATTTTCAATATGTTTCTCATTAATTTAATAAGTGACTAGTCCGGCCATGAATGTTCTTAGTCAGTCTATTCCTTTAAGAATGTTTAATTTAGTTCATGCCTTTGCTCATCTTGGGGCATTAAGTTTGTATTTTTTTCTAAAGGTTTCTAATTTTCCTTGAACACTTGACTCCTTTTGTCACTATAAAATAGTAGAAAAGGCCGAGTATACAATATCTTATAAAGTAAAAAAAAATTAATATAGAGACTAAAAAAATAGCAAGGGGGACCGTGACCTCTGTTAATCCCCTCTTAACTCCATCCATGAATCAAAATGATGTATTTGATAAATATTAATATTGGTTGGCTCAAGTGCAAACCTCCAAACTTAGATTGTGCTTAAATAATGTGACTTTTTTTATTTCATTTTGATTTGAATCTTAGGTGTCTTAACCCTCTCATAGTATTATTGAATTAATAGACTCTTAATGCTTTCTTTGTTAGTTTTTGTGTTGTTGGTTTTCTTCCGTTGTAATTTAACTAGTGTTGTGATACTATTTTGTGCATACCTTGTGCTACAAGAGTAGTTCAAATTGTTCAATCTAAATTTCATTCTTTGAATAAGAAATTTAAGAGCTTTTCACGATGAATATATTTTGTGAAATACTTTGACAAAACTAAATTTAAAGAATTTCTAATTATATATTTAAATATTTCAAATAATTGTTGTTTAATACAAATTTAGATGATCTAAGCTCAGTTTAATGTTAAGTATAAGCGTAAAATGCTTCAATTTATGTCACATTAAAATATTTATATTTATAAATTTTACTTTTTTTTTTTTTTTTATGCTACATAATTGCATTTTTAACTTTTTTGAAAAAGACAATTTTGTTTGTCCCCAAATCGTTGGGAGGCAGTTGCCTATGCTGAAAAAAAATAGAGGATCCTCTTACATTCCAAAAACATCAATTCAACCTCATAGCACTTTTAGATTTTACCTAAAGATTCAAACAAAAGAGTTTTTCAACTACAAATCATAGATCCAAAAAAGGTTAGTCATTCTAAATAAACCATTAACTTATTTAAGAGTTTTGAATGAGATATGATATGACAATGTGTTTGTTTATAAATGGTAGACACATCACCTTATTATCTAATTTTTTAAGACAGCTATCATTAATAATTTCATAAAAATCACATTCATTCATATTTACGCATCTAGACCCAAGAACACTTAGATAAGATCAAAAAAGATCTTCTCAGTATAAGAAGAAGTTTTGTGTTCAAATTCAGTCCTCAGAGGTTTTGTATTTGAATTATGTCCAGAAAATACAAGATTGTTAAGAATTTTAATGAAAAGTTTTGCCACTAATTACAGTCATACCCAACTCAAAAATTTAGTCTCTCTTATTGCACATATATGATATACAATTCACACAGAATATTTACACATTTAGATGAAAAACAACACCATTATATCTCTCTCGTTAAAATGAGTAAATTGAAACAAATATTATTTTTTCTTCGCAAGAATAGGAGCTGTGTTTAAAAATTACGGCAGAGGGAGGAGTAGCTCAGATGCGGAGCCACCCCCAGCTAGCCTGGGCACTAGCCATAACTAGAACTTTCTTTGTAGCAAGCCCAGCCATAACTAAAACTTTTAGCTTTTCCTGCGGATTTACCTGCGGAGTTTTGTGTGAATTCCGCAGGAAACACATTTCCTGCAGATTTTGCCAAGGATTATAGGTTCCCATGTGAAAAAAATCCGCAGGAAATGTGAAATTATCCGCAGGAATTGTGAAATTATTTGCAGGAAAGAAGTAACGTTTTGCGATAAAATTTTTGCTCAGGTTCTATAAAATTCTTAGCTCCGCCATTGGAGTAGCTACCATTTTGTAAAGATCGAGTTAAGTCAAATCCAATTTTAAGATGGGGTCAAAGTCAATTTTAGATTAACTAGAGTACTACATGTTGTTAAACAACTCAGAGCATACTTTAAAGCACCTCTTCCTCAGTGTGAAAGTATTTGTGTTAAAAGTTTTATAACGGATGAAATATGAATTTAATGTCTTTATAGATAGTGGATAGTCTTTATTTTATAAACCGGTGTTTTAATAGTTGAGTTAAGCTTAACTAAAATTTTAATTAAGAACACCACCCACCCCACACAAAAAGAAGCCTTTTTGACAATAAAAATGCACATACGTCTACAATTGTCATCGTTTTCTCCACATAAATGCATCCCACTTAGAACCATATGCTATGATTTAATATATGTATATTTGTAGTGTGACACATTTTGTCGTTTCAAACGTTACCATCCAATCCCTCATCTCATAAATCAATCAATCTGAACCGTCTATGCTAAATTTCTAGAACAAATTAATGACACCAAACTTTAGCACCCTTCTCTCATCCATCCCTATAAATTGCAACCTTCCATGCCATGCAAAAATCAGTGGTAACACAACAAGTACCATTTTCTTTACAAAAAGTTTCATCAAAAGATGGATTCTATGGTTGAAATGCAAAACAAGTCCATAGTTGAAATTCTCTACAAAGCACTTTTGGGTCAAGGAACAATGGAAATGGTAGCCAAATTGCTAGCAAGTGATCTTGAGTATTGGTTCCATGGTCCACCAAAATGTCAACACATGATGAAGGTGTTAACAGGAGAAACAAATCACAAAAAAGGGTTCAAATTTGAGCCAAGAAGTGTCACTTCAATTGGTGATTGTGTGATACTTGAGGGGTGGGAAGGACAAGCTTATTGGGTTCATGTTTGGACAATGAAAAATGGGTTAATTACACAATTTAGAGAGTATTTTAATACATGGCTTGTGGTGAGAGATTTGAGGCCATTAAGGTGGGAAGATCATAAGCAAGATAACATTAACATGACATTGTGGAGAAGTCAACCTCGTGATCTTTATCGTAGGTCACTTCCTGGACTTGTGTTGGCTATTTAGACACAACACAACTCATTGTTGTGTTTAATTTGGTTGTTATGTAATGGAATCACTATTTTGTACAATGTATCATGAATTTGGTCATGTGAATTTAACATCATTTTCAAATTATTAGCAGGTTTTAGTAGCTATATATTTGGTCAATTGTTGTATAAAATTGGAAGGGAAAAGAATGAATAAGAGGTTAAGAATTAAGTTGAAAGTAGATGAAAGCTTAAAGGTGCGTATAATATGAATGTAAGAGATATTATGTTAGTGCAGTCTATTGCTTTTAATCTTTGTTCCTCTCTTTTTTTGAATTGTTGTCTTTCCCTTCTACGAACCAATATATATTTATTAGGCCTAAAGGAAAGTGAAAGGTATCTCTTTTCCTACTTACTGATGGCATGTATAGTTGTTGATAGTTGTTTTTTATTCTTGACCATTTCTAAATATCTAATTCCGTCCAGATGCACCATTTTGGACGGGTTAAAATCATCGTTTTCCTCAAATGGACCCTTTCATATGTGTTTCTTTAAGGATTCCTAATTAAGAAACTATTCATTGAAAAAATCTAATACTTTAATTTTTGATGCATTTGAATACACAAGTTTCTATAAAAACTTACTATATAAAGTCCATAAAGAATGTCTTTAAGTCACTCATTAGATTTTCCCTAAAACAAATATCATTTTCAAGAATAAGAGGATTGTTGTTGCGACTCAAAATTGAGTGTTTCTTGAAAGGTAAGAATCGTGACACGATTTGTAAAATCGTAGCACGATTTTGAGGCAGAATGAGGATGAAGCTACTAACAGAAAATCATGGCACGATGGTAAAAATTATAGCACGATTTTGGAATAAGGATGTAGTATTGTACTGTGTACTAACTTTATCGTGACACGGTTTTGAACTAGTTTGAGCACTATTTAAGGTTTCATGGTTCATTTTTTGAGGTATGCTTCAAGCTATGATGCACTGATATGGATACGGACACCGGACACGACACAGACAATGACACGCTGACACAGCTAATAATTTAAAAAAATCACATAATTTAGTGTAATTACAAATGTCGGTGTCGTGTCTGTGTCAGACACGACACGTGTCCGACACCGGGACACTCACGCATAATCTGAGGAGTGTTCGTGCTTCATAGGCTTCAAGAGAGTGAAACTTAGGAAATCAAATGAGATAACTTTAGGGTTGAGTGTGTCTTTAAGTTGAGTTGAGAAACTTAGGAAATAAAAGAAGTTCTCTTGCGTTTGGAAACTTTTGTAAACACTTTGGGTGAGTAAAATCATTGAGTCTTTTTTTCTTGGGAAGAGATTGTGATAATTGTAGAAATTAGGTATGTTCTTGGAGAGTTTATGATGTTAATTTCTTGTAACTCTTTTGTATATATATATCTTTGTAAATAACTCTTTGATATTGTATTAGAGAGATCAATCTCTCCCACATAGTAGGTCATTGTCGTACCGAACTGGCTAAACATTTCTCGGTGTGTTTGTTTCTCTTTATCTTTTGCTTGTGGTTTTACATTTGTTTCTTAGATTAAAATTTAGATCTAGGTTTTGTTATTGTTGTAATTTGAGGTTACTTTGATATTGGTTACTACTTCATTTTTGCTTCACATATCTAAATTTCATTGATGTGAGATATGGAGTTACCGAATTCACAAGAAGGATGGTGTATGTATTTGCCCTAAATGCACTTCTAAAACAACTTAAGTTACTGTGCAGATTTTTAAGAGCAGGAAAGCAGTCCATTGCATTAGAGAACTCAAAATGTATCTATGAAACAACTTCTTTTAAGTTTTTTTTTTTTTTTTTGAGGGAAACTTGTTTTAAGTTTATTCTGCGAAATTTGATTAACAATATTTGATGAACTCAATGTATCCGTATCCACACAATAACTTAAGTTTATGCATAACCAAGAACTTGTTATCAATAAAGTGTGGCATGGAAAATCTCTGGATTGAAAGCGCTTCTTCTCCTAACAAATGTCTTCTCAAACAGTGAGTTAACTAAGGATCAATGTCCCAATAATAGAGCTAGAAGCAGATACCATGGGCCTGCAATTAATGCATATATAGTTTGATCACTATAAAAATTAATATATAGTCTCATAAATTGGTTGCTAAAGGACAATAGACTGGATTGTTTCTCAATTCTCACCCATGAAAAGTTTGGTGTTCTGTCAATTGAATTTAATTGCATGGGGCTATATATATGATTATGAGTGGTCACTTTGGTTGATTATTGATTAGGAGAATGTCCAAACTCCATGCACACGAGGGGTATCCATGGTTGGATCCAACTGTTGATATTAATTACTGATATAGTAGGTTGCATGTATCTATATAGAATCAAGAATCATTGTCATTATATCTATATATTCATTTTTTATATCAAAAGAAAAACTGTACTAGAGATAATATATCAGACTGTCATGGTCCACAAGAAAGTTCATTTGAAGGTAAGGAACGGTTCCCCTTACAATTTGTGATCACCACTAGTTCTATTTGACCTTTGTTTTGTTATTTACTTGAAATTATTGCTTTGGAAATAGGTTTTTTTTAGATTACCTTAAAAGAATGGTGGGTAATTTACCCACCAACCAATGAAAATGAGAAATTTATTGATGGGGTTAAGATAATGGAAAATTCTATGGTGAAGTTATGAGAATGACTTTTTTGATGAAGTTAATATTTTAACCGATCATTGAGCATTTGTGTGTTTAATGCATGTCACGTCAAATTATATAGTATATTGCACATTTGCTTATACAGTGTGGCACTATATATTTACTTATTGCAATGATGTCTTTGATTAAATGAAAATTAAACATTTTTATCATTATTTTATTTTTTAATAGTAAAACTTATGCATCAAAATTGGATACGATCACTTCCATCTTCCCCATTGTCGCCCATCACTTGCTTGATTGCATCGGTCAATTATCAAGTAAAATTACAACATGTGAATTGAGAAAATTGCGTTTAAAGGTTGCAGCACAAACTGAGATTTACGACTCAATAGAGAAAGTTCTCTCTTTTGTTGAACAAGAAATTCTATAATATTTTAATTTGCATTGTGCAGATACAATTCATATGTAGCATTTTAGGGTCCGTTTGATGGTCAGGATAGAATAGAGACATGATATGATATAAAGTTTGATGGAGATAGGATATGATAAGAACATGATAAACATTAATCCTATCATGTGTTTGACGCGGACATGATATCATTATAATTAAATGAAAAAATTGCTCTCATAATTAATTAAATATTATAAAAATAGCATGTTATTAATTATAATAGAAAAATAAATGCTATCATTATTTTAAAAATGACAATATTTTAAAAATGGCAGAATATCAAGATAATAAATAAGAAATGATCTTCTAATCCCATCAGGATAATTTCTAACCCAACCTATAGTTAGGATAGAAATTACAAAGAAAAGTCAGGATATGATAGGAAAAAGGTTTATTTTATCCTATCCCTAAGGTACATCAAACATGAGATTTAAGCAGGATATGATTAATGTATCATATCTTGTCTCCCTTTCCTGACCATCAAACGGGGGTTCATCCTTCATCATATGGCATTATTTAAGGATACGAAATAAAGAAAAAAATTATAAAATTGCATTTATTTAGAAGTTGGTCCAATCAACGAATAAATGTATTTTTCTTATAATAAAATAAAAACAAACTACTTTAGGGGTTAGGCTTTAACCTGAGAGCCTTGAAGTTTCGTCTTACAATGTTCATCCTTCAGCGTATGACATTATTTAAGGATACCAAACAAAGAATAAAATTGTAACATTGCATTTATTTAGAAGTTGGTCCAATCAACTGAATACATGTATTTTCCTTATAAAAAAAATTACTTTAGGGTTTAGGGTTTAACATGAGAACCTTGGGGACCTTATCAGATTCTTTGCCGAGTTGATCATGTAGTTTATCAAATTGCATTACCTGGAAATTTATCCAATATTCAGAGTGTGTTCCATGTGTCCCAACTTAGGAAGTATATGGATGACCCTTCACATATTATCATGCCTGATGAAGTGGAGCTTAAGGAAAATATTTCTTTTGAGGTCCCTCCGATGAGTATTGAGGATCAAAGCGTGAAATACTCGTGGGGCAAAGAGATTCCCCTAGTCAAGGTGATTTGGAATGCAACTTGATAGAAATTTAGCAAGTGTACTAATTTTATTGAAGTAATACAATTAAGTTCGTTTCCACGAGGACCGTGTTAATCTCAAGTAAACAATAATGTTATGAAATAGGATGTGTAAAGTTATTTTAGTGCTCGAGGCAGAAGGTTTGTTGTGCATAAAAGTAAATAGCAGAAAAATTAATTATAAAAGATAGAGAGAGATGAGATCAGGTCTTTCGAATCCTCTGAATTCCCCTAATTGGTACACTGCACCTAGTTCTCATGAATATTTCTCTAGTTTTACGATGGTTAACTTAAATAGCCCTAATTAATCCCTTGATGTAGGACCATCTTATCAGATTACAGTCCTTAATTTCTTAGGTGATCTAATATTCTTTGAAGGCTTTAAGAACGTTAACCTAATATCACAAATAAACGATTATCCATTCTTAGGCTAACCCTGTTTATTTGAACAATTCAATTATGTCTAAGTTGAAAGTTATGACCAGTAGTCATTCATTCTCACGAAATCATGTTTATATTTGATCAGGATATAAAAAACATTAAGAACAATTGAATTGAGTAAAACTAGATTAACATTCACAATAATAGAGTTTCACAGCAACATGGTTCAATTAGGGTTACATCACAATCATCTCAGGCCTAATCTCTAAGATATTTAGCTACACATGGTAGCTAAAAACAAGATATAAAAGATAAAACAAATGAGGAAGCTCCAAAGTAGCCTTCCTCTTGAACTGCTTCAGTTCTGAACGAGAAATTGTGAATGAGGAAGGCTAGTATTTATAGTGGAGAATTCTAACTGGGTTTGGGCTAAAAACGTGGGCTAAACCCAGATAAACGAATAAAATGACGATTGCGCCCCCGCAATTTCATATGTTTGGGGCGCATATGCTCCTCTAATATGCCATAGGCGCATATGCAATGATGCATATGCCCTAGCCGCATATTAGCATGTCTTAGGCGCATGGTAGTGGAATTTCATGCCCTAGGCGCATGTTTTTGTACTTCTAGGCCATATTTCTTCGATCTTCGTTGTTTTTAGGTTTTTGTCTTCAAATAACTTACCCCGGAACTTGGAAACAAAATTCCTTCCTATGTAAAGTCTCTTGGGGCCTCTTGAATCTTCATTCTTGTCTTCCCAAAGTCTTGACATTTCTTCAGTTGTTCTTGCTTTTCTTGTTGTTTAAGCTTGCTTGTAAACTCCAAATATCATGAATTTACATTAAAATTTACGTAATGACAAGATGTCATCACAACTACATGTAACGCCACTTGTGAACAAGAAGAGCAGATGAGGGAGCTCTATCCGAACTTATTTTACGTCGACTAGTTTCGAGGATGAAACTTTTCTTTTGCGGGTTAGTATTGTAATGCCCTAAAGTTTGAAATTAAATAGTTGAATTAAGTTGTTTTTACTTGATTCTATTTGTTGTGTGAATTTTATTTATTCAAATAAAATGAAATATACAAATAGTAGTGACTAATTTACTAGATGAGATGTAGCTGTTTTTTTTTTTAACGAAACCAATAACTAAAAAATATGTACGTTTTCCTGGAATAATTAATAGAATTTCTACATTGGTTTAGTTGGTAAAAGAATTGAGTTGCTATCCCAATGTTGCGAGTTTGAAACCAAGCAATGCCATTGTTTTTAATTAAATTCAGTTTCTTTTAAGCTTTGAATTGTATTATTCCCCTCCTAATTTTTCCACGAAACACCCATCCACGAATTCCACGATACAGGGAAAAAACGTAGCTATCAGGAATAGTTTTTTTTTTTTAATAAAAGGAAATATACATTTTTTTGAAGGAAAAAAAAAAAGAAATATACATATTTGTTGTTTAACGGAAATCATGGTTCGATGGTAATGTGATCATGGTTTTCGTAAATAACCATTTTGTGGGAATAAGTATTGTCCATAATTAAAACAAGGGAGAAAATATGTTATAAAACTGTCGACGAAAAGTTAGTAAATGACTTCCAGCATTTTCTCACGGCTACTGTTGGTTATTTGATATAGGACAGTACAAAAATTCCTCAATTTACTAACCATTTCAAAATTGCATTACTGATGGATTTAGACCCTCAATAATTACTGACATAATATCCCTTGAATAGAAGAGGACCTAAAATAAGAATCTATCATTCTTCCTTTGTTCCGATGCCACAGACTCGGCTGTTTGATGGACAGCCGCAATTAGATCCGCCTGCTGATCCTAATCTTCCGGACTTCGATTATACACTTCGAGACATCGGTTATCCTAATCTGAAGATTTTTGTTGATCGACACGACCGATATGTCATTAGCACCTGGTCTAAGGCGTAAGTGTTTATAATGTTGGTCCTAATATGTTGGTAATGTTGATCCGTAAGATTTCGGTTGTTCCTAATGTGTTCTAATGTTGATCAATAATTACGTTTATTTTTTTCATATAGGTTTATGCCTAACAGGTTGGCTACGGAGTCAATCACAGCAGTGATTGAAGCCAAATATCAGAAACCATGGCTATCATGGGGTGAAATCATTGCAGAAGGCAAGCACATGGTTAACAACAAGCCAAGGGATGAATTTTGGAATATGTTCAAAGTAAGTTAAAAATTAATATATTTAACTAAATATATTTTATAATTAATATACTTACTGAATTGAGTCTATATGAAGATCCGTACTTGGGTGCTGAAAATATTATTAAATGGAACTCATTGATAACTTTAAATTTTATTTGTCATGCCACAAGCAAGATAACTATGGTCCCAATTCTTAAGGGCAAGTACAAATCTTCATATAGAATGAGATGAAATTGTGCTGCAGGTAGATGAAATGGGACATCAGGGTTATATTTTTTCTGTTGTTTTGCTGTTATGTGACAGCAATGTTTTGCTTTTTTTTTTATCCCCTGCTGTTCTGATTTTCATTATTGATGCAGTCATTTCGCTTTTGTGTTGCGGGTTTCCTTATTCGTCTTATGCGAGGAACTCTTATAATATATAAGTTCATTGTTGTGTAATAGACTTGTCAAATTCTATTATTGTAGAGTATCTTATCATTTTTTTATATGTTGTCCACATTTCTATATGTTGTTATCGTCTTTTATTAAGATAATCTTTTTTTATTGTTTATTGGGTCATTATTATTTTTGCAGGAGAAATGTACATGGAAGAAAGATGAGGATAGTTTTATTATGAAAGCTTTTGACAGTGCATGCTCCACGCGCCTCTCAAGCATGCTTTCTGTTGCGCGCAAGAATCGTGGACCGAAAGATGAAATTCGTCCAAAATGGATTGGTGAAGGCACATGGCTTGAGTTGTGTAAGAAGTGGAATACACCGGAATACCAAAAGAAGTGTTCGCAGAATGCAACTAACAGAGTGTCAGAGAAGGCAGCTACCAACACACACTCAGGGGGGTCTGTAAATGCTGGTACATCTAGCTTCAGATACGAAGCACAACATGGACGACTTCCATCCTTGTTGGAGGCTTTTGATTATTTTCATTTTAAAGATGGATCTCCTCGTGATAAAAGATCGGAAAACTTACATGTACGTATAATATTTATATTTATATTTTTATTAAATATATCAATTAATGGCTTCACTGTTTTATGGCTTCACTGTTGGCTTTCACTCAATAATTCTATTTGGGTTGTTGGTGTTTTCACTGTTGCGTTTTTATGGCTTCTCTTGGGTTTGTTTTAGACAATATAACTTATATTTAATTTTGAATATATGTGCAGAAGACCATAACAGAATTTATGGAAGCTTTTCAAAGTCAGTAGGATAGTCTTCCCTCTTCTGATCGAGTTGATTCTAACACTGCTAATGGAATTATAATGAACAAATTGATAGAGATTGCGGGTGGGAAGAACAAGGGCCGTATTGTTGGTGCTGGTAGTAACTCTTCATTATATCAGAAGGATTCATCTGGCACATTTATAGAGACTTGCCTTAACTCTTATGGTAGCACAGGTCGGTCAACTCATAGACAAGACGATCCCATTTTTAATGAGGTTGAGCAATTGAGGGTTGAGAATGCAATATTGAAGGAACAACAAGAAGAACTTGTAAAATCACAACAAGAAATGAAGAGCCAAGTAGTTGAATTGGTGCAAAGAACCATGCAAGAGCAACAACGACGATCTCGTGGGAATACATCACAACTTGATCCATATGATTTTGGGGTATGATCTTATATCTCTTATATCTGCACCTCTTTATTTATTTATTTATTTTTGAATCAAGTATGCACTCCTCATGTTATCTCAACTGTGAAATAATGGCAGCTTACGGTCTTCACCTCTTTGATTTTTTTTAAGCTTAATTGAAGTTATGATACCTATACAACATCTCTATATTGAAGAGTATATATTGTTAGCCTGTGTTTGGTGGGTTCTCACTGTGATAATAAATCGAGTCTTGATGTAAAGGAGAAATCTGAAATTATTTGATTAAATTGGTATGGAAAACACGAGCATAGTTGAGGTTGATGGGAGAGCGGTTAACGCGAGATTATATTATTCGATGTGTACTGCTTGTTTGTGTGTACACTATTTAATCCACATGTCATTGTTTTAATGGGCAACAACAAAAACAGTGTATAAGGAATTGTTTATGAGTTTTGTCCTTCTTTTATTTCCAAAATAATCATTTTGTTTTCCTATTATAACAACAGACGTCGATGGTTAGGTGCATAATGCCGCAGTCAAACAAACGCCCTCGCCTACAACCCCAATTTGTGCATAGTGATCATGAAGAGCATCATAGACCTCATATTCCTGTAGGTGATCGCCATACGTCTTCTTCGACGGGATCCGCTATCAATGCTGCTGATTTCAACATACCAGGAGGTGAAACTTTTTTGAGAACCTATAGTAATTTTATGGATAATGCTTTACAAGAAAATCCCAAAATATGGGTAGAGGAGGAAATAAATCATCAGGTGGGAGATCGGGATCGAATTTGCCCCAATACTATGATGATTAGTTTGGATTATTCTCTGTGATGTGGTGGTCTTGGGAAATAGGCGGTCTTGGGAAATAGACATTGATTTTCTTGTTTTGTAGACTAGTTGGTTGGTTTTTATTTTGCTGCTGTTAGAACTTTTAGCTTTAGCTTCCTATGTTATTCAATTTTTGTCTCAGCAGTGCAGAATGATTGAGAACCCAAGGATTGTTTATGTGTGCTTCCCTTGTTATCTTGCTTTAGTTTTTTTTGCTGCCGTTAGAACTTTGTATCTTTACTATGCTAGAGTTGGAATACCTTCCTATGCTAATGAAAATTATTTGTTGATCCAACAAAAAATTATTTCTTTAATTTATTTTTGTCTAATTCATTTTATCGCATTAGGAAGTGCTCTAAAAAAATAGTGGAAATTTAATTTATCTTTTTTAATTAATTAATCAATTTTTTTTTTTTAAAAAAAAAGAGTATTACTGGCAGATATTTCTGCCATTATTGATTGTCACTGCAGTGATTACTCGCGGATTTATTTGTGAGTAATAATGGTCGTAACATTACTCACGGAATAAAAACGACCAGTATTATTTCGTTATATATCTTGTACCACATTATTGACGGATTTTTCTGTTAGTAATTAGTGGCAGATTATTCCGCCAGTAATTACTGAAGGAAAAATCCCTCAGTATTGCTTCCTCAAATCATCCCCAACACTACTGAGGGAAGATTCCGCTAGTAACATTACTGACGCCCGTATTACTGAGGGATTATTTTTGTCACAAAAGCGGCCAGTAATGTGTATTACTGAGGGATTTAATTCATTACTGTGGGATTTATTTTGCCAATAATAACCAAAATTCTTGTAGTGGGAGAGTTGGCCAAATTTATTTGATTAATTGATGAGTGTCCCATATAATTTGTTGTCAACCTCTTTAGGAAAATTCCATAGATCCCTGCAGTCCAAATTTATGCTAATTTATGTATACCTTTGACCAGGATATTTCTCTCTTACTACTATTTTCATTCCCATTAATTTCCACCTTAATCTCCACGTTTCCTTCCTTAATTCATCAGACTCTCAATATTTCAAATCATTCCCATCTACACATTTGGTAGCGTGGCCTTGGTGTGACAAGACCTTGTTCTCTGATGCAACTTTGTTGCTCCTCCAAAGTCGTTGGATCTGCTAGTTTTTTGTTAAAACTTAGGCATGTTAAAGATCATTAGGAATGTTAAAAATTAGTTAGAACTCGAAAGGAGTCATAATGGCAAGAAAAGTTCAATTCACGGAAGAGCCTGACCATGTAAGCCTGCATATCTGAGAGCAGTTGTGAGCAGCCATCACCAACACACGATAATAGAACTGGAAGGCGATTGATGGACATGAATGAATGAGTAACAAACTGAAACATGAATCAGTTCTACCCTGCAAATGTAATGAATCATTAACAAACTCATCAAAATAGATATATAACATGCAATTCTTGAAATCAAATTTACCAAATAAAAGCGATCTAACCAATAGTTTTGAAATTAGGGTTTAAAGCGAAATAAATTATCATAAAAACCTAATTGTAAGAGTAAATTTTGACATAGAGCTCCATAAAAGATATGGAATATGAATTGCACAATGAAACCCCAAAAACTCCAAACAAAACCAGAAAACCCCAAAATAATTAACTAACTGAAGGAATAAACAAACTGGAATGAACAAACTGAACTTCACCTCAATCTTTGTGATTTGAGAACGATTTGGGAACAAGGGATGAGTGAATGATACGAATTGGTTCAAAGTGGAATTGGATTTCGATTTCAAACTGGGAATGAGGGACAAGTAACCAAGGAACTGGTTCAACTAAACCTCATCTCAATGTTTGAGTTTCGATTTTGAATGGGAACGAGTTTTGTTAGTGATGAACATGTTTTCGATTTTGGGACGAAGATGAAGAACAAAATGAATAATTTGTAGATGAAGAAGAAAGGACAAACAAAATGAACAAAATAAACAGATGAAGAACAAAAATGATTTTATTTTAAATAAAATAAGTTAATAAATCAAAAGTAATTAATGTTTTTTACGAGGACTGATTTGTAATAAGGTAAAGTTTAGTTTTATAGTAGTCCATTAGCAAGACACTAGCTGACATGACATCAATACTTATGCTATTGGCTAAACAAAATGACTTTTTCAAAAAAGTCATTTTCTTAACTACACCATAGAAGCCCTCTAAGATAATTTCAAGGATACCACTTAAAATATGCTTACGTGGCTAATGTTTATTGGTTGGGGTTTACCCACCATTCTTACATGGATACCCTAGTTGTCACAGTTTTTTTCTAGATTACCTTGGAAATATGGATACTGATGGGTGCGTTTGGCCTGACTTCTTTTAGGCTTATAATCTACTTTAAACTTAAAGTCAAAATCAAGAGCTTTTAAAATGAAGTTAAAGTTGTTTGGTAACTACATGTCTTTTTATTCAAAAATCTTTTTCCCTTCAAAGGTGTTTTATTCAAATAAGAAAAATATGGTTAGACAAATATTTTATTCAAACGATTATTTTATTTTTTTAATAAAAAAATAAAAAATTATCTTTTTAAAGAATTTTTTACGATATTTTATAAACAATAGCTTATTTAAAGACATGTATTAGATATAATAATGTTATTGTTATTACTAAAACTCATGAAATAAAAACAAAGTTAGTCTTTGCATGAGTTGTGTGTATAGGGATGTTAGTAATGGTTTGTTATCCCTAAAAAAAACAAAGTTTGTTACATCCGATATCAATTTAAAATAAATTCATTAAGTTATCTTTCAATGATTGAAAGAGTACTACATATATCTGTAAATTGGAAATCCTTCAATCCAACTACGAACACTAATCTCTCAAGATTTCTGAAGCCGATGGACCGTATGCATTTACCAACTTGGATGGTTTCGACATTAAACTCCCAAAGAGTATGAGCCTAAGCTCATTATCTAACATCAGCCACCAAATCCCATTACCATTGCATTCTATATAATATAGGTTTAAAGAAGAAAAAAAAAAACCTTTGTATCAAATTAGCAATAATTTATTAACTTTGTTCCAATCAGTTGAATCTTGGAATCTCGTGGTGGAATAAACTCTTCGCCCCCAATATTCCTGGAATGACGGTATTGTTATGGTTGCTTTGTCGGTCTTGGAATCAATATACAAACACATAATTTAGGGAAAATTCTGATTTATATAAGTTTGTTTTGAGTTTATTATGGTTTCTTTTATTATGTTTTTTTTATTAAGGAAAAGAGCTTATAGAATTTCATTATTTAAAATGTGTTCAATATAATCGGATATTTCTACCAAAATCTGAAAACTAGCTGGGTATGTGGTTGTCTTAACTAATCTATGAATTGCCTCATTGTTTTGTCTCCTCACAAACTCAACACTGGAGTTGACATAATATTGTTCAAAGCTAGTTTTACAATTATGAATAA
The DNA here is from genome assembly GCA_946800305.1 of Medicago arabica. Classification (NCBI taxonomy): domain Eukaryota; kingdom Viridiplantae; phylum Streptophyta; class Magnoliopsida; order Fabales; family Fabaceae; genus Medicago; species Medicago arabica. The sequence goes on from OX326969.1 coordinate 37,000,038, forward strand.
TCATCTCTGTAACATCTTGATGTGTAGATGCAAAACTATCCACTATTTTTTGACATCAAGCACAAAATCGATAGGTTCCAAGTGTTATTGATGAACTCTTTCTAAAGCTGATAACAACCCAAGAGCTTCGCCAACAAATGCACCTCACAGATTAGAGTAAACCATATAGTTTTTGCCAAAATAAAAGTGTTTGTATCATCTCTTATACAAACTCCTATCCTCGTTCATTAGATAGTTGAGAGAAAGAAGCATCAATATTGTTTGATCCACTTCACATTTCCTTCTTATCGCGGTTGTGCACAAGATGAATTACAAATACTACGAGCATCTTGCCGATCAAGAAGCATATCTTTTTCCTTTCTCAACAACATAAACATGAGCATCAATTACCTCGTTCCACACTTTGTTGTTTCTTTGTTTCGAGATAATCCACAACACACAACAAAATAAAGTTGCATCTTCCTTTGATAAATCATGTATGACTTTGAAGATAACATTCTTGCTAACCATATCTTGTTGTAGCGATATAGTCATAGAGGAAATGAAAGGCATCATACTCCAAACATTTAAGTTACATGGACATTGAAAAAATAAATGAAGTGTATCCTCATTACCCACCGTACACAGTGTACAATTCATAGAACATGTGACTCCTTTAACTTTTAGGCGTACACGAATTGACAAGCAATTCCTACAAATTCTCCACATAAAGTTTTTTACCTTTGGAAATATCTTGAATTTCCAAATTATATTCCAGGAGCCTTACACTTTGAAGTGAGATGTTTCAAGTAATTTTTGCACACAAAAATGGTATGCATTAAGAATAGAGTATTCACCATGATTTTCATTTTTTTCCAGATGAGTCGATCTACCGTCACTGATGGATAGAGTGGTGTGTTCATTGTAGGTTAGACTACCTTCCTGATAAAAAATTGACTGCAAAAAAGGTATATTCCATTCCATGTTGTCATGTAGCATGCAATCTAAAACTCTTAGATCAGCTAGAGGAAAGTCTCCATAAACTTGTGGGATAAGTGTAATATCATTTGCAATTTACTTGTTATACCAAACCGAGACATCGTCACCATCACTTATCTTCCGCATGCTTCCAACTTTGAGAATAAATTTAGAATTACATATGCTTCGACATACAAAGCTAAACTTATGTCCCAACAAAGTATAAACTCAAAGAAATTGCATCTAGGATAATATCTTACCTTGTAAAGTCTAGCTACCATTGAATCATGCGCTGCCATATTGCTCCAATCCTGTTTGCCTAACATAGCTAGATTAAAGGTAGATAAATTTTTTAAACTCATACCTCCATCATTCTTTGTGCATAGACAATTTATCCCAAGAAATCCAGTTAATACATCTATGTTGACCTCTTGAATAACCCCACCAAAAGAAATTCATCATTCTTTCATTTTCATCACAAAGAGAGACGGGGAGAGTGAACAAACTCATAAGGTAGATAGGGATAGATTGAAGCACATATTTGATGAGAACTTCACGAATCAATTTTAAGAGACATTTACTACTCCATGAATTGATCTTCTTTCAAACTCTATCTTTGATAAAACTGAAAGTGGGTTTTTTGCTCCTGCCGATCATATATGGGAGCCCGAAATATTTGTCAGTACCTATAACAACCTGCACGCCCAAAATACTTGCAATATTATTATGATATGTTGTTAAAACATTTTTGCGACAAAATTTTTATGATTTTTGTAGGTTTACTGCCTGACCATAAGCTCTCTCATAGTTAGATAAAATTGACCGCAGTTTATTTTCTTTGTCCACATTGGCTCTAAAAGAGAGGAAACCGTCGTTAGCAAACATGAGGCGAGATATAATTAGCGTGTTAGTACAAAATTTGACACCATTAATTTCACCCATTGCTTGAGCTTTTCGAATGATGTGATACGTATTTTTCATCATTTGTTGTCTCCCGTTAAGTTGGTATGTCCTCTCTATCGTCTAGTTTTCATTTTCAATATGTTTCTCGTTAATTTAATCAAGTGACTGGTCTGGCCATGAATGTTCTTAGTCAGTCTATTCCTTTAAGAATGTTTAATTTCGTTCATGCCTATGCTTATCTTAGGGCATTAAGTTTGTATTTTTTTCTAAAGGTTTCTAATTTTCTTTGAACACTTGACTCCTTTTGTCACAATAAAATAGTAGGAAATTATGTGTTTAATGCTCAATATATTAAGTAGAAAAGGTCGAGTATACAATATCTTATAAAGTTAAAAAAATTAATATAGAGACTAAAAAAAAATAAGGGGGACCGTGACCTATGTTAATCCCCTTTTAACTCCATCCATGAATCAAAATGATGTATTTGATAAATATTACTATTGGTTAGCTCAAGTGCAAACCTCCAAACTTAGATTGTGCTTAGATAATGTGACTTTTGCTATTTCATTTTGATTTGAATCTTAGGTGGCTTAACCCTCTCATAGTATTATTGAATTAATAGACTATTAATGCTTTCTTTGTTAGTTTTTGTGTTGTTGGTTTTCTTCCGTTGTAATTTAAGTAGTGTTGTGATACTATTTTGTGCATACCTTGTGCTACAAGAGTAGTTCAAATTGTTCAATCTAAATTTCATTATTTGAATAAGAAATTTAAGAGCTTTTCATGATGAATATATTTTGTGAAATACTTTGACAAAACTAAATTTAAAGAATTTCTAATTATATATATTTAAATATTTCAAATAATTGTTGTTTAATATAAATTTAGATGATCTAAGCTCAGTTTAATGTTAAGTATAAGCGTAAAATGCTTCAATTTATGTCACATTTAAATATTTATATTTATAAATTTTACTTTATTTTTTTATTTATGCCACATAATTGCGTTTTTAACTTTTTTGAAAAAGACAATTTTGTTTGTCCCCAAATCGTTGGGAGGCAGTTGCCTATGCTGAAAAAAAATAGAGGATCCTCTTACATTCCAAAAACATCAATTCAACCTCATAGCACTTTTAGATTTTACCTAAAGATTCAAACAAAAGAGTTTTTCAACTACAAATCATAGATCCAAAAAAGGTTAGTCATTCTAAATAAACCATTAACTTATTTAAGAGTTTTGTATAAGATATGATATGAAAATGTGTTTGTTTATAAATGGTAGACACATCACCTTATTATTTAATTTTTTATGAGAGATATCGTTAATAATTTCATAAAAATCACATTTATTCATATTTACGCATTTAGACCCAAGAACACTTAGATAAGATAAAAAAAGATCTTCTCAATATAAGAAGAAAGTTTGTGTTCAAATTCAGTCCTGAGAGATTTTGTATTTGAATTCAATCTAGAAAATACAAGATTGTTAAGATTTTTAGTGAAATTTTTTGCCACTAATTACGGTCATACCCAACTCAAAAATTTAGTCTCTCTTATTGCACATATATGATATACAATTCACATGGAATATTTACACATTTAGATGAAAAACAACATCATTATATCTCTCTCGTTAAAATGAGTAAATTGAAACAAATATTATTTTTTTTCTTCGCAAGAATAGGAGTTGTGTTTAAAAATTACGGGAGAGGGAGGAGTAGCTCAGGGGCAGAGCCACCCCCCAGCTAGCTTGGGCACTAGCCATAACTAGAACTTTCTTTGTAGCAAGCCCAGCCATAACTAGAACTTTTAGCTTTTTCTGCGGTTTTACCTGCGGCGTTTTGTGTGAATTCCGCAGGAAACACATTTCCTGCAGATTTTGCCAAGGATTATAGGTTCCCAGGTGAAAAAAATCCGCAGGGAATGTGAAATTATTTGCAGGAAGGAAGTAACGGTTTGCGATGAATTTTTTGCCCAGGCTCTATAAAATTCCTAGCTCCACCACTAGAGCAGCTAACATTTTGTAAAGATCGAGTTAAGTCAAATCCAATTTTAAGATGGGTCAAAGTCAATTTTAGATTAAGTAGAGTACTACATGTTGTTAAACCACTCAGAGCATACTTTAAAACACCTCTTCCTCAGTGTGAAAATATTTGTGTTAAAAGTTTTATAAAGGATGAAATATGAATTTAATGTCTTTAGAGATAGTGGATAGTCTTTATTTTATAAACCGGTGTTTTAATAGTTGAGTTAAACTTAACTAAAATTTTAATTAACAACACTACTCACCCCACACAAAAAGAAGCCTTTTGACACTAAAAATGCACATGCGTCTACAATTGTCATCGTTTTCTCCACATAAATGCATTCCCACTTAGAACCATATGCTATTATTCAATATATGCATATTTGTAGTGTGACACATTTTGTCGTTTCAAACGTTACCATCCAATCCTTCATCTCATAAATCAATCAATCTGAACCGTCTATGCTAAATTTATAGAACAAACTAATGACACCAAACTTTAGCACCCTTCTCTCATCCATCCCTATAAATTGCAACCTTCCATGCCACGCAAAAATCAGTGGTAACTCAACAAGTACCATTTTCTTTACAAAAAGTTTCATCAAAAGATGGATTCTATGGTTGAAATGCAAAACAAGTCCATAGTTGAAATTCTCTACAAAGCACTTTTGGGTCAAGGAACAATGGAAATGGTAGCCAAATTGCTAGCGAGTGATCTTGAGTATTGGTTCCATGGTCCACCAAAATGTCAACACATGATGAAGGTGTTAACTGGAGAAATAGATCACAAAAATGAGTTCAAATTTGAGCCAAGAAGTGTCACTTCAATTGGTGATTGTGTGATAACTGAAGGGTGGGAAGGACAAGCTTATTGGGTTCATGTTTGGACAATGAAAAATGGGTTAATTACACAATTTAGAGAGTATTTCAATACATGGCTTGTAGTGAGAGATTTGAGGCCATTAAGGTGGGAAGATCATAAACAAGATAACATGACATTGTGGAGAAGTCAACCTCGTGATCTTTATCGTAGGTCACTTCCTGGACTTGTCTTGGCTATTTAGACACAACACAACTCATTGTTGTGTTTAATTTGGTTGTTATGTAATGTAATCACTATTTTGTACAATATATCATGAATTTGGTCATGTGAATTAAACATCATTTTCAAATCATTAGCAGGTTTTAGTAGCAATATATATTTGGCTTGTGGATATATTGATGTATAAAATTGGAAGGGAAAAGAATGAATAAGAGGTTAAGAATTAAGTTGAAAGTAGATGAGTGTAAGAGATATTATGTTAGTGTAGTGTATTGTTTTCAACCTTTGTTCCTCTCCTTCTGTCAATCGTTGTCTACTTGTCTTTCCCTTATTGTAAAACAACTTGAAAAATCCGCAAGAAACGTTTGGTCAAAATTTTAGGAGTTTTCGGGCGTATTCCGCAGGGAAGGTCAAGCTGAGAAGAACTATCCGTAGGTATATCCGCAGGAAACGGAGTTAAATATTTAGAAACAAAATAATGCCCTTCAACACATTCTAGATAAAAATATAAATTATAGAAGGTACAAATTTTAAACATTTTTAGCTATTAGAACAAAATGGGAGTGTAGAACAGAAGAATATTTAACAATTACACTCATCATACAACATAATAAAATTAAAAGAAAGACATGTACTCTCTATAGTTGAACCTTCAATACGCAATTGCTAGCTATAACTCCCTATAATTCCCATTGATAAAGATTTCCATCCTTATGCCACATGTTCATCCTCCAAATATAAAGGATGGGTCGGAAAAGGATCTAATCATAAAAGATGTGTCGGAAAAAGAGCATGAACCTCCTGCCAACATCTTTAATAAGCTGCTAATCCATATTTCAATTCGGCACAGTCAGGAAAGGACATATGAATCGTAGGAAAATCCACAGCAATACCTGCAGAATTTCCTAAGGAAACGTAGAAATAATATTGGATAATTATTCCAAAGGAAAATCCTCAGCAAAGTAATAGCTACCTACGGTGCATATAATATGAATGTAAGAGATATTATGTTAGTGTAGTGTGTTGCTTTCAATCTTTGTTCCTCTCTTTCTTTCGATCGTTGTATTTCCCTTCTTGTAGAACTACTTGAGAAATGGATCCTACACTACCGAACCAATATCTATTTAGGCCTAAATCAAAGTGAGGGTATCTCTTTTCCTACTCACCAATGGCGTAGAGAGTTATTGATAGCTGTTTTTTATTCTGACAATTTCTAAAAATCTAATTCCGTCTGGATGTACCATTTCGGACATAATTTATGTAAATTCTGCTGACGTGGTGAAATGAAAGACCAAAAGTGGAAGAATCCGAAATTACAGAGACAAAATTTAAATCTTTTTTTTTACATGGATTAAAACTGGAATTCGCTAATATTACAGGGACGAAAAGAGGTATTTATCCTAACAAAAATAAATGATATTCATTCATTCAAATTATTAAAGTACATTGACACAATACAAATTCAAAGTTGCTAACAATAAAAACGATGAATTTGTGAAAATCAAAACGACCCGCATAAAGACGGAAAATCAAACAAACAATGTTGTGCTAAGATGATGAAATTAAAAAAAACATATGAAGGAAGACTAAAAAAATATGGAAATCATTAATTAATTCAAAGAGAATGAAAAAACAACCACGTGTCAAAATAGGCCCCATATATATATATATATATATATATATATATAGTGTCAACGGATTCGTTGACACCAAATCTCAACCGTACATTATATTTAATCAAAGACTCGCAATACTTTCTAAGTTAACTCACTGTGTGCACCCTTTCTCTCAATCTCACCCTTTCTTGTTTACATCTCGGTCTATTCTCTCTTGGTTAATTCCTCACGTGGATCAAAACTCATGAAGAAGACGGTGAACTTAGGGTGTATATTGGATGATATTTCCTCTAGTGTTGTGATTTTATGTATGAGAATTGATCACATCTCACGACTTATCAGTATAAAAATGGCTAGTTTGTAAATCATTGAAAATAATTACACATCTGAATGCAAATTATATCTTTATTTAAAATTAATTTTAGAGAACCTTTAAATTGAATTGCTGCCAATTCCCGGTGTACAAACAAAAAATCAAGAGTTATCTACCTCGTCCCATATGGATCCTAGTTTGAGGAAGCTACTAAAACTAGGGTATTTTAGATGAGTTTTTACTACTCAAGGGATTTTTGGTGTCGAAATTGAAATAGGTGAGAAGAAACATCATTTCAAGGAATCTGATTTTGAATTTTAGCATATGGTTTCAATTGATCACATAGAAAACCATTTAAATTAAATTGAGTAGAAACGTGATTTCATCGAACTTTGGTGTATGTTGATGGCAGATGGAGTATAAAAACAAATAGCAATTAGATGAGTTGCGGGAGAAAAGATCACACAAATTAATTTAGCAAATAATTACCGACCATTAGATCAAACAAAATAAACGGTTTAGATTTAGTGTCAACGAATTCGTTGACACCTGGTGTCAACGGATCCTAATTCATATAATATATATATATATATATATATATATATATATATGTGTGTGTGTGTGTGTGTGTGTTTTTCAAGAAGAATGAGACTGAAACTATATTTTGTAAATGATGTTAATGAATTTGGTGTATTCACAATAAAACAAACAAGTGCTCTAAGGGCGGTCTTTAATTAGGATTCTAAATTAAGAAATTATTTTATTGAAAAAGCTTAATACTTTAATTTCTAATGCATTTTTTTTAAACAACAAATTTTATTAAACAACCAGATCCCTACTCAAGACGAACAGAGACTGATGAAACTGAGCATACAAACAAAAGACTTCGTATATAGGTGGAACACCCGAAAATAAACACCCTAAAAAACAACCCTGAGGACAACACCCGCCAAAACTCATATCACCACCTAAAACAGACTTCTTCACGAAAACGACCACTGTAAAAACGATATCCAACACTGCCCATCGTCACTACTCACCCCAAAGGAAAAAACCCATCAAAGTTAAACTCCCAATCATGAACACCAAAGTTAAGCCACCTCCGATAAGCTTCTATTCGAAAGATCATTCAGCTTCCACCATCTATAGACCTCCGATCTACCGAAAGAAACCATAAAAAGCCCAAAACTAAACTTGAGTCAAAGAACTTATTCCCGGTCTCGAATCAAAAGTGATCGCCCCATCAGACTTTAGGACCAAATCAGAAGGGAACCTCTCACCCCTGGTACACCAGAGAAACACCAAATCACGCCAAACAAGATTGCAGCTAGACACCGACTCCCGATCACGAAGCAAAATTAACTGACCCACCGGAAACCAAAACACAAAATGTATGACAAACGACATGATATGTGGTGGTGCAAACAACTAACATATCAAAAGAAAAGGCTCATTTCAACGGGACCCGCTTCCTCCAAACACCCTAAACAACTTAACAACCCCAAAAACGCAAACAAGAGCTAGTGACGACAAACAAGGACCCAAGTAGCAGAGGTAGCCTCCAAAAGAAATCACCCCCAAGAAACACCCGCCTCCTCACATAAACAACACCAACACTATAAACCTCTCGTCCACACACCGTTTCGACACAAAATCCAAGTCCAAAAAAACCATAACCACCCATCCAAGCCTCACCAAGACAGCCCCACGATCCACCACGCAAAGCCACCACCTCAACCGAAACACCACCACCACGCATCACACCATCACCATAATACCACCACAAAAACAGAATACAACATCGAAATGGTAAAAATAAAAAACACACAGTGACTCGGGGGGGTCTGCCACCAAAATAAGCAAAATTTGAAACGCCATAGCCACCTACACGAACGACCACAACCACAACGATCTTTACGACGATAATGATTCGGGAGTTCATTGAAGAAGGATTAATCATGAATTAATTAAAGAGATGTCGCCAAACCTGCAGTTGCCGGAAACATATCACACATATCGACACCACACATCACCCCCCCTCCACACCACACGTCTATCACCACCACCGACCACCACACACATCGCCACACATCACCACCACCACATAACCCCCACCAGCGCACATCACCACCACGCCACGGCACCACCAAACAACCTCATCTCCGCAAACGTAATACCTCTTCACCAGCTCTACTTCGTTACCACCAAACAATCATGAACATCACCACCACCCTATCACCACCAACATAGTCGGCCCTTGCACCACCAACCGACATGAATAGCCACTGACAGACAGAAACAACACCAAGTGGAGGCGAGCAAGGTGTAGATCAAAAAACCAACCAGATGGAAGAGAAGATAACACTAGATAGAGGATCGACAATGTACAAACACACCATATCTGAAGCAAAATGGAGCACAACCAAAATGAAATAGAACGGAAGCGCGAAAAGCGAACAAAGCCTTTCAAGAGGGGAAGAAAAAACCACCACCGAACAAATACCGATGCGGCGGCGCGACCCACCAATTGTTGTGCCCAGCGGCGGCACCACCTTACTGTAACTTCCAAAATCCTTCGGCTAGGCGCAGGCACCGCTGCCTAGCACTCTCAGACTGCAACCACAATAGAAAAGAGAGACATCGTTGACGGATTTGATGAAGATCTGGACCCGAAACCGCCGGAAAGGAAAAGGTATCACTGGTGGTGCGGAGGTTGAACCTCGTCGCACCACCACTCATGTGCTCTACATCAGAAAATAAGAGGTTTGGATTTGAGGAGGGAGGCGCGTGTAATTTCTAGAGAGAAGCCAGAGAGAAAAATTCTAGAGAGATAAACTGTTATTTGTTTGATACATGTTTTTCTAATGCATTGAATGTACAAATTTCTATAAAAATGTACTATCTAAAATCTTTACAGAATGCCCTTACGACTTTCATTAGCATTTCCCTAAAACAAATATCATTTTCAATAATAAAAGGATCATATGTATTTGCCCTAAATGCACTTCTAAAACAAGTTATGCTATTCTGCAAAACTCAAAATGTATCTATAAAAAACTTATTTTAAGTTTGCTCTGAAAAATATGTATAATTAATATTTAATGAGAACTATTAGATAATAAATACAGAGAAGTCAACAATAGTTCCCGTGAGTTTAGTTTAGTTGGTAGGGACATTGCATAATATATGCAGGAGTTAAGGTTCGAACCTCGGACACCCCACTTATTCCTCTTAAAGGTAAATTTCTACCAAAAGACTACTTGACAAAAAAAAAAGCAAACAACATTAGTTGTTAATCATTACTTGCAGCCTAAGAAACCAGTTCTAAGAGTGCTTGGCTACACTACAACACATAATAGCTTAATGCACACATACATTTGTCTATATATACATGCAATAACAACTACTTCATTAATGAGAATAATACGTTTCCATTCATTTTTCTGGTTTCCTAATAAGAACTCAATGTATGCGTATCCACACAATAACTTAAGTTTATGCATACCAAGAACTTGTTATCAATAAAGTGTGGCAAATCTATTTTTTGTACAATCATGCTTCTCTGGATGGAAAGCACCTCTTCTCCTAACAAATGCCTTCTCAAACAGTGAGTTAACTAAGGATCATTGACCCAATAATGGAGCTAGAAGCAGATACCATGGGCCTGCAATTAATGCATATATAGTATGATCACTAAGAAAATTAATATATAGTCTCATAAATTGGTTGCTAAAGGACAACAGACTGGATTGGTTCTCAATTCTCACCCATGAAAATTTTGGTGTTTTGTCAATTGAATTTAATTGTATGGGGCTATATATATGATTATGAGTGGTCACTTTGGTTGATTATTGATTAGGAGAATGTCCAAACTCAATGCACACGAGGGGTGTCCATGGTTGGATCCAACTGTTGATATTAATTACCAGTATAGTAGGTTGCAAGCATGTATCTATATAGAGAATCAAGAATCGTTGTCATTATATCTATATATTCATTTTTTATAGTATCAAAAGAAAAACTGTACTAGAGATATATCAGATTGTCATGGTCCAGAAGAAAGATCATTCAAAGGCAGGGAAGGGTTTCCCTTCCAATCATGGCATACAATTATGAGGGCTTTAATTAGAATGGACCCTATCTAGGGTTGCAAATTGTGGTCATCACTAGTTTTTATTTGACCTTTGTTTTGTTATTTACTTTAAATTATTGTTTTGGAAATATGGATACCAAAATAATTTTCTTTATACAACTGTTCGCATATTTGACAAATGATTGAGTCTTTTAAACATGTCGTATTTTGCTTTGATTTTGGTTATAAATATAAAAATGTCAAAATTGGGGTGCCAAATACTCTAATTAGAGTGGGTTCCTAGCTACCAAAAAACAAAAATATGTTTTCAATAATGAATATCAAACCAAACCATATAAATAAAACACATAATTCATATAATAATAAATAATTGCAAGTACATATGCGACTAAGAATAATTGCCCCCAATAATCTTGCTTAATATAAGGTCTAATTAATATTTGAATGGTCAAATACTATCCATTTTCTGGAAATGTTAAGGCAATCTGGCAATCTTCATAGTTAGATAGTCGCTCTTTAGAAGTGATTCTTTCAGGTACCAACCAAATGGTAATTAACTAACGTTTAGTACCATTGAGTTTGGTTGAAACACTTTTTAAATCGGTTCATCCGATTTAAAAAGTGTTTATAAATAGTGATTAACTACTGTTGGACTTTACCGGATGTCTATAGAGCAATTGTCTCATAGTTATCTAACTTTGACGGTCCAGTACCCTACTAACTATGATGAAACCAACTATGATTAAACAAAATAAAATGGGATAAAATTAAGCAAAGGTTTGGTGGAAGTCGAATTGTAGTACCGCATATGTATCATAAACTGGAGTTGCAATAAATGCTAGAAAGTTACTTTTCTAACGGAAGAAATTGCTTAAAAATGAATCTAATTTTAGTTAACTACAATTTAACTTTTCCAACTGAGGTTACTACCGTTGGACATTTTTTAAAGCGATGTAATCACTTTTTATGTTAGTAAGTGTTTGACCCATGGACTTGTAGTAATTAGTTAACTACAGTTGGATCCGTTTTTAAGCAATTTCTCCTATGAGAAAATTAACTTTCTACATGCAAATGGGGTCATTTTTCTTTGCATGAGTTGTGTGTAAAGTGAAAATAAGGGTATGTTACATCTCCTGTCAAACCAAAAAGAGTTTGTTACAAATTTGTTACATATGATATATTAATGTACAATAAACATGTTAAGTGATCTTTCGATGTTGGAGTACATACTTTTGAAATATATTATGTAAATGAGAAATTAATAAAGAATATATTGTCTTAAATATAAAACTGAGAAACCAAAATTTGATTACATAATTAGAAGTGTAATTTATTACAAACGACTTGGCCTACGAAACGCAATATACCCAAATATTCTCTTTTATAAAAAGTCAAAAAAAAAAAAAAAAACCTTACCTTAGTATTTGACACTGTTGTAGAAGTGACTCAAAATTGAGGTTTTTGAAAACTGCCAAAATCGGGGCCCGAATTTGCAAGCAGAAAATAAAACAAAATCATATTTTTGGGCTGAGATTAGTTCCAGTTTTTTGAGGTATACTTTTACTATAAATATAAACCTTGATTAGATGAAACCTAGGGAAAGAGGGGGCTGAAAACAAGGGTTTAGAAACAAACTACAAACTAGGGTTTTAGAGAGATTTCTCTAAGCGGAAGACACTATGGTTGTGAGTGATTCACTTTGGGAAACACTATTAGGATTGAGTATCTTGGTCACGGGAAGAGATTGGTACTTTTGGGTAGAATTAGGTTTGAACACTTATTCTTTTAACCCTTTGATATCTCTTTTGTAAAGTTACTCATCATTATAATGAAACGGAGAGTTGCTCTCTTCTCCAGACTAGGTCAGTATTGCACCGAACTGGGTAAACAAATTCCGTGTGTTCTCTCTTTCATTTCTCTCGTTGTTTTTCTACTTTTGCTTGTGTTTATAATTGTTCCCACGTTGATATTGGTTTCTTGATTACTTTGCTCCACACATCAAGTAATTTATTGGTGTGATTTTTAACGAATTCACAACAATTGTCGTCCACTGTGGGGCAAGGATCAAACGATAATCAAGTATCATGGTTTCAAAGTGGGATATTTAGAAGTTTATTGGCGATAATAATTTTGGGTTATGGAAGGTAAAGATGACAGCGGTGTTAATACAGCAAAAGCGTGAGAAAGATTTGAAGGGTGAATGTACGTTACCGGTCACCATGTCATAAGCGGAGAAGACCGAGATGGTGAAAAAGGCCAGACATGCCATTGTCTTGTGCCTCAGGGATCAACTTTTGAGAGATTTAGCAAAGGAACCAACCGCGACATCGATGTGGTCAAAGTTGGAGTCTTTGTATATGACAAAGTCTTTGCCTCATCGGCAATTCCTAAAGCAACAACTCTACTCATTTAAGATGGTAGAGTCAAATGCTATCATGGAGAAACTTGCGGAGTTCAACAAAATACTTGATGACTTGGAGAATATTGAGGTGTATCTTGAGGATGAAGATAATACTCTTGTTGTGTGCCCTACCGAGATATTTTGAATCTTACAAAGATACCATGCTCTATGGCAAAGAAGACATTGTTACCTTGGAAGAAGTTCAAGCGGCTTTGAGAACCATGGAGTTGACCAAGTCCAAGGACTTGAGATCTTATGAAAACGGTGAAGGCCTAAGTGTTTCAAGAGGGAATGATGGAGGTAGAGGTAACTGTAGAAAGAGTGGTAACAAGTCAAAGTTTAAGTGCTTTAACAGTAACATGATGGGTCACTTCAAGAAGGATTGTCCGGAGAATAATGATAACTCCGCACAAATTGTCTCTGAGGGTTATTAGGATGCAGGTGCTTTGATGGTGTCATGTTGGGAGGATGAAGAAGGTGATGTTTCTCACCTTGGGAGTGATGCCTGGTAGAGTGGTGGTCGTTTGGAGATACGTTAAACACTTAACATCAGCCTCGAGAGGCGGTGGTAAAAATACTCATGGTCAGTCTGAAGAGGCGGAGGTAAAAATACTTGTGATCTACCTTTGAGTTGGAGTTTCAAGGTGAAAGACATAGTGGGATGTACGCATTTGGAAGTTGAGGTAGAGAAAGCTCAGCTTGAGGTGGAGTTGAACACATTGGGAATGGTATGACTATGGAGACCTTGGGTGCTATGCTCAAGTGGTGAGCAAGGGAATTTTTCATGAAGACGGAAGGCATTCTAGAGGTTGAAGAATGTATAGCATGGCTTATGGGATTACCCTAAAAGACGAAGGTTGATTGGATGCAAGGAGATCTTCAAGGAAGTGGAAGATGTTCCGTGGTTGAAGAGGTTATGGTGTATACTTGTCGAACTACCTAAAATTCCTAGTGTAGTTGGATGCAAGGATATTCGAGAAGGTGGAAGAAATTCTGATGGCTGGTGGTGTAGACTTGTGGAACTACCTAAAATTCCTAGTGTAGTTGGATGCAATAATCTTTAAGATGGCGGAAGGCATTTCGATGGTTGAAGAGGTTGGGTGGAAACTTGTGGAGCTACATGGTGTAGTGAAAAGCAAGGGAAATAGCAGCAAGGTGGTTGATGGTTAAACTGGCATCATCACTAATTTATAGTCAAGGTGGAGATTGTTGTAGAAGTGACTCAAAATTGAGGTTTATGGAAACTGCCAAAATTGGGTCCGAATTGGCAAAATCGGGGCCCGATTTTGAGTGTTGTTTCAACCTTTCCATTCGACAAAAATCGATGGCCGAATGGAGGAAATCAAGGCCCGAATTTTCCAGCAGAAAATAAAACAGAATCGTATTTTTGGGCTGACATTTGTTCCAGTTTTTTGAGAGATACTTGTGCTATAAATATAAACCTTGATCAGATAAAACCTAGAGCGGAGGGGGGATGGAAACTAGGGTTTTAGAGAGATTTATCTAAGCGGGAGACACTAGAGTTGTGAGTGATTCACCTTGGGAAACACTGTTAGGATTGAGTCTCTTGGTCACAGGAAGAGATTGAGACTTTTGGGTAGAATTATGTTTAAAGACTTATTCTTGAAACCCTTTGATATATCTTTTGTAAAGTTACTCATCATTATAGTGAAACAGAGAGCTGCTCTTTCCCCCAAACTAGGTCAGTATTAGACCGAACTGGGTAAACAAATTTCGTGTGTTCTATCTTTCCTTTCTCTCGTTGTTTTTCTACTCTTGCTTGTGTTTATAGTTGTTCCCACGTTGATATTGGTTGCTTAATTACTTTGTTCCACACATCAAATATTTTATTTATGTAATTTTTAACGAATTCACAACGGCACCATAAAATGACGAGTGATGAATGATTAGCCTAATAAATAAACTCTATAAGTATCCGTAAAAATCAGCATTTCTCTGATGCAATACACCCTAAGAACTTTAAAGGAGACAATTGACCCAGTTACCAAGTTGGTTGATTTGGACAACAATTAATGTCGAGAGACTACCCATGAACACAAGAGCATGACCCAAAACTCGTTAATATGCATATCACTACTGTTTTTACAAGTTGAATGGGTTAAAGAATGATATTGATATGTATCTTATAAAAAGAATTGGAGTAGGTTCGCAAAAGTAAAAGCGAGGGATTGATATGTAATAGAAGGTGCAAGCTCAAGCAACTCACAACCTGTTACACCAAGTATCACTGCCAACTCATCATCTTCATAGAGTCACTATTACACTAAAAACTAGTTAGTTAAGTTAGTTATAATTGGTTACTTGCTAGACAAGTTAACCATGTAGAAAGTTAATGCTATAAATAATCTACTTGTAACTACTTTGTGTTAATGCTATAAATAATCTACTTGTAACTACTTTGTATTCATATCAATTAATTCTATTGTTTCCGTTTTCTCTCATTTATATCTTGAATTTGATCTCATAATATGAGTCTTTCGAGCTCATACTTCCGCTTTCGACTTCTTCATGAATTTCCTTTGATTTTCTTATAGATTCTGGTTGAATCTATGCATTTCTTGCAGAAATTCATCGTTTTTCTTTGAATTTCATCGAATTTAGTGAATTTGCTTTCCATTTTTTCTTTTTTTTTCTTCGATCTTGGGTCTCGTCTTGCTTCCATGTTGTGTTACACGAATGCCTCAACCAACACTGTGCAGAATAACGCAGCCACTAATCATGCGTATCTAGCTTCTAAATACTATGTGCACCTCAGTTTGGCATGAAGTGTCATTGTTTGGCAACAAGTGCAAAGGTATCATGATAACCGATTTGTTCGATTCAAGAGCTTGCATCTCTTTGGCCACAACTTCAAGCCATTTAGCTGATTTCATGGCTGGAGAATAAGACTTTGTTCTTGATTTTCAGTGATATTAGTGAGAAAACCTCAATGAGAAATACTTATATTTGATAATGAAAAAAAAAAATTCAAAGGAAAATTAACTATAACATAAATGCTTTAGAATACAATTCATTAAAAATGTTATTCTAGCTATTAATCAAGGATTTGGGCTTGTGGTAAAAGACATGAATGCAATGGTTCAACACATTTTTGGTGTTAATCCTCTAGTTTTTAGGGGAAGGGACTTTAGTAATCCAGATTTCGATCATGAAGTGAGTAGAGTTTGATCAAAAATTATTCACACATGAGTCGAACTCAGGTTCTCCTAAACAATTTGTCATAAGAAATAGATTATTGATTGTATAGAATTAACCAAAAAAATGCAACTTTTCATATGTTTAGAGAGGTCAACGAGTGTTCAAACAAAATTGCTTCTATTGGTCTTCAGCTGAATGAGTTGATGTGGATGGATTCTATCTACCTTTCTATTAGACTCTTTTAATTGGAACAAATTAGCAATTTACTTTATTCAAATTTTGTTGATGTCGATATTTGTCAGGGGTTATCTTTTTTGTTTTTGTTTTTTTTAACAAGCAAAAAAGGTATATATTAACACTAACAAGCAATCTCTTCAGCACAAAGTGTAGTAAAGAGACCAAAAAGAATTTACAAAGTCAGCACCATAATACAGATACAAATATGTCGATGCCCAAACATACAAGGGGGCTCGACCACCATATATGAGTCCCAAATACAAAATAGACTTTCTTAGCTTGAAGCCACCATAAAGAATAAGACTTAACTTTTTCTAATAACTAAATTATAGTATTTTCTTTCGGCTTAAATAACCTGTTGTTACGCTCATTCCACGCAATCCAGACACACAGTAACCAAATCAACTGAAGAAAAGTCTGTCGCGATTTCAGACCACCTGTGTAATAAATTAACTGCTGAAAATGATTTGTAATCACTTGAGAATCCGCACCATCAAAACCAATCCACGACCGCACAAGCTGCCACAAAGTACCAAATGTGCTACACGAGAGAAACAAATGTTGAACGTTCTCCTCGTGACCGCATCCAGCCACACAAAACCGATTTGATCTAGTAATGATATCGCGCTTCGCCAAATTCGCCTTAGTTTCCAATCGATCACGAAGCAACCGCCATGCAAAAATTGAGACCTTCAATGGAACCTGTTTGTGCAAAATCTGAGACAGAACACGATGGCGGGTGTTCCTGAGTAGTGAGCATATCATAGACATTATGAACTGAGTACCCCCTTGAAGGATCCAGAAGCCACTGTCAACCATATGGGAAGGAAGACTACAAAGAAACATCAGATAATAATGACCTACACTCCGCTAACATCTCTTCATCCCACACCCACAACTTCCTCATCTAAACCCAAGCTTTCCCTCCTTCCCCCCACCCAAGCAAAAACATGTTCCTAACTGTAGTTGATTTATTAATAGCTAAATCAAACAGACGGCAGAAACGTACAAGCAACAACTTCGACCATCTGCTCAAACCAACCCCCTTCACCGTTGCCCCCACCCTCCTTATTTTTCACTATCTCTCTGCACCAAAAGCAACAACTCCAACCTCCAACCTATCGTGCACCGCACCGTGCCAACATACAATATTTCAACATAACAAAGATATTTTTCTATGATCCTCACTCCCACCCCCCACACCCTAAAAAAAAAATATTATTGAATATAGATTCAATGGAAGAGATTATACCTGATGGAGCCTTGAAGAAGGATAAAGCATAGACATGAAGTGCAGTCAGGACAAACTTTAGAAGAACCAAGCGACCACCGAAGGAGAGAAACTGGCTTTGCCAAACAGACAGTCTGGTTTTAATACGGTTAACAATAAGCTCCCAAAATAACAACCGACGCGGATTGCCACCAATAGGCAGCCCTAAGTACACGAACGGGACCTTACCAACTTTACAACTCAACACATACGCTACCACACTCAACTAAGAGTTATATTTATTAACCCCCACCAACATGGTTTTATGAAAATTAACCTTCAACCCAGACACCGAATCAGAATGGAGAAGAACGGACCGCAAAACACATAAAGTAGCCCAACTTTTACCCCCTATCAATAAAGTGTCATCAACAAACTGAAGATGGGAAATGGCCACCGGATTAGACGCGCCAATGTTGTAACCAATAAAGATATTATTATCAACCATGGCCTTCATCATGATGTTCAATCCTTTCGCCGCCAACAAAAATAAAAAAGATGAAAGAGGGGCCTTGACGCAAACCCTTTTCAAGCGAAAATTCGTCAGCGGGGCAACCATTAACCAACACGGATGTTGTAGCCGTACTAACACACTTTATATTCCACTTACGCCACAAGGTTGGAAAGGAAATTCTAGCCATGGCTGCATCCAAATACCCCCAGTCCACTGAGTCATACGCCTTCTCAAAACCAACCTTAAACAATATAAGCTCATTTTTCGACTTGCTTGCTTCATCCACCATCTCATTCGTTATCTGAATGTCATCCAGAATTTGCCTATTTTTGACAAAAGTTGACTGAGCATCAGAAATAACCCTACCAATCACCTGGCGTAGTCAATTAGCAAGGGATTTGGATTTAAATCAGGACCGTATGATTCTAATCAATGGCTGAGATCATTCAATTGTGTTAAACTTGTGTATAATCTGGATCATTCAATCTATTTTCAATGGTTGTGATTCGTTACAACGTGCTTTTTCTACAACACAAAATCCAAATCCGAATTTTTGCCAAAATTTTATAGAGACTCCCCACAAAAGATATCGGTCGAAAATCATAAAGAGTTTGAGGACTCTCCACTTTTGAAATAAGAGCAATAAATGTAGAGTTTATTCCTTTCGCCAGTCTCCCATTCCGATGGAACTCCGAAACCAACCTCATAACATCATCCTTCAGATCAGGCCCAAAATCCTTCACAAAATCCAAGTTGATACCATTTGTCCTCGAGCTTTTAAAATTGTCACAATCTCACACCGCAGTCTTAACTTCATCCAAAGAAAAGGGTTTAATCAACCCGCTACCCTTCGCATGAGACAAGGTACGGAACTGCAACCCGATACCTTCCTAGTGTTTTATACCTTTTGATAGAATTTCTAGAGGGCTATACTTTAAACAAATAAAGATAAATAAACCCACGTAAAGCAAAGAGAAATTTTTATTACTACATTTCAAATTTGTGATAATGTATTGGGATTTTAACCGTTAAGTTAATGATAAAAATTAATTTTTTATGTCCTCGTGAGCATAATTCAGTTGGTTGGGATATTGCATATTTTATGCAGGAGTCAGAGTTCGAACTCGGACACCCCATTTTTCCACATTTAATTGTGTAAGCTCTAGTCAACTAAAAAAAAGTTTTTTATGATATAAAAAACTAATTTAGTCACAATCTCAACACAGTAAACAATTAGGACAATGCACAATCGTTCTATATTATATAGATCCATAGACAGAAAAAATCTTGGCGCTAGTAGAGATGATCTATAAACCTTGTTCCATTCGGTTGGAATCTCGTGGTGGAATAAACTCTTCACCCCCAATATTCTTGGAATGACGGTGTTATTATCGTTGCTTTTGCCAGTACTTTAAACTTTTTTTTGAGTAATTACTCAACTTTGTTCTTGAATTTTCACAAATCAGTCAAATTTGTTCCCGAATTTTTCGAAATAACTATTTAGTCCTTGAATTTTCAATATGTCAGTCAAAATGTTAACCTCTTACGAGGCATACCACGTCAGATGTCACGCAAGCAGAGACTAATTTGGCCGAAAATGATGAAATTACCATGGACCAAATTGATGGATTTTCGGAAAATTGCAAAGTGTCCAACGTATCTTTTTCCTCAACGTCTCTTTCTCATGAATGACTCTTTCTTCCACAAATATATAAATTTGAAACCCTAATGTTATAATCTGTCATCTAGAGTTCAAAATCCTCAAAATTTCTTTCATGAATTGATGAAAAAGTTCTTCCCCAATTCAAAAAACTTAAAACCCTAATTTTTTTGATTAAATTCGAAATCCAAAAATCAGTGGTTATTGTTCAAGCTTTGGTGTTTGGAAATGATGGGCGGTGGACATAAGGGCAAAAACAGCTACAACAGTCGGTCTTCATCTTCAAGCTCTATGTACAACAGTGATGTGAGAGTGCTTCAATGTTGGTGTCATAGAATTTGTGTTGTAAGAAAATCCAACACTGTCAATAACCTAGGAAGGCCTTTCTATGTCTGCTCTCTGTCAAAAGTTTGTTTAACAATGGTTATGTGATGTGTGAATGGTTTGTTTAAATTGTACTGATTTTGATTTTTCTTTGTATAGGATGATGGTGAAAATTGTCAATTGTCTGGGTCGATAAAGCTAAAGAATTAGGTTATTTTAAAAATAATGGTGCTGGTCATGGAAGAAATGCAAGGTTGATGGAGAAGCCTAAGGATAGTGGCAGAGAAGAGTTGTGGAGGGCAAGGTTGATGAATAAAGTTGATTGAGTAGGAAGTGAACTTAGGTTGATTAAGATATTAATAGGAGTAATCTGTTTGATTGAGTTGTTTAAAATGTTATTGTACTGTGTCAAGTCTGTGTAATGTTGTAATGTTGTAATGAAAAGAGGTTGTCAATGAATGAAATCATCCTTTCTGTCAAAATATTTCCATCAAATTGGTCCTTATATTATTTGTCTATCCATCATATTGATCCCCAAATTAGTAAAAATATCATCAAATAAGTCCTTGAATTTTCACAACAGAGATCACTGTGAATATTAGTGCTTGCTGAACAATGTAAAAGGTAAAAAGACATACACTAATATTGTTGAAAATATTATCAAAAGTCATACATTGAATGTTCATAAGTCATTACATAGCCAAAAAAAAAGAATATTACATAGCCATCAAGTCATCAAGTCATTTGATGTTCTTAAGTCATTATTTATTCAAAAAAACATTAATTAAACAAGTCCAAAAAACATTAATTACACCAGTTTAAAAGCAGAATTTAAAGATGCATCAATGCTTTGTAAATCCTAGAGTTGGGATAAACTCCATGTATTGGGGTTGAGTGGAAGTGGATGGCCCGTAATTTGGATATGAAACTCTAATAACTCCAGGAGCAGTTGGATTTTATGGAGCAAGACCCCTCATTAGTGTTTGTTTATGCCTGTCATTTGAAATCATAGGTCCTCTCATGCCATATCTCCTTGTACTCATTCCCTGAAATAAAATCAATCAAACCAGACCTTAAATTATAACACTATCCATCAAATCATTCCTTAAATTATCACAATAAGTATCAAATCGATCCTTATATATAGGGGTATAATTGGAAACACAGAAAAAATGAAACTAGAAAGTTAAACCTGCAATTTTAACCATTTCCAACAAATTAGTCCTTGTACACGTGGCTACCTTGTTGACACGTGTACAAGACAACACAACATGCAAGAGGACACATCATCCTCATCAACGGACCTTTTGGACGGAGGGACCATTTTGATGAACGAATGTAAAATCCATGGACTAAATAGATATTTTGAAAAATTCAGGGACGAATTTGGCTGATTTGTGAAAATTCAAGGACGAAGTTGGGTAATTACTCTTTTTTTTTTGGGTTAACCTACCGGTTCTCTGTGAAAAGAGCTTAGTAATTTAAATTCGACCATGATGTAAGGATAATCTAAGTAAAAATTGTTTTTATCTAGTAATTGAACTCGGATACTCTCAAACAGTTCGTCCCTAGTGAAGCTCCATTACCGGTTAAACTCAATTGCTTAGTTTTTATGGTTGTTTTTGCCCGTGCTTTAGCCTTAGGGAAATAAAAATATTTTCTTTAAGAGGTATAAAATTTTTTTTGAGGGAAGGTAAAATAAATAATTTTGATGTGTACTTTTTCTTTCTGAATAAATGTAAACAGTGGACTAATCTGATTTTTCTTTAATAATTTTTTTTTAAATAGTTTCATTATTATGGAAAGTGATAAATTATCATTTGTCAATTTCATATTCTTTCTTTTTTTTCCTCAAAAAAAAAAAAATTCATATTTTTTTGGTAAGTAGCTTTTTTGCGTTAGCCGTTGAGTTAGACTTTCTATGGCTGACTGCCTTGTTCACGTTTATTTCTTTCTTTCTTCAAAACTCTTTCTAGAACATTTTCCAAAATTAAATCTCTTTTTAAATTATTTTTGTGGCTGGTGTGTGCGCTCCAGAACATGAAGAGTTGGATGCGTGTAATTTGTGTATGTTATTATTCAATAGCACAAAAATATTATTATTCGATCACTTTTCATAATAAATTTTAATCCCAATTTATTTTTTATAAATATAGTCCAACGAATTTAAGAATGAAAAATGTTATTACTTTATTCAAATAAAAAATATATAAATGAATGAAATTCAAATAAAAGATTTGAATTTTCTAGTATTCTAATATCTAAAAAAAATCCATGAACACATTCAAATACGAATCCACTCTTTTATTTAGGCATAAATATGATAATCGTCCTTGTAATTTGGCCCAATTTTGATTTTCGACCCTGCAAAAAAAAATTGAAATACATCCTTGTAAAACTTATTTTGTTTGAAAAAGTTCTCTGGCCCCACCAAAACGCTGAAGTGGCATGGGTATGCACATGTGGCAGTTGCTGACTGTGCAGATTTTGCCACGTGGCATTGAAGTGGGCGGCCACATAATATTAAATTTTAAAAAACATTTTTTAAATTTTGGAAATTGTTTTTCAAAATTTAAAAATATGACAAATAATTTTAAAAAATAAAAAATTCCGATTATATAATTTTTTTGAAATGTGAAAAAAAATGGAAAAATATATAATTTTTACAAAAAAATTATTTCATTTTTTTTCGAAAAGTTATTTTCAGAAATTTCAGATTTTATAATTTTCCAAACAATTAAATTTTTTTTGAAAATTATATAATAAAAATAATTTTAATATTTTTAAATTTATTTTCAGATTTTTTAAAATGTTTTTTATATTTTTTTAATTTTAAAAACAATTTTTAGAATTTAAAAACTGTTTTTTAAAATTTAATATTATGTGGTATGCCACGTCAGCGCCACATGGCCAAAGTTGCACAGCAGCAACTGCCACATGGCAAGAAACATGCCAAATCATCTCAGAAGTGGGGTCAGAGACCATTTTAAAACAATTTTCTTTTTTGCAAGGATGTAATTCAACTTTTTTTTTTTTTGCAGGGACGAAAATCAAAACTGGACCAAATTACAAGGACGATTATCATATTTAAGCTTTTCTTAAAATAAAATACAAATACACTCTTAGAAATTTTAAAATTAATTATGGATCGGATAATTTAATATTTACTTTTTTATTATATTTTTCTGGTAATGATAATTTAATATTAGTTGAATTCGATGTTGAAGTGGTGGTAAATTGCCTCTTTGGACCTATAAAGATAGCAAAACTGGAAAACATATATATATATATATATATATATATATATATATATATATATATATATTAATTTGAGTCGTTTGGAAAATACTAGAGCCACTTGAATTAGATGAGAAAAAAATGTTGTAGCACATGGCTTGGTTGAGTAGAAAAGTATTTTTTTTTTTTGTTCTATTGTAATGATCTATATTTCATCTATTTTTATTTTTAAAAAATTCAACACAAACTTCCTTAAATTAAAGAAAATTAGATCCTCTAATACAGCTGGCGTCTATTTTAATATAAACTAAGCATACAATGAATCCCCTCATGTCACATTTATTTTATTTATTTTTAAATTTTACTTTTTATATACTCATGATCAATGATGTTTAACTTTTTGAAAAAAGGCAGATTTCTTTGTCCTAACTGAACATGCAAACGCTTTTGGGAGGTAGTTGCCAATGCTGAAAAAATATAGGATCCTCCCCTCCTATATTTCGAAAACATCAATTCAACTAAGTAACACTTTTAGATTATACCCAAATATTCAAAGACAAGAGTCCTTCAACTACAAGCCAAAGATCCATTCTAAACAAACTATCGCACATGTCAAGAGTTAGGCATTAGATGACTTATAACTTAAAAATGTGTTTATAAGTGGCAAAACTCTCCACTTTACCGATCAATTTGTAAAGGTTAAATCAAATTTAATCCAAATTCTAAGAATTGTTTCGTCACCTGCTATATGAGGAATAGAGTCACACTAAAGATGTCTTTCATCTTGTGTGTGAGAAGATATGTGTTAAAATTTTCATATAAGATAAAATATATTGACTAAAAAGTATGTTTATAAGTGGTGGGTTGTCCTTATATTGGAAGCCATTATTGTAGTTTGAGTTAGATTTAACACAATTTCTAATATCATCTGAAAAAAAGGAGTAAAAACTCAATTTAATCTTTCGTATTTTTCCTGCGGTACAATTTAATCTTCGATAAAAAATAATACTCAAGTTAGTCTATATTATTTTTATGCAGAGGGTAAATTAGTCTCTGACTCGTTATATTAGAGATTAATTTTTCTTTAGTTAGTATAAAAACGAGAAGACATCTTTTGAGTTAATTTTTTTGTCAAGATGAAATTGAGTGCCGAGAAAATATAATCAACCAAATTTTGCCTTCACTTAAAAAAAACACTAAAATGACATAGTCTTTCAAGTAGACATCGGTTTCTCCAAATAAATGCATCCCCACATAGTACCATATGCTATGATTTAATATATGCATATTTGTGGTGTGACACATTTTGTCGTTTAAAACGTTACCATCCAATCTCTCACCTCATAAATCAATCAATCTCAACCGTCTATGCTCAATTTCCAGAACAAACTAATGACACCAAACTTTAACATTCATTCCTATAAATTGTGACCTATACCATGCCATGCAAAAATCAGTGGTAACACAACTAGTACCATTCTCTCATAAAAAAAAATGGACTCTATGGTTGAAATGCAAAACAAGTCCATAGTTGAAATTCTCTACAAAACACTTTTGGGCCAAGGAACAATGGAAATGGTGTCCAAATTGCTAGCAAGTGATCTTGAGTATTGGTTCCATGGTCCACCAAAATGTCAACACATGATGAAGGTGTTGACAGGAGAAACAGATCACAAAAAAGGATTCAAATTTGAGCCAAGAAGTGTCACTTCAATTGGTGATTGTGTGATAACTGAGGGGTGGGAAGGACAAGCTTATTGGGTTCATGTTTGGACAATGAAAAATGGGTTAATTACACAATTTAGAGAGTATTTCAATACATGGCTAGTAGTGAGAGATTTGAGGCCATTAAGGTGGGAAGATCATAAACAAGATAACATGACATTGTGGAGAAGTCAACCTCGTGATCTTTATCGTAGGTCACTTCCCGGACTTGTGTTGGCTATTTAGACACAACTCAACTCATTGTTGAGCTTTCTCAATTTGGTTATTAAACATCATAATGTATTTTGTACAATATTATATATCATGAATTTGGTCCTGTGAATTAAACATCATTTAATTTTCAAATTATTAGCAGGTCTTAGTAGCATATTTGGATTGTGGATATATATAGTCAATTGTTGTATAAAATTGGAAGGGTAAAGAATGAATAAGAGGTTAAGGATTAATTAAGTTGAATTCAAAGGTGGATCAGAAACTCTCGATTTACCTACGGCATTACCCGCGGATTATCGTCATATTTCCCCAGGAAACAGGTTTCCTGCGGATTGTGCGCAGAATTGTGGTTCCCAGGTAATACCTTCGAGTGTAATAGTTTCCTAAGGATTTTAGGTTCCGCAGGAAATTTATATCCGCAGGTCAAGTGAACAAATCCGCAGGAAATGCTCGGTCAATATTTTAGGAGTTTTCCTGCCCCTAAGCACATTTCCTGCGTTTTCCTCATTGCTGAGAAGACTAATCCGTTGGTAAATCCGCAGGAAATGGAGATAAATATTTAAAAAAATAATGCCCTTCAACGAATTCTAGATAAAAATATAAATTATAGAAGGTAAATGTTTTAAACATTCCAGCTATTAGAACAAAAAGCAAGTGTAGAACAGAAGAATATTTAATAATTGCACTCATCATACAACATAATAAAATTAAGAGTCATGTTAACTTGTGCCCATAGAGCACAAGTTAAAAAACTAAAAATGAAATTAAAAAGTAACTTTTGTATTGAAAAGAGAAAATTCACAACTTTTAATGTATTGAATGTACAATTTCCAAAAAGAAGTTTCTATATTTAGTTTCTAAACTTGTGCCCGAAGGGCACAAGTTAACATTTCCCTAAAATTAAAGAAAGACATGTCTCTTTATAGTTGAACTTTCAATACCCAATTACTAGCAATAACTCCCTATAATTCCCATTTATACAGATTTCCATCTTTATGCCACATGTTCATCCTCCAAATATAAAGGATGCGTCAGAAAAGGATCCAATTATAAAGGATGTGTCGGAAAAAGAGCATGAACCTCCTGCCAACATCTTCAATAAACTTCTAATCCATATTTCAATTCGGCACTGGCATGAAAGGACATATGAAAAATCGTAGGAAAATCCGCAGCAATACCTGCAGAATCTCCTAAGGAAACATAGAAATAATATTGGATAATTATTCCGAAGGAAAATCCTCAGCAAAGTAATAGCTACCTACGGTGCATATAATATGAATGTAAGAGATATTATGTTAGTGTAGTGTATTGCTTTGAATCATCGTTCCTCTCTTTCTTTCAATCGTTGTATTTCCCTTCTTGTAGAACTACTTGAGAAATGGATACTACACTACCGAACCAATATCTATTTAGGCCTAAAGCAAAGTGAAGGTATCTCTTTTCCTACTCACCGATGGCGTAGAAAGTTATTGATAGCTGTTTTTTATTCTAATAATTTCTAAAAATCTAATTCCGTCCGAATGTACCATTTCGGACGGGCTAAAATCATGGTTTTCTCCGAATGGACCATCATTCTGAAGGAATCGGTTTTTTATAAATGGTATAGGGATAAAACCAATTTTCTATGTTTCTGAGAGGTATTGGGCCGGCTCAACAAAATAATATAAAAACTGATGTCTTAGCCTTTTTTTTTTCTTTTGACAAAGATGAACAATATTCATTCACTCAACTTGATAGAATACATTGATACAATATAAATTCAAATGAGTTAAATACAAATATCATAAAACGAGAAAGTTCATACGCATGCAAATATGACTATATTCAAATGTCTAGAACACTCATATATTCATATCTGCAACGTTGACGACTTCAAAGTCATTGATTGAATCTGCACTTTATCCAAATTAGTCGTTCAACATGAATTAAATAAACATCGTACTAAGACAGTAATAAAAAAACACACTACACAAATAAGGAAAATCATAACAAACTACGGCGTGCTAAGATTATGAAATCACAAAAACATACAAAGGAATTGGCTGAAAAAAATACATAAATCAGGTATTTAACTAAAGGAGAAAGTAAAATAATCATGGATCAAAATTGACCCTTAATCACATATTTAACTAAGGTTTGGCGAGGGGAGAGAGAGATCTGATTTCATAGTTAAAGAGCTATTTTAACCACCCACTCATATTTTTTAAAAACCACACCCCTGGATATGTCAATTAACACAAAAAAAATGTTATTTCTTCCAGCCCAATAAAACAATAATTTTTTCACTTCCAGCTCAATAAATTTAAACTAGAAAGGTTTTCAAGAACAACTCGTATATTTGTACACCCTTATTTTTTTTACACTCATTCAACACATTATTTTATTCTTGTCTTTCTTCACATTACATCACTTACTTATCACATCTATTTCACTTTAGAATGGGTGTAATAAATTAATTTTTCCTTAAAATTCATACCTCTATCTTAGTTATTGGTATGATTGCATGCGCCGGTGTGTGTTAGAGAAAAAAAAGTGAAGCTCTATTTGCAAAACTTGACGGAAGTATATATTTGGCATGTGTTGACATCGACCACTTAGTCATTTGATTATAATTATAGGTCAAAATAAATAGATAATTCTTTTTAGATGGAGATAGTAACAACAAATAATTGTAGATCTTATTATCAAATGAAAGAAATGATGATGACCATATATGAAAGTAGTAGGTCTTACTACTAATGAGATGCCACTTCCATTTATTATTTTATAATATTTTTTAAGCTTCTTTGTGACTTTATCTTTGCAAATCGAAGAAAGGGTGATTATCCTAATTGGATAGCATCCTAATCCACTTCCTCGATTTGTATTGGCTAATTAGACGTCTTGGGCATAGAAGATCGAATGGTTTAAAATTTTGAAATCCCAATGATAAAAAAACTAATTTCAAACATTTAAATTTTAGAATAGAAACACATTGTACATGATTTGAACCCTTCCTTGGGAAAAATGATATTTCAGAGTTTTCTATTTAAAAGTTGGTTGAACAACAACAACATATGCTAAAACTTGTAAATGATGCTTGTTGACCATTGATGACAGATCGGCTTACGTTATTTTTAATATGTTTTTCAGTCATTTATATATAGTAGGTTTTAGCAGCAAAAATTAGGAGTATTAGATCTATTGCCTATGATTTTGGGATATTTGTAATGTTTTCTATATTTGAGTCTGCAATTCTAGTTTTTCCGAAACATAACAATTTTAGGGGGTTTTTGAAGTAATTCACGAAGAATTCATGCAAATCGAAAAATCAAGAACATTCGAAGATTTGTGAAGACTTTGGGAAGATCAAGAAAGATGATTCAAGAAGCTTCAGGAGACTTTACAAGAGGAAGGAATTCTATTCCCGGATCCCAAGACAAGTTATTTGGAGGAAAACACATAAAGCGACAGAAAAACTGAGAATTTGGGCCTGGAACACACACACACATGCGCCTAGGGCATGATTTATGCGCCTAGGACATAGGCAAGGTAATGGGGGCGGGGTGGGGACGGGTTTTACATTCCCCGTCCCAATACCCTACTCTCATATACTTACCTATTACCCTACTCAAACCCAACGGGGATGAGAAATCGAATCACTTCCCTGTCCCCGACGGGTTCGGGTATACCCGCCCCATCCCCATCCCCACAATGGATAATTAAATTTTAATAAAAATAAAAGTATTTTCCAGTCCCGAGCGCAATGTTATAATGAATTATCCAGGATAGAGATGATGGCGATCGATGGCTATGGTGATGGAGAAGAGAGAGGTCGAGAGTGATATATGAAAGGAGATAAGAGATAACTATGATAAGTGAGTGCCACTAAAATACTGAGACTCTGATTGTGTGAGTTAAATAGTTTAGGGTTTCAAAACAAAATACAACATGTTTAAAAGACTCAATCATTTGTCAAATATAAAGAAGATTATTGGTATCCATATTTCCCAATCAATAATTTCAAGTAAATAACAAAACAAAGGTCAAATAAAAACTAGTGGTGATCACAAATTGCAAGATAGGGTCCATTTTAATTAAATCTCTCATAATTGTATGTCATGATTTGAAGGGAAACCCTTCCCTACCTTGGAATAATCTTTCTTCTGGACTGGACCATGACAGTCTGATATATCTCTAGTACAGTTTTTCTTTTGATATAAAAAATGAATATATAGATATAATGACAACGATTCTTGATTCTATATATAGATACATGCAACCTACTAGTATATTAGTAATTAATATCAACAGTTGGATCCAACCTTGGAAACCCCTCGTGTGCATGGAGTTTAGACATTCTTCTAATCAATAATCAACAAAAGTGACCACTCATAATCATATATACAGCCCCATACAATTAAGTTCAATTGACAGAACACCAAACTTTTCTTGGGTGAGAATTGAGAACTAGTCCAGTCTATTGTCCTTTAGCAACCAATTTATGAGACTATATATTAATTTTCTTAGTGATCAAACTATATATGCATCAATTGAAGGCCCATGGTCTGCTTCTAACTCCATTATTGGGTCATTGATCCTTAGTTAACTCACTGTTATGAGAAGAAGCGTTTTCGATCCAGAGAACCATGATTGTACAAAAAATAGCCATGCCACACTTTATTGATAACAAGTTCTTGGTATGCAACAAACTCGTTAACATCATTTACAAAATATAGTTTGAGTCTCATACTTCTTGAAACTGATATATATTATATATTACCTCCGTCCCTAAATATATGACACTTTTGTAAAAAATACGATAATTAAGAAAGATGATTATTGTATTAATTATTTTGACACTTGCTATTGTTTTATAAATTGGATTTTTCTATCATGTGCAAACTTTGATTTGGAATTTGTGCTTTTTATATTGAATATGTAACTTTTAATTAATAATTGTTGGTTTTCAATGAAAAATTACTAATTTTAGTTAGCTTAACATGTGCAATATTGCACATGTTAGACAAACCCTTATAAATTTACCCTTTAGGAGAGAATTGTTAATGTTTTCAAGAGTATTTATTACATATTGAAGAAAAATCTGTGATATAAAAAGAGGCATATTGGTGAAGAAATAATTAATGTACTTTAATTTTGAAAAGAGTCTTGTAAAAAGAGTAAAACAAAAACTCAAAATCTTATAATTAAGGATAGAGGTAGTATAATAATAAATAATTGCAAGTACATATGCGACTAAGAATAATTGCCCCCAAAAATCTTGCTTAATATAAGATCTAATTATATTTGAATGGTCAAATACTATCCATTTGCTGGAAATGTTAAGGCCTTCTTCATAGTTAGACAATTGCTCTTTAGCAGTGATTGCTTTCAAGCACCAACCAAATGGTAATTAACTACCGTTTAGTACTATTGAGTTCATCAATTGAGAACTTTTTAAATTGGTTCATCCGATTTAAAGTGTTTCTAAATGTGATTAACTACTGTTGGATTTCATTGGATGCCTAAAGAGCAATTGTCTCACAGTTATCTGACCTTGACGGACCAATACCCTAACAAGTGGTCCTATTAACTACGATGAAACTAACTATGATTGAACAAAATAAAATGGGCTAAAATTAAGCAAAGGTTCATTGGAAGCCCAACTGTGAACCACGTATGTATCATAAACTTGGGAGTTGCAATAAATGCTAGAAGGTTACTTTTTCATGGGAGAAATTGCTTAAAAACGGATTCGACTGTAGTTAACTACAATTCAGCTTTTTCAGTTGTAGTTAACTTATGTTGGAAATTTTTTAAAGCGGTCTAGTCACTTTTTAAGTCGGTTTTTGGACGACCTAAAAAGTGATTTTAGCCGACCTAAAGAGTGATTGACCCACCGTACTGTATTTAGTTAATTACAGTTGGGTTCTTTTTAAGCAATTTCTCACGTGAAAAAAGTAACTTTCTAGATGCAAATGGGTCACTTTTCTTTGCATCGGTTGTGTGTATAATGAAAATAAGGGTTGGTAGATCTCCACTCAAATAAAAAAAGAGTTTATTACATCAGATATATTAATTTACAATAAACTATTTAAGTGATCTTTAGATGATTGAAAAAGTAGTACATGCTTTTTGAAATATATGTATATGAGAATAATATAGGATATATTATCTTAAATATAAAACTGAGAAACTAAAATTTGATTACATAATGAGAAGTGCTATTTATTACGAAGAACCTGAGCTACGAAACCCAAGAATATGCATAAATGTTTTCTTGTATAAAAAGTCAAAAATACCACACTTTGGTATTTGACACCATAAAAAGATAAAAGGTATGAATGAAATAGCCTAATATACAAACTCTAAGTATTAGTAAAAATCAGCATTTCCCTTATACAATACTCCCTAAGAACTTGAAAGGTGATGGTGGACGTGGACAGTGGCGGAGCTACTCACATGCTTATCGGGCTCCTCCTGTCTGCACTAATTTTTTTTTTTTTTTATATATATACACATACTCCCTCCATTTCTTTTCTTTTGATGTTTTAGTTGATGGCACAAGTATTAAGGAATCATTAAATTATATGAATAGTTGTAAGGTTTAGTCTAAAATGTCCTTATTCAGTTGTGATAATTCAAAAGTCACAACTTATTTAATTATCTTATGATGTGTTTTTCAACAAAGGTAAAATTGGATAAAATATATTAAAAATCCTAAAACATCAAATGTTTTAAAATAAAGTCGATGTCTTAAAATATCAAAAGAAAAGAAATGGAGGGAGTATATTGCTAATCACATTCCTTCCCACCCCACACATGACAATTAACAAATCCAAATATGTCAAAAACACAACCACCCAAGGCCCAAGTCCGATCCTTTTCTCTTTTGGATTTTTTTTATTAAATAAACAAGGTTAAGAAAAAAAGTTAAAAAAAAAATGTTAACACATTGACACACGATTGATGTTCTTGACATGATTAAAGAATATGGAACAAACTTAGAGTTTAAAGGTGAAGCAATGCTTTTGTTGAAATATATGCAATCTTTTGAATTTATTTTCATCTTGCACTTGATTAAAAAAGTTTTGCAATTACTCATGAGTTATCTGAAGCATTACAAAGAAGTGATCAAGATATTGTTAATGCCATAAAATAAGTCAAAATGTCCAAACAAAAGTTACAAACTATAAGGGATAACGGTTGGGATTTTTTGCTCCATGAAGTTTCATTGTTTTGTGAACAACATGAAGTTGTCATCCGAAATATGGATAATACCTATCAAAATTTAAAATGTCAAAGCGCAACTCGGAGAAACTTTCTAAATAACATTACTTTCAAGTTCAATTCTTGTCGTTCCAATAAAATTGGGGGCTCAACTCTAATATTAAAAATGGCCCCTAATAAAAATAATTAATGAAAATTTAAACAATTACAAATTAACAACAAGCATTATTTTGATTTTAATTTGTTTTGTTGAATTTTTTTTGCAGATAGATGTGTGGGTTTGGCCTAACTTGTCCATTTACTCTTTATTTTTGTCAAAAAATAAGTGTTTGATTTGGACGTACATCCCAACAATTATACTCATACCCTTACAAATAATTGAGACCCCCATAAATTGGAGGTCCGACTTCATAGAGCTCTTTGCGCTTGCCAAAGAACGACCCTGGATTCTTCTATCAAATGATTAATCGACAACTTCAAGAGTTGAATAATCGTTTTACATAAGTGAATACCGAGTTGCTTCTTTGTGTAGCTTGTTTAAGCCTAAGAGTAGATTTCCTGCATTTGATAAGGAGAAGTTAATTCGTTTAGCTCAATTTTATCCTTCAAAATTTTCTCCTATTCAACTATTGGCACTAGATTCTCAGCTTGAAAATTATTTCTTAGATGTATGCTCTGAAGATGCATTTTTGGAATTAGAGGGGATTGGTGATTTGGGTATAAAGATTGTGGAGACAAGGTAACATATTGTGTATCCGTTAGTATATTTGCTTTTAAAGTTATATTTGATACTACATGTGGCAACTGCAACAACTGAAAGAGCTTTCTCGGATATGAAGACCAAGGTTGGGTTGCGAAATCGGATGAGTGATCAATGGTTAAATGATTTTCTAGTTAATTATATACCGAGAGAGGTTTTTTTTTAGATTGAAAATGAGAAAATTATTCAATATTTCCACACAAAAAAAAAAATGACAAGTCATATAGGACTATTGTATTTGGTATTTCAAGTTTAAAAAATGAAATGTAATACATTATTTAGCGTTATATGTGATGCCTTCACTAGTTAAAATCCTTAGCTCCGCCACTAGACGTGGACCCTATGCAGTTACCAAGTTGGTTGATTTGGAAAACAATTAGAATACTGCTCTCCCCCTACACAAAACACTTCCTCACTGCAGCCATGCCTATTTTACCCCTGCGCTAGTTAACTAACGCAAGTGTAAAACTGTGTGTTAGTTAACTAACGCTGCGTGACTTAAGTCACGCAAGTGTAAAACACTGTGTGAGTTAACTCACGCACAAATTTAATACATGCGTCAGTTAACTCACGCCCAGTCTGTGCATAAAACCAGAAGAGGCAGAAACCTCTATTTCCCCTGTTTTTTTCATTCATTCTTTCATACATTCATTCATTCATTCAATTGCATGCATTTTTCATTATTCTATTCAAGCATTCTTTCAAGCAAGCATTAAATCATAAACAAATCACAAAAAATAAAGGACCAAAATAACGGAAATTGTCATAAAAACGCTAAAAAGCGCAAATGTATAGGATTACATCCAAATCCGACAAAAATATTATAAACAAAACTACACAAGTCATAATGCCTAAACTATTGTGGACTCTTACTCCTCCTCCGTGGAACCGGCATCTGCTCCAGCATGCTCCACTCAGACTGTATACCCTGCATTATGCGAAGAACCTCTGGATTACTAAACACATCGGGATACCCCATAACACTATCCACTCTGGCTCTGATGTTGTCGATCATCTGGTATGGGTCGGGAGGATGTCTGGCCCACTGCTGGTCAACAAGAACCTCCTCGTAAGGAGGGACAAGACGAGGAGGGGCCTGAGCTGCATAGTCAGGAATGGCCGCAGGGGGTTCTGAGTAGGATGTGATACTCTAATGAATCATCTCATGTACCCCCTACTTTGAGCCCACGGCTGGTCCTCTGGCACCGGTTCACCCCTCTGTTGTTGGCTAAGGACATGTAGAGCAAACTCCGTGAAAGCATGGGCCACGTCATCTGCCGCAATAAGCTTAACATCTGTAGGAGACCTAGGTCGTGTCTGGACATACCCGTACTGCCTAAGAACCCGCTCTGGCAAGTTACGGACCATCCTGTCACTGCCAGCCATGATCCATCTAGATTACAAGCATATATCATGAAATGGCGTAACGTCCCGTAGGCTCTCGTACGACGTCCAGATGACATGAGAAAGATCCAACGAATCAATGGCATCTCTATAGTGTCCAGGATCCGTAAAGCCCCTAGGAGGTTTCCATCGAATCACAAGCGGGGCAATTGTCGGGTCGTACACATCATTAAGAACCCTCAGAATGAGGTTCGTGAAGTGCACCAAAGTCCATCCCAGCAAACACAAAGAACCAAATTTATATCAGCACAAGTATTATACAAACAAGGTAAAAAAGAAGAAAAACAAGTAAAGAATGCACAAATTTACGATCCAATAAGTAAAAAAGAAGAAAAACAAATACTACCACAAGCAAGGTCATGTAACCACCACAGGAGGCCACAGATGAGTTGGAGGTCAGAGATAGCTGCTCGTAAAGGAATGCAAGTCTCATCCCACCCCATGACCAACTGTACAACTCGTCCATATCTTGCAGCGTAAACAGCCACAACAGATTAATGTTTTTGCTGTTCTTGCGGTAAAAAATGGTCCATCTAAGCAAGAGAAACAGAAACGCCTTAACGAAGGCCAGCCTAACTTGAGCTCGCTCGATTTCCTCCTCCTCTGTGTCAATCTCAACCAGCTGATTACACCTATTCAAGAGCTCCTCGTAGCGCCACTTTAGTACACAAAAACTGATATAAGGACCACCCTGTCTTACCACCTCCCTAGCGGCAGCCTCCACTGTAAAAAGTAGGTCCACCTGCATCATCTTCATCCCCTCGTCACGGGTTAACTCTCTATCAGGAAGGAGCCTCCCAGTAATGGGGAAGCCTAGGAGACACACCACATCATCTAGTGTGATGGTCATCTCCCCAACAGATAGATGGAAGCTGCTGGTCTCCGCATGCCATCTCTCTAACATCGCACAAACGAACCTGTGAGAGATGTTCTCGTACCCACTAGTCAAGAAGGGAGTAAGACATGACATATTCACTACATCCCAAAACCAATTGTTTTGTGCTCCCGGCTGAGGCGCCATCAAGTTTTTAAGGCTTAACTTCTTCCCGTGAGAGATACCTTTCACCCTATGTTTCTTCCGAAACTGAAATACAAAAACAAAAAACAACAAACAACGTCGTTAAATAAATAATAAGTAAAATAAAAATTAAATATATTCTAACATACATTTTAATTCTAACATTAAATAAGTCAATTAATAATTAGAATAAGTTGTATAAATAGTAAAAAGAAGTAAAATAAACATTAAAATATACTTACATCGGCATAACTCATATTCTGCATGCCACATGTCCACTAAAGCGAGGTAAAAGCGAGAGGTTAGAAGGCCCCCCTGCATAGCCTTCCGGTCCGGCCTCGTACACCACCCTCGGCACCCCCTGAAAACGACCCCCGCCATCATCATCCTGATGCAGCTGAGCCTGAGGCTGCTCAATATCTTTCTGCTGCTCAGGCTCC
This sequence comes from Medicago arabica, assembly GCA_946800305.1. NCBI lineage: Eukaryota > Viridiplantae > Streptophyta > Magnoliopsida > Fabales > Fabaceae > Medicago > Medicago arabica. The sequence goes on from OX326969.1 coordinate 37,036,498, forward strand.
TCAATATGAGGCTGCTCATGATGGTGTTGCTTATACGCCTCAAACTGATACTGGTGAGGCTGAGGCTCATCAAAATGATACTCTTGAGGTTGAGAATCCTGATAATCATCTTGATACTGCGTCGGGTACATCGTCTAGGATGGACCAGTGTGACGAAGAGGTCCCAGCAGCATCAACATTGGCAAGTCTCGTGCCCCCCACTCTCCCTCGACCTCGGCCAGCTAAAGGAGGGACTACCACTTGCTTCTCCTTCCGTGCACTACTAGTATACGTAGGCCTACCTAGCCTAAGTCTGTCACTCTTATCCTGAGGCGGCTCAAGCGGTCTCTGAGACATATCTGCACAACAATTCCAACATTAACAATGCAATCCGTAAACTATCACATTGTCCTTAAACATACTATAACCAACATTAACAAACTATATTCTAGCTAATTTCATCATTAGCAATCCAAAAAAAAAACAAATATAACCACTGTGACATTTTACCAAACACATAGAGTGCAAATTTTTAAACAACTAAGAAATCTAACATTTTCTAAACCCTAAACTACCACATTGCACCCTAAACAACATCTAAATAACAATTGCAAAGTTAAATCATCACTAACAATCATAATCTTTAACATGCAAGACAATTTTATAAAAACTTAAAAATGTTAATTTTCTTCAAAAATTCGAAAATTTCAACCAAAATAATGCAAAGAAGTAGGATAATAATCAATTACTTGATATTGTGGAGAAAAATTGCTTTGAATGACGCAAGAATGATGAAATTCGGATTTGAGGGTAAAAATTTCGTGTTTGAGAGAAGTTGGAAAATGAAGGTTTGTGTTTGCTGTTAAATGACTTAAGTCACGCTGCGTGAGTTAACTCACTCAACGCTACGTAAGTCGCACACAAATTACAACGTGCATTATTGGATGAGAGCGAAATGTGCAGGGAGAAGAGCAGTATTCAAACAATTAATGTCGAGATACTACCCAAGAACACAAGAGCATGACCCAATGCTCGTCAATATGCATATCACTACTTTTTTTCCAAGTTGAAAGGGTTAGTGAATGATACTGATATATCTCGTAGAAAGACTGGAGTAGGTTTGTAAAAGTAAAACGAGGATCGATATGTATCACAAAACGTTTATTTCATTTCGTTGATACTTAGCGTATAAATAAATAACAAAATATGTACAAGAAATAAAATTGAAGCCTATAATATAAATGCTCTTTAATACAACTAAGAATATCCTGCTAAAATGTCAAAAAAAAAAAAAAAAATCATGCTAACGCTCATTTGAATACATTTTTTTTTTCTTGGTGATATTAACTATTTTATTGCGTGAAATATGTTTGAGTCTCTGCACTTTACATGGGACTCATTTTTTAAGGTGGTGTGACGCGTATGTATTTCACTCAATAAGAAATGTTAGAAAAAAATACATTAAAATGAATGTTCCTAGCATTGCTTTACCATTAATTAAAATTATATGCTAGCTATTAATTGAGGATTTGAGCTTGCTGTAACGGTTAAAGGCATGCAATGCCAGGAGGGTGCAGCTTCTCTCCATTTAGGGAGGAAAAGGCAATCTAAATTTCCTTTCATAAAATCAAGACAAGTAGAAAAGTAAATATCAATGGTTATGATTTATCAATCATCTTGCAGAGCCCATCTCAAAACTCTTAGGCACTGTGACCGTCGTAGCACCACCAGAGTCATATTGTCGTCGTTGTTGCACGCCGATTCGTCTTTGTGGTGCCATATTAAGTGCTCTTCATAGTGATTTGTATGAGAGGTGGGTATCATCAATTGGTCTTCATTTCCCATCTCATGCCAATTTAAATTGGTTAAGATTTATGAGTAATTTATCCAGAAGGTTATGCGACTGCATCAGTTATGTACATGTGAAAATTTTCCATCAACAATCACACAATATTAAGAAACAAAGATTGTATGTTTGATGGTAAGGGAAAAACCCATTCAGTATCAATGAAGAGAAAGATTAAAATATAAAAGAAAAAGGAAGACTATAAGATTGCAACACTAAAAAGAATTTACAGAGATTGAAATTGAACTTTTAAACATTAAACGGGAGATGGCGAAAGGTTCCGATGCCGCTGGCGAAGGCGTGGTTGTTGAACCTTGAGAAAGGAAGGGTCACAAAATGTAGAAATAAAATGTGAGCCATAGATATCTCTAGTTGCCATGTGTCTTATTTTTATGAAAGGAAATTGAGATTGGCTTTTCCTCCCTAAATGGAGAGAATCTGCACCCTTACTTCGACATTTTTCAATTATTCAAAAAAACTCAACCGTATATTCTAAATATCCATACCACATATCCAAAAAAATTAAATAGGCCCCACTAATATAAAAAATATACTCAAAAATATTATCATTTTAAATCAGAAAGTATTTGTTAAAGTAGAGAAACAAGAGAAAGACATTGTTTCTCTTCATGGAGCCGTGGTTACATTTTGCAACCCGTAAAATACCAATTAGCAGAGGGTCCATTCTGACATAGGTTGTTCAAACATGCAAAAGCTACACCCAATAATCATGTTCTAAGACCTCCTTTACTTTTTTAATGAATGAAATGACAATCAATCTCGATGTGTTTAGTCCATTCATGAAAGATTAAGTTTCCACAATGTTAATAGTAGCTTGATTATCACAATGAACTCTGATTGTCTAAGATATAAATACCAATATTAGATATATTAACTATTGCAACTCAAAAGAAAAAGGTTGCAAGAGAACGATATTCTGCTCCAACGAGAAACTATTGATTGCTTCTTCATCTTCAAAGAAATTAATAAGATTAGAACCCAGGATGGCAAAATAGCCTATAGTAGATTGACAAGTAGTGGCACAACCAGCCCAACCAGAGTCTGCATATCCAACTAAATCAATGGAGCTGGATGGAGAAAGAAATAATATTTTACCAACATTCCCTTTAAGATTGTGAAGAACTCGTGTCGTTGCATCGAGATTCGAGAAGGGAGGAACATGGATATTGCATAAATTGATTAAGAGTGTTAACATCATATTGAATATCAGGTCATGTTTCTATTAGATATAAAACACGACCAGCGATGCAATGCTAGACTTTGAGATAAGGAAGAGTAGTGCCATCGTTTGGCCGTAAACAAAGGTGTTGCTCCTTATGAAAATTTGATGGTCGACAACCTATCATACCACATATTTTTCTTGACATAAAAAACTCCATTTTAGAGCGAGATACTTCAATGTCTAAAAAGTAGCACAAATTGACAAAATGTTTGATGGAGAAAGATTTAGCAAGGAATTACTTTATATTAGAAATGAAATCGGCAATGTTGCCTGTTATGATAAAATCATCATGATAGACAAGGAAAACGATGGATGTTTGATCAAAAATTTAAGTAAACAAGCTATAATTGAAAATGGACCGACGAAAACCTCTTGAATACGTGTGGTGGAAAATTTAAATAACCATTGATGAGAAGCCTGTTAAAGATCATAAATTAATTTGTTTAATTTACATACACGTGATTTCCCTTTATAGGAAAATTAAGGTGGTAGTTTCATATGGACTTCTTCATTGAAATATCCTTGAAGGACATTATTAACATCAAGTTGATGTAATGATCATTTTTTAAATGGAGAGAGGAAGTCGAACTGTGACTAGTTTGGCGACAGGTGTGAAGGTATCATGATAATCGATGCCTTCAACTTGAGTGTAACCTTTAAAACAAGCGAGCCTTATACCTCACAATGGAACCATCAAGGCGATATTCTATTTTTGTAAACCAACTAACAACCTATTATTGAGTTTCCTTCATGGAGTGGACATAAAAGTCAAGAGTTGTTTAAATCAAGGGCTTGAATTTCTTTGTCATAACTTCAAGTTATTTAGCTGATTATATGGCTTGAGAAAAAGACTTTGTTCTTGATTTTCAATGATATTAGTGTGAAAAACTCAACGAGAATTACTGATATTTGATAATGAAAAGTAATTTTCCTTTGGAAAATTAACTTTTGATGTAACATTATTAAATATGAAGTCCTTAAAATAAGCTGAATGACCACAAATACATTGAGAAAGATAATGATTTAGATGGTTCATTATGTAGAAGGAGAATTATTTGACGAAGCATCCGGTGAAAAGGATGGAGAATTGGATGAGGTATATATCATTTTGAGAATTAGAAATGGAAATAGGCATAGTTGTGTCATTTGGATAAATATTCGGATGAGCGGGTAATGTAATAGATGTGTCATTCAATTTATAATCATGAATTTGAGTGTTAATGCTTGTTGCCTTATTAAATGGAGAAGAGTTAAGATCAAAATAAGGAAAAATAGTTTTATGGAATTGAACATTTCGATAACATAGATTTGATAAGTTTGCATGTCATATATGCGATATCGTTTTTTATTAAAGGGGTAACCAACAAAAAAAAATCAAGTTTCGGTTGCTCGTCAAATTTAAGTTGAATATTCATGTCTATAACAAAACATAAATATCCAATCACGCGAAGTGATAAGTATGAAGGAGGTGAACCAAGTAAAACTTGATAAGAAGATTTGTATCAACAAATTAAAGTTGGAAGTTTGTTTACAAGATTTGTTGTCTAGAACAACATTTCACCCCAAAAGGAAAGTGTTAACTTTTCTTGAAAACGTAAACATTATGAAACATCAAAAAGATGTCAATTTTTACTTTCAAGAACTCCATTTTGTTGAGGGGTTGCAACGCAGCTACGTTGATGAATAATGTCATGGTCATGACACCATGTCTGCATTTTCTTGGATAGAAATTATGAACCACTGTCAAAAAAAAATGGTTTGAAGTTGAGGGAGGAAAACATCCCGATTACCATAGTTGATTTGTTTTTAAAAAATAATCATCATGGTGAATATTTCAGATTTATGTCGCATTAGATATAACCAAGTACATCTTCAATAATCATCGATAATGGTTAGAAAATAACATGGTCCATTGTTGGATGGTATAGAGAATAAACCCCAAATATCAATATGGACTAATTCAAAACAATAAGATGACAAATATATTCTTAAAGAAAAAGGTAGACATGACTGTTTCATACGTGAACAAATTTCACAAACAAAGTTTTTATTTGTATTAATTTTTGGGAAATTTCTAACAATGAAATTGAAACGACATAGATGGATGACCAAGACATGAATGTCATAGTTCAAATTTATTACCATGTTCAAACTAAAACAAGAACATACTGGATGACTAAGGCAATAGTGATCCTTGATTATTTGATGATGAATCGACATTTAGATAAAAGAGTCCATTGAAAGCACTAGCTCGACCATCATCTTCTTCATTTCCCGGACCTGAGATATACAACCAGAAGATGGAAATAATGCATCACAATTTATTTCTTTTGTTAATTGTGAAATATACAACAAATTGAATTTGAAAGTCGAAATGTGGAAAACATTCGTAAATCTAAGTGGGCTGTGTTAATAAATGATGGAGTTATATTCATTGTTGTAGCGACTTAAATCTCAAAATTCACGATTTTGAGACTGTACCCACCTTCAACGATTTCAATCCATAACAGAATTTCAAAACAGGAAAAATCCTAGTAAAATTGCATCAAAAGCGCACAAAAACTTGAAATCCATGCTAAATTGCAGGATGTAGAAGGATTCCGTCTATTTTTATGATACGGTTCAATTTTGACACGAATCGTACCCGTACTAGATTCTATAAATACATAAAAGATAAAGTTTATTTATTCTTTCACACCACACTGCCTTTTCACCGTAAGAGATTGATGAAAACGTACACATTGATATGATGGGGGATAATCCACATAATTGGCGATTTATGATTGCATCTAGGTTTGCTTTAAGTATTTTGTTAGACACATCTAGTCTTTGTCTTCAAACTCAACAATCACTTACTCACTTATGATCAATTATTTTGTCAGGCATCTAGAATTTTCCTTAAGTATTTTTGGATCGCTTGTGACTATAAACTTTGAGTCATTTATGACTATATGCAATTTATAACACATATTTATCATCATTTTTTATTTGGTAGAATCCATCAATTTTGATTGTGATTTTATGATTTTCGATTTTGCTATCCTATATTGATTCTACAGAGTAAATTCGCATGATTTTTTTTATTTTGCTATCCTATGTCTAATTCGCATGATTTTTTTAATTTTATTTTTAGGGATAATTCGTATGATTATTCTAACTTGGGTTTTGGTATAGCCATTCCGAGTGTTTTATGTCTTTCCTTTTATATTAAAAAATTTCTCAAGTGCTATACTTTAAAAAAATAAAGATAAATAAACTCACGTGAAGCAAAGAGAAATTTTTATTACTACATTTCAAATTTGTGATAATGTATTGTGATTTTAACCGCTAATTTGCCATCGCATTATCAATTTCTTTCGGTATCACCAATTCAGCATGGGGTTCATTCTTCTTTTCCATTAAACTCCTTTCTTGCTACGAATTAGCTAAGGAATAGGTCGTAGCTAAACTCGTTATTCAGCAGTAAATCTCAAGCTAACCTCATTAGCTGAGTATTTGCTACGAATTCGCTACGGAAATGGTCGTAGCAAATCACATATAAGTTAGTGATAAAAATTATGTGTTTTATAATAAAAAAAACTAATAAGTCACAATCTCAACACAATAAACAAATAGGACAACGCACAACCGTTATATATTATATAGTTCCAAAGACAGAAAAAAAAAATATTGGCACTAGTAGCAATAATTTATAAACGTTTGTTCCATTCAATTGGAATCTCGTGGTGGAATAAACTCTTCACCCCCAATATTCCTGGAATGACGGTGTTATTATAGTTGCTTTTGCCAGTACTTTGATTTATTTATTTTGCGTTAACCTCCGGTTCTCTACGAGAAGATCATAGTAATATGAAATTTGACCGTGATATAAAGATAATCTAAGTACGAATTGTTTCATCCTATAATCGAACTCGATTCTCTTAAATGGTTTGTCTCTTGTGAAAATTATTTACCACTTAAATTCAATTGCTTAATTTTTATGATTGCTTTTGCCGGTGCTTTAGCGAAATAAAAATACTTTCTTTACGAGGTATAATAAATAATTTTGATGTGTACTTTTTCTTTCTGAATAAATGTAAATAGTGGACCAATATGATTTTTCTTTAATAAATTTTTTAAATAGTTTCATTCATTATAAAAAGTGATAAATTAACGTTTGTCAATTTCATATTCTTTTGTGGTACGCCACTTTTTTGCGTTAGCCGTCCGGTTATCAAGGGAAAGGGGTTGTGATTAGACTTTCTATGAGTTGCTGCATGTTTTGTGTATACCTTCGATTTATTTCTTTCTTTCTTCAAGACTCTTTCTAGAACATTTACCAAAATTAAATCTCTTTTTTAAATTAATTTTGTGGGTGGTATGTGTGCGCTCGAGAGCATGAAGAGTTGGATGCGTGTAATTTGTGTATGTTATTATTATTCGATCACTTTTCATAATAAAATTTAATCCCAAAATTTATAAATTTTATAAATATAGTCCAACAAATTAAAGAATGAAAATTTTTATTAATTTATTCTAGCAAAAAAATGTGATAAAAAAAGTGGAGAAATGAAGGAAATTCAAAGAAAATATTTGAATTTTCTAGTATTCTAATATCCAAAAAAAATAATCCATAAACACATTCAAATACATTCTTAAATTTTTTTAAAGTAATTATGGATCTGTTAATTTAATATTCACATTCTTTTATACTTTTTGTAGTGATAATTTAATATTTATTGAATTTGATGTTGAAGTGGTGGTAAATTGCCTCTTTGACCTATCAAGATAGCAAAACTGAAAAACATATATTTTCTTTTTTAAAATTTGAGTCGTTTGGAAAAATACTAGAGCCACTTGAATTAGAAGAGAGAAAAAAAAATGATGTAGCTCATGGCTTGATTGAGTAGAAAAGTATTTTCTGTCTATTGTAATGTATTTTAAATAAAAAATCAACACAAACTTCCTTAAATTAATGAAAATTAGATCCTCTACTATAGGTGGCGACTATTTTAATGTAAACCAAGCTTAAAATGAATCCCTTATGTCACATTTATTTTTTTGAATTTATAAATTTTACTTTTTGTTTACTTATGCTCAATGATGTTTAACTTTTTGAAAGAAGGCAAATTTCTTTGTCCTAACTCAACATGCAAATACTTTTGGGAGGTAGTTGCCAATGCTGAAAAAATAGAGGATCCTCCCCTCCTACGTTCCAAAAACATCAATTCAACTTAGTAACACTTTTAGATTATACCAAAATATTCAAAGACAAGAGTCCTTCAACTATAAACCAAAGATCCATTCTAAACAAACTATCGCACATGTTAAGAGTTAGGCATTAGATTTAGATGTCATGTGACTTAAAAATGTCTTTATAAGTGGTAAAACTCTTCACTTTACCGACCAATTTGTAAAGATTGAATCAAATCTAATCTAAATTCTAAGAATTGTTTCGCCACTTGCTATGTGACCGAAAGAGTCACACTCTAGATGTCTTTCATCTTATGCATGAGATGATATGTGTTAAAGTTTTGCATTGTGCATGAGAAGATATGTGTTAAAATTTTCATATTAGATGGGATATATTGACTAAAAAGTATATTTATAAATGGTGAGCTGTCCTTATTTTGGAATCCAATATTGTAGTTTGAGTAAGGTTTAACATAATTTCTAATATCATCTGAAAAAAGAATGAAAACTCAATTTAGTCTTTCGTAATTTTCTCGCGAATCAATTTAATCTTCGATAGAAAATAATACTCAAATTAGTCCATAATATTTTTAAGCGGAGGGTATATTGGTCTTGTCTCGATATATTATAGAGATTAATTTTTCCTCACTATAAAAATGAGAAGAAATTCTCGTTGCAGGGGTCGGAATTTGAACCCCGAACACCCCACTTCTCCACAATTAATTGTGTGAGCTCGGCCATTAGATTACTTTAAAAAAAATGAGAATACTACTTTGAGTTTATTTTTTTGTCATAATGAACCAAATTTCGCCTTTACTAAAAAAATTTTGCTTGTTCATGAAAAAAAATTGCCACTGAAAGTAAAATGACATACGGCTACAAGTAGACATCGTTTTCTCCACATAAATGCATTCCCACATAGTACCCATATGCTATGATTTAATATATGCATATTTGTGGTGTGACACATTTTGTCGTTTCAAACGTTACCATCCAATCCCTCACCTCATAAATCAATCAATCTTAACCGTCTATGCTCAATTTCCAGAACCAACTACTGACACCAAACTTCAACATTCATTCCTATAAATTGTGACCTACCATGCCATGCAAAAATCAGTGGTAACTCAACTAGTACCATTCTCTCATTAAAAAAAAATGGACTCTATGGTTGAAATGCAAAACAAGTCCATAGTTGAAATTCTCTACAAAGCACTTTTGGGTCAAGGAACAATGGAAATGGTAGCCAAATTGCTAGCAAGTGATCTTGAGTATTGGTTCCATGGTCCACCAAAATGTCAACACATGATGAAGGTGTTAACAGGAGAAACAAATCACAAAAAAGGGTTCAAATTTGAGCCAAGAAGTGTCACTTCAATTGGTGATTGTGTGATAACTGAGGGGTGGGAAGGACAAGCTTATTGGGTTCATGTTTGGACAATGAAAAATGGGTTAATTACACAATTTAGAGAGTATTTTAATACATGGCTTGTGGTGAGAGATTTGAGGCCATTAAGGTGGGAAGATCATAAGCAAGATAACATTAACATGACATTGTGGAGAAGTCAACCTCGTGATCTTTATCGTAGGTCACTTCCTGGACTTGTCTTGGCTATTTAGACACAAACACAACTCATTGTTGTGCTGCTCAATTTGGTTATTATGTAATGTATTTTCTACAATGTATCATGAATTTGGTCTTATGGATATTAAACATCATATTCAACTTATTTAGCTGGATTTTAGAAGAATATATTTTCGTATTTTGGATATGGTAAATTGTTCTATAAAATTATCACCAAATTAGATGGGAAAAGAATGAATAAGAGGTTAAGGAAAAAGTTGAAAAAAGATGAGAGCTTAAAGGTGCATGTAATATGAATATAAGAGATATAATGTTAGTGTACTATATTGCTATTAAATGTTAATATTTTTTCCTATGTTTCTTTTAAGTGCTTTTTCCCCCTTCTTGTAGAATGAATTGATAAAACACGACTGACTGATCAATATCTATTTTGGTTTAAAGCAAAGTGAAAGTACTCTCAATTTCTTTTCCTATGAATAGTCTCAAAGTGAAAGTATCTATTTTTTAAGTTGTTTTTATTCTCATAATTTTAAAAACTCATTTCGTTCGGATGCACCATTTCGGTTTTCAGATGGACAAAAATCATGGTTTACTCCGGTTTCACCGCTCTAGAGGTGGGGAAAAACTATGTTTTTTGGCTGTCCAGAATGGTGTGTATCATGACATAGTTGGTTTTCAATGGTGGGAGGAAGATAAAAACATCTTTACCGATTCAAGTGATAAAAAACACAATTTTTTCTCTTGTTAAGACTCGAGAGATTTTCTTTCATATGCATAGTTTCGAACTAAAAAGAGTTTTAAGAACTCTATCGTATTAATCTTCATTTAATCCTTGCACGTCTTGTGCTTGGTCTAGAGTTTTTAATATATTTTGCATTTCCGAGAAGAAAAAAAACTCTCTATAGTAGTTAGTCATTGGTATGGTACTATGGTTGCATACTATTTTTGATTTGTAGTGTAAGATAGACAGAAAAGTAAAGTTCTTTTTTTATCAAAAAAAATAAAAAGATTTGGCAGGTGCCAACATCGACGAAGTCAATTGACTAAAATTTGCATTGAGAAGTGAAATTGCAATATCAATAAAAAATTCTTGTTTCTCATGTTTTTGAAAATTGAAACCCATTATCAATGCTTTTGATGGTGATTAGCATTAGAATGCATAGCTTCTTTTTTTATCAATAACCAAGAATGTTGTTGCTTTGTTCATGTAATCCGATGGCATTACTATAAGATTAGCACATATGGATCATTAACCATCCTTAAACCAAAATGGTTCAATTTTATTTGGACTATTTTTCTACTTTGAACTTTTAAAAAAATGTTCTAAGAATATTTGTTAGCATTTTCTTTTTTCTATTTTAGAATTCAATCCATTTATTATCCATATATGTTATTTGAATGTCAAAATATAAAAATAGTGTAAGTATTTATCTTTATTTCTCTTACTTTTAACCTCCTACGATTTATGTACATTTCAAAGATATACAAAAACTAAAATTCATTATATTTGACATCAAAAATTTAGTGCCAATATATCATTTCTCATTTTTATTGAAGGAAAAACTCATTGCTTTACTATAGGTTGAGCTATAATCAAAGATACAGTTACAAACATAAAAATATTTGACTATTAATTTTCTCACCCTATGGCACTCTCATGCACCTTGTAAAATTTCTAAAAATGTCCTTTGCATTTTGAATTTCATAATCCGGACGAGTTCGGATTTCATAATCCAAACTATACTTATGTATAGTCAGCAATCATAATCTCTCTCATTTCAGCAATTTTGAATTTAGCTTTTGAAAACATCCAAAAAAAGGGTCTATCTATGTCAAATAAAATCATAAAAACACAACGATGAGAGTTAGAATGATAAATATTGTCCTTAAAATGACTATCTATGTTAAAAACATGTTCAGAATTGGTGATGATGCAGTTTGGATTCCGTAATCCGAACTGCATCAACACCATGAAAAATAAGGTGTTTGGGGGTGTTTGGATTCTATAGTCTGAAAAAATCAAATAGCATGCCCTATTTTTTGAGGTTTTCGGATTATAAAATATGAATTGGTGAAAAACTCACCTTTTCACCTTAGGGTGGAAAAAACTCAAACTCGGATTATATAATCCAAAAAAATATTTTAGGGGAAAAAAATAGAGCGCGCGAGAATCACATAGGATGAAAAAAGTAATACTCGTTTAGCAACTCTAGCTAACATAAGAGCAATAATGTTTGTTTGACATCTTACAAAAATAATCCCATAATTAGTGTGAGGATTTTACGTGTCTACAAATAATCCCCTAAAAATAATCCTTTTAGGTGTCTACAAAAGGAATAGATGGACCCAAACATTTTGAGGATTTTTAGCATAAATGTGGCACAATCTAATCTACCACTTGTTTGGCAATAGTTCACTATTAGCACTTGGTATGTCTAGCAAGCTTAACCACTTTAACGCCTCCCACATCCCTACTACCTAAAATTTAATGGTTTTGATGGATGGTGGACTAATGAATCTTGTCACCTACTTAGAAATAAGTAATGAGTTTTGCCATCTACTTAACAATTGAAGGATAATTTTGAAAAGAAAATGTACATTTTAATATATACCAACATTTTTTTTTCTTAATTCTTGTGTGTTGGTTAAAAGAGTCTTGTATATAGATACGAAGATAGTAGAAAATCGTAAAGCCATATTTCTAGGAAGTCGGAAAAATAATTCTGTTGTGGTGAGACTCTTAACTAATGAAAGCAAGCATAATGACTTGATAGTATTTCCAAGAAATCAATTTATGCATTAGGAAATAAAATTACCGAGGAGTTTTGTTTGAAAATAGTAAGATGCTACTTTACTTATGATAATCACTGGAGTGCTTAAAATGACAGTGTTGTAAACATGAACAACCAATTAAGTGCACTTTTGATTGCATTAGGGAAAAGGTAAAACAATTTTTCAAGATTTAAAAGAAAGAGATTTGTTAAAAACTGCAAATGAAACCATCAATCGAGATTTAGAGTATTCGTCTGCAAAATATGGCATAATTATTGTTGGAAAGGTGAGATAGAAAATTTAACATTCACATGTTTGATTCAAGTTTTTTTTTTTTTTTTGAAAAGATAACATATACCTAAGAGATATATTTAAAAAAAAGTGATCAATGCATCTAGAAATTTGTATATGATCTTATATTTAGAGACAAAACTTTTTTGTAAATTACTCCTATAAAAAGCGACGGACGGAGTACCTTGATTTTTTTTTTAATCAGCTACCTTGATTGTTACTTGTTTCATATTATCTAAATTACTCCTATGAACAATCTCTTTTCAACATTATCAAGGCTTTATATGATACAGAGGAAGTATTATTGTCTGATTGCATTTGAAAACATACATACTAGGAAGGAAACAAGAAAAGAAAGAAATGGGAGTTTCACATTATCAAGAGCAGCTACACAATAACTTCCAGTAATCATAAACATTACATGAAAACAATTCAAACATTCATTTCATATTTACATGGATCTTTCAGATGCTAAATCAAGAAGCGTGCGGAAGAATTGGTGAGGATACAATGGTGGTTGTTCTGCTAGTGCCTGAGATATGAATAGAACGATAGAGTCAATTAGAAAACACAAGTATGGAAACACATTGGTTGTTAGTATGATGAATTTGTGACTTATTATTACTTCATTAAAGATGCTTTAATTATATATGTAGATCCTAATTTTGATTAAATTTCATTTTTGTGTTTAGTAGGAAGCTTTTTTTCTCGTACACGTCGAGTTCATGTCATTAGATTTTGCAGCAAGGCAACTGCTTTTAAATGTAGTGAAAAAGAATGTCCTAATTCAAATTCTGTATGATGCAAAGCACATACTTTAGGTAACTGCTTTAGAGGAAGAAAAAATATACACACTTAAAAGTGATTATGAAAGATTTGACCCGCAAAAAAACAAAAAAAGATGATTATGAAAGAAAAGTAACAATATTATCAGAAAAAATTACCTGATGAACCAGAACAGTGGAAGGTGTCATTCCAGGTACAGTATTCACCTCTATTATCAAAACCTACAAATTTTGAAAGTTGTCAATGAGTAAGATGATGGTAAGTCATTTATACCTCACCATATTCCGGATATTCAAAAGAGAATAGCATAAGTTACATGTGAAGCAATAGAATCTACTTCAATGAGACAACTCAAAAAATAGGTGAAAGACAATGGAAAAAAAACATTTTTCAGAGAAAGGAATTCAACAAACCACTCCGCTGTCAACATTGACAAATGCATCGATACGTGAAAATCCTTCCAATTGTAGAGTGTTTGCAATCAGTTCAATATGCATTTTACATCTCTGCAAAGCTTTCTCACTACAAAGAAAAGAACAAGAAAAATATCATTAAAAATCACTTGACGAAATCTGCCAATAATTTATTAAGAATAGGCCAACAAAACGTCATTGAATTGTGAAGAAACAACAATTTGTCAAACAATATAAACACTTCGAATTACACGACAGGACACAGCCTAAATTCACCTACATACATACCAATTAGGAAATCTACTTTTTTTAAGAAATTTCCAATACGCTGAATATTGAACTTGAGTCACGCAGAGAAATGCCAAAAGTGTTTCAACAAGAAATGTACTTCAACAAACTGATAGTGATAAACATTCAAGAGAACACCTGACGGGCGATTTAATAATTGTCTAGATTATCAAACTGAGAATTGGATACATATGCTTATAATCTCAACCAATCTACAAATGGAATTAAGGAAATATAATTGATACCATGGTACACGGTATCAAGTATCAACCGTGCCAGAAGTTGTACAGAACTTAATCATCAGCAAACTGTTGAATCTATTTTGCTACTGACATGTAGAATCTCAATAACATACCTCATAATTGACAATGGAGGTGGAGTCAAATTGATTCCGGTCCCACCTGTGAAGAAATGTACAAAGGATAGAGATGAGCCACTGAACAACTGCAGTCATGAAGAAGGCTGTGTATTTTTCCAATTATCCTTCTAAAAACTAAAGATTATAATTCTGGGGAGACCAACCTTGGAACTTCTCCTCTAATGACAAAATATCACCAGTTTCCTTGACAGTTACGCTAGGACTTAGTGAGTGCATTGATCCACGTTTTCCTATGACGCCAACTGTTATTTCCACCCATCTACTGTTTCCTTTCCACAGAAAGCCATGACCAGTCTCATTTTTAACTTTGGATGACACAATTATTTCATCCGTCTCTATGAAAGGTTCAAAGATCAAGAGTTCTGGAGGAGGGTTTGGCATCTCAATCATTCCATGTGCCTTGTACATGAATCAAAAGAAAGAGACAAAATGACATTAAGTCAAAATTGTAAGTTAGGAACTGATCCTTAACTCAATAATTGGTAATCCTATGTCAATGAAAAATATGGTTAAATATATTAAATAAACAAATGACATAATGTTGACTACATGAATTTATTAATGTTCCTATACCTTTGATAAGCTATTTGGAGGAATTCTTAGTAGACAGTCCTCCAGAGCTTTGATATATATTGCAAGGTCATTGGAACAACTGCATGAAAATAGAATGAGCAAGTAAAGTAATTGTCAGAAATTAGGGACATAGTTACTCTAATTAAAGATTTTATTGATTTATTTTAATTATAGATGATTATATTATGTGGCTATAATTAGAGATGTAGTTACTCTAATAAAGGATTTGATTGATCCAATGAAATTATTACTGTTTATATTTTGTGATTATAAATAAGAACCATGTGTGGTCAAACAACAAGGCCATTCACATATCTTACACTAATAAACATCAATCCTTTAAAAGCACGCTATAATGCAATATTTCATAATTTTTAAATCATTGATAACACAAAAAAAAAAAAAAGGAATTCTAACACAATTAAAATCTACCGTAATCTTGCAACCCCGGTTGAGCATCCATCTTTTGCTGGCTTAACACATAATGTTTCGCACTGTAGCTTCTGGGTGAGGTCATGCCATATATCATTTATGGGCTTACTAGACAGATCATCTTTTCGCCAGACTTCTTTATTTATGGTGAGAACTCCCGAATTTGCAAGCTTTCAATAAGAAGATATTAGAATGCACGGTCAGAGAAAATGTCAAATTGAAAAAAGTAACGGACAAGAAGTTTTAATGTCAAATTGAGAAAAGCAATGGATGAGGAGTGTTTATCTTTCAGCAAAACAAAATTCGAATAAGGGAAACGTACATGATTTACAGCAACAGAAGTCGCAACTTTGTCCATACAAATCTTTGATGCCAGTGCACCAGGACCTTCAACAGAAGAAAAAAGTGGGAGCAAACACAATTATAATTAAAAAAAAAAAAAATTGAACCTGCGTAGTGGATACCATTATACCTAATGGTCTCATGTAACAAGGGTACAATATAAACGAACCTGTGTAGGGAACTCCTTCGGCATCCAACAAAGTTTGAAGTCTACCATCTTCTCCAATGCCTCCATGTACTATACGAAACAAAGAATGAACATTGCACATAAATACACAATCGATTTCATAAACCTGAATCCTTTACAGTTACTCTTAAAATATAAATCCTTAGAAAACTTTTGAGAGAATGTATCCTGTTCTGGTCAATTATCACGATTTAAACAAATAATGAAAGCCTTTTAAACCACTTTTAAAAAGAATGTCATTTTACTATCATTCACTTTATCATGCAGTCACACCTAACAACTGTTTCCCCTATAATTATTCCGCTTCTACTTCAGAACCGAAAAAATATAAAAAGCAACATATTATCATCTTGAAACATTACATCAAATTTGACTTGTCAAGGTGAAACATGCTCTACTTATACAGTGACTTCTAAAAAATGCATCTTTAATAATATATAAATAGTGAATATGGAAACCTTTTAACATGCAACAACATAGAAGTTGGAGTTAAAAAATTAATCACTAGAAAACACTCTGCTTTTAATACCTGCAATAAAAACTGTTGCCTTGACTTCCTTGGCTAGCTTGATCCACTGCCTTAAAGAAAATTTCTTAGGCAGTTCATCAGAAATATCGAATCCTGTAAACCAATCGTGGTCTTTCAAACCATCCATCAGATCATTCATTACTTGCTTCCGCAGATCAGATGTTAGTGCAGCCCGATTTGGCTCAATTGCTTCTATGCATGCATCAAGTACTTCTTCAGTTGTATGCCGTAGCACAAGAGAATATCTGTACGAAAATTAATCTTGAATTATCTCATTCTACCTACATTCTGATGGGATCACATGAATGAATCACAATGAACTATTATTACTGATCATGGATTCATAGCCTATGTCAGGAAGCTACATTAGATAGTTTTTTATTCTAATACCGAATGTACACATGATTGGATATGTTTCTGGATTGTTAATGCTAATTGTATATCCTATTGAGCCAAATGAAAGTTTGACTTTATGGAGTTTAGAAGGTTTCAGAGAAACGATTCATTGAAATAAAAAAATTCAAAGGGAAAACCTGATGCATGTCATTAGTTCATGGAAGAAAATGGCATGCAGAATACAGCATTCTGGTCAAGGACC
This sequence comes from Medicago arabica, assembly GCA_946800305.1. Lineage (NCBI taxonomy): Eukaryota > Viridiplantae > Streptophyta > Magnoliopsida > Fabales > Fabaceae > Medicago > Medicago arabica. Next base: position 37,053,913 of record OX326969.1, read on the forward strand.
ATCACTCAAAAAAATCATTGAAGCTTACAAGCACATTTACCCCATGTTGAAATTTAATTTAATTATTAAGAATGGGGTGAAAAATGACAGTGACAAACTTCTTAAAAGCTTAAGCTATCAGGTAGAATGGTTTTATATCTTATCAACTTTAAAATAGAGAAGCTGTTCCAGTAAGTATATTAAGAAATCAAGGTAAAATCCTGATGTAGATTAAAAGATCAATACTTACGGTAATGACCAAACTGTTCTATTCCATACATCATCAGCTTTTATTCCGATATCGACACTAGATGCATAATCACTTGTTGAGGAAAGCAAACATGGAGTTACCTCAAGCTGTAAGAACGCATGATTTTAGACTCTAATACATGCAAATTATATTGAGATTTTTTTTATTAACTGCTAAAATATAAACCAAACTAGGCTTAAATACCACTTTGGTCCCTTAACTTATTTTAACAGTTTAGTTTGCTGAAATTTAAAACCGGTCAATTTGGTCCCTTAACTTATTTGAAAAGTTCAGTTTGGTCTCTTAACTTTAAAACCGGTCAATTTGGTCCTCTAACATATGTAAGTTAATGCAAAATGACCAAGTTGCATTAGCTTGCATAAGTTAAGGGATCAAATTGGTCAGTTTTAAAGTTAAGGGACTAAACTGAACTTTTGAAATAAGTTAAGGGATCAAATTGACCGGTTTTAAAGTTAAGAGACCAAGTTGAACTTTTAAAATAAGTTAAGAGACCAAAGTGGTATTTAAACCAACCAAAATATCATATTTATGAAAACATTTCCATTCTAAAATAACCCTGCTCCACTTACACCACAAAAACAAGAGATATTGGGTAAGTTTTTTATATTTGATCACAATTTACAACATATCCTATGATGATTCTAAAGTTTCTGATATTGAATTTTTTGTCAGATTTATACTTCCACGTCTATTTCCTTAAAACTTAGTAAAAATAAGAGAATTGAAGTGGGAGGACATAATTACACTTCATTAGATGGACATAACTAAAGTTGTAAAAATTTGAAGGTTTTCTTGATTGTGGATACTTACATCATTGAAGCCTAGCAAATTGAGCCAAACATTTGTACCACTCATGAGAGATACTTGCCGTTCTGATGTGTTACCTCCAAAAATGACAAAAACTTTTTGAGCTCCTTCACGAAGGGGAAATGACTTATTAGGCTCTGAAGATTTTGATCTGCTTGGAATCTGACTTGATATGCCACTGACTGAAGCAAGATTTGGAAACCTCAAGCAAGCATGGTGAACAATGCTCCTAAGGATGTTCGTATGAGAAAAACCAACCTGAATAGCATAGAGAGCATTTTCAGACTGTGAAAAAGATGAGCTGTCCATACATCAATACGCACAACATATATGTTGTCAATTACAAGTTATGTGAGGTAGACACATCAAGAAATACCTTAGAAGCTTGCTGAAACAGAAAACTTGTTTGTTCCATACCACTGATCTGAAATATGTAATGAATATATTCAGCAATAGTGAACAACCACCATTAGTAGTAAAACCGCTATCTGTATTCCTCCCAAGAGCAAAAATTATCTCACCATGTTAATGTCGGTGAATATTATGGTGCCAGATTCAGACCTTCCAAACTCACTTTCTGAAGATGATAGCTTACAACCTGAATTAGGCAAAAACCATCCATCAATTCGTGCAAAATCTTGGAGGCCAAGCTGTTGAAATAATATAGATGCTCCTTTGCGAATATTCTCTGTTACATCCAAAGGAAATCGAGGTGGAGTGTGATAAGCAACCTGTGGAGGATATATCCTTCACAAGATTAGAAAGGGAAACTTGGCAGTATTGTATGAAACCAAAAACAAATTAAAGTGAGATTAAAAAAACAAGAGACACTTCCTGGGAAACATGCGCACTACATCTTGTCTGAATATATAACACATCTATACTAATACTGACCTGTTGGGTTGGAAGGTATTTCCTGCGATAATTAAATATTGCATCATTCTCTTTCAAGTCATTTTCTCCAAGGAATTGAAGCTCCACCTGTTTGTCTAATTACAGTGTTACTACTCTGTACGAAATATTCATTGAGAAATAAGCAATTACTATTTTCATGTATGAATTGTAGAGCAATTTCTTTCCGACTTTGGAAGCGGAATTTCAATTCAGTTATAATTACAACTGATCCCAACTATTACCACTGGACTTTGTTCTACAAATCATGGCCAATTTACAGCCTTGAGGCACAGCTCAAAGACATCATACTAACTCAAGGTACCCCTCACCTTACAAGTCAGTTTGATGGGATTACGTTAAGCCAGCAAAAATTATAAGAAACGGCCGTTCCTTTCATTTTTGGAGGAAATGGTTAAATTTGCATTCCTCGATAAATGAACATTACCATTGAAATTGCTGTGAATAATTAAGAAATCTAATTGAAAAAAATACCTCAGTAGGAAGTAGCGCAACAGGATAACTATCTGAACTAGATCCTACATCAAGGACAATGGCTGTAAACTCACTCCCTCCTTCAAGAAATAATTCTATTAGCACTTTATCATCAATTCCCTATAACATTCAAAAACCAAGAACAATCCCGATAGTTAATATATATTATGGGAGAGATATGATTCAAGTAAACATGTACCCCTAACTTTTATTTATATCATCCTATTTGATTTATATGTATATTCATCAACAGAATCATAAAAGTGTCTGCTCATAATCAAGTGCCAAATTGACTAGAAATACCTCGGACATAATTTCACTGGCTTTCACAAGAGAATCATTCACACCGTATGCAACCGTAACACCGATGCTTGAGCCTCCTCTTGTTGGTTTTACCTGAGAAGTCGGATTTTAATTCGTCAATAAGCATCACAAACCAATGAGTTAAGAATGAATCCCTAATTACTGAAACAAATCAAGTTCCTTACCACAACTTTCCCAGTGTCAGGGTCGAGCTGGTGTCTCCTAAACCACTCTGATAGTTCTGATTTGTTTGTTCCATACCCCTATTCGACATCATAATGTTATAATTTATAAAAATCTCATAGTATCTCAGTACAAAAATGTGGATGAATGATGTTTAAAGACATAAAAAAACTTTCACAAACACGTAGGTATGGATGTAATCTAACACAAATAAATATAGATGAACATTAAACTTGCAGCACCAATTATTGGATATATAATAACATTAGAAGATACACACTGATGTAATATATAATTACTCATCACTACAAGCAGAAACAATAACCAAGTCAAAACATAATTTTCTATACCTTGACTAAGAAACTGGGCACTGTTACGAATCCAAGCTTCCGTAGCTCCAAAGATGCTTTATACTGGAATAATTTTAAGATAATTAGTGCAAGTGGTATAGTTAAACTAGGAAGTAACAAAAGTTAAATAAAGATAAAGATGGTGTAAAATAAATTGAAGATGCCTCAGTTTTAATGTTTCATATAGTGTTTCCCAATTACTTTCTCATATTGCACAATCAGCATCCCAACAATTTTAAAGCCAGCTTCAAGTAAATACAAAATGAAGAAGCTTTTAAACCTATTTCAGGATTGAACTGCAGAATTCAAGTCATGTAAATTCTAGTAAATGATTATTATTAAATGTATAGAACCTAATCTAACTATCATTATGATGGCTATGATAATGTAAACCAATTTAGAGCTTAGAAATCAAATAATTGGCTACATTCCAGTTTTCATAAAGAGAACAAAATTCATGTAGAAGAAAAACCACAAGAGAATACATGTCCCCTTTACCTTGTCAAATGCTTGGCAGCACTCACTTGATCCTGTACCAACAAATGGAACATTATACTTTTCCAGCAATTCCTAAAATATATATCACATAGAAATATCGTTTATACATACACAAATTAATTATCACCTAGAGAAGATCCCTACACACACAAACACACACAGAGATATTGCACCTGAATGCCACCATCTTCACCAAATCGACCATGTATGACTGGAAATACTATGTCCACAGCTGCAGCTAGATGCTCTGCCAAATCAGCCAAAGTCGGGAAACTTTGGGCAAGGCTGCAAATTTAACAAATGGCCATCTTTACCTTCATACTACATATATGAGTATTTATTCCTTACTATATTATTATGATATTTATTCAGTATTTTGAAGGGAATATTTCCAGAAAGGAATTATTTGTAAATCCATTTTTATTTGCGGAGAAGTTAACCACATAAGGATTTGATTGAATGATGACTGATTATTCATTAAAAACTCTTTGAAAATCACTAACCAGTTATCTAGCTAATTACTCATAAATTGAAATACTTTTACCGTACTTCTTTATTGTGATTTTCCATGGAATGAAAGTGTTTACTAACCTTTCAAGTTTAAAATCAAAATCAGCAGGAGTGTTGGAATATACCTGTAAAAAAGATATGGAAATAAGAAAAACAGGTTGGATTCAAGAAACAACTTTTCCTTCTTTTTTTATAATTATTTTCCCATTTCACTTTTAACAAAACAGTAGAGCCATTGCTGAGAATAATTGCGCCATTTATAAGAAAATGAGACATAAGCAAGCCAAAAGTGATGTTCTATTTCACTTATTTGCATTAACTGAGACTAATCAAGAATTATATATAGTAAAACTTTAATCAGATAGAAAAGCATATTTCAAATGATGTTTTTAGGAACAAACAAGCATTATTTAGAGCAATGAGGAACCTAATTCAACTAGTATTTTATCATAATATAGTGTTGAAACAATATATTGTTGGTATATATGTGACTTCATTGGCTTGTCCACCCTTGTATTATTGGTTCAAGTCTTCAAATATCTAAGGGATCATTTATACATGAATTTAGCATTATTCAAAAGGAGTTTCTCACAAATATAGTTCAATAGGAGCTCATGAAGCACTATTTTGGAAACATGTATTACACTAACCTGAGCAGAAGAAATTGCATGTGCATTCAGATTGCAATCGATATAATAGCAACTTACATGTAAATCATCCCCCTGCCAAGTAAACAAAAAAAAAAAAAAACAGAGAACCAATGATTACACAAACTTTTATAAAAAGTTACTATTTAAGGTCCTTAACCAGTGCCCCGGGGCACTCGTTAACATTTCCCTAATAAATAAGTAGTATTCAGTGGCAGAGCCCTTCATGGCACCCGGAAAAATTAAAAAATTGACGATCATAGGTCTACTTTGCGAGATTTAATACAATTTTGCGTCGGTTTTAGGTTCCGGTTGATCCAAATTCTCGCAAAGTGGTGTAATGGCTCATCCAAAAAATTTAAATAATTCAATTATAGGTCTATTTTGCAAGTCTTTAAACAATTTTTCAACGGTTATAGTTTTCCGCAGTTTCAAAAGTGGCATACGTGATTTTTGTGATGTTTATACTTGTCATATTGCCATGTCAACTGAAAATTCTCTCAGTTAAGATTCATAATGTACAGAAAAAAAAATTCATAATTTATAGTAAGTATCCACCATAATTTTTTTAGTCAAACTCCGCCATTTCAACTGTGTACTTAATGTTTTTTTTTTTTTTTAAGAACTACGTACTTGATGCTTATTACAACTTAATTTGTGTTTATATATTATAATTAATTTTAGTGGTCCACCCATTTTTTTTTCCCGGCTCCACCACCGGTAGTATTGGATATTTTGTGTTAAAAGTTTCAAAAGTATCATTTCCTACTTTATGGAAAGCTAGGAATAATTAAAAAATAAATAAACTAAAAAAAAAAACTAATTGCTGAAAGTAGAAATTGCATGTACCTGCAAATGATCAAGAACTGATCGAGCAGAATTAAGCGAAATCCCACGTTCAGCAGAAGGACCACCACATATCAAACCAACTCTCAGTGCTCTTCCTTCTTCTTTTCCCTTTTCAACCACTCCACTGCTTAGAACCACTACTTCGCCGGTTGAGGCACGTGCAACGGCACTGGAGCGACTTGCACGGCACGTGATCAGCTTGTGGTTTAATTCTAAGTGCTTTAGGGAGTTGAAGGATGGTGATGATTGCAGGTGAGTGGAACTGCTGAGGTGTACGGTGTGGTTGTGGCGGAAGACGGTGGAGGAGAATCTAGAGATGGATGATGACGTGGCCATGATTGAAAGGAAGAGTTGGTTAGTTCAGTGTGAGTCGGAGCTTTGTCATAATGGTGAATGATTATGTTTTTATATATCTGTCGCAATCTGATACTTTCCTGTATAGATCATTGATTACAAGAATTTTTTAAAGGAATATTCATAAGAGTAAATTTATAGCTCATCTTTTAATTTTGAGGTTGATAATCGTCTAATCATTTAAGTTATTTTGATCATACATTAGTTATTTTTAACCAAATATAACATCCATAAATTTACTCTTAAAGGATCAGTGGTCACATATTAAAGACTTTTATTTTTAACAAAAAATTTAGGTGAGTTTCTCTCAAAACAAAATTTAGATGATTTACACTATCAGGACTTATTAGAGTGATGCAGGTATCAAGACTCAGAACATTTACAAAGATACTTAAAAGCTATCTATTAAGAGGTCTCCGCATCGACAACAGAAGTTGAATCCACAATATTATGGTTGAGTCAAATCCTTACGATCGACTAACCTTCATTGGCAATAAAATCTTATATAAAGTTATAAAATAATATTATTTTACAAATTATAAGTCATTATATAATAACAATGAAACATTAAGTGATATTTTTTCTACAATACCTTCAAGTACTTCTTACAAATTTTTATTTATTTTTCATATATTATTATCGAAGGATAATTTTATAAAATGATTATAATTTTTCTTTCCCATACGACATCTTACACGACAATAATATTATATACTTCAGCAACTTCACTCTATTTACTAATACATCATATTTTACCATTAACCTTATCTATCAAACCCCTTCTTTGATTCAGTCATGGGCTAAACAATACAATTTTCCCATCACCCTTGCTTTCAAAATATCATCACCACCAATTTTTGCATCTTAATCTAATGATGCAATTTGTTCCTTCATCTTACATGGATTGTGCATCATCTTGTCCTTCTTTCTCAACGGTCCAATCTTTCAGACACTTGTTGTTTCAAAATATGTGTAAATACCTCTTTGGAATTATGGACAATACCCACTATGATGTACTAATACCCTTATGCCAACTTGTTACTACCATGTGTACATTTAACCAACACGTCGTCTTGTCAAACAGAAGAAATGAACGAAGGAACAAACGTATCTGACAATTTACAATTTAAGTGTAGATTTTACCTTTTCTTAAATTTTATAGGATTAATACAAGAGTTTACAATTTCAATGAAGTTTTTGGTTATTTTTACTCTATATGTATGATGCGAACAAGGAGACACCTCATCCATTCTCTCTATTCTTTGGAATGGGAATAAGATGCTTCCTTTCAAGCCCTCTCATGGTTTCAGGCAAGGGGATCCTCTCTCCCCATATTTGTTTATTCTTTGTATGGAAAAGCTCTCTATTGCTATTAACAATGCAGTTCAACAAGGAGCTTGGGACCCTATCCACATCACTACCAACGGTCCTAGGCTATCTCACTTTCTCTTTGCTGATGATGTCTTACTTTTCTCAAAAGAAAAAAAATTCTCAACTTAAGTTCATCATTGAGTTATTTGACCGCTTCAGCAGGGCTTCAGGTTTGAAAAGTAATATTTCTAAGTCCTGGACTTTCTTTTCAGCAGGTACCTCTCAAGCAAATCAACATGCTTACTTCCCTCACTGGTATTAGAAGTACAACCACTCTGGATAAATATTTGGGCTTCCCTATTCTCAAAGGGAGAGCAAAGCGTAGTGATTTCCATTTTATCATAGAGAAAATGCAATCAAGGCTCGCTGCTTGGAAAAGAAAATTGTTAAACAAAGCTGGAAGATTAACTTTGACTTCATCTGTCCTCTCATCCATCCCATCATATTACATGCAGATTGCCTGACTACCTCAAAATATTTGTGACAGTATTGACCAAACTACTAGAAATTTCATTTGGAGAGATGCTAACAACAAAGGTATTCATTTGGTTGGTTGGAAAAAAAATTGCTAGACCCAAGTATCAAGGTGGCCTAGGAATCAGATCAGATAGAGAAACCAATATATGTCTCCTTGGGAAGCTAGTTTGGGATATACTCCAATCATCAAACAAATTATGGGTTGATCTCCTCTCCAATAAGTATTATGATGGGCCGCGTCTCCTGTCTGCTACTACTCGGCCTAGTGACTCCTCCACTTGGTCCGCCATAATTCATGCAAAAAATTGTCTCAAATCCGGTTTCTCGTGGCGCGCAGGGTCAGGTAACTCTTCTTTTTGGTATTATCCTTGGAACACTCTGGGTTACTTAGGAACTTTGGTGCCTTACATTGACATTCATGATATCCATTTATCTGTCAAAGATGTGTTATCCTACAATAGCCCTCATACTCAGGTTCTTTACATTTCTCTCCCACACATTGTGTCTGATACTATTAACAACATGCACTTGAAGTTCAATGATGCCATAGAAGATAATTACATTTGGTCTACCAATAAAAATGGTATCTACACCACTAAAAGTGGATATCGTTGGCTGATTTCTCATAACACCTCCACTCTAAATCACTCTTGGTCTTGGATTTGGAAACTTAAAATTTCAGAAAAAATTAAATTCATCATTTGGTTGGCTTGCCATTCTTCGGTCCCTACTTTGTCCTTACTCAATCATAGAAACATCTTCACATCTGCTATTTGTTCTAGGTGTGGACAACACGAGGAGACTTTTCTTCATTGTGTCCGTGACTGCGATTTTTCAAGGAATATTTGGTACCATTTCAACTTTAATCATTCAACTTTTTTTTGATTGTTTGGTTCCTCATGATTGACTCAAAGATGGGTTATTAGGAGCTCATTCCTTCACTTTTACTGCCATAGTTTGGTGGGCTTGGTGTTACCGTAACATCATGTGTCTTAGCCAGAAAAATTGGTCTCTAAACCGCAACGTCTTCAACATCCAACATATGATATAAACTTTTAAAAATTGCTTCTCTGTCAACCATAATGGTGCTATTGAAGAGAGATTCACCAAGTGGAATGACAACAACCACTCTTGTGTGATTCTTAATGTTGATGGTGGTTGCCTTGGCTCCCCTCCTAGAGCTGGTTATGGTGGTCTTCAGCGAAATAATGCAGGCTACTACCTCCTAGAATTTTCAGGTTACATTCATAATTCTACCGATATTCTTTACGCGGAACTTTTTGCTTTTTATCAGGGCCTCTTGTTAGCTAAGGAAAAGAATGTTGTTGATCTGGTTTGCTATTCAGACTCAATACATTGTATTAATTTAATTAAAGGGCCAACAATGAAGTTTCACACATTTATGCGGTATTGGTCCAAGACATAAAGGAGTTGTTTAATCATATGAATGTCACTATATTTCGTACTTTAAAAGAAGAAACCCATGCTGGATTTCTTGGCCAAACTTAAAGCATCCTTAGATATAGATTTTGCATCACTGCCAGAGGGACTTCAGATCCTTGTAAGGATTAATAAAGCTGCTACTATCTTCTCTAGATGGTAGCTGCCTTGTTTCTTTTTTTTTCTTCTGTTTGTTCTCATTTAGCTTTGTAAAAAAAAAACAAGGAGCCAAAAGAATAGTTTATTATTGTTTCATAGGACGGCACAACAAGACCATATAATATTCTCCTCTGAAAAAAAGACCATATAATATTCTTTCCAAAACAAAAACAAAAAGAACAAGACCATATTATATATTTATTTCCTCAAAAAACAAGACTATGTGGTTTGTATTTTATTACAACATTAACCAGTCTTATAGGATACTTATTAATCCATACGATTAAAAAGCTGTTTGCTAAACACAATAACTCAATAAGTTCATGTGACTACAAATAAAATAGGATTCTACGGTCACAAAATAAATTAGGATTCTTGAACCTAATTAAGATTTTCTTTAAAATAGCAACAACTCCTACAGTGATCAACCATCACAAACATTTTATAATTCTTTTGGTGGAATGATACACTGAGTTACTCTCTAATGTTTTTGAATATTTGTACATTATACTTTAGTAGAAAATTGGTTGCGTGACTGTGTCTAATACAAATTAATCTAAATAATGTTTGATTATGTCTGCTTACCAATTTTTCTAATAAGAGGATACTTTATATGTAGTGGCTATTGTTACTTTCTGTTGTCTTCATGCAACAACCAAAAAAAGACCATTTAACTTATATAATATGATATGATATGTGAATCGGTGGTTGACCTGTGTATAGCATGTAATGGAGTGTCATCTTCTCTTTGTCTTTTACAAATAAGACACTTATGTCGTGCACGTATGAGAACGACACCATTTAGTACAAAGAAATAAGAGAGATGAGTGAGAAATAGAATATTTATCTATCTTTGAAGATTAGTTAATTGAGAGAAGAAAGAAATTTATTATGGAAGCATATTGACAAATGGACTCCTAAAAATGTTTTTACTAACAGAAACATGAAACATTACATGCTTAATGAATGTTGACTACATATTTTATCATGTCAACTATATAAGGAAAATTAGGTTTTTTTTGTCTGGTGACTAGAATTTCACCTTTAAAGTAAATAAGTGAAGTGTTTAAGGTTCGAACTTCATTTCCTGTATATATCATATAATGTTCATACCAACAAGCCAAGCTCACGGAAACAAGAAAAAGAGAGCTTCGTCACAATAGTTGAACACCAACCACTTGCGCTTAACTTGGTGGCATGATTGAAACTACCGTTGGAAAATCAACATCCTATATGAATGCAACATAGGAATATTTGCAGTAAATTCACAATAAATCCAACTTTTCCTTAGACCTTGTCATGACAGAAATTTTGTAGCAACAAAATGCCTTTTATTATGTAAGTTTTGGTAAATAATACACAAATTCTATGAACCATACAATAGATTGATAAATTGTTAATTGTCTTAGTCAAAACCAGATTCAATGCATTGTAATACTTATTTATATGAATGATATAAATAAACCACATTCAATTATTTTTGTGCTGATCATTACTTACCTCTTTAAACTAACTAATTAACCCTTTTTTTTGTTCTTCAAACTTGATTATTTCAACATTATATATGAAATTTCCACTATTTTATTATGTAGGTATATATCAAATTCTTTAGAAATTCGGCAAAAAAATTAGCTTTAGAAAATGAAACACTAAATACTTTTATACGTATGAATTCATGATGAATTTGTGAATACCAAAAAAATAAATTATAAAATACAACTGAAAGATTTACCCATCTATTACTATATGTTGGTTATGACTCATAGCTTGCTGAGAAGTCAGAAGGTTGCTTGAGATAGTGGAATCTAAACACAAGTAGTATCTTGTACTTGTAAGCCCTAAGTTTGAATGCTAGGTACAACAGCTGCTCTCCGATCAAAGACGTAACATAATTGGCCGAACTCCATGATCAAATATCGCGTGTTCTCCATTTACATTTTGGGTTAGGCCAACACTATATGATACTAGTACAATACAACATTGATTCGTATATCCTTACCACCGACATTTACAAAGTTGGAATAGCTTCATTGGTCGAGAATTCAATAATGATTTGTTTATGTCAAATCATCCTCTTCCATCACCTTTGCTTCCAAAGCATCCTTAACTCTAGATAAAAGGGTTGACTTCCAAGACTCCTATACCAAAATAGTCACATGCAACTTTAAAACATGTAGAATTTGATAGGGCATAAGAGAATAATGATACAATAAGCCTCTTGGTAAAACTGAAAACATGTTTTTTGCTACCTCTTGAAGACTGCAAAGTGACCATTCAATTAAAAATAGAAGGATGATAACAGTTTTGAGATGAAAATGGGGCATGCACTAAATAAACTTTGTATAGTATGGATCCCAATGGACACACTAAAAGTTGGACAATAAGTTATTACGGCCAAGAGGTGTAAATAGCATTATATTTAGGAATAATGAAGTAGAAGATGCAACTTGGTATGATACTGCAATGCCATTCTCAAATCTCCATGATACCGAGAAACATACACTAAAATAAAACTATAATATACTTAAAATCATTCCAAGATATGCAGACGAAAATGCTATTATTGGTACTATACTTTGTGGTATGGCATGAAATATGTGAGTAATGCAATGAAGACAGATATGCTAAAATTATTATATGTACATGAAGGTGGAGAGGAGGGAGTAAGAAATGAATTGATTACATTGTATGAAACACCGACACAGACACTTAACACGTCGACACCAGTAACAATTTAAGAAAAGGAAATGATTGAATGTAACCATATGTGTCGGAGTTGAGTGACCATTTTATCCCCTCATACTTATTACTTGGGTCTTTGGACAAAGAGACATACCAAGTGGGTTATGCTTTCAAACTCCTTGACAACTCGAGTAAAACTTGCAACATCTTCATTATCAATTGATGCAGCCAAATCCTGAAATTTGAGAAAACTTTCAAATGATAAAAATAAACAGCGATCAAGAAAAGAGCAAGAGAAAGTAGAAAGCCATCCAAGCAAGTAATAAGACAAATTTTCATATGGTGTTCAAGGGGGGCAAGGAGTTATTTCAAACAAACAAAATTGCAAAGCAAGTATGACAGGGAAGATCCATTACTTACTGCCAAAAATTTGTACTCACGAGTTCTAGAGAATGTTGGATCCAAGTCCTATACTTGATAAAAGGAAAATTTGTTAAAAGTATGACTGTAAAGTATTGCTCTAATATCAAGAAGAAACATAAAAAAGAACCTGGTAGCGCTCCAAGGCGTTGGTAATTGCAACAATATCCTCTCGACAAAGCTCGCAAAGGCCAGAATTAAGAAGATATCCTCTAACTCCATATTTCAGTAAATTGTTGTTCAGAGATTGTTGAGCAATATCTTCATAAATCTTAATTGCTTTCTGATATCTGGTAAATATCAAGAATATCAATATGATCCAAGACTTTGCGAAGACTAACCCACGTCTCCCTTAATCAGTTATAGAAAAATCGCATTGGAGGGACAGAAAGAGAAACACTAACTGTTGAAGTTGAGCAGAAAATTGTGCAACTTTCTGTTTGCACTGGATTACAGAGGTTGCTGAATCCCCACGAATATCAAATAGTTCAGCAGCCTTCTCATAATATGATTTAGCCTGCTCGAAATCTTGATCAAGCTCATACAAATCACCGATTTCCTAAATCCAGAAAGACAAATTTAAATCCTTTCAAAGGGTTTGTTTAATCTCCTTATCAAAACTTCAAAAGTGAAAGATTTAACAGTATGGATTAACAATGAGGGCATAATACTAACTTAATACATGTACATGAACAGTTGTCAGAATTGGAGGAATAGAAAACAAAGGCACGTGCCAACAAGCTTGTCCAAATGTTTGGGACTTGGATGTGGCGTAGTAGAGGAAGTTCGGGCAATCGCTTGGCTGCCTTTCACCTTCCACGATTTAACGCCGATATGATGGCACAAATGGATGAGCATATAAGATAGTTTGAGGAAAATTTTGAAAAATTTCTGTTCAATATTAGAAATTCATGGACAACAATTCATCAGAGATGACCGCAAAGGATCAGATTCAAATAATCTTGATATACACGAGTACAGAGTACTGCACAACAGTTAAAAAGTGAAACTGCCATCTTTTAATCGAGATGACTCTATTGGGTAGATCACTAGGGAAAATGACCCTAATTTTGAAGCTCAAAATATTATTAGTAACAAAATAAAAATTAAATCAAAGCAGCTAAGTTAAGCATGGAGGGTGCTATTATCCATTGGTTTAACTTATTGAGGTAAGCAGAAGATGGACTTCTATGGGAGATGTTTAGGGGGGAAATGGTGACATAGCAACAGTTGGAACAAAACGATTCGACGAAGAGTTTATAGAGGCATTTGAGTTTCTTTTGTCACAAGTCAAGCATTTTTCTACCTGATTTGGGTTATTTGTTGGCTGTGTTGCAACCTGAAATTAAGCATCTGATATCAACTTTTCAACCTACAACAAGAGTTCAAGCTCTACAATTTGCACGCAATAAACAGCTAGAGAGAAACACACTTGCATTCGGAACAAGCTCATATTAGCTTACAAAAACAAGGTCTTCTAGCACTATTTCAATGCCAACAAAATGGCTGATGGGTCTAAGACAAAGAGAAATGGGACATTTCGCTGTTTCAAATGTTGGAACAGCCTCATGTAGTGGGAGCTGCAAGTGGGATAGGAAAATTTGAAAGTATTGACTGTGTATATCTGGAAATTTACAAAACATAAACTTTATTTCAACTGCAGTATATTGTAATATAAGAATGGAGAGATATTTGTATTAATGGCGTGAAAATCACTGATCTGCATCAATTAAGGAACATATCAATAACTGATGAAAAGGAAAAGCAAGGGCTCATGCTATGGGTGTTGAGAAAAACTCCATCCCTTACAACAATATGCAGAGAAACTATTACAATTAGTGATCTTGGGAGATATTAAAGATTTCAACGATGGTGGCTATGGACGATGATGAAAATTTAAGATCCTGTAGTCACTCTTGTCGGTAAACATATATCTCAGTAGCTCAGTCTTTGAATATATGAGGTGTTGCCACTTGCCACTATAGTCCTTGAATGTATCATAATTTCAAAAGCATCTCTGAATGTGTCTTTCATTAGTCAGTTTGGTCTCCGATTGTGTTTTCTGCTAGTTAGCTTGGTCAATGAAATTACTAACAGAAGACACATTTTAGGATGTTTTGTAATTTAATACACTCAGGGACTGTAGTGACAAGGCCTCATACATCAGGAACAAGGTTGTCTCTTAAGATGCAGGAAGCGAAGAAACCAATCAGACAACATAGGAAACAATAGGAGTAAATTCCTGATGGAAGTTATGGTAACGAAATAATTAGTAAGTTTAGTGACAGTTATTGTGCAGTTAGGATTAGAAAATAACTTTTGCAGTTGCTCGCTAGTATATAAAGGAGGTAAAGAGGTTAATGTTATCCAGTATTTAGGACAGAAAATACTCCTTATGTAAGAGACTTGATCTCTAGGACAGCAAGTGCATGGTTATAATTTTTGGTAACATGAGAATTACTCTATGGGATAACAGTTATATTGTTGTATTTTCTGCAATTTTGTATGATTCAATCCTAATTACATCTAAGATGTGTACATAAATGAAGCCAGAAAGTACCTTGCAATACTTTGCAGCCATAATGTGTTGACCAATTTCTGTGAAGATAGTTTCTGCTTGTTTTAAGCATGTAATCCCTCCTTAAAACATCAAAACAAAAGCAACAAAAGTTATTAAGGTCATGCTTAATCAACAAATCTTAGCATTTAAATCTCTACAATAAGTACCTTTTCTGGATGTTTTCTTGTAACAATGGGAAGCATCAACATAAGCTTTAGCAGCATCAAACTTGTTATCTAACTGTATTACACACAATTGCAAAAACCATATTTATCATCATCATATAAACTCAACAGCACAAAATTCATATCTAAAGCAGTGTTGTCAATTGCGGATCTCAATCGCGGATTGGAGAAAATAGCAGTTTGTTCAAATTCTTCTATGCTGCAGATAGTGCTATAGTCGCTATTTGTCAACACTTTGTCTAATTACATATCACAGAACAATACAACAACAACCGAGCCTTTGCCCACTAAGTGGGTCGGCTACATGGATCAAATTACGTCATAATGTTCTATCATAAACCATAATTTAGTCAAACTCATTTATTTTCAAATCTTTCCTAATAGTATCTCTAGGTCTTCCTCTGCCTCTAGTGATCTGATTATCCTCCATCTGATCTACTTTCCTTATCTTCCTATGTCTATATAGTGAGCTGATTATCCTCCATCTGATCTACTTTCCTTACCACATAATCTATACGTTTCTCTACGTATCCAAACCACCTAAGTCTATTTTTCACCATCTTTTCTACTATAGGTGCTACCAAACCCAACTCTCTCTAATATTATCATTTCTAATCCTATCCCATCTATAGCGCACTACAACGGCATTATTTCCGCTATTTGACAACACTGATCTAAAGTATGAAAAATCATATTCTCAACAAAAAAAAAGTAAGAAAAATCATAGTAGTGAACCTTCATATGGCATTTAGCTGATTTGATGAAGATTGAACCAGCTTTGTCCCCTGAAACAAACCAAACGGACACTTGAAAATTACCATAATACCTCCAAAGCAACACAACAGAAAAAGCTTGAAACTTTATAAATGCCCAAAACTTCAAATGCTTAATTTGATAATTTATGATTTCAAACAAAGTGAAAAATCATGATGGGTCATTTGATTATGATGCATGAAACCAAATTAACAAAATAGTAAAAAAAAAAAAAAAGGTGGTAAGTTGAAGAAAAACGAACATGATTTTCCAAGTTTGAATGATTTAGCAGATTTGAGGAAAAGTTCAGCAGCATCTTGATAATTGGAGCCAAACAAGGCGCAACAGCAGAAGAGCTTTTTCTCAGCTTTGTTAGCAAGTTGTTGTCCCGTCGCTATGTGATCAGCCATTGGATTGCGAGTTGCAGCTGCAAACGACGCAATGAGGAGGGGCTACACATTATTACTAAATTAGTAAAATTTATACAAATTTATATTAACTCAATAATCGATAATCTTATTCGAGACGTGTGTTTGAGTCAAGAATTCAAACATTTGTTTACAATGTTGCGAGAGTTTAATCTCTTATGTTACACACAACCTCTTTAAGTTTATAATGTTTTGATGATATTACAGGTGTGAAGTATGTATTACGATGAATCATAGGCTAATTTTACCAGCTTCATTTTAAGAAAAAAGTTTGTGATTTGAAGTTTTGAACGAGTAATTAATTATTTTTCAATTAGATTTTGAAATTAGTTATTTCAAAATATTTATCATAAACAAAAATTCATTGAATGATCGGTATATTTTTATCTAGATTTTTTATTTTATTTTAGACCATTATTAAACGATTAAGAAAAAAAAGTAGGTTTGTTGCATTTCTTTTGGTTTGGTTGTTGTAATATTTTTATGTTTGAAGATTATGCACATGCAAATTAAATCATTTTTATATGATTATTTTTCACTCGTGATATGTTTATATTTTTTAATTAATAAATGGGGATGTTGCATAACTAATAATGGATGGTTTATGGTTTGATACAAACGATAAAAGATTTTAGTCTCATTACCGTAGTTAAATGTTCGATTTCTAACTCTTTCTTATAAAAAAGTTTTTGTTGGGAGCATAGAACCTTCCTTATAGACCTCACAGACCACAGTCATAAATTTTTCGATGAAAATTACTCACATGATGTTGAAACTTTTTTTTTTTTTTTTTAAGGAATATGATGTTGAAACCTCTACTTATAATATGGTAGCTAAAAAGAAAATATGTATGTTGCATGACATGATTGAGCGTATTATAAAAACCAAAGGGGTTCTTTTAGAGGGAAAAAAATTCATAGTTTACTTTAAACTTGGAATAGATTGACTGTAATATGATTAGTTCGAGTTGAAGTTGTATGTATTAATTGATATGATATGAAAATATGCTAGCTAGGATTCATCATGAAGTACCAAAGGGTATTGTATTCTTTATAGTTAAATATAGTTAAAAAGAAGAAGCAAAGAATAAACGTAACAGAAAATATTCTTGTCTCTTCGATCTTACTTGCTTTACTTCAAAACAAGAAGAGAGGTGGTTATATAGAGTTGTCATACAAGCACAATTATATCTTTTGAAGAGGTCAAGTTTATTTTATATGATAAGTGATATTTGTACGTTCAATTTTAGACAACTTTTGGGATAATCACTCTTCATTTTTAATATTGATTTTTTACTAGGTTACATTTAAAGAATTGTCGGTCACTTATTCACCAATCAATAAAAATGAGCCTTTGTTAGTGGGATCAATGGTAGTTTGTGAATCACACTTGAAAAATTATTTATGTGGCTAATGTTCATTGGTTTGGTAAATTGTCCACCATTTTTTCACGGGTAACCTAGATGTCCCTTTTTATATTATAAAAATATATATATTAATAAATACTTTTTATTCTTTTGAAAAGATTTTTTGATGTAAGTCGTGTATCCTCCGCACGAAACTGCAAAGACTAATTCCTCGAGTATTGTGGGACACAAATAAACGGCAAGTTCTTTTTAAGAGTTTTAACGTTGCTCCATGTCCAATATTGTTATTCTTTTGAAATGTTACTAAAACATTACTAATATTTATTTCGTGGTAAAAAATGTTCTACAAATTTGTTAACAATGGCTAACCGTTATAATTTTAAGAGTGATGATGTATTTTGCCTTCATCAAAATTAAGAGACTCAATTTAGACCTTGAAAAAATTTGAAGCACATTTTAATCGTTAAAAAGGATAGAAACAAATTAATTCTATATTATTATAGTGAATATGCTTGTTAGTACTTGAATTTGTAACGAGTGATCAAATTGATTTTCAAATTTTCTGAATTAGCTTAATAGTCCTTCAATTTGCTTAACTTATATCAAATAAGTCTCTTTTTCAAGTTTGATTGTTAGGAACGGTGATATGTGACATTAAACGATGATGTGTCTTTCGATGTCACCTTTCACATATGCAGGGTCTATTTCGATCATTTTTTTGTGGCAGTCAAATTGACTCTATTTCTTTCTTCCTGAAATTATATAAGTCTAAAGCCCTAGATTCTTGTTCCTGCATTATTAACATCTGAAATCCCTAATTTTCTAATCTACCAAATTTCTTCAAGCTCAAATAGAGATGATGGGTATGGATTATGTGCTATGATATTGAGAGAAAACATTCAAAGCAAAAGTTCATCTTCAACTTCCATGGTTAACGGGGGCAACATTAGGAACAATAACAAGCTAGACTATAGTGGCATCATGTACATGTTGATTTTATAGGTGGAGTCAATAACCAAAATTATTGAAAAATTGTTAAACATTTTAACAGATGTTGGATGAGCCTAAAATATGTCCTGAATAGTAGTACTCTCATTTTGTGTTCTTGTGAAATAAACATATTTGTTCTCCTCCAACTTTGAGATTAGATACGGCGTCTTCGTCTTGTTACCTCTGTTTCACCTAAATATTTTTTATACGTTCATTGTATACTTGATTGATATTTGTCACGATCTCTTGTCTTTTTCCCTTCAAATATATCAAAATATTTTTTGGTTGCACCAATCTCTTGGTTAAGTCACGTACAATCTTCTTGTCATCCTCCCTTAATCTACCCGCAAGAATTTGTCCTTCTAAACTTGATTTTATCTCATGGTTGTGAACTCCATTAAGAATATTCAATCTCCAATCATTTGTTTCCCTACTAAGATATCCACACAACATGACCATACACCCACATTTTCTTGAGCCCGTCGCCTCATGCTTCAGTCTTTTTTTCAGCACTTTGTGATCGCCACCCCTTTCACACAACAATTGCAGCATTGGATTGATCAAATTGGATTTACGTATAACAATTATAAAGCCCTCCCTATTTGCTTGACAACATACCCAATGAAGCAAGTCACCTATATCTTTCCATTTAACTTCGCTTGAAAAGAATTGAGTTGTGTCAACTTCATTGACTCCAAGTGAGACGACACCAGAGTCAACATATAATGTAGATGCAACATGGATAGAAGCTCCATCAATAGTTGGTTTGACTTCAACCTTAGGCAGTGTGACTTCTCCGAAATTATCGACAAAAATATGTTTTGTCTCAACCAGATCATCATTCGCATTTTCAACCATAACTATAAAATTAATTCAGCCTAAAAAAACCAAAAAAATAGACGGGGAGTGACAATTTTGAAGGATCGCAACGGCAGTTACCTACCACTACCCCAATAGTAGTATATTGCCGCTGCACCCTGTCATCGGTAGTTAAATACCACTACGGTGCATGTCAGTAAATACGAAAAAATGGCAAAATAATAAGCAAATATAAACCGATTGAAGAATGCATTACTTGTTTTTTGAGGTCAAATGTGTGTTGAAACCTTTTAGGATTGCAGCTTCAATGATTTTGACAAGGATTGTGGAAAAACAAATTGATTTTGAGGTTTTGATGGAAGAGGGGAAAAAGTGATGATGGAATAGTGAATAGGAGTAGGTTGTTGTAAGCTAACCGGCGGCAGTTAACTACCACTGAAACCTAATCGGCAACAATTAATTATCGATGAAATTATATTCGTAATTTCATTGTGTTTTATAGCAAACTTTAACGCGGAAACATAAATTTTTTGATAAATTATGCTAACAGTTAGAAATCAATTAGCCATATACCATTACTTTTTTGCTCATAATAATCGATTTGAATGTAAGAGGAAAAAGACGTTGAAAGGTTAATTGATCAATTGCAAGATTGATAATTGGTTTTTTAAAGAGAACATGCTGAAACAAATTTAGTGCAATATAAACCATTGTGCCAAATAAATATATGCGTTGAAGAAAATTTATTTGAGACATTCCTTAAAAAAAATATTATTTGAGACATAATTGATTATATGAATTTACAAAGTCAATAATTTCTAATCAAACTTTTTTCATGCAAAATCACATTTAAATAAAAATCTTTATGAATGTGTGATTTATTTTCACCAGTGTATAGACGAAAATTCTCGTGTCTGTCTGTCCGCTTTTCTACTGCGCTAACGTGTGCAACTCATGAACAATATATTTTTGTTTAATGTTGATTTAGTTTTTCAGGACATATTTTGGACATAATTATTATAATTAAAAGAAAGATCATACATGTTCTTGATATATAAAAAAACTTGATAAAAAAGGTATGATGAAACATGTCCACTTTTAATAAAGAAACTACCACCCAACAATACGCGGAGTACAAACACAAGTTAAATCAACTAAAAACAACATACTAATCTGAGCAAGACGGTGCTCATATAACATCAAAGTGAAACCTCCGTTACAAACTATATTTGCAAGTGCGTCAACAAAGTATTAGCTTCTCAGTACGAATGATAAATCCAGACCTCCCAATTTATATCCAACAACCGTTGAATATGTTGCAATAAACTCTAACTTGTTGCCGTTCCTATTTTCGAGGAAAAGAGAGTAGTGAACACTACCCAAGAATCAACATGAAGCTCCACTCTATTAAATCCACGAACTCTAGCCAACTTCAAACCTTCAAATGCACGCCAAAGCTCAGCTACGCATGAATCACAACTCCTTAACGCAACCAGCTATATATCCCCCTTTAAATGCGCCATCGGTATTAAGTCGGATCCATCCAATCTCCGGCGGCTTCCAAGATATATTCTCCACCACTCTCCTGCTACCGGATATCATAGGATGATAATATTGATTGTCCATGTAACAATTAACCCTCCTTGTAACTTCCTTCCAAGAGTTAAGAGGCATCGTAGCTTCACTATCATGACTCCAATTGTTTCTCCAAGACCACAAGGCATGACACGCCGCCGCCCAAAACTCATCCCAACAACCTGTGTCATTCATGCCCAACTCCTGTTCATATTTAAATCAGTCCAGTTATGCAAATTTGCTTCGAAATAGCTCTCTCTTTGATTAATCCTAAGTGTATTCAACCATATACGTACCAACCACAAGCGGACAATCTCGACGGACATGCAACGTATTTTCAACATCTCCACATTGATAACAATAAGGATGTCCAATCTGCATATAGTTCAACCTGCAATTCGTCATGAGACGGTCATGATGAAGCAGCCACACCAAACAACAAATTCGTTCTGCAACCCAGAGTTTCCAAACACGAGACCAACGATGATCACCACCAATTCGGTTGAGACCACATAAACTTTCATAAGCATAAGCAACATAAAATTCACCTAATTTTGTTGCTGCTCCGGTACAAACATCAGACCCGTTTTCTATGCGAGGAGGAGTAATAGCTCTCAGCTTGTTTAAAATCTCCATCGGCATCCAAGATTGAAATTCATCAATCCGCCACTCACCATTCTGATCAACAAGATCAGATACTGTATATTAGGTGGAATATTAAGATCAGATGCTATCATATTTGCCCTTCATAACATTGGACCATAATGAGTTCTCACCACATTTAAACTTACAGCACAATTTCAAGATACATGCCTCTTTCATATATTCCATGTTTCTAATTCAAAGGCCTCCACAGTACTTTGGTTTTGTAATATTCTCCCATTTTACTGCATGAATATGCCTATGGTTCTCATTATCTCCCCAAATGAAAGATCTTTGCAATATTTGATTTGTTGTAGTAATCCACTACTAAATTTTGATTAATTAACACAAAAAATAATCATATTCGCCAAGTTTTTTTTATCAATATGGAAAACCCATATTGTAATAAATCAACACAGGTCGTTCAAGCAGAGAAAATAATGTGTCACATTTCATAATATAACACAAATAAAGTAAACTTGAATAATCTGTCACATTTCACGGTAATTTGCAATTCTTTTCCATGTTAAAGAGCTTCAAGACCCGGTCCTCTGTGAAAGATGAAGTAATACCTACATATAATTTTTTGGTGTGTCAAACATCGCCATTGTTTGATGCTCTCCTAATGAATACTTTCACAGATTTGGAACCATAGGCCATAAGGGTTCTTGAAGAAAGGGTTTTAAAAAATGAAAAAGGTCACAATCATCATTAAAAAATGAAAACGTCACAATCATCGTTTCAATCTTATATGAGCGAAAAAAACATAGATTAAATGCTAATGAGAGAAAAAACCGGCGAAATGCTTACTAAAACAAAAAAGAAATTCGTAAAAAGTGAAGGCAAACTAAAAATGAATCTTCTGTTAAACTTAGTTTCTCTACTGGTGATGTGATTCATATGTTTGAGCAACCTTTCAACCCCAACTGGAAGTTTTTTTTTCTTATGTGTCAATGTAGAAACATGTACATTACCGTCAACACAAAGAAACAAAGAGAACATAGTTTACTTATATACGAAGATTAAGTTCTTCTACATGTTCGAAACAATCATATCAACGTAACAGAAACCAACAATATGCATGGTAACTGAAGAAAAATAAGGACCAGCCTATAACACAAATGAAGTAAAAAATTGAAGAAATGAGTAGAACATAAAATTGAGTGATGCAGAAAAGTAATCAAAAGGAATGATAGTAATATTATTAGGTTTCTGCATTGAATGAGGGGAAAGGCGAAAAAATTATTTTCATGATCTAACCTAATTGAGTGGTATGTACAATAATATTGATCATGATTATTTTGATCTTGCACATGATAGAAAAACACTTCAAATAAAGAAAAAACTCTCTCTTGTGTGTTTAGAGATCGGTTATACTTTTTAGAGATAATTTGTTCTCTTCAGAAATAACAAAAGCGATTAAATGGAATAAAATTGAAAGTGAATAAATAAATCAGTAAAAAATTCAAAACAAAAAGAGACCAAATAAAGAAAGAACCTTAAATTTTAAGGGATGGAGTAAGAGCGTATGACTTTGAGTGTTTAATTTAATGCAATATTTTTCTTGAAATGTAGCGACGACAATGGTTGAACGTTGATTAGGTTCCAGCAAAAGAAATTTAGGAAGTGAAAAGAAAAACGAAAAAAAGGTTATATGAGTGCAAACGTTCTCGCTAAACTTGATGCTAAAGCTTTTGGTAACTTGGTGATTCTCAACAATCCTTTGATTGAGCTTCTGCTAGTTCTTATTGTGGGTGCCATGGGAGTTCCATACTCTCGTACTTATTTTTTGTTTTCAGCTTTCTTTTTCTTTTTTTCTTGATTCTCTTTTTGGCTTATTTTTCTCGTGTAACCAAAAAAAGATCTATTTTTCCCCTATGAAAAATTAAGAGACACGATTTAGACTTTTAAAAACCTTAAAGCACATTTTAATCTAAAAAAGATTGAAACAAATTTATTACTATATTATTTGAGCAAATATGCTTGTTGGTACTTGGATTTGTAACCAACGATCAAATTGATTCTCAAATTTTGTGGAATAACTGAATAATCCTTTAATTTAATTAACTTATATCAAATAAGTCTCTCTGTCAAGTTTGGTTGTTAGGCATGCTGATGTGTGATGTTAAACGGCGATGTGTCTTTTCATGTCATGTTTCACATATGTAGGGACTATTTTGATAAAAATATATATTTTGTAGCATGAAAACAATTTTACTTGTCATTGACAACTAATTTACTCCAACTTCTCTATTTCCTTCTTCCATTAATTATATAAAGTTGAACCCTAGATTCTTTCTCCTTCATAATTAAAATCTAAAATCCCTAATTTTCTAATACACCAAATTTCTTCATGCTCAAATAGAGATGAGTGGGGATTATGTGTTTATGAAATTTATAAAGCATTCAAATCAGAATTTCATCTTTGACCTCCATGGTTAATGATGTGAAGCATTAGCAACAATACAATTCTAGACTAGAGTGTTGGTGCTCATGACAACATGATATCTCTGCAAGTGCATAATTTAATCATCGACATAAAATATTGATCTCGCATGAACTTGTGAACTTTGAGAAAGTAGGCTATTAAGAGATGTTTTTGGATTTTTATAGGATGAATGTTTTAGAAATACTCGGGAAATATTTTTCTGTTGTAAATATGCTATGATAATTAAAAGGCTTTAAAATCACTAGAAATCATCATTACGATGAATAATCCAAATCATGTTCCTTTCTTTTTCCTTAGAAATGCAAGCCTAAGAATGAGATGATCAATTTCTAGCAATAAACAAGTGTCTCACCAGCATGACTCCCTATTCTTATGGTTTCCATGTTGGTGTGACCCATGACTAAATAATAATACATGAATTCTTGCTTAACTTCATTAGTTACAAATTTAGGATTCAATTACCAATGATCATTCAAGTTCCAAAAGAAAAACCACCAAATTGAAGTCCTTGGTCTGTTACGGTCATAGTCATCCACTATGGCTGGCCATATGAACCTGTAATTTATGACAAGATCATTTGACTCACTCCATCATTTGGTGACGATTTTGAAACTTAATGTTGCGAAATATGAAGTGTTGCTGAACTAACACCCACCTTTTGATCAATCAAAGTGGTCTTGATTGACTTTGATTTTGGTTTGGTCAACAAGACTCCATATATGCAAGGGTTTTCCACCCATTTGCATCATTACCACATATAACTATTGAATTTACCTATTTATTCAATACAAAAATAATAAACTGTAAAATGAAAATAAAGCTTAAATTAAAGTACTATTTTACTAAATAAAACATAAATAAAAATACTATACACTATTGAGTTATAACGATACACTAAAGGTTCGTTTGGTTCGAGAATTAGAAGGGGAGGGGAGGGATTTTAATGGAGGCGAGAGGAGGGGAGATATTTTCAATTAAAAACGTGTTTGGTTCGCAAGGGGAGGGGAGGGGATTTTAAGATTATTTTACTGTTTTACCCTTAAACTTAATAAATAAAAGAAACTGCTAGTTTTTACGATTTCAGAAACCGACGAAAGAGTTGCTCATATCTAAGCTGTTTATTTTATCTCAAACTGGCTCATGTATTTTACTCCATGCATCATATATTTCTTTTTATAAGAGAAATTCTTTGTAATCCTTGCAATTTTTGCCAATTACTTCCGTATAAAAATAGCACATCTTTTAATATATAATCAAAGTTGTTATAAGGAAAATATAACAAAATAATAAAATTTGTTACAAGAATAAGATAACCTAATAATAATATGATTGTTACAAAATAATATAATCTAATAATAATAAAGTTGTGACAAGGTTAATATTGAGATTTGAAATTAGTTTAATGATAATTATGGCAAAGCAATAAAATTTTAAAGAGATTTGCTCCCCTCCCCTCCCCTCCCCTTCTACAAATTGAACCAAACACATCAAATTAAAAATCTTCCATCCCCTCCCCTCCCCTCCCCTCCAAAACTCTCGAACCAAACGGACCCTAAAGAACACCAACAAATCTTTTTACATTTGCCTTTTGCTCAGGAAGAATCTTATAAAAGTTAAGAATACCACCATTCACGTTGTCTTCTCCACATTAAAAGTAGGAGTTTGCCACTTCTAACGATCTTTGTGATCCATAGAAATACCCAGGTATGATTAAGAAAACTTAAGGTAGTAAAATATGTTGTGTGAGATATAGATAGAGAATTCGAGGTGTGTTTCTGTTGTTGATTAGCATCATACACAAGTATATATAGCTTAAAAACTTGATACTTGTGTCTAATGCTTATGCACAACATAAACACAACCTCCAATTATGTATCTATCTCTCACGCAATCAATTTACATCTATGGATCACAAAGAGATAGCTTGGAGGGGCAAAACTTATTACCTTTAATGTGGAGAAACAAGCGTGGGTGGTGGTACCTCTTAACCATTATAAGACTCTGCCAGAGCAAATTGGCGATCCCTTCAAGGAGAAAATTGATGTAAGAGATCACTCTAATGGTAGATCTCTCAGTTCATTGATAGAGCATGGTGAATATAACTAAGACACTGCTCCTTTTTATAATGAAACATATAAACAAAAAAATCCTACAAGTCAAATGTATTTGGTCTAAACTTCAGACCAAATACAGAGAAATAATTCTACACAAGTGTAAGTAACACGCCATCATTTACAAACAACAAATATTTACTATTAGAATATGTAATATCTTTTATATTTAGTATATATATCTTTATTATAATATCAACCATCTTTTATATTTGGTAACGAGTTAAAAGTCAAGTCAGTAACGACGTGGTAGTCGAGACAATAACGACTTGATAATCAAAACTATTGTTGTATATATACATGTTCATGCAATGAACTAAGAAAAGAGAATATTATCTTAGGTGGTATCATATGCAATGATGTCGAAGAATATCTCTAATTTATGAAGTAAATCGGTTCATATGTATATACGTGAGTCGATTCACATTAATATAGAGCTTTCAAAAACATGTAATATAGAGCTTACCACGTTGCACACTGAATGCACAAATCGTGCCATGATTTTCACAATTCATGTCATGACGCTCCTCCTATCATGGCGTAAAATACTTGGACCATGCCACAATTTTTTGTGAATTGAAATCATTAATTTTAGCTCCAAAATCGTGTCACAATCTCCATAAATCGTGGCACGATTACAAAAGCTCAAAACTTGATTTTCTTGTAATTTTCCGCTGCCAAACAGTGTAAAACTTCACAAAACTCTACAAAATGACATAAAAATGACTGAAATAAAACTATGGAAAATTCTACGGTGAAACCATGAGAATAACTTTTCTGGTGAAGTTAAATGGTCAATCATTGAACATTTGTGTATGTAATCCATGTCACGTCAGATTATATGGTGTATTACACATTTGCCCTTAAGGTGTGTCATTATATCTTTACTTATTGCAATTGTGTTCCTGATTAAATCAAAATTAAACATAGATTCTCATTTGTGCACTAAGATTGAAATCCCCCTTAATATTTTGTATGAGGACTGATTTGTAATAAGGTAAAGTTTAGTTTTAGAGTGGTCCATCAGTAGGACACTAGCTGACATGACATCGGCAGTTATACTATTGGCTAAACAAAATAACTTTTTCAAAAAAGTCAGTTTTCTGACCGCACCGTAGAAGCCCCCTAAAATCATATGATAGGCTATCATCAAAATCCTAAACTTGCATCGTTATTTGTCCTCAAGGAGAAAATTTATTATGAATATTAACGGTAAATTAACACTTATCCCACCAATGGTAGTATCAAAAGCTCATCTCTTTAACCAGTATTTTGATGAACCAGCTTGCTTGACCAACATCCATTTACATAACTTCTCGCAAATGATTGATATGGGTACCCACAAAGGACATACAGTTCTACCATATTGCCATACATTTGAATAGTTCCTAAGTTGTCAATCAAAGTCAATATCACAATACACACACTTTCAGAGTTATAATAAGGCTTAGATGAAAATCAGATGATTTTGAAAAAGTAGCTTTAATAAAAAAAAAAAATGGAGTTAAGTATAACCTGCACACTTGCTAAATGAAACAATTTCAACCCTATTTCCTGAAATGAACCAAACTAGAGTATTAGAGAACCAACTTTTGATGATGAGACACTTTAATTTCAAATTGGTTGTTTCAATTTATTTTCTTTTTTTGCTTTTTTTTCTCTACACATATTTTCGTATTTGTTTGTCAAGAATTTTGATTTTTTTTAAGAGACATTTTGTGTCCTCTTAGATTATATAGTATCCCTACCCCAAATTCAGACGTTGCTAGTGCCAACAACAACCCAAAACATAAAATTCAGAATAGACATAGACATAAAAATTTGGTTCAGAATATCTAAAGTTTCTAGGCTTGTAATGCAGTTTGTCACCGAACAAATTCGTCAAATCCTAAAGGGATAAGAAACACGCGCATTACCGTCAATGCAGAAAAAAGAGAGAACATAGTTTACTTATATACGAAGATTAAGTTCATCTATATGTTCGAAACAGTCATATAAATGGAAATAGAAACCAACAAAAAGCATAGTAGTTCAAGAAGAAAAATGAGGTTTTGCATTGAATGAAGCGAAAGGCGAAAAAAAATTATTTTCATGACCTGATCTAATTGAGTGGTCTTTACAATAACATTGATCATGATTATTTTGGTCGTGCACCCTCTGTGATTTTTCTTTTCTATTTTCTGAAGTACATAAAGCAATTCTTAATATACTATTGAAATTCTACTAACAAAAATGTTCTTTATTTTGAAGTCAGTAATATAGTTTTGATGAAATTATATAGACACCTAATTAAGATGCAATCAAAATATCTAGGGGTATTGGAAACTGAGAAATAAGCATTTTTCAAAAATTAAGTGTATTGATCTCTTAAATTGAAAACTCATACAACTGTTGATAACCCTTTGTACGTTCACAGCCTTCCCAAAGGTGAGAGTCCGGCTTTCCAGCGATAACTGATGTAACGAATTTAGTGAAATAGCAAAATAATCCTTGTGCGTGTTTAGAGATCTGTTATACTTTTCACAAATAAATTGTACTCTTTAAAAATAACAAAAGCGATTAAATGGAATTAAATTGAAAGTGAATAAATAAATCAGTAAAAATTGCAAAACAACAAGAGACCAAATAAAGAAAGAACCTTTAATTTTAAGGGATGGAGTAAGAGTGTATGACTTTGAGTGTTTAATTGAATGCAATGTTTTTCTTGAAATGCAGCGATGACAATGATTGAATGTTGATTAGGTTTCTGCAAACGAAATGCAGCCATGACAAATACTATCGTGCAGTGGCGGAGCCAGGAATTATATAGAGTCTGGGCAAAAATTGCACATTTCCTGCGGATAATTTTATAGACTTCCCATATAATGTTACTTCCTTCCTGCGGATAATTACATATTTCCTACGGATATACCTTTCCTGTGGATCCTAAAATCTTAAGGAAACAATTACCCACAAAGGTATTACATTTACCTGGGAACCTAAATCCTGAGTCTGGGTTAGTGCCCAGGCTAGCTAGGGGGTGACTCCGCCCCTGCTATCGTGCTTAATCTTTGTTTTCAGTTTTTTCTTGTTTCTCTTTTTGGCTTGTTTTTCTCATGTAACTAGAAAAAGAGTGAAGATATATTTTTCCACTGAAAAATAGAGAAACACAATTCAGACCTTTCTAAAACTTTAAGCACATTTTAATCTTTAAAACAGATTGAAACTGATTTATCACTATATTATTTGAGCAAATATGCTTGTTGGTACTTGAGTTTGTAACCAACGATCAAAAGGACAACATGATATCTCCGCATGTGCACAATTTAATCATCGTAATAAAATATCGATCCCACATACATTTTTCTCCAAAGTAGGTTATTAAAAGATGTTTTTGGATTTTTATAGGATGAATGTTTTAGAAAAAATAAATTTTTGTTGTAAATATGCTATGATAAAGAGGCCTTGATATCACTGTAATTCATCATTACGATGAACAATCCAAATCACATTCTTTTCTTTTGCCTTACAAATTTTAAGCCTAAGAATGAAACATTCTCTTTTGTATTAAAATTCAATTTCTAGCAATAAACAAGTGTCTCACCAGCATGACTCCCTATTCTTGCTTAACTTCATTAGTTACAAATTTAGGAGTTCAATTACACAATGATCATTCAAGTTCCAAAAGAAAAACCACCAAATTGAAGTCCTTGGTCTGTTACGGTCAAAGTCATCCACTATGTCTGGCCACATGAACCTTGTAATTTATGACAAGATCATTTGACTCACTCAATCATTTGGTGACGATTTTGAAACTTAATGTTGCGAAATATGAAGTGTTGTTGAACTAAAACCCACCTTTTGATCCATCAAAGTAGTCTTGATCGGCTTTGATCTTGGATTGGTCAACAAGACTCCATATATGTAAGGGTTTTCCACCTATTTGCATCATTACCACATATAACTCTTGAATTTACCTATTTATTCAATACAAAAATAATAAACTGTAAAATGAAAATAAAGCTTAAATTAAAGTACTATTTTATAAAATAAAACATAAATAAAAATACTATACACTATTGAGTTATAACGATACACTAAAGAACACCGACAAATCTTTTTACATTCACCTTTTGCTCATGAAGAATCTTATAAGAGTTAAAAGTACCACCATTCACGTTGTAAGTAGGTGTTTGCCACTTCAAACGATCTTTGTGATCCATAGAAATACTCGTGTATGAATTAAGAAAACTTAAGGTAGTGCAATATGTTGTGTGAGATATAGATAGAGAATTTGAGGTATGTTTGTGTTGTTGATTAGCATCATACACAAGTATATATAGCTTAAAAACTTGATACTTGTGTCTAATGCTTATGCACACAGAAACACAACCTCCAATTCCGTATCTATCTCTCACGCAATCAATTTACATCTATGGATCACAAAGAGATAACTTGGAGGGGGCAAAACTTACCTTGATGTAAGTACTCTAATGGTAGATCTCTTAGTTCATTGATAGAGCATGGTGAATATAACTAAGACACAACTCCATTTTATAATGAAACATATAAACAAAAAAAAATCCTACAAATCAAATGTATCTGATCCAAACTTCAGACCAAATACAAAAAAATAATTCTACACAAACGTAAGTAACACGCCAACATTTACAAACAGCAAATAATAACATGACACCTCATTTAAATTTTATAAAACAATTGGAAAAGATAAATAAAACGAAAGCGTCGTCTTTTTTTTTTCTTTTTCAGCAAACGTTTTACTCACTTATCTTATCCATTAACACATATATTTACTATTAGAATATGTAATATCTATTATATTAAGTATATATATAAATATCTTTATTATAATACGTAAGTATCTTTTATATTTAGCATGTATCTTCTATATTTAGTAAGGACTTAAGACTAAAGTCAGTAACAACATGGTATTCAAGACAGTAAAGACTAGACTATTGTTCTATATATACATGTTCATGCAATGAAACAAGAAAGGAAAATTTTACCTTACATGGAATCAATAAGATAAGGCTTCTAACCCTAGTCATCTACTAATAGACTTTAAGCAAGGTAACTAAAAATTCATCGATGTAATAAATATAAGATTCGTCTCCTGAAAGACTGGTTTAATTTCTATTCGACACATACATTATTATTAAGGATGTAGTAAAATTGGTGGGGGTGGAGGGGGTGCACATGGCAAATATTTGGCAGATCTCCCAATCTTCAGCTTCAAAAATGTATTTTCTTTCCCAAAATTTCAAAACCGACATTAAAAATGAAGTGTGGCTTTTATAGATCTGATTCAGGAACGCACAAACCATGTCATAATTTTCGCAAACCATGTCAGGATTTGTTATTAAATGCAAAATTGTGCAATGATGTTCAAAATTGTGTCATGATTTCTCTGAAATTTTCAAATTCCTTCTTTGGCACTTCTCTGATCTTGGTACGAAATCCTTGGACCGTGCCACTATTTTTTTTTGTGAATTGAAATCAATAATTTTAGCTCCAAAATCGTGTCAGGATCTCCATAAATCATGGCACAATTAAAAAACCTCGAAACTTGATTTTCTTGTAATTTTCTGCTCCCAAACAATGTAAAACTTCATAAAACTCTACCAAAAGACATAAAAATGACTGAAATAACATCATATAATAGAGTATCATCACAATTCTATATTTGCAACGTTACTTGTCCTCAAGGAACAAACTTATTATGAAAATTAAAAGTAAAGTAACACTTATCCCACTAATGTTAGTAACAAAAGTTCATCGCTTTAACCAGTATTTTGATGAACCAGCTTGCTTGACCAACATCCATTTCCAGAACATCTCGCAAATGATTGATAAGGGTACCCACAACGGACATATAGGTCTACCATATAATTACCATACGTTTGAATAGTTCCTAAAATGTAAATCAAAGTCAATATCACAGTACGCACTTTAAGGACTTTCAGAGTTACAATGAGGCTTTGATGAAAGTGAGATGTCTTTGAAATACTATCTTTAATCAAACAAAATGGAGTTACGTATAACCTGCACACTTCCTAAATGAAACAATTTCAACCCTATTTTCCGAAATGAACAAAACTAGAGTATTAGAGAACCAACTTTTGATGATGAGACACTTTAATTTCAAATTTGTTGATTCAATTGATTTTCATTTTTTGCTTTTTTTTCTCTACACATATTTTAATATTTGTTTCTCAAGAATTTTGATTTTTTTTAAGAGACATTTTGTGCTTTCTTAGATTCAATAGTATACCTACCCCAAATTCAGACCTTGCTAGTGCCAACAACAACCTCAAACATAAAATTCACAATAGACATAAACATAACATAACATAGCTTAACTCCAAAGTCCAAACACAAAATTTGGTTTGTAATGCAGTTTGTCACCGAACATAGGTGTCAAATCCTAAAGGCATAAGAAACACGTGCATTACCGTCAACGCAAGAAAAAAGAGAGACCTTAGTTTACTTATATACGAAGATTAAGTTCATCTATATGTTCGAAACATTTATATAAACGGAAATAGAAACCAACAATAAGCATCGTATTACAAGAAGAAAAATGAGGTTTCTGCATTGAATGAAGCGAAAGGCGAAAATATTATTTTCATGATCTGATCTAATTGAGTGGTATGTACAATAACATTGATCATGATTATTTTGGTCGTGCACCCTCTGTGATTTTTCTCTTCTATTTTCTGAAGTACATAAAGCAATTCTTAATATACTATTGGAATTCTACTAACAAAAATGTTCTTTATTTTGAAGTCAGTAATTAAGTTTTGATGAAATTATCTAGACACCAAATTAAGATGCAATCAAAATATCCAAGGGTATTGGAAATTGAGAAATAAGCATTTTTCAATAATTGAGTGTATTGATCTTTAAAATTGAAAACTCATACAACGGTAACACCTTCACCGCGGTGATAACCCTTTGTACTCATGTTGATGCTTCATTGTACGTCCACCGC
Source organism: Medicago arabica (assembly GCA_946800305.1). NCBI lineage: Eukaryota > Viridiplantae > Streptophyta > Magnoliopsida > Fabales > Fabaceae > Medicago > Medicago arabica. The sequence continues at coordinate 37,087,468 of OX326969.1, forward strand.
CTTCCCGAAGGTGATAGCCCGGCTTTCCAGCGATGACTGATGTAACCAATTTCGTGTATACTTTTCATAGATAAGTTGCACTCTTCGGAAATAACAAAAGCAATTAAATGGAATAAAATTTAAAGTGAATAAATAAATCAGTAACAATTGCAGAACAAAAGGAGACCAAATAAAGAAAGAACCTTAAATTTCAAGGGATGGAGTAAGAGTGTATAACTCTGAGTGTTTAATTTAATGCAACATTTTTCTTGAAATGTAGCGATGACAATGGTTGAATGTTGATTAGGTTCCTGCAAAGGAAATTTAGGAAGTGAAAAGAATAACGAAAAAAGGTCATATGAATGTACGTTCTCACTATACTTGGTGCTAGAACTTCTAATAACTTGGTGATTTTTAACAATCCTCGGATTGAGCTTCAGCTAGTCCTTCTTGCGCATGCCATGGGAGTTCCATTCTATCGTGCTTAGTCTTTGTTTTCAGTTTTTTTTCTTGTTTCTCTTTTTGGCTTATTTTTCTCATGTAACCAAAAAAGAAGTGAAGATCTATTTTCCACTGAAAAATTAAGAAACACAATTTAGACCTTTATAAAACTTTAAGCATACATTTTACTTGTCGTTGACAACTTTACTCCAACTGCTCTATTTCCTTCGTCCCTAAACTCTATAAATCTGAATCCCTAGATAGTTTTTCCTTCTTAATTAAAATCAGAAATCCCTAATTTTATAATCCACTAAATTTCTTCATGCTCAAATAGAGATTATGAGTAGGGTTTATGTGTTTATGAATTTTAGAGAAAGCATTCAAATCTGAATTTCATCTTCGACCTCCATGGTTAATGGGGGAAACATTAGGAAAAATAGAAATTTAGACTAGAGTGTTGGTGCTCAGGAATATATGTTATACAAAAGGACAACATGATATCTCCGCAAGTGCACAATTTTATCATCGTAAGGAAATATCGGTCCCACATACATTTTTCTCCAAAGTAGGTTATTAAAAGATGTTTTGAGATTTTTATAGGATGAAAGTTTTAGAAATACTCCGGAAATAATTTTTTGTTGTAAATATGCTATGATAAAAAGGCATTGAAATCACTGCAATTCATCATTACGATTAACAATCCAAATCACATTCCTTTCTTTTGCCTTGCAAATCCTAAGAGTAAAACATTCTCTTTTGTATCAAAATTCAATTTCTTTCAATGAACAATTGTCTCACCAGCATGACTCCTTATTCTTATGGTTTCCATGATGGTGTGACCCAAGACTAAATAATACACGAATTCTTGCTTAACATCATTGGTTACAAATTTAGGAGTTAAATTACACAATGATCATTCAAGTTCCAAAAGAAAAACCACCAAATTGAAGTCCTTTGCCTGTTACGGTAATAATCATCCACTACGGCTGGCCAGATGAACCTTGTAATTTATGACAAGATCATTTGACTCACTCCATCATTTGGTGACGATTTTGAAACTTAATGTTGCGAAATATGAAGTGTTGTTGAACTAAAACCCACCTTTTGATCAATCAAAGTGGTCTTGATTGGCTTTGATCTTGGTTTGGTCAACAAGACTCCATATATGCAAGGGTTTTCCACCCATTTGCATCATTACCACATATAACTATTGAATTTACCTATTTATTCAATACAAAAACAAAAAACTGTAAAATGAAAATAAAGTTTAAATTAAAGTACTATTTTATTAAATAAAACATAACTAGAAATACTAGACACTATTGAGTTATAACGATACACTATAGAACACCAACAAATCTTTTTACATTCGCCTTTTGCTCAAGAAGAATCTTATAAGAGTTATGAGTACCACCATTCACGTTGTCTTCTCCAAATTAAAAGTAGGTGTTTGCCACTTAAAACGATCTTTGTGATCCATAGAAGTACCTAGGTATGAATTAAGAAAACTTAAGGTAGTACAATATGTTGTGTGAGACATAGAGAATTTGAGGTGTGTTTGTGTTGTTGATTAGCATCATGCACAAGTATATATAGCTTAAAAACTTGATACTCGTGTCTAATGCTTATGCACAATAGAAACACAACCTCCAATTCTGCATCTATCTCTGACGCAATCAATTTACATCTATGGATCACAAAGAGATAGCTTCGAAGGGCAAAACTTACCTTTAATGTGGAGAAACAAGCGTGGGTGGTGGTACCTCTTAGCCATTATAAGACTCTGCCATAGCAAATTGACGATCCCTTCAAGGAGAAAATTAATGTGAGAGATCACTCTAATGGTAGATCTCTTAGTTCATTGATAGAGCATGGTGAATATAACTAAGACACAACTCCTTTTTATAATGAAACATATACAAAAAAATCCTACAAGTCAAATGTATTTGGTCTAAACTTCAGACCAAATACAGAGAAATAATTGTACACAAGCGTAAGTAACAAGCCAACATTTACAAACAATAAATAATAACATGACACCTCATTTAAATTTTATAAAACAATTGGAAAAGATAAATAAAACAAAAGGGTCGTCTTTTTTCTCTTTTTCAGCAAACGTTTTACTCACTTATCTTATCCATTAACACACATATTTACCATTAGAATATGTAATATCTTTTATATTAAGTATATATTTTTCGTAGTAAAAAAAATTCCTTGATTTAAAAAAAAAAAAAAAAATTCGTAAAATCAAAATTCCTGATTTTTTTTCTCTTATTTTCACAATTTTTTTATTTTCCTAAACTTTTTTTTTCAATTTCAAATTTGTGTTTCTAAATTTTGTTTTTTTTTATTTTAAAAATTAAACTCTAGAATTTTTAATTTTTTTTCATAAAATTCGGTTTTTGTTTTCTCGAAAATATATTGTTTTTTTACGATTTTTTATTTTCAAAAAATAATTTTCAGATTTTTTAAATTAATATAACTTCATTTATATTATTTTTTTCATTTTTTATTTTAAAAAAATAGGCAAAATGCCACGTGTGCCGTTAAAAAAAATAAAAAGCAAAGTTAATTAAACGGTTAGTGTGCCACATAATCAGATATGCACAGTCAGCACGCCACATCAGCATTTTGTCTAGTCAGATGACCTCAGGGTCTAAAACGAAAGAATCTTAAATTACAGGGTTAAAATCTAAACTTTTTTTTTACAGTGGGTAAACCATAACTCGTCCAAATTACAGGGGGTAAAGACATATTAACCTTAAATTCTTTAGTATCCCTACCCCAAATTCAGACGTTGCTAGTGCCAACAACAACCCCAAACATAAAATTCAGAATATACATAAACATAACTTAGATTAACTCCAAACAAAAAATTTGGTTAAAAATATGTAATGTTTTTAGGCTTGTAATGTAGTTTGTTACCGAACAAAGGAGTCTAATCCTAAAGGCATAAGAAACACGTGCATTACCGTCAACGCAAGAAAAAAGAGAGAACATAGTTTACTTATATACGAAGATTAAATTCATCTATATGTTCGAAATAGTCATATAAACGGAAATAGAAACCAACAATAAGCATGGTAGTTGAAGAAGAAAAATGAGGTTTCTGCATTGAATGAAGCGAAAGGTGAAAAGATTATTTTCATGATCTGATCTAATTGAGTGTATGACTTTGAGTGTTTAATTTAATGCAATATTTCTCTTGAAATGTAGCGATGACAATGGTTAAATGTTGATTAGGTTCCTGCAAAAAAACATTAGAAAGTGAAAAGAAAAATGAAATTATGAATTTAGACGTTCCCACTATACTTGGTGCTATAACTTCTAACAACTTGTTGATTCTCAACAATCCTCCGACTGAGCTTCAGCTAGCCCTTCTTGCACATTCCATGGGAGTTCCATACAATCGTGCTTAGTCTTTGTTTTCAGTTTTTTTTCTTGTTTCTTTTTTTAGCTTATTTTTCTCATGTAACCAAATAAAGAGTGAAGATCTATTTTTCCACCGTGAAAAATTAAGAAACACAATTTAGACCTTTATAATACTTTAAGCACATTTTAATCTTTAAAACAGATTGAAACTGATTTATCACTATATTATTTGAGCAAATATGCTTGTTGGTACTTGAGTTTGTAACCAACGATCAAATTGATTCTCAAATTTTGTGAAATAGTAAAATAATTCTTTAATTTGCTTAACTTATATCAAATAAGTCTCCCCGTTAAGTTTGGTCTCTAGGCTCACTTACATCTATTTAGATAAAAAAATTATATTTTGTTGCATGAAAACAATTTTATTTGTCGTTGACAACTTTACTCCAACTGCTCTATTTCCTTCGTCCCTAAACTCTATAAATCTGAATCCCTAGATTTTTTTTTCTTCATAATTAAAATTTGAAATCCCTAATTTTATAATCCACTAAATTTCTTCATGCTCAAATCGAGATTATGAGTGGGGATTATGTGTTTATGAAGTTTAGAGAAAGCATTCAAATTTGAATTTCATCTTCGGCCTCCATGGTTAATGGGGCAAACATCAGGAACAATAGAATTCTAGACTAAAGTGTTGGTGCTCAGGAAGATGTGTTATACAAAAGGACAACATGATGTATCCGCATGTGCATCATTTAATCATCGTAATAAAATATCGATCCCACCTACATTTTTCTCCAAAGTAGGTTGTTAAAAGATGTTTTGGAAATTTTATAGGATGAATGTTTTAAAAATACTCGGGAAATAATTTTTTGTTGTAAATATGCTATGATAAAAAGGCCTTGAAATCACTGTAATTCATCATTACGATGAAAAATCCAAATCACGTTCCTTTCTTTTGCCTTACAAATTTAAGCCAAAGAATGAAACATTCTCTTTTGTATCAAAATTCAATTTCTATCAATGAACAATTGTCTCACCAGCATGACTCCTTATTCTTATGGTTTCCATGATGGTGTGACCCAAGACTAAACAATACATGAATTCTTACTTAACTTCATTGGTTACAAATTTAGGAGTTCAATTACACAATGATCATTCAATTTTACAGATATTTGTTTGAAAAAGAAACCATAGCACTGGTACAATTTTTATTTTATCAAAAGAAATTGTGTTTCTGTTAAAACAAAAACAAAAGTAAGTGAGCACAACTTGTAAGCCTTAGGGTTAATTAAGTAAATTGTCCTTATAAATAATAAGAATTTTGTTTTTAGTCCCTACAAAATAAAATCATACTTTTTGGTCTCTGTAAAATTTTCCATCAACATTTTTAATTTTTGTAAAAATTTTACGTCAACATTTTTTGTCCCTAAAATACTAAAGGGAAATGTCACATGGACTAAAAAATATGATTTTTTTTTGTAGGAACTAAAAACAAAATTCTGAATATTTACAAGGATCATTTACTTAATTAACCCTAAAAGTTATATCTAAATCATAATAAGATCACAGTTTTGACTTTGAAATAATCATATTGTGTGCCTAGCTAGTTTTTTTTAGGGTGTGCCTAGCTAGTTATGTACCCGTGTGTATGCATATATATGGAAGCAAAAAAAATAAATGATCAATGTGGCCAGCAACATGCTGATGCTTATTTAGATGTTAATTTTGGTCGTGTACAACATAGCACATGTTAAAGTAGGACCAATGAACCACTAGTAATATTACACTCATGAGATACTAAAAATCCCTATCAAGATTTGTCGTTGGTTATACAAACATGTGTTCACTATGGTTTCTCTAGGCTCTAGCTATTGATCTCTTTTGGTTTCTATCCAAGCTTTTCCCCATGGAACTAATGATTTTGCCTTCCTCTTAAAACTCAATAATTTAATTTGTAAATTCTTATATATAAAGAAATATTCCAACCAGCTGATCTTGATGGACATGAAGCTATGTGGTAGGGTTCATTTTGGTAACCAATCCAAATCTTGTTTTTATTTTTTTATTTTATCAAATAGCTTAGTGACTAAAAATTCACCTCTTAAAAATGAATAAATAGAATGTCCGAGGTTTGAACCCGTCCAAATCTTGTTATATTGGCTTTTTGTCTTGATGATATTTGTGCAAGTTCAAATTAAAAAAAAGTTCATCAAACTAAAAATTGATGATGACCTTTCTTATTTCTTCTCTTCTATGATTTATTTTGCTTGGAAGTATTGCATTTGTTTCCTTCTGTTGGCATATTCTAGAAGATTGTGGTGTGACGTACTTAAGCACATGCACAAAAGTTTCAATTACATCTAGGAAAACCACTACAAGTTCTCAATTTAAGATGCTATACTTAACACTGTATAATTGTGTTTGTTCTTGCTTTAGTACCATGTATATAGCAACTATCTTTTACGGTGTACCCAACTTGTTTAGGTATGAGCAGGGCCGTCTTAACAAATTCATAGGCCTCGTTTTAATTTTATAAAGGTTGCAAAAAAAATCAAATTCTAGGCCCCCAAAAAAAAATTAAGTCATTTTAAAAAAAAATTATTAAAAGAGACAATTTGGTGGGATTTGAACTCACAACCTCATACTCAACAAGAACTATATGCGCCACTAAAGCATGTTGAACAGATTGATATTTTTCACTTTTAATAGATATATAACCATTATTTTAGTGTCTTGCATATAAAAAAATTATTTTGGGCCCCAAAAATAATGAGGCCCGGTGCCATAGCCCAGCCCCGACGGGCTATGGGCCGGCCCTGGGTATCAGTAAACCAAAACTTTGAAGTATTATTATTCAACATCCACTTCAATATTGTTCAACATCTGCTTTTCAATCTAACGTGAGACTCTTGTTCACACTTACCATACCAATTTTTCGCTCAAATGTGCGTCCATCAATTGATTTGGGTATGCTCTCCGTCAAGTACTAGCTTTTTGGTCTACATCCACTTGATACAAGCCTACAACCCCCTTCAAATATATAGATATTCTTTGATAGCTAAAGTTTTGTTGGAACTAGCTGTTGGCAAACATCATCAACGAGATATTTTGTCTGACCTTCATTGTCAAGAAGACTTTACATATTTAGAGTCGATCACCTTTACTTTAATCATTAGTCCTGATACCATTGTTTGTGTTGCAGGAAGAGTTTGGAGATCATTACATTGTACTAAGAACAATCTCATAAATAATTTGGACACCAGATATTAACTTTAAACTTTAAGATATTGCATATACGAGTCTTCTACAATTATATATTACTCAACATTTACTTTTTAATTTAATGTAAGATTATTTTTACTCACACTTAACATACCAACACTACATAAAACATTCTGTATGGTCAACCTCGAGGTGATAGATGTGTTGTTGATCAAGTTGTTCCACTAACTGAAGGATGGAAATTGAAATGGATTTCATAAAAAAAGGAATGGAACCTTATTTTAATTTTAATGTGAAGTGAGGTGGACTAGAATTGTTTAAAAGTGTTTAGTATTCTTGTTTTTCTTGATATAGCTACCACACTTCATGCAACCCTGTTCTAGTATGTAAATGATATTCGAAGCATGGGAATAATAGTTATACAAGAGTTGGTGCCTAGTATCTAGTAATTATTACATCTACATTGACTTGCTTTTGAACCATTTCTTTTTGTTTCAAGCATTTTAAAAAATAGACTCTTTGTTGTCGTTTTCGTTTTTGTTTTACTTGTTTTGTGATTTAGTCCTCATTAGATCAAGTGATTATGTTTTTGTTATATAACATCAATGTTGGGAAGAGGCTGATGCCTTCGAAATCCGAAAAGTTTAATGGTTGTGCATGTAAAACTCAAAACGTATGGGAATGTCACACTAACAATTTTTAGGTTCGATTTTCTAAGCTTGCTTCATTGAAAGAAATGCTTATGACTTTGTTAAGTTGAAAAAGTTTGATGTGGGAAACTTCATCCTGCTTCACATGGTTAACAATTCAGCCATAAATCCTACCCAAATTTAACATGAACCAACATGAATAATATCCTTTAATCTGTATCGTTACTATGTAACACTTGGAAGAAATCAAATGTATATTGGACTGGATCCAATGAGTAGCTAACTAGCTACAATTGAATTACGAGTAGACCATTAAATCAGTCGTTATTTTTATAAGTTACTTTTGAATTACGAGTAAACCATTCAACCACTTATGACTTTTGATAAAGACTAATTTAAAATATTAACAAAGTTAGAGACTCATTTAAGAGTGGCTTACAGAAACAACACTTGAAAAAAAATGCATAAATGGTTTGAATTCCATACCATGAAATTTAACCAACCTGAGAGCCTTTCATTCTTAACTAGGAAATATTTTCATTTTCTTTTTCGAATTTTAATGTTGAATGGACTAAATTAGTTTAGGCCTACTTTATGTCGTTTATGCTAAGAGAAATTGTTCACGTGTGTAAAAACAAGATAGTTATAACAGATAAGCTTCTAAAAATGATTTTGAGAAAAATATAACATTCAATATGAATGAATCCCCTCGCTGTTTTTTAAGAGTCTTCTTTTATATGTTTCACTTGTTTGACCTAATGAGCCACTATTTGGATGTGTAGGCCCATTAAGTTAACCCTCCGAGACCCACATAGTTCGTCCGTACAAGTACTATAACGCGTGGAGCTGGTCGCTCTTCCTTTGCACTGGTCGTCCATACAAGATGCGTGGAGTTAGGGCATGCATCTCACGTCACTTGTACGTGCAGGACGCATTATGAGATACCTCCTAGAGGAAAACTACAATGTTACCTGGACATTAATTTGAAAAAGAGCTAGTCATGTTTAAGATAAATCTCATGGCACCTGAACGATGAAGTTGAACTAAGCACTCTGAAGGTGGAGCTCATGTGATATGAACAATCAAGCTGCTAAGATAGGTATTATGAATGTGGATATCATGTGACCTGAACGATCAAGCTGAGCTAGATATGTTGAATAGTCAATCTATAGTAAAGTCTACGTGGTATGGTCCTTCATACTCGTCTACAGTCCATCAAATGTCAAGTCTGTCAAGGCGTAGACGTTTGTTTTTCATATGGTCGACATTTACTAGTCTAGAAACCTTAATTTATAGTTACATAGATTGGTTGGTGTAGCAAATTCTGCCCAGCTGAGATAGAAATAGTCATTTATGATTCTCAATTTCTATTTAACGAGTTTGTTTCTATTTCTACTGTTTAATGAGTTTGTTTCAATTTCTACTGCTTATATTAAGAAAACGCCTAATTTAGAGGCTCCTATATTGGTTAATGTAGCCAATTTTGCAGGTTCTAATAGTAGGCTGGGAAATTTCTCATACCATTTTAACTTCAGTAACTCTGGTTCTTCTTATCTAATGAAAGTATGTTACCGTAAAAAAAAAAAAAGGCAATAAGTAGCTAATTTTTAGAGAAATACACATGATCCAAATCAGTTTAGTTTTAAATTTTAATATTTAGAGTTGATATAATATTCTTCTTTTTATGTGTTATTTCGATAGTATAATAGTAATAGTATACAATAAACCAATTTGAAATTGATTACTGAATATGGTAAATACTAATTAGAATAGATTATAATATGTTCTAAAATAATTTTAAGAGTTTACTATATTAATGTTCATGGTATACAACACCTCAATTTGACATTAAATTTTCTATGTTAGTACATTATTTTTAATTTCCTTTGAATAAGACACATAAAAAGAAATTGAGTACAATACAAACCAAGATTGACGAAACAAACAGATACGATGTTCAAGTGATTGATGGAGGAACAATACTTAAATTTTGGATCGAGTCTGAGGGGGTCGTACTCGTGGTCAATTTTATGGCACATGTGACTTGTTTGTCAATAAAAAAACCTTCATGGTTCCATGTATGAGATCTCTTGGAAGAAAATAGAGCAATTGGAGTTAGAGTTGAGCATGAGGATGATAATGCATTAGCTAGTCTCGAGTGGTTGTTGATGTTGCACGAGTGGCTACGGAGCATTCCTGGAAGTAAGAGAATGATTTCGTGGCATTAACAAAATTAGTTATGGAGAAGTGTTTAGCTATGGATTATCTTTCGGATGGTGGATCGTATAGTACCACATTCTCCTTCACATCCTCATTATGATGATGAATTGTAGGATGAGATATTGGATAGTGATTCTTGATCGTGTAGTCGGTACGTTCTTATTATGTAGTTTCAGACTATTTTGTAGTATTAGAACGACTTTGTTGATTTGAATATGTTTGTTGTGTTGTTAATGCATTATGATTTTCTTGTGAATCATCTTGTAGCCATGACTTTGTTATTTTTTAGTCTTAGATTAATTTTTAGTACCAGAACGGCTGTTTTATGTTTTAATGTGCTTGTTATGTTAATGCATTATGATTTTTTGCGAATGATTTATTGTGTTATTTTTGTTTCTTAGTATTCGATGCAAAACAAGATATTAGGTGCATGAACAAGCGCAAAAAAAAAGTCTTGTTTAGCGTCGTTCTGAATGACTCTATAGAAGTTAGTTGACTTTAGCATCGGTAGGACCGACTTTATAATATTAAGTTGACTTCTTAGACATTGACTTTAGCGTCTCTTAGGCCGACTCTAGATGATTATAAAAGTTGATTTTATCGTTAGTGGAGTTGACTCTATAGGATTTAGTTAACTTTTAGAAGTTGACCAATTTAGCGTTAGATAAGAATAGAGTTAGATATTAACTATGCTTGACCAACGTTGTATTACCCTCGTGTGGTTTGTAACCAACGCTACTCTTTAGCTTCGACAATTTTAGCCTTATCCCAAACTCTGACGCTAAGTCAGTGGTAGTGTTAGTTTTTACCCCTTCAGTGTTGATTTTCAGCCGACCTAAATGTTGTTTTTTCTAGTTGAGACAATCATGTGACAATGGTATAGACGTATAAATGATGAAAATGGATATATAGATATAGGCTTAAATAGGTCTATAGTCGCTGCAAATATAGGTCGTTTGAATTTTCGTCCCTGAAGTTACTAATCCTTCCATTTTGCCATTGCAAATATTAATCATGTGAAATTCAGTCCTAATTACGTTTTTTTATGAGGTGCATAGTGATTAGCAACGTGGCGCTTATGTGGCAAGTGGTGACTGGGTATGACTCAAGCCAAGTCATCCAAACACATATTAATGTCTTTTTTACCCTTAAAGAGTACGACCACATGCCAAAGGACCATATTGCGCCTGCCTTATTCTTCTCCAAAACTCGTCTTCTTTCATGTGCACTAAAATGGCCTTTCAACAAAAATCAAACTGTGCAGGACAAACATATTTTTTTATTTATTTTTTACCAGGGTTTTTTCTTTATAAAAAATAATCAAAGATAACATCATAACAACATCAATTTCTCAAGAACAAAACCCCTCTTCTCTTTAACACTCTTCATCTTCATCTCTTCTCTCCTAAACTCCTACCACCATCGCCACCAACACACAACCACCAACCAAGATTCACGACCATTGATTTCTCAAGAACAAAATCTTGTTTTTGTTGATAATTGTCTCCACTGGGTTGAGATTCGGAATTGTGATAACTGAGTATGATTTCCCTAACCTAACGTTGAAGCTGACCTCGTCCACCATCGTTTTTCAACTTCCGTGACAGCGCAGCCGTGTTGAAATCGATTCATAACCATTGATTTCTCAAGAACAAAATTCCTCTTCTCTTTAACTTTTGTGAAATCGATTCACCACCATTGCTTGTGATAGGAAAAGGTTGAGGGTGAACGAAAATGTGATGGATTTGATGGGTAGGGATGAATCATTGTTACATATGAAGAAGAACAATAAGCAAGTGTTGTTAGGGCCATTTTTGCAAAGTGGCACTTTCTCTAGTCTAACTGCAAATAGTTGTGCAATCTTGGTCACAGGTAAAATAACGCTATGGTGAAAAGAAAACCGTGTTTCATATCACAAGATCTATTATTGTTATATGTTTGTATGTTAGGTTTAGTTAAGTTGAATTTCAGATCTATGTTTTGTTTCCAGAGTTTGCTAAATCCTTAAGGAGAAGAGAAGGAGAATGGGGGAAGAAAACATAGGTATCGGTAATTTTGCACATGTCTAGAAACAATAAGGGTAAAAAGGTCAATTCATGTGTTATTTCGGACTCATCATAGTCTTTTGCCAATTAGCTTGTGCCATGTCACTAATTAAACGAGATTAGAACCAAAATTTAAATGATTAATATTTGCAGTGGCTGTTTGGAAGAATTAGTAACTTCAAGGACGAAAAATCAAACCACGTATATTTACAGGGACTAAAAACTTATTTGAGCCTATAGGTATATAAAGGTATCATAAAAACATGATGATGGTGAAGAAATAGTGTTGGACAAAATGTCAATTTTACTTATAATTAGAAATAGAGGGAGTACACTATTTAGAGTTTTGGTCAAAACTCACTTGGTGTGAGAAATGAGATTTAGGCACAAGTGGTTGAGATGATTATGTGTCTGAAAACACGTATGATTCAAATTAAAGAGACTTAAAACAATAATCAATCATTCTTTTCGCCAAAAAATATAATCAATTCAATATTACACTTTTCTTTTTCGTCTATTTTATATGACAACAAAAGTTCGACTTTCTTAAAACGAGTAGGTGGTTTTGATTAACACTAAGGACTAATGTTAATAAATGCAAATTTCATTTGCATTTTGCTAATGAACATGATTTGATTGAGGTTATCATTTTGGTCCCCATAAATTCAAAGTGATACTATCCACCATTGTTACGTGTCAGCTAGAGTAATCTCATGTTTCCAAGTCCTAAGCATAATTTGGTCAAACTTAAGAAAATAACAAAATGAGTGAAAGGTATTTCCGTTGTAAAATCTACCTTCAATTCCCACATTGATAAGTACTTATTGAATTTTGTAGCCATACTAGGAAGAGTTGCATATACTCTTTAGATGAGTGTACTTTTCTTTATATGTGTCAATTACTAATTAAATGTGGCTTAACTAATACCATGGTTTACCATTTTCATACTCAATTATGTATGTTAATACACATGTTTGATTTACTTGATTCTTATCAAATTAGAGATATGATGAGGAAAATATTGGATCTTTGAATAATCTTTGGTGTTTTTTTCTATTTGATTGGACAAGATTAGCAATCATGCATTTCACTAGAAAATAACTTTTGTCCCTACCGTAAAAGTTGATTTGGTTTTGCTTATAATCTAAGCCTGTAATAAATCAAGTAATTTTGAGAATTTTTTTGTTTGTTTTAGATTTCATGACTTGCTTGCGCATCTATGACGATATGATGCTGCAAGATGATAAGCCATAGTTCTTTATTTTTAACCTTGAAGAAGATAGAAATATATATACTACATGAACTATATGGAAGATGAAAATATATATGCCGACATGGATAACTAGGTCTAAATCTATCATTATATTGGGTGAATACCAAAAAACCTAAATCACATTTGTTTAGGATTTTTTATATGAGTGGTCATTTGTTTAGTTATTTTTTTTCCAGGGATTGTTTAGTGTTGATTGAATACTAAAGAATTATTATTTTTGGGGGACTACAATAATTGTTATTATTAGGTTTAAATAGGTCTTTCATCCCTCAAATATAGGTCATTTGAATTTTCGTCCCTGAAGTTACTAATCTTTCTAATCTGCCACTGCAAAATTTAATTATTTGACTTTTGGTCCTAATTTGGTTTTTTTGCTGAGGTGGACTGTCATTAGCGACGTGGTGCCCATGTGGCAAGTGATGATTGGCCGAGGTGGTTGGCTTAAATAGGTCTTTTCGTCCGTGCAAATATAGGTCATTTGAATTTTCGTCCCTGAAGTTACTAATCAGATGTAATTAGGACCATTTTTCAAATGATTAATATTTGTAATAACAAAATTGAAGGATTAGTAACTTCAGTGACAAAAATTCAAATGACCTATATTTGCAAGGACGAAAGACTTATTTAAGCATTATTATTATTATAGTTAGTCCGATATAAATAATAATATAGATATCCACTTCAAATATTTTTTTTGAAGAAATCAAAATGATATATATAACTCTTCAAATAGTAGCTCCTAAGCACAAGAAGTGCATAAGGACCCACTAGGAAAGTACAAGTACAATTATAATTACAAACACAAAGACAACCAAAACAAAGGAATTAGCCAATACCCAAACAAACAAAAGGGCTTGACCACCATCTCTGCTACCATGAACAAAAACAACCTTCTATATCCACTTCAAATATAACTTAATTCAAATATAAATTAGTTTTACACGGTCATCCGATCATACCACATCATATTAAAATAATACTCGTTGTTTTAGCAAAAATAAATTGTTTTAAAATAAATGTCATTTTCACTTTTTAAAGTAGTATAATTTTTTCCATTAGTACCACTATTATTACTACGTACACTACATTCAAAATACATATTCTACTTTAATTTATAATGATGAAAAATGCATCAATATGTTACAAAGTTATTCTATTAAAAATGCACTGTCTTTAGACAACATTATTATATTTTTTAATGTATGTAGAAATCTTAAACGATATTATTTTAAAATGGAGGGAGTAAAATTTAACAAGCACAATAATTGAAAAACTCTACAGCTCCCTATATAATGTCTTTAAATTTTGAGATTTCACTGAGCTATAATTCAATGGAAATGAAGAATAGATTTACCCTAATATGTTGTATACCATTTTAATTTTATAAAAGTTTGTTGACCATCCTTCAAAAAAAAAGTTTGTTAATAACTTTCTATAGAGCTAAGTAGAAACTTTACTACCTAAATTCTATTTTTATTATTAAACTGCAGTAAATGTTGATCACTATTCACTCGACTATGATGGGAGTAAAGATTGTCGCATTATGTGTCGATTAATGATTTCTCCCTGCATTATGTTCTAATTGTTTCCCACTAATTTATTAATTAAACTAGTTTAATAATTCTTTGGCTCCATTATTTTTCATTGTGCTTGCAAGTGATATGCCATTAAAACATAGCCAATTGCACCATACCTACTTCCTTGTCCAATCTCTTATTTTGGTAAACACCACATTAAGCACTAAACATGATCATTTGTTAATTAACTATTTCTTTTACAATGTGATGTCAAGTGTAGTTTACAAAATTGACGGGACTCGAATAAAATACTTGTAAATCACAAAAGACCTTCCAAAATGCTAGCTTCTTTTCATATATTCCTATTGATTTATACAATAGTTTATTTGGTTAATATTGTCTTCTACTACTCACATCCTTATCACTGTCTTGGTGAAGTGGAATGCCAGGTCAAAGGGCTGCATCCACTGCACAAATAAAGGTACCCCCATGCTAATGCAGAGTGAAACTATTAACTACTAACTTTGTCCATACTTTCTAAAAAAAATGATAAATGTGAAATTATTAATAATTAAAATTAGAGAAATGTTAATGAGTGCACTTAGGAAATTTGATAAGAAACCTAAAAAATAAACTTCATATTGAAAATTGTACATTTAACATCTCTAAACTTTAAAAACTGACATTTTTTTACCTTCAATTTATCACGTATTTCTATTTACAGCTTCTTAATAAGTGTCTTTAGAAAACTTGTTAACATGACTCTTAAAATTATACTTATGGTATTTTTACAACTGTCTCTAAGATAATTTGCATAAAGTTAAACTCTTATCATTTAAGCTGACTTCCCATAGACATAGTTTTGAATATCAGATTTGATATCTAGTCCTCTTAGATATACTCCATAATACTAACTTTGTCGCTCCCTATATTAAGCCCCCTTTGCAAAAAAATAAAATAAAAAAGATGTTACTAAATATAAGTTTTGTTTAAAATGATTAGATTGTCTTCTGAAATAAAAAGTCATTTTGACACATATACACAAAATTATAACA
Organism: Medicago arabica; assembly: GCA_946800305.1. Taxonomy (NCBI): domain Eukaryota; kingdom Viridiplantae; phylum Streptophyta; class Magnoliopsida; order Fabales; family Fabaceae; genus Medicago; species Medicago arabica. Next base: position 37,103,248 of record OX326969.1, read on the forward strand.
TTTGTTACACTATAATTTTTTATTTTAATATAATCGTAGAAAAAATCATAACAAGGGACAGAGATAGTTCACAAGTCATAACTCAACTAATAAAAATGGGGTGAAGATCCTCTTCATTTCTTAAATAAATTGAAAATGTCACAATTATTAAACAAGACATTGTGATTGGAGTTTGAACCTCGCTCCGATTTCGTATATAAAAGAAAAATGATGATATATAATAATTTTGCCACTCATAAATTCATAGCGCCTTCACCCTTTAGGTGCCTTCATCCTCTGGGCTCGGCGCTATGCTTGATACCAAGTATTTTGGTCCATAAGATCCAGCTCATGCTACATAGAGGTAATCAAGTGAGTTAAAGGTAGATTATTACCGTGATGGTGTTGATATTTTCTAGTGAGTAAGACTCTTATATCAATGACAAAATAGATGTTGAATACTAATATATAAATGAGATAACTTATAAATATAATATATTAAAGTTTTAAAGAAGGGTCTTTTTATCTTGTGTCCTTATGACACAAGTTTAGGAATCTAAAATTAAAAGTTTTTCATAGAAAAAAACAAAATTTTTACTTTAAAAAATTGAATAAAGTTAAATGCACAACTTTTAAAACAATTATATCTAATTTAAATTTCTTAACATACGTCTTTAGGGCACATGTTACCACTTACCTTTAAAAAAAGACGTGATCTAAAGTTCTCTTTGACTGGTTGCTCGGAGCCCAACATAACAATCCCTTATAGCCATCATGATCCAACAGTAATAAACATAACAAGTGTGTTATTTATAATCAGTATACCATTCATTCCTTTGATTATCCCTCCATTCTCTCTTGTCAGCTTTCACTATTTAATATTCCAAATCTTATGTCTTGGTTGGTTTGAAAAATCCTAAATATCTTAGGTGAGACTTATTGACTCAAAGTACCACAATTTTCACACCCGCTATAGATTTTTATTTCCATACATCGTATCGTATATCCCATAGAAGATTGTGTCAGGGAAAAACATGCCCCAATATGGCCTTTTCCCTTTAGAACATCGAAAACAGTAACGGAGCCACGATTATTATAAAAAAATTGCAAACAAATAATCGAAAATCTAAAAAAATTGTCCAATTTATAGAGATTTATATAAAAAATTCATAGTGGTTTACATAAGAAATTGCAAAAATATTAGGCCGAAGTCCGGGCTCGCCGGACCTTAGAACCGCCACTGATCGTCAATAGTGTTCTTAATGAGTTAACTTTAAAAAAAATTAAGTTCTACCGTTGAATAAAACTTTGCGAAGTGCTTTTATAAGTGGGCAGGTTGCTAAGAGATTGCTCTGATCGTTTAGTTTATAGGTATTCTTATAAAAGGGACTGTAATATTTAAACACAAGTTGTAATTTGTAAACCATAACCTTGAATAATAGAAAAATGTTGCAATCGCTCTACATTTGAAGACGATGTAGACAAAATTGGTTGGATTACATCATCTAATCTCGTGTGTTTTTGTTTAGTGTTTTTCATATGTTTCCCTTCGAGAGTTGTTGTTCTAATAATATTTGACTGGATTATGTGATTAAGTCTCATGTGTTTTTTTTTTGTAAAAGAGTTGGAGCCAGACTAATGGTCCGACGAACCCAAAGATCCAGACCAAACCAATTAGAAAATTGCTCTTCTCCCATCATGTTTTGCTCGCTTCTAATTGAGCTTTTGAAAATGCTCCCGCGTGACTTAAGTCACGTAGGTGTTAAACATTGTGTGACTTAACTCACGCTGCGTGAATTAAGTCACGCTGAATCACGTTCTGAACACCAACATGAGTTCAGTTTTCTTTCTCACTTTCTTCCCCAACACGAGTTAGAGAATAGCATGTGACCACCTTAAAAATGTAAGTGGGCATGAATTCAATCCTTTCAGTGTACTAAATTGTCAAAACACACATAAGCCAACAATTAACATTGATGATAAGGTACACTCTCTATGACACTTTATGTGCACCATTTCTCCCACCCATGCAACCAATTTCATATCTTTACAAAAGCCACCTGAAAAGTGAGAAAGAAAACCAGCGTGAGTTAACTCATGTTGGGGTTCAGTGTGAATTTTCGGTGTGACTTAAGTACACAAAAGGGAGGGAGGGAGGGAGGGAGAGAGAGAGAGAGAGAGAGAGAGAGAGAGAGAGAGAGAGAGTTAATTCACGCAGGGTTATTTTCGAAAATTTGATTGGGAGTGAATAAATTTTGATGGGAGATGAACATTTTCCAACCAATTAAACCAGCTAGGTACTTTTCCTTGTTTGAGCCTAAACCAATCCAGCCCAACCTCTATTAGTTTAGGTATCGTTTCACGTCATTCGAAATCCGAATCAAACCATTATGTTTTATTATTATTTATTTTAGGCAAATTCTTAGATACCTTGAAATTTGGTTTGGTATCGCTACCCTCTATGTAAAATTCATTAAAAATTTATAGTTATTTTAAAATAAATTGATATAAAAATATGGTGTGACAATGAATAATTAGGCGATAATTGATGAATACATATTCAACTAAATTTCAAAGGTATCAAAGTGTTCACCTTTATTTTATTTCACACTAAATTAGTAGTTTTATCTTAAAAAATTGTTAGCTAATGTATAGTTCAAAAATATCAACCTCGATTGAACCAAATCAAATCAATTATTTCGGTTTTTTTATTTTAAAGATCGTAAAAACCAAACCAAATCAATTACTTTTATTGGTTCGGAATTATTTTATCTCAAAAACCAAAAAAAATTGTTACACCCGAGTTATATGTGTCTTCTTACCGTTGGAGCTAATCTTGCCATGTGATTTCTAGAAGCTAATTAAAAGAATAACACCATCTTAAAACCTATTTTCCTTCTAAATCAAACCAATTTTCTTTGATAAAAAAGCACATACACATAAACAAATATTCAACAATGTCAATGACCTGAATATCAGAAAGCACTTAAGCCTGTCTGCTTATTGTTTCAACATATCTATGTTTTTCCAGAATTTTGGATACTTGTTTATGTCTTATAGGCTAGGTGGCATTTTCTCGTTTGTGTCTTGCGGTGTGGTTTAAATCGGTTTTGAGGCAAAATGTTATTCGATCCAAAATAAAAATCGCATGTAGTTCGGTTCAGTTTGGATGACTATTTTAAAAAAGTCCGAACCGATCTGATCCAAATATATGCGGTTTAATTTGGATCGATTTTTTGATATTCAAAATGCAAAATACATATAAACAAATATTCAACAATGACCTGAATATCAGAAAGCACTTAAGCCTGTTTGCTTATTGCTTCTATGTTATTCTAGATTAGGCACTTTTGGATACTTTTTTATGTCTAATAGGCTAGGTGACATTTTCTTAGACTTACCCCTGTCGTAGAAGAATAGGGATAGGCGAGTAAATTGCACAAAGCAACATAAATGGTTGAGCATTTAAGATTTGAAAAAAAATCAGTAACTCAGTCAATAAATCAGTAACTCAGTCAATAATATCTGTGCAAATGAATAATTGACTATTATAAAGGTTTATGGATAAGCTTTATCTGATTTAAACTTTCTGGAATTAAACAACTTTGAACAATATCAATGAAGGTTATATATGTGTCTTTGAAACTTGGTAGAAGATGATGACACGCAACAGAGAGAGTTGCTTTATTTTTCATACAAATGAGATGTGATTTAGGAAAAGAACTTTTCCAATATTTAAAATTATAATAAGTTTATCTATGCGACCTTATCTCAGTTGGTAAGGATATACATATTATATGTAGAAGTCGAGTTCAAACTCTAGACACCCCATTGATCAAAACAACTACATGTAGATAATTCATGTAGTCGACCACGTCTAATAAACAAAAACTTTGTTGTAGTTGTTATCATTGTCCAATGTTATACAATAGCACTAGAACCTCATCGTTGATACCATACACAACGAGAAACCAAGTATTATCATGTTCGGTGGGATCAGCAATATAGATCAAATTACACTATAACATTTTCTCTTAAACTATATTTCAATCCAACATTCATATTTAGATTTTTTAATAGTTTCTTTTATAGTTCTTTTGGTATATAATAACATCATTGTTGATACCATAAGAAAATTACTTTCAAAGGCAGTTGGTAACTTGGTGGAACAATAATACTAATATCTTGTCTAATTAATGGACCTCTCAATTCTCAATCATAATAATTTGAATTTGAACTGATCAAAATTCTTTGAAGAAGCTATAACCACACCCTTTTTTTTCATTGTTACTTATAGTACTTTTCTAGGAACCAAAAATGTTGCCAAAATTCAGACAGTAACATTTCTGATCATGACACACAATTGGGGCATGTTATGTGGCAAGCAGCCTTTTGAATGTATGGACATGAAAAACATATTGCTAACAACCTTGCGCAAAAGAAAGGCAAAGATACATCATAGTGTCAATTTCTCAATCAAAGCAAGATTATGGTTGTCTATTCAAAATCTTCCCATTTATTAACTTTCTCCTTCAAACTCGTTTATCAACATACAAGCAGAGTTTATTGAAAAAAAGAGTTCAAAACTGCAATTTGGACCGCAACATCACAATTTTTGAATTCGAATTGCCCGTAGTTGAAAACACTACACATTCATCTCATTGGTTGTTAGACCGAGATTGGACAGGTCAAATTTTAATTGATTTTTTTTTAAATAATCTAAATGCCGAAATTAAAATTTAACTATTCAAACTCGTTCCAACGACCAATGATATAAATGTGTGATATTTTTTACTTTATGTAATCCAAATTCATGATTTTTGTTTTTTTGTTTTAAGACAATAATTAAGGTCATATCAATCGTATTTTACCACAATTCTCAGCAATATAAAAATCATGCAATGATAGTGATTAAAAACCTTGAATATAATGTGACATAAAAGTAAAAAATAAAAATACTAAAGTTGGAGTTTGATGAAGAGATAAGGCCTATATGATATTTCTATATGGGTAAGATTCTTGTGATTTTCATGTAGATATTGCCACTTGATTAATCCTACAAAGCAAGGCATGCAGCAATTGGTCCAAATTGCATTAGACCAATAAATTTGGCAGTTATGGTGGTTAATGAATTAAGCTTTAACTTTATACACCAAAATATATAATTCCTATTCACTCTCTTATGTATCACGTTGAGATATGAAAATGACAAGGTTTTTCATTTTGGCCACATCTGCAATTGATTTATGATAAACTAGTCATAGTCCTGAAAATACCAGTAGCTTTGTTCTTTCTACTTTCTTTTTTAACACATTTACAATATTAGAAAATTTCCAAATTTGAAGCATAAGATTTTTTATTTTTTGAACTTAATAAAAACATTGCACAAATTTCGCAATCATATTTCACCGTGATATAAAAGCTAGTTATATTGTACCAAAACAAAAACTAGTTATACTAATTAATTGTTCTTTCTATTGGATATGAAAGTTTTTTTTGTCAGGTATAAGTACATATGTAAAACATTTTTTAATCATTTAACATTTTTAAAAGAAATATTAGTGCCATAAATAACATTAAGAAATAAGAAGCTTATACCATGAGTTCTACTTCCATCTTCGCATGTACCCTTATCAAGGCAGTTTTGACCTTTAACAATAAGAGAAGGGGTAAATAGGCATTTTACTTCTTGAAATTAGTTATAACATTAGGTCAATTTAGTTCTTCAAATTTGCCAAATAGCAATTTAGTCTTTAAGTTGAAAAATATTATTCAATTTAGTTTTCTTTTTATTAAAAATAAAAGTGTACCACATTTTTAAGATTCTATTTTGATGTAGCAAAAGACTATTTAAGTCATATGTATGTTTTTATTGATTGTGATGTATGTTTATTAAATAAATATTTTGTTGGGGCGACTAAATTGATTGATATGCTTGAATTCAAAAGATTGATTTATAATGCGTAAGTACAACTCAGATGTGTGTGAATATTTGATATGTTGATGTGCGAGTTGGAACTTCTAGTTCCTCACTTCTCTTCACTTAATGTGAGAGATTCTCGCCCATGCTTTTTTAATCTAGATGCCTTAAATAATCAAGACACTATCTCGCGCACCAGCACACACACCCAAGTACATACACACGCGTACACACTCATGCAAAATAGGGTACGAAATTCCTAATTCGCACAAAACACTTAAAATCTTAAATACGACCTTGTTCTCATCACTAATCTATTTTGACCCAAAATCAATTACTCAATTTTTATTTTGTAAATTTTCAAAACTATAAATCTTACAATTTCAACACTAAAATTCGGATCTCAATCATCTGCTGCTTTTATGTCTCTATCTTTTTCATTATTTTGCTCTCTCATTCTCATTTTTTTATTTCTCTCTCCTCATTTCAAGAACCGCACTGAGATAGCTTATTCTTTAAAAAAAAAAAATAAGATATCTTTTTTTTTCCTTCAATTTCCTTCTCCAAGGTGTCTTTACACACACAAAATATGGTTTAATACTATTATTAATGTTATGTGTAGGTGCAGTTCAGGTGGTTTCAGCATAAATAATATTTCTTTGGTTATATGATGGAGGACAATATATAAAATACATTGCTACCTTATTTTTGGTGTACCTAGGGTTTATATGTAATTTCATTATGTACATATACTTAGTGATGGAAAATAAGTGGTGTGTGGTCCTATTAGTTGTGACTTGTGACAAGCTGTTTGGGTTAAAAACTCAATGACCCCACAATCAACTAAGCCTTTAATTTCTTTGCTCCCATACCTTTGTTCACCTTTAAAAACACCCTCATTTGCCTCTTTTGTTATAATGAGTAAACTAGAAGCATCTAAGTCATAGAAAAGAGTATCAACATATTTCACCTCTTTCTTGAACCTTCCTTTGTTTTTGTTCTTCTCCTTTTTTTCTTGTCAAAGAAGTGAAGTGGCTTTGAGGAAAAAAGGTGCATGTTGAACAAGATGGAGAAGCAGGGCACGTGCAATACTAACTCATGAACATACACACATGATGGAAGTGAATACAAAGAGAATCTACATTCTCTTATGTTTCATTTTTTTAATTGAGTTAGTTCTTCATGTGCCCCTCTTCCCCATCATGACAATAGCACCTACATTTGGATTATGTTCTAAACATAGCAGCCAATTGATCAAATTGTTGATGATCCACATATAAGGTAAGTAGTTATACTATCATTATCATTATTTATTTTTTTAATTTTGTTATTTTTTTTCACATTAACATGATGATGAGAATATGAAATTTTGAAGAATATTTGAAATTAAGTATAAAATTAAAATAATTCATGTGGATAAACATTGAAACTTTAAGGATATGAAGTTAGTGGATTTAAATGTCGGTGTGTGTAGAAAATATATTAGGACGGATAAACATTGATTGAAATTTTTTATTCTGTCATAATCAAGAGAACAATGACATATCAATAGCAATGATTATATGGGTTATATGTGTTAATCAAAATTATATATGAAGGGTGTGATTTTGAGAATGAGTCAATGTCTAACTCGTAGGTTTCTCTTTTGCCTAATCACTCACTCAATTCACTAAATATTTTTCTTTGATGTGGAAACCCTCATATCCTACATAAAGAATATCATCATACAATTGAATAGTGAAAAATAGTGAACCCATTTTTGTGTTTCATCTTAATTTCTTTTTAACAAAATATGTCATTCTCAATGAAGCACTAATTCAAGTTTTTTTTTTTTTGACATAGCACTAATTCAACTTAATTAATGACTTTTCCTAACCTTCAATTTCATATTATTGAAAATGAGTGGTATATGAGTCAGTAGAATTGGTTTATCTTCATAAGAAAAAAGGATCATTTGTTGGGCGCACTTTGGAGAAGAACTACCAACATAGTGACATGTTTTTCAAGGGTTAACCACTTTCCATTATATATTACACCTTAAGTTTTTTATCATTGGATATTGCTGCTAAGAGGAAACCTTTGAACAAGACAAATGAAGAGAATAAATTTTGACATTGTATAATATTATGCTATTGGAAGTTGAAAGGTTGTTACAAAGTGATGTAAGTTTTTCATTCTCCATTTGTTTTTTTTTTTTGACAAGCATTCTCCATTTGTTATTGTGCTTGTTTCCACAATATAAGCTTCATTTTATTTCTTGTGTTGGGTATTGGACTCTTTCCTATGCGGAGAAAGACCCAAATATTTTATTTCTGCTGAATATTATTTTATTATTGTGTTTATATGTATTTTCTGATCATTTATGGTTTCAAATTGTAGTCGGTATCTATTATGATTTTAAATTGTAGTCAGCAACTATAATTGTACTTTTTATATCGTGATTTGAGATCAATCTCCACAACGGCATCACGACCGCAATGCAATTGGTGGAACAACCACAGTTTAAATCTTTCTCATCAACTCAAATATGGTAATCCATTTTTTTTTTATTATGTTCATATTTGTTGATTATTTGAGTTTTGCATAGCATCCTATGTCTTGACCCAATACATGTAGTCAAGTGGGAAACTTACCAAAATTGCATAAAACAACTTTAATTTCACTTTTGATATTATGGTATGGTAATGATTCTTTCACAAGAAATTAGAACAAAACTTACTTAAGCACATTTATGAAACATTTTTAGTGACAATAATTGATGGTGATGTTGAATTTTTTTTTAAAATAGAGCCAAAACATCACAAAGGTTACAAGAGACAGCACATGGAAAATGGTATATCGAAGTCCTTATATCATGCTTTGTGTCCGTACATTTGCTTAAAGGATCACTCTTTAATTAACCACACAAAGAAAAGTTTGAGACAAGTTTGGAAATATGTGGTGATATATGTATATGCCATGACACCTATAGTTTCAATGAGACTGTCTATTTTGTTGGCATATATAGAATCTAAGAAAACATGGGTTAGTGGATACAGCTTATGATGGTGATAAGACTTATGAGTTTACCATTATTATTTTCACATTTCAATTTAAGATGCCAATTTATGGTAAAATACATTAACTCACTAACATTTTGGAACACAATGGGACCATTTTTTATTTCCAATAAAACTCAAATCTTCTTTTATGAGTCCCTACTGCTATTTCATGTCACAAAATTTTGTCTAGCTATTTAGTGATTGACTCACATGCTTTTGTAGGAAACTTTATTTTTTTTTTCAATCAATTTTCTTAAAAATAAAAATTACCTTCACCGTTATGAAGAAAATTGGCATCTCTTTTATCACTTGCCTCACCCTAAACAGCAATTGCTTTGTAATAATTAAGTTCTCGAATTCTTATGTGTGGGCCTTATAATAAAGCAGTTTAATTTCTTTTGGCACCGACGAAAGTTCTATTTAATTTTTCTTATCAATATGAAAATTAAAACAAGGTATGTTTGGTAAGACATATTTTTCAACTTATAGTTTATGTCATATTTATTTGACTGAAAAAGACATGTTTGATGACATTCACTTTTTCATGATCTTGTAGTTTATTTTTACTAGTTTACGACGTTTTTTGATAAGCTAATTAAAGTACTTTATAGTTTATATTTTTTTTATCACAATCTTACCATTGTAATATTGATTGAAAATAAATAAATATTAATTAATTTTGTGTATATGTCATTTCATATTTATAAACTAGTTTTATCGTTAATTTTACCAAGCACTAGAAAATTAATCAGCTAACTAATTCATTATAAGCTAACTTATCAGTTATCTATTATAAACTAGTTTATCATATATTTGTTATTTCTTAGCAAACATAGCCTAATTACTTATTGTAAAAAAAATAAGTACCTTTAGTTTTGAACACGTGAAAGAAAGAAAATACTCTTTTATTAAATGTATTAGTGTTTATAAGTTAGTTAATTGTGATTTCTTTCTAAAAAAATTGGGAACATATGTTAATTTAAAATTATGAATAGAAGTAATACTCAAATTATGCATGGTTTATTTTCCATTTATTTGTAAAATTTGTATTACCTTGGTTGTAATTTTTTTGAGAGAAGTATTACCTTGGTTGTAATGTAGTGTTGGGTATTTCAGAAGCGACATTGTGTATGCATATGTGTTTGTGTTTGATATAATAGGAAATATAACTAGTAGGAGAGTTATTTAATCTAAATCATATTCAAGATCGAAATTTTTCTTGTTTATATCTTTGAAAAGCAATTAAAATTATTTCATAGTTTAAGCTCTCTGGATCCACTACATGACTAATTCTCGACATCAAGAGAACTAGTTTTTTCACACAAGATTGAACTATCTCTCAAATAGTTTTACTTTTTAATCATAACCATTAATATTTCTTTAGTATATGTTACAGGTCACATGACACAACCAAGTGAATTCTGCTGATTATATTACCAAGTCTATGTAAAATCATTTTGATTAATTAAAGGAAGAGCGTAGTAGCATGTGGTATAGAGTTTTAACAGCGAGATATGGTGAGGTTGGAGGGAGTATTGTTGATGGAGGCAGAGGCAGTTTAGTTTGGTGGAATAATCTTAATAGCATTAGAGGCAGTTTAGTTTGGTGGAATAATCTTAATAGCATTAGAGGCAGGGCTGAAGTGGGGGTTGGTTGTTGGTTCAACGATAACCTTATGTGTAAGGTGGGAGATGGTACCGAAACAAGATTTTGGTGGGATTCCTAGTTGGATGGAGTGACCTTGAAGAGTAGATTTATTCACTTATTTAACCTTGCTGATAATAGAATTGCAACGGTGGTGGCTGATATGTACTCTTTAGGGTGCAGTAAGGTGGGGGTGTGGAAGGTGATGCTTGGAAGTGGAGGAGGAGATTGTTTGCATGGTTGCATGGGAGGAAGAGCAGTTGAGAGAGTGTTGTGAGTTTTTACATAATATTGTCTTGCATGCTAATGTTTCTGATAGGTGGCTTTGCCAACTTCATGCAATGAAAAATACAATGTTACAAGTGCTTATAACTATTTGCTTTCAACGGATCTTAACTCCCCAAAGATGCTTACTATAACAATGTGTGGAACAAAGAGGTTCCCCTTAAGATCAGTCTCTTTGTTTGGCGTCTACTTCGCAATTGTATTCCTACAACAGACAACTTAATTAGAAGGCAAATTTTTCAGCCGAATGTGCATCTTTGTGTGGGCGGTTGTGGTAAACATGAGGATATTGATCACCTCTTTTTATCTTGTGATTTTTTTGGAAAAATTTGGTATGGTATGTCTAGCTAGCTTGCTTGGTTTTACCATGGTTCATCATGCTCGAGTTTCGGATCATTTATCTCAATTTGGAAATTTTGGTGGTTTTTCAAGAAGTATCTACACATCTCTTTATCTAATTTGGCTTTTATGAGTGTGTGTCATTTGGCGCGAAAGAAATGCTCGCGTCTTTCAGCATAAGGAGAATTCGATGCAAAATCTCATTGACAAAATTAAGTTGCAATGGTACTAGTGGTTGAAAGCAGATCATATTAATTTTGCTTTCGATTGTCATAGGTGGTGGCTTAATCCACTTTCTTGTTTGGGAGTCCTTTTGTAAAGATTTTTGTTTTTCCTCTTTTTTGGTTGTGAGCTTGACCTTTGGTTATTTAATGTAATTGTACTCTTTTGCCTGATTTTTTGGCCCTTCTTGTGCTGGAAAACCATATGCTTTTCTAATATATTCCATTTAAGTTTTAAACTTGGTCTATTGAAAATCACTTTTCTTTCAAGCTTGCAATGAATTCCACTTTCAAATCTTATAAGGTTGATGTAGACTAGTCTTAGTTTATGTGGTCCTTAAATAAAAAACCATAGTAGTTGAGGTAAATGCAGATGGCAGATATGTTATAACTTCAAATCTAATTCACACTTGCAATAGTACACTTGCAGATTCAACGAAGAAGTGGAAAACGAGGATGAAAAAGAAAGATCCAAGTGATCTCAAGACCTTGCATGTTTGCCATAAGCTCTGCAAACACGTTTAGAGCTCCACAACTCTATTGAAAGTAACCTATCACGTGCTTGTCAAAATTAGTAGTGAAAATATAAATTAGTTTACTCATTCAGATTTCTTTTTCAGATAGGGACTTTGCAGTAGCAAATAACATAAGACTGGCTTTAGAGTTATATTCCAAGACTCTACATCCCTGAATATGTGATAAACAATTGGGGTCGAGAATTACCGTAATGAGGAAGAATTTGCACCTGCAAAGCAGAAAATCGGCTGGCCTAACCATGGTTCTTAAAGGAACCTTGGGTCATAAGAAACACTTGTTTAGTCCTTCATGTTTGGGAGTAGAGCTGTCAAAGAAGCCCCAATATCGAAAGCCATGAGCTCCATAAAGAAAGCCCCAAGAAGCCCTAAGCTCCATAAGAAACACTTGTTTAGTCTTTCATGTTTAGTCATTCATGTTTGCATATATTGTGAATTGTCTCTACCAACTGAGCTAAACTCACAAAGACAATTTTTCGGATTATATAATCTAAAATATGCACTGCACAAATTTTTAAAAGAGACTGTGGTTTATATTATTTCGATGACAAAATCGTAAATTCAACAAAATTAAAAGGACAAAATCTTTCTAGGACAAAAGAGACCTTGATGGTCAACCTTGCATCCAAACAAACCAACATCAAACCCAGACAGACCGCGCTTCTTTGCAGCGTGTCACCATCCCCAATGACCATTTATATAATCTCTGAATTTTCAAAGTAGCCTTCTTTTATGAAAGGCCAGCAATGAAAACACATTGTTGTAGAAGGAAGAAGATGAGAGCGTGTAAGATGATGGTGTGAGAGATGGTGATGGTTTGAATGATATTTATAGGGAAAATTTGTTAAGATTTTGGTTCATAGAGTGTAACGACTCTTAATTACAAGTCAAAAAATGTGTTCAAAGTGTTTTACCAGCCATTAAAGCTGGTAAAACCCTTTGAAAAACGTGTTCCATGAGTTACTCTTGTCGTCCAAAACTCTGACTTGTTTCGGATTATATAATCTGAAAATTATCAAAGCTTTTCAGATCATATAATTCGAAATGCTTCAATCATGGGTGAAAATGAGAGAAACTTCACACTTTGTAGGGTGACGAATATTTTGGATTTTACAATCCGAAAATCTTATATACAAGTTATTTTGTGGTCCGCATTGCACCCCGTTGAAGGATTATCTGGATCAAATCAACCATCAACTCAACCACATAGACACAAGGAGGGTGGACGGTGGGGAGTATCGACATCCATCAACCGACTCATCCGAGATTATGTGGTTCAGACAGATGAAGCTCATGAACGACAACGACGTGAGAACTATGTTTTCGATCTTTGGTTAGTACAGTACTAAAAGACCGATCAAGTTGGACGCTTTGTTGGTCAGATATGCTAAAGAAATTCAGAAAAGTTGGTTTGGCTCATGAACCACAAAGAGATTAGAGTTTTAGCACATGAAATTTAATTATGCGACGTACATTAAATATAACAATTTCAAATACATTAAAGATATAATTTAACAACGCAAAACAAGTAATAAAATTACAAATCACAGAAAAGCTGCAGAGCCCTGATCACTTTATAGTTTCTAGGTTGGATCAAACTTTTTTGAATTTCTTCAATGAACCTGACCAATGAAGTGTCCAATTTGATCGATGGCCAAATGTCGAGATCATGATTCTCACGTTGTCGTCGTTCCTGAACTTCATCCTGTTGAACTGAACTCTTCCGACTAAGTCATTTGATGTACGTCTATACTCAACACCATCCACCCTCCTTGTGTATTTGTGGTTGACTTGACGGTGATTTGATTCAACTGACCCTTCAACCCGGAGAGCGTGACATATTTCCGATATCTGATTAGATGTGGTGGTTTTTCCCCGTTGTAGTAAACTGCAACTAGCTTGATGTTTGGATCAATGATTAAAGTGTTCGGCTAAGTGTCCACGTTTTTTGACCGGTCAAATAAGTCAAACCATGTTTTTTGACCCTCGTTTATGAATCGTTGCAGTCTAAACATCCATTCTTCACAAATTTTCTCTGTAAATACCCATCAATCCTTCACAACCAAGTGAATTCTACTGATTATATTACCAAGCCTATGCAAAATTATTTTGATTAATTCTTACGTTTTAAACTTGCTCTCATAAAAATCACTTTTCTTTCAAGCTTGCAATGAATTCCACTTTCAAATCTTATAAGGTTGATGTAGACTAGTCTTAGTTTATGTGGTCCATAAATAAAAAACCATAGTAGTTGAGGTAATTGCAGATATGGCAGATATGTGATAACTTCAAATCTAATTCACACTTGCAATAGTACACTTGCAGATTCAACGAAGAAGTGGAAAACGAGGATGAAAAAGAAAGATGCAAGTGATCTCAAGACCTTGCAGGATTGTCCTAAGCTCTGCAAACACATTGGAGGCAACACCACGAGATTCAACAAACTCAACAATCCATTCACATGCATAGTCATATTAATATAACATGAAGGAAATCTCTTCTGCTTAGCCGATAAACAAGCATATTAGCAAAGTGTTTAGGTGATATTTTGAAGGAAATTTGAGGTGCACCAATGCATTTTATTTTTAAATTAGGAGCCAAATGAGTTTCTTTTCTTTTCCAAAATATATATATATATATATATATATATATATATATATATATATATATATAATAAACGATATTCATTTATTCAAATTGATAGAATGCTTCGATATAATACAAATTCAAAGTCGCTAAAAACAAAAACAAAATGAATCTGTGAACAAACTCACAACATCCATCTTAGTAGAATAAAACGGCAGCGTATTTATGCCTACAAATATGACTATATTAAAGTCACTGGAATGTTCTTGTCTTCCGATCTGCAACGTTGAGGACACCAAAGTCATTGATTGGATATGCACTTGTTCAAAGCTAATCTCTCAATCTAAATCAAATAAACACCGCACTAAGATGGGAAAACAAAATGACACAGCACAAAGACGGTAAATCAAAATAAATAGAGTCGTGCAAAGACGACGAAATCAAAAGACAAACGAAAGAAAACTAAAATACGTGGATATCATTTATTTAATTATAACTTACGGAAAAATAATTTGGAGAGGTGATAAAGTTGACCCTAAATTAGGGGTGTACATGAGTTGGGTAAACCCGAAAAACCCACCCAAAAAAACCCAAAAATTAGGTTGGGTTGGGTGGATATAGTTTTAAAAAATTAAGACTATTACTTTTCCCACCTTGCTGCCTTCTCACGCGCCCTGAAAAATGACAAAAATACCCCTGGTCCAGATTTTTTTTCCAAACCAGATTGCTAGGTATTCCGGATTTTAAGTTCCAAACAAAGTCGATATGAAATTTTTGTGTCTTTATTTGATGTCAAGGGCCTCTATTAACCATTATATAACCCCCCGCATAAGCTGCAATGCAATTGCAGGGGTCGTATGAACGGTCAACAATGATCATGACACTACAAACACTCTTACAAAACTTAAAAAGTAATAAATCCATAAAAAAATCAAGTAAGGAGCATAAACCAAACATAAACCTTTTCAAATTCAGATTTGCAACATAACAATAAAAGAGAAGGTGTTTCAAGAGGATTGTTTTAAGTTGGATCATGATGCCTTGCCAACTGAGATATTTCTATCGCCAAGGCATCAAGATCTAGCTCATAGCAAACCTCTTGGTATTCAAAATATAGATCAACCTCTTTGTATCTATATATTTTTGACAGCATGCTAAAGATATTCATCACGCCGTCAAATATAGAGCTATCTATTTGCGACAGCGTGAGAAAGATCCTCAGCTTAATGACAAAAATTTGCATGGTTTTCTTTGGTGTGTTTGTTTGTTTGTGTGTTTTGCTGGTATTGAAGCTGAAAACCAGAGAGCACTTATTTATAGAGGTCTTAGGATGTAGTGGACCACATAAACTCTTGGCGCAACGTGGATCACACAAAAGAATCAAATGCTGATGCAATCCGGATTATAAAATCTGAACCATCCCACACCCCTTCTGAAAGTGTCAAGTCTCCCTTGGTTTCACCAAGGATCATATTAATTTCGATTATATAATCCAAAAGCCAAAGGTGTATTCCAGATTATATAATCCGAACTGCACCAGAACCTTTTGGACGGTGGTCTGCACCACATAGAAAACATTTTTCAACCGTTTTGGACGGTGGTCAGGTTAAAAAACGTGTTTTGACCGGATTTAATGTCTTTCCCACCTTTTTTTTACCCCCTCCCCTATAAATATGCTTCATTGCACTCAAAAATTGTCACACATTCTTCTTTCTCCTCTTCCTTCTACAACGATGTGTTTCCATCGTTGGCCTTTCATAGAAAAAGACCTCTTTGAAAATCCATCAGGGATCATATGATCGGTCAATGGGGAAGGGGTTTGTCTGGGTGTCATGTTGGTCTGTCTGGGTCTGAGATTGACCATCATGGTCTCTTGTTCCCTAGAGACCCTTGTGGCCCCACCAGCATTGGTTTCTTCTTCCACTCCCTCCTCTTTCCTCCCACTTACCCAATAATGGTCATATTTTTATTTTCAATTTCACTTTCACATGGATGAAGGAGAATAACAAAGGTTTTCGTCATAAATCAAGTATAATTTCTAAAAGGGTTGATAGCTTTTTACCCCTTGTAATATAGGTCATTTCCGGTTTTTCCTCTGTAAAATATTTTTTTGATTCACCCCCCTGTAAAAATAATTTAGCC
Source organism: Medicago arabica (assembly GCA_946800305.1). Taxonomy (NCBI): domain Eukaryota; kingdom Viridiplantae; phylum Streptophyta; class Magnoliopsida; order Fabales; family Fabaceae; genus Medicago; species Medicago arabica. The sequence goes on from OX326969.1 coordinate 37,119,938, forward strand.
TATTACAGAGGTAAATCAAAAAAAAATATTACAGGATGTAAAACTGGAAATGACCTATATTACAGGGGGTAAAGACCTATTAACCCTTTCTAAAATTGACATCTCTATATTGAAAATCAAAACATGTTAGAGTTACAAATTATGATGTTGCAATTTTTAGTTATTTTGATGCTAAAACAATTTTACGGCATCCAACTTTAATTTGTTGTACGTATTTTATGATGAAATCTGTAATTTAGGGTTTAAATAATCCCTCTTCTGGAGATAAACAAATCACATCTGTGTCTCTCCCCCCTTTTAAGGAGTTAATCAATTATTGGATTAGGAAAATGAGATTAGGCATGGCAATGGGGCAGGATGGGGATGGGGACGAGTCTTACATTCCTCGTCCCCTTACCCGATTCTAATATACTTAAAATTTATTTTTCAGATTATACATTTGATACAAAAAAAGTTAATTAAAATATTAATAATTTTGTATATAAAAAATTACATCAAGATTATATAAAAACGAATATTGCTTATTTTTCATAATAAAAAATGTAACTTGCAAGAAAAAAAATTACACATAAGATATGTAGTAAAACCATAATTTGTACACAAATGACTCAGAAACAGAGTGAGTAATATAACAATCGTAAGTATATACAAACATAAAAACGCATATATTATTTTTCCCTGGTTTGTGACTGTCATATAATAAAATATAACAAATGTATCGATCGATAAATATTAAACTGCCCTTTCTTTTTTTAATATATAGTTTTATAGTCCAACTCAAATTGTCATCCTCCAAATCAACTGCACAAATCAAATCACGAAGTTAGAAAAGGCATAGTAACTCAGAGTTCAGATGTTCAGTTCAGGCATAAAAATTAGAGGACCAGCATTTTTCTAGAGCAAAGGAGAGAAATAAATCAAAGTGTGCATTATAAAGATGTATCAAGTCAAATAAAACAAAGTATCAATCTTAAAATGCAAATGACAGAATTTAAACACAGGTATACTAACAAGAGTAGTAATGCAATGCAGTATCAGTATACACATACATATTAGATAATCAAATTATCAATCACATAACAGATCCATTGTAAACTTGAACACAAAAACACAGAAATTCATACATTAATAACACACGAAATTTAATTTCACTTTGGTCCCTTAACTTCACTTTTGTTAGTCATATTAGTCATTTCGATTAGTCTTCAACCCCAAACGTTGGATTTGAGAAGCACACCGGATTTTACGATACACTCACAGCATCTGATAAATTTCATGTTCTTTCTCTCTTTAACCCTGATACTAATTATCTATAGAGCTATATTTTTATATATTCCCTCATTTACCTGTTTATTCACTATATATTCCTTTAATTGGCTGCTAGTAACGGCGTTGAGTCCTAATTCAGTAAACCTCTACTACCATCCCTATTCCTCTGAACATAGACCTAGCTGGCTGACAGGATGCTTTTTCCCAACTGTGTATAAGCCTCTTATTACTTTCTCACTTCTCATAGGGAAATGATAAGAACGAGATGTTATTACAAATTTGATTCCATGCATGAACTTTAAACATTTCACCTCAAAAACATTCCAACTTTCTGCTAAAACTTCAACCGAATGGAAATGCTTTACAAAACTTAAAAGCAAAGCTATTGAAAATAAACTCGATGGCGAATGATTGTGCACAATTTGAAACCATTTGAAATTACAAGCATTATGTTGTTTATTCTATATAGGATAGTGGATACAACGTAATCTAATAGGACAAACCATGTAGTCTACTCTACCGCAAGAGATTCTTAAATGATATATACGTGCAAGAGAAAACACGCAAACAACAACTACGGTGTTACTGCAACTAGCATTAGGGTCGAACACAAAGAATCAAAGGCAACCATACGTACTGGAGGCATTGAAGTTCATGACGCATAGAACGTCTCCTGTGGTGTTTTTAGTAGCATAGTTGAAGCAAGCAATCAAAACCAAGGGAACAGGAGAAGCACCGCGAGGAGAGAGAAGCACCGCGAAGCTAGAGTAAATAGCCTGACAGTGACAAAAGTGTGTCCTAAATCATATGATAATATTCAGATAAGCAAATCCAAGGGACAAAGTCATGATTAATAGCACTTGGCCAACACCATAAACATGATCTTACACTTAACCTCATTGCAGACACTAACCTTACTATCATTGGTTCTTGACTGACTGAACCGTCTCCTAGCATACTCCTGGTCCTGGATCTGCTTTATTCCTCATTTCTCCATCAATCCCCAAACCAAGTTTGTCTTCCTGTGCTACTTCCATATTTTCAACAACTGGACCAATATCATGATTCATGATCACTTTCACTGTTCCACTAGGAATCCCTTTTACATCTCCTCTCATATCAATCCTACACTCATCTCAGATTTTTTTTCCTAATAGCCCTTTTGTTTCTTTTTACATCTCTCCTGCCGCTATATCACCACCCTCTTTCACCTAATCTCCACATTCCTCAAAAACAACAACCACTCCATTGTCTTGTCTCTCTGCTTCAAATAGCAGAGGACCCTGTCCCTGAGGAATAGGCCTAGGCTTGGGTAGCAACTTACTCGTTAAAGTATGAGTGTATGTACGACAAACCAAGAAGAAAGCATCAGACATAGAAACTGCAAGGCCATTAGCAGAAGCAACTACAAAACCTGAAAGAACAAGAGGGGCAGAAGTTGCTTCAAAACCAACCACTAATTTCTTCTTATATTGTTTACCTCATTTCAAAACAAACATTTTGTGTCATAGACAAGAAAAACAAGGTACCAAAATCATAAAATATCTTAGACATTAACCAACCAACACATGAATTTAGAAGCTTATAATATCATGATAATCATCTCATTTTTCCCAATATGCAGAATTTTACAAGTACAAGAAACACATTTATCTTAACAATTACAAGGATTAAGTACTTACATATCTGCTAAAAACTGTTTTGATTGAGCTCTTAATTCAACCAAAGTAGCCTCAAATGATTGCTCTATGAGTATGTATGTTTCAATTTGGTTGAAATGGTGTTTCCTACACTATTGAAATTGTAGCTTCTTTGGTAAGAAGCAAACAGTAGCTCTGGCAATGACAAATGACACTACTAGTTTAGTTAACGATAAAGGTTACACTATTAGTGAAGTAGCAGCTGCAGCTGCAGCTTCAGTGAATTCATTCATGATCCACACAGAAGTAATGAACATTAATCAAAGTGAATTCATTCATGTTCCACACTAAATACTCAAACAACCCAAAAATTCGAAAAACGAAAATCCAACATGATCGAAGTTCGTAACCGTGTCTCTGTTCCTTCAAATCAAACATGCTGAGGTTCAATTTCAATCGAACATTATGAAATCAATTCAAACAGAAAAACAAGTAAAAACAAAGCTGAATCACAGCAAAATACTCAGAAGTAAAATTAAAGAATAAAACAGGAATCACTTGTAAAATCAGAGTGAAGATAAAAGAATGAAGCATAGGCATGAATGATGAAGGAGAGTGTGTTACTGGAGAGAGAGAGAGAGAGAGAGAGAGAGAGAGAGAGAGAGAGAGAGAGAGAGAGAACCTCGAGAAAGCTCAAGAGACAGAGAGAGAATATTTTATCCAAACAAGGTATTTAGGTGCAAGTATTTCAATTCCCTCAAAAAATTACATTCCCTCATCCAAACACTCTAAGCAATGAGAGCTAATACACTACAAAATCAGGTTTCTCATTTTGTCGCTAAGATTATGCTCCGCGCGTATCACATTTGCATATGCTGCGCAGAGGTCAAACTCAGATGGGCCTGGCCCAGTCGATAACAGATTATTTTGGGCTCAACAATCCAACAAATATTGTTTCCGAATAGGTAACCTTAGATTCTGAATTAAGAAGCAGTGCTTCCCAAACCTTGGCTCCTGGAGCAAAACTTTTTTCAACAATTTTATTCATCAACACAAGTGCATCACTAATCAAACCCTTTTGGCACATTTGATGTACGATACTATCAAATGTTGAAGATCTAGGATAAAAGCACTTCTCCAACATTTCCTCCAAGAAAACACATGCTTCACCAATCTCACCTTTACCAACCAAACCATCAAGCATGATCCTATATGTATGCAAGTTTAGCTCAACACCCTTCAACCTCATCTCCTTCAGTACCATGTTTGCCTTACCAATATCCCCTTCCGTACACAATGCACCCAATAAAGTATTGTAAGTAACCACATTTGGTTTGCATCCTAATGTTTCCATAGAAACGACAATCTTAAGTGCCTCATCAAAATTACTCTGCTTACACAAACCATTTATATACACATTGTAAGTATAAACATCAGGAACTAGTCCAAATACAAGTATTTCATCAAACAATTCATCTAACTTCACATAATCACCTTCTTTAACAATTCCACTCAAAACAATAGTATAACAAACAATATCAGGCTTAATTCCATCTTCTTTAAGCTGATTCAAAATCTCCAAAGCATCCTTACCCTTCCCTTCCTTCACCAAAAACCTAATCATATTGGTACAATCCATTACACCCGGACAAAACCCTAGTTTCCTCATATTTCCCCAAACAACCAAAGCCTCAACGCTAGTCAAATTGTTTTGCTCGCACAACGACGATATTATCAAAGAACATATCTTATCATCCAAACCATAACCATCTTCCACCATACAATTCATCATCTTAATAGCATAATCAACCCTCTTAATCCTACATAACGCCTTAATCAAAACCCAAAAACTCGATTCCTCAAGACGAATCTTCATATCCCGGCTCTTCAACAAAATATCCGGAACCATCCTCAAACACTCTCTCTTCCTACAAAGCAATGAAAGCAACAAATTCAAACTACAAACAGTTGGTGTGCATCTAAACCTTGGAATTCTAAAAAACAAATCAATAGCATCTTGAACCCTATCTTTAAAACCATAGAATCTAATCAGATACATAAAAATAAACTCAGGTGTTTCAAATTTCTCATTGTGTTCAAGATGGTTTAAAATATGAGGAATTTCATGTAAATGTGAAATATTGTTGTTTGTTATGGTTTTGATGAGAAAAAAGTAAGCTTTTGGAGATGGGTCAGTGTGATAAGCTTTAAAAGAGTGAATGAGAGTTGAAAGAAGAAAAGGGTTGTTGTTGTTTTGCGTTTTGGGTTGTTCTGTTGCGTTTTTGAGAATTTGTATGGCTTGTTGTTCACCAAAATTGTGATGCCATGATGTTTTGTAAGGTGAGTGTGGCCATTTTCTGAATTTTCTTAGGTATTTGTTTGCGGTTTTGGATAATGGGTTTCTCACCATTTTTGGATTTGTTAAGTAACAGAAACAAGAGACAGAAATGTTCCGCTGAATCTTTGTCTCTGTTTTCCGTTTTATGTTTGAGAAAAGTTAGAAAGAAGAAGTTCTGGTGAATATATACAATGACAATTTTTTCAGGGGTGGCTAAAGTTCGAACCTAGATCATTATATTAAATGAGTTAAGTTACGAGAACAATATATACGAGAAAAATGAGATTTACGGTTTAATTTTTATTAAATGGATAGGAAAATGTTAACTAATATTTACTTCTCATCTCATATTTCATTCCCTCTTGTGTCAATTGCAGTGAATTGATATTGTTTCTTAAAAAAAACACAATTATTTTACGGATTTATTGATTTCTTGCAAATAAAAATTTGAGCATCAGTCCTCGTGAGCTTAGCTCGATTGATAGGAACGATGCATAATATATGCAATGTATGGGGTTCAAACACCAACCACTACCAAAAAAAAATTGAGCATCAAATAATTTGAGTTAGACAGAGGAATATTGGATGAAGAGTTTACCCTTTGATTGTATGGTACGCCAAATTTTATCATGCCAAGTGCGGTAAGTTTTGTACTATATATATGAGCTTGTTTTTACTCTTGGATCATTAAGTTTACAGTTAGATCAAATATGATATAATATGATTTATTGAATTGATGGTAGAAAATAAATTTGTTCATGGCACAAGACCAACATACTTGTGAACTAGACCAACGACCCGTGCTCCGCACGGGTCATGTCGACGATAATATAGCCGAATAAGTTATATTATAATTTACATCATCTTTATCGTTTATCAATATCTTCAACATTTCTCTTGAAGTGACTTTTGAAATTTCAACGTATAATTGTCAATATGAAAACATAAACGATGATAGATATATTCACACATATTTCAATAATTGCCCTTGACTCTTATTAGTAGTCATTACAAATGAAACAACTAAAAAAACTTGTCTATGTTGAAATTTGAAAGGAATTCTTACGTCAAATGGTATCAGAGATAACCAAAACTTGTCTCTGTAGTGAACCTTTTTTGAACGTGACCTACTTTTACACATGGGATACATAGATAGGTTAAGGGAGACATATTAAATTGCATACAAATAATGTAGTCATAAAAAAATGAAAATACTCAAAAACACTGTTGTGGTATCTGAACATGTTGCCTTTAGAAGTTAGCAGTGTGCTGGTGAGATCTTTATGATCCTTGTCTTTCTTACCTCAGATATAATAGAAGAGCCCAAGATGGGGAAATTGTGCAATTGGCCTATGCCAAAACTCACAATAATATTAACAGAGGAATATATTGAAATGTTTCATTGTATTGTTGGTTCCATTGTTCCACATGACCTGGCTGTTCTACAGCCTACAAATAGCAAATAAAGTCCAATAAGGCATAAGACATAAGAATGTATAAAATACTTTAACAATTTGAAAAAATAAAGTTATTTCAATGCTATTAATATCTACTATTTGCAAGATAAGTAGGGATCAAATTAATGGACTAAGAAGAATCATCTTATTTATCATTTAACTCTCACAATCACAACAATACAATATGACGTCTCATGGAGCTGCCACAGTCAAACCAACACTCATGTTATAAGTTAACCACATAAATTGTGCAGAAAGTGGATTTGTTGTAAGTAAAACATACCACATCGACAAAACATGACGTCTCATGGGGCTGTCATAGTCCAACCTTGCAAGCTTCTAAAATCTCATTTTTGATGCACCGTTGCTTTTGAAACTTCAGAGTACACTTTAAGAGTGAGCGCTCATATGAAAACCCAAAATCGTTAATCAATTACCAAGTCAACTAAGGCACGATCTAAAACAGAAAGTCCTCAATAAGAGATTACAACATATAAGGATAATTGAAAGCTCTAGCAAACTGTCAAACACTTCATAAGACATCATTTTATAGTTAACTTTTGACCACCAGACATCACTTGGGGATGCCCCCAATTACATTCCACAAATTTTCAAAAGATTTATTATATTGCCATCTCAATTTTGTAGAAAACTAATTGTACAAAATAAACTATTATCACTTTAAAATCAAACACATGCTAATAGGCCTTTTCACAAAATTAGCTCCTTAAGTTTATTAAAAATATAACATAACATACCTTAAAATTTGGTTCCAAAAATACGATACATTATAGTTTCAAAGGGTATAGTTGTAGTATGAAATTTTGTTCCACAAAAAGTGCTTGAGGTTAGAGTATGATATTTTGGTCAACTTAAAAAAATCGAAACTTGAATTGAAATTTTAGAAACTTAAAAACCTTTTTCCCTTACAAAAAAAAAATCAATTCAAGGCAAAGTAAAACCTTTGGTTTCAATTCAAGGTGTATGTATCAAGAAAAAAAGAATTTTACCTTTTTAAGAAACCTTTAAGAAATTTCAATTCAGCATAAGTAATCTTCAACCTCCATGCATAGTCTACTAACTTGTGGCTCAACAACCTAACAAACCAAGATGATAGCAATATTTCACAAACCATATAAGCACTAAATCTAAATCAAAGCAAAAACATAATTATCTACTCATAACTACGATAAATTTGTGATAAATGATTCTAGAGCTTGAAAGGAAAAAAATACACACCTTAGTTAGAGTGTTTGAAAAGCTTCTGCAGGTATTTGATCTAGCATGCAAAGAAGAAAAAAAGGTTATTGAGATTTGAGATCAAGAGAGGCTGGAAAATGAAGTCATGAATGTAAATGGCAAACGAAAATGAAGAACAGGTAGAAGAAAAATAAGTGAATGGGTGAAGAGATGCAAGCAGTTGAACATCACCATACACTCATCGACGTCAACCGCGCCTCCGACAACACTCTATTCACTCTCCGAAACGGCGGCGGAACAGCTCACCAAATATTCTAAGAAGTGACGATATTGAAGAGGAAACTCATGGAGACCGGTTGGATTCAATTTCACAAAAAAGAAATCAAAATATCAATTTTATTATGGAGGAAGAAGAAGAAGAAGAATGTTAGAAGAGCATCAAAGAAGAATGTTAGAATATGGAAGATTTGTGGAAAAAATGAGAAAGTTTACTTCCAAACGTTGAAAGTGAACAAAGGTTAATGTGCTCCAGCTACCAAACTGTATTGTGCTTAGTAATATCATTAGTGGGCCCGTGAGGTAAATGAGAAGTTTGAAAATATGACTAACTTTATTGCATTTTGGTGGGAGGGAAATTTGAATTCAAAAAATGCATTTAATGATGTGTCATTAGCTTGCCTCACACACTTTTAAGGAATGTTTAGAAGGGAAAAACCAAAGGTTATTAGGGTTTAGCAAAAGCTTGACCTTACAAGCTTATAGAGTAAGTATGATATTAGACCAATTTTGTATGTACTGCTCAATCATATACTATTATTAATAATTTGTATGCGTAGGAGTCTAGAACCTTTCATTGTTTAGTTTAGGAAGAAAAATCGAACTAAATTGATCTGCTACGAATTTCATAAAATTGTAGTGAACTGTTGAAAAAAATAATGGAGATAAAAGTTTGGTGCACCGTTTATATGGTTTTGAACCGAACTTTACCAAGACTTAGGTATTTTGGGGTCAGACCTATAAATAGAGATAGAGTGTCAACTACTCATCCTCATTATGGCCTCTCTTCCAGATGAAAATTATTCCCTCAAGCTCACGTCGTCTTTGTGTTTGTCCATTGCACCGAGTAAACCACATGGGATTACTTTTATTGGTGTGATTAAACTCACAACCTGAGGCTACCTTTTATGTTTATGGGCGTAAAGGACTTGAAGAGATGATATTCGAGTAGCTATTTTAGAAGAAAATTGTTGTTCACACATTAAAGAAGGTTAAAATATATCAGAAATTGACATAAATGTCATTCGACAATTAACTGCCGTCGGATTGAAAATCATTGGAAGTTAACTACCGTTAGTTTGGGGTACCTCGGTAGTTAGTTGTCGATGCGTCCATGTTGTGTTTTTTAATAGAACTTCACATTTGTTCATTTTAATGTTCTCCAAAGTCAATAAATGAGGAAACAAAAACGATAAAATATGTGATTAAAGAGAAAAAACTATAAAGCAACAAAATAAATAATCAAATTTGCTCCCATTAGCACGCATCTTATAAATTGTAGATGTGTTAACTACCGATGCGCCCCTGAAGCTCTGCATTGGCAGAAGGTCTTGATACACAACATGTTATGTGTTAAAAACACATAATTCAACCAACATTTATTTTGAATACCATTGTTACACATAACTCAGCCTAAAACACATTCTTTCAATACCAAATCACAAACATGAAAATACGATAATACGATAATATGTCATTAAACCAATAAATGTCATTCAACTCAAAATACGATAATATGTCAGTAAACCAACAAATTTCATGAAAATACGATAAACCAACAAATGTCACGAAAACTGAAAACAAGTCCGAAATATGAGTTCTAAACATCAACCCCTCCTACTTCTCCTGCTCGGCACGCTACCTCCTCGACCTCCTACGCCTTCTGGTCAATATTGGTTTCAACCTCTCCCTAACATCGAGAAAGTCTGCATACAGCTGCTCATTGGTCATCCCATTCCGACCCAAATAATCATCAGTCTGGCGAACAGTGTCATTAACCGTATCAATGGTATTAGGTGAGCCTCTCTCATGGTGTTGTCGTTGTTGGTGTGCAATGATCAACTCCTCATTTTCTAGCCTCGGAGGAGATCCTAAAATAGGTGGCAAAATATGTTGGTGAGACACTTGTACATACCATAGCATATATCCGTCCTCGTACCGCCATGGCATATCTCCTGTCGGCTGACCCCAATTATCTTCTTTAATGGTGTGAAGACGAAAGTTGAGGAAAGCTTGCACAATCTGAGTATCCCGTATAGAAAGAACAGATGTCAGAGGTCTAAGAATGTTTTGCACATACTCGTACTGCCGTTTAACTCGCTCAGGCAAGTGACGGTAAACCTTGTCAACACCGCATATAATCCAGCTTTAATACCAAAATATCTCCTCAAACTTTTGGATCTCCCTATGTTATTCGTATGACCTCCAACACACATCATCTATCTCCAAACTATCAAGCAATGCACGATAGGTTTTCCCTTCTCCATGACCCCTTTGTGTAACCCATTTGGTCGCGATTAAATTGTTTAGGAGATATTTTTCATTTTCATCAACATTGTATAATCCATGAAAATGCGTCAAAAACCATCCATGCACAAGACAAACACATTTATAAGTTATTACCAAGCAAAAGAGAAAAAAAAGTGTTAAGCTTCAAAAGTGTTACACATTTTATTACCATAAGTAGTGTTGTGTTTTCCCCAAGAGCATTGTCGTTAGGCACAGAGACATCAGATAGAAAGTGGTAAAGGTATGTCATTGTCATCCTTCCCCACTAGTACTGGTTCATCGTATTAAAGTCATCCATTGTCTTCAGGTATATCAACTCGATGTGTTTGTTGCTTTTATCACTAAACAACGCACATCCAAGAAGATATAAGAGGAAACTCCTCATATAAGCATCCCTACGCCTATCCCTCTCTTGTATGAGCTTCATCGTTGGTGCATTTGTTAATCTGGTAACAACAGAGAGGTGGTCCTCATAAAGTTCCTTTGACGCCTTATAACTAATGTAAGCACCATATTCATCCTTGCAATTTGACACAACAACATTCTATGAAACACCTAAGTATATCATCATCAACTCCAGTCCAGTAACGTGAGACACCTTATTTGGATGGTTCAACATCCTCCCTTCAATGGGAATATGCAGTGGACACGCGACATCATCTAAAGTAATGCTCATATCCCCTATAAGCAAGTGAAAATTGTTGGTCTTGGTATGCTAACTCGCACAAATTCATAAGCAAAACATGAGACACATTGGGTACCCTGTATAAATCAAATCAATTAGACCGCTTGCCCACACCGGATTCCAAAACCATACTTGATTATTTGGTGGACGTCAGACATCCGCCACCTTGGCCCCATAATTAATGGTTTTTTTCCCAGTAACAGCATGATTCATGGCTTTAACATTACGACTCTTACGAATCTGAACTAATAAATAAAACACAACATAAAAATTTAAAACACCATGAAAAAACACATATAAATCAAAATCATAAAAAACAATGTAAAATATTAAAAACAACATAGATAAAACTCTATATTATATATACTTCATATTTAAAAAATGATGCGAACAATGATTGAAGACAAAAAAAATTAACAGACAATTGCATATATTGATATCATTTTTTTTAAGTATCCCAAATAAAAATCTTAAAAAAATTATAATACTTATAGAAAAAAATGATGTGAACAATAATTGAAGACAAATAAAATTAACAGACATGAACATGTGTTCATATTATTTTTTAAGTTTGGCATACAAAAATTAAAAAAATAATTAACACTTACATTATTTGCACTATACCACAGCGGCAATGCAACATGAGAAGCATAAGAGGACAACACAGATATATCCTGAGGCCTTCCAGGAAAGGGAGGCACGTTAGGTAACTGCTCTGGGGCAGCCTCAGCCGCAAGGTTATCCTCGTCTGGTTCAGCCTCAGGCACATCACCCTCGCCCAACTGAACATTGTCACACTCAACCACATCACCAACCTGCTGCGTTTCATAACAACTATATGTGGTATCGTGTAGTTGATCATGATAATTCATGTATTGGGCTGAGTCGTCCATCTGTGACTGTGTCGACTGAGAACTGCTTTCACCATCATTGCGATTGGACCTCCGACCTCTTCCCTTCTTTGGGATTTGATTGTTTACCCTTTCCCGCCTAACACTGCCAGTGATGACAAGTCATCTTACGTTATTTTTAGCATGTTTTTCAATCATTTTCAGTAGGTTTTAGCAGCAAAAAGGAGGAGTATTAGAAGGATTGCCTATGACTTCGGGACTTTTGTAATGTTTTCTATATTTGATTCCGTAATTCTAGTTTTCCCGAAACATAGCAATTTTAGGGGGTTTCTGAAGTAATTCACGAAGAAATCATGCAAATCGGCAAATCAAAAACATCCGAAGATTAGTGAATACTTTGGAAAAACCAGCAATGAAGATTCAAGAGTTCGCAAGAGACTTTACAGTGGGATGAATTATGTTCCCAAGTTCCGAAGCAAGTTATTTGACGACGAAGACTTAAAACGACGAAAAATCGGAGAAACTGGGCCCAGGAAACACATCCATGCACCAAGAGCACATGCGATGCGCCTAGAGCATGGCAAAAACCTACCATGCGCCTAGAGCATGGTGCATGAGCCCTAAGCATCCAAAATGCGTGGGGTACAAGCGTCTTTTCCTGCATTTGTATTGGTAAAGCCCGCATTTTTAGCCCAAACCGAGTTAGAAACTCTCACTATAGATACCAGCCTTCCTCATTCAGTATTTCTCGTTCAGAACTGGAGCAGTTCAAGAGGAAGACATTTCTAGAGTTTCGCAGGACTTTATATCTTCTCCTTGATTTTCAAGTGTATGTTTTTATTTTTAGTAATTTGTTTTTAGTTACCATCTGTAACTAATTCTTTTTAGGTTCGAGTTCTATGATGAACCTCTGTTTATTTTTGTTGGGTATTTATTTAATTTAATGTTGTTTTTATTTTATTTATCTTTTGTTCGCTATTTAGTTTTATTAGGAATTTAGTTTATTTTTGTAGTATCGCAACCCTAGATTAGCTACTTAGGTTGTGACAGACTTAATATTGATATATTTATCTTGATGCTTATATCTTGATAATTATATCTTGCTATTAATATATATCTGTCTAGGAAGTAATTAGTTATAGCTAGCGAAAGATACCGAAAGCGAGTTGACCCTAGTAGTAAGTACTTAGGAGGTGACGTTACTAATATTTAGTAAAATTTCTAAACCTAAGAGGTAACTGGTTATAATTAAGGAAAAAAGTGTCTGCTTGAAGGAAATAAGTTTGTCATACCCCAATTTTTGAGCTAAGGTCCCACTGACACATGTCTTCTGACCAGAGATATTCTTTGAATTTTCAGTGACACATGTCTTCTGACCAGAGATATTCTTTGAATTTTCAGAGAAAATTTTGGCAGAGAGGTATTTTAAAATATTCTTTGAATTTTTAGGGTTAACCACCATTTCTTTCTCCCTAAGTTGTTTCCCTTTGCTGAAAACCCTAATGCTATAAATCACAACTTGCAACACACAGAGGGGAGGCACAAATATTCTAAAAAACTTGAAAACCAAAACGCTAGCCACCGCAATTTTCAAAAACCCAAGTCTTTTCAGATTCAACTTTTTTTATAAAAACCTAGTTATCGTATATTAGAGCTTCACGAGCCTTTATTTCTCTGCAATTTCCATTTAGCCGTGATTCTCCTATTTAATTTCAATTACTGTCTCCATTTGATTACTAGCACTATTATTGTTCAGTTTCAATTCATGCTGCCGTGTTAATCCAATAGCCTATTTAATTATTTTCTTTAAGTTTCATATTGGTTTCTTTGAGTTTCATCGTTGTTATTGGCTGCACCTGCCATTCCATGTTAATCCTTTCATTTATTGATGATGCCGTGCCTCTTTGATTGTTGCCATTTATTCACTCGTGCGATTAAATAATGATTCTATTGTTTGTGCGCTGGTTTTTATTTGGTGTTGAATTTCTAGAGCTGAAAATCAACGTTATGCCGTGCCCCTTTTGATTGGTGTGATTGGCGCAGCTGTTCATCATTTTATTTAAAGTTTCTATCTAAATAGCAGGTTTGCTCTCCAATGTTAAAAGAGATTTCATCATAGAAAGAACTGGTGACCCCTTTGCATTTTTGTTATTTTTTCTTTTGTCATGCATATTTTAGGATTAGATTCATTATTCTGTATTGGGTTTACATATTTATTTTTTATGTCATTTATTTTTATCGCATGGACTTTAGAATGTATATTAGGTTTAATGTAAATGCATAGTTTAGGTTTATTATCATGCATATTTATTTTTCACAATAAAATGTATCCTAGGCTTAATGTAAAAATGTGTGTATGCATGTACGTGTGTCTTTTATTTTTGATATGTATAGTTTAGGTTAAAGGTTTTGTAGCAACTCACCGTCACTGCAAAACCAACAAAAGCATACAAATAATCAAAATCACAAAAATATTTTCTCAATAAACTTTGATTCAAAATCAAGTGATCCCCTTTTATTTTTATTTTTATTTTCTTTCTTAATCAAATTTCAATTAAATTAATTTTACTTTGTGTTATTTTCTTTTAAATATAACAAAAAAAACACAAACAAATTCTGATTTGCCACTTGCCTTTCATTTTAAAACATTTTTCAAAACTAATAAAAAACTCAAAACCAATCAAATGGAAATTTCTACCCCGAACTACGAGATTTTGATCCCTCACGGGTACGTAGGCAAAGGACCATGTCCTTCCAAATCAATAAAAAATGTAGATAATAGGCTTCTTTTTTTCCTTTAGTCACCATTCATTTCCTTCAAAATGAATAAAACCAAGAGGTTCTTGTAGAGTACTACGAATATAAAGGGTGCTAATACCTTTCATTTATGTAACCAACCCCCGAACCCTTAATCTTAAAATGTGGTATTTGAACCTAAATAAAATAGTGAGTCAAAAACTAATCAAATAGCCTTGATTTCAAAAAAATGATGCGACAAAGTTGTAGCCTAGTAAGACCATTCTCTTCAAATCTTAGAAAGGCAGATGTTGATAAGGTAAATCTTGGAAAGGTAAATCTTGGAAAGTTGTAGCCTACTAAGAGCGAGATAGAGTATTTTATGAGTGTCCAAAAATTCATAGGTCGGTAGACCTACATGAACATTGGCCCGACCCCACACTAATAATCCTTACGAAGGTGGCCGAATCTTATAGGATTAATAACCCTATATCGTAGCACGCGTATAACCTTAGTGTGACGATCATTGCCTTTGGAAATCTTGGAAGACAATTTAAGTCTATGCTTTCCATTACCTTTGAGGTGGTAACACCTCATACGTAAGGATCACCGTGTGACCAACAGGTGCAACCAAACATTGGAGGGATAGACCTAGTCAACTGAGATAGTATAGACCTAGGTTAGTAATGTCCCAACGGCCTCATCACTTGTATAGTCTAGCTAGAATAAATAAATGTGACATGACTGTTATTTAATATCCAACATAATAAATAGGGGAATTCAAAGAATCCTAACTGCTGCTTACTTTTCTACAACCAGAATAGGTAACTTGCTCTGTTTGCAAATAGATAAAAATTACAAATCTCTAACCCTTTAACTCTTTTATTTATTTGTCAACTAAAAATAAGTAACGCTAATTGTTTGGACGAAACGACAATCCATGTGGATACGGTACTCTACTTATCACTTTATTACTTGGTAAACGATTTGGTACACTTGCCTAATCCGCACATCAGCAAGTTTACCAACTCTGGTCCTATCTGGATTAAGTTGTTGCCCTTGTTCATGATCAGACATATCTACACATAATTCAAAAAACTTAACATAATTCAAAGCAACATTAACAAAATTAACATCATAAACTAACCAAAAAAACAATCTAACATCATCATTAAATTAACAAAATTAGCATTCTAAAATAGACATCAACATTAACAAAAACATACATTCATCAACATCCTCATATACATTCATTTGGGCATTTAAACATTTAGGCATTTTAACATCAACATTCTCATTTAGTTATTTCAAAATTCTAACAAACACTTTTAGTGCAAAATATGAAAAGCATATATCATTGTGTTAATTTGATCCCATTCAAAACAACATTGTACTTAAACATCAATTAAACAACATTCACAACAACTACATTCATTTATAAATTTATAAACAACACATGCAATCATCAAAATGTCAATTCCTACAT
This sequence comes from Medicago arabica, assembly GCA_946800305.1. NCBI lineage: Eukaryota > Viridiplantae > Streptophyta > Magnoliopsida > Fabales > Fabaceae > Medicago > Medicago arabica. Next base: position 37,136,165 of record OX326969.1, read on the forward strand.
CAACTCTAACCACGTGCAAACTACCAAAATTAACAAAAATAAACCTACGCAAACTAACATTATGATTACAAATGATCAACACTACTTACTTGTGGTTTTGTTGAGATGATTTGCTTGATTTTCGTCAAAATGGAACTGGAGAGGATTGGAGGAAATGGAGAGTTTTTGAGTTATCAATTTGTGTAAGTGATGCTTCTGCTCTGGTTTCTGTATATTTTCAAGATGTATCAGCAGTTAACTATTGATGGCATTAATCGATGGCAGTTAACTGCCGAGGGGTTAAACCGGTAATTTACTAGTGTTTCTTAGTCTGCATTGAAGTGTGAACAACAATTTCATTTTAGAATATGATTGTCCACGACCCTCAGACATGAGGCCTAAAACAGTGAAGTGCTTATGACGAATATTGTAGGATTCTATAACATATCCCCCCATTTCTCACCCTTCTTTTCCTAAACCTATAAGTCACAACTCATCTCTCTCTTTTTTCTTCATCCAATCAATAAGAGTGGCTTAGGGCAAAAAAAAAAAAAGTTTTAAATCACTCATCTATATTTTTTTTCTTTCCGTTTTGTTTAAATAAGTGAATTTCACATGTATATAGTTTTTTATTTCTTCACCTTAGTGTGAAGTTTGGTTTGTTGGGTGTCTTGGTGCGATGTTGTTTTGCTTTCTCGTTGAGTCATCCTCTATTTTCAGATTGATAGAATAACTTCAATTCAATGTAGATTCAATCAATGATTTTGACGTCTTCAATATTACAAATTCGAAAACATAAACATTTCATACAAATTAATTTTGTCATATTTGTAGCCTTTGCCATAATTATAAGCATTTTATCTTTGTATCCTATTAGCATGTATGTTGTGAGTTTATTCAAAGATTCATGATGTTCAATCGTAGCAGTTTTGAATTTGTGTTGATCGTAGTAAATCCCTATCAATTTGAATGCATGTCTTTTTGAATAGAAAAAAATGATACTTCATCTGTCTCACAATAATTGTCTCTTTAACATTTTTTCTTTTTCTCAAAATAATTGTCACTTTAGAATACCAATGCATCATTTATTCTTCTTTTCCCATTATTATACCCTTATTTATTGAATTTCATCCAACTTAACTACTCCACTAACGTCAACTAATAAAGATATTTTAGTAAATGATATTATTTTTATCATTGAAATCAACATAACTAATCATTTCATTAATAATCGTGCATAAACCTTAAACGACTATAATTTAGAGACGAAGGGAGTATAATATTTCACTTTTCATGTTTAACCATTTGTGAATTGTTATGTACCAACATTTTATCATTATTTTGAAAAGAAACAACATAGGTTTGTTTTAAGAAAGAATATGTGTACAACTAAAAAGAATATGAGCGCAATAAGAATACAAAATACAATTTAGAAAATTGTCCTAAAAATTGTATAAAAAATGTAGAAAAATGATTATAAAAAAATCATTTCTCTTTTATTTTTCAGGTGGAGTTTGACTAAGTTTAAAATTTGGAGCTATTATTACATGATCACAAACACACTAAATAACAAACATCAATTGTCCCCTAATAAAAGAAAAACCAATTTTTAGGGATTAAATTGGAATAGAACAGCACAACCACAATACTTTGGTTCATGGTTGATTTTTTTAGGTTGATAAACTAACAAACACAACTAAATTATTATTTTTTACTCAAGAAAACAAAACTAATTTTATTAAAAATAGAATCCAACAACTAGGTGTGACTAGGTAACAATGGTGTACCCGTTTCTGTTTCTTCTAATCATCATCATCATCACTTCAATCTCTATTGTGTACCCTATGCGTCCAAGAACGTTAGTTTTATTTTAAACACACGCCCTAAAAGTATTGATAAAAAAAAGACAATATCTTCCACCATAAGATATGTCAAAAAAAATCTTAATCCATAAGAAATACAACCAATAATATATACCCAACTAATTTACATCAAAGCACCTTCCTGGTAATCTTCCTCATGTTCTGTAACTTACTTTTATTCATGCTAAAAATCAATCAAACCATTACTATATATGAAAGATGCATTCTCAATCCCATTATTCATTCTCACATACATTTACCAAAAAGAACAAAACAAGACTCTTATCTCATCACAAAGAAAATTTTGAAGACCTACAATCGTCATCATGGCTTATCCTTATCAACCACCGATGCCGGCACCCACCACCACCGTATTCGGCTCTCAATATTGTGCTCCGTATCCAGTGGATTTGGCGGTCGTGAAAAAGGTAATGACCATGGCAGACAACTTCACCGTTAAAGATGTCAATGGCAACGTCGTGTTCAAAGTGAAAGGTTCTCTCTTAACCCTTCGTGACCGCCGTGTCTTGGTTGATGCTGCTGGTAACCCCATAACCACCCTACGTCGCAAGGTACTTTCAACTTTATTACGAAACTAGTTTGCTTTCAGATTTCTATTTTAATGCTTAATATTTTAATTTTGTGATGAATATTTTTATATATACGATATTTTTTTTAAAAAAAAAATAACTAGTTGGACATCTGAGTGTGGACTCACGTAGTTGTGCGTTGCAATTTTTTTTTTTGATAAGACGTAGCTTTATTATATTTAAATAATATTTAATATGAAAATTTTTATGTGTTGGAAAATTATATTTTGTGACTTGAAGCTCTTTATATAAAAGTTTGTAAATTAAAAATTATGTACTTATAATTTAGTTGATGATTAAATTTAGAAATCGTTTCAAAGAGAAATATGATCTATTTTACTCAGAGTTCATATATAAGTTATTCACTGTAAAAAATCGCTCAATGGAGTTTTAGTGTGTGAATTTCAATAATTGATTGATTGAAACAAAAATAAAGAGTAAAATCATAAATGTTAAAGTAATGTTTACTAGGTATATAACTCGTGCGTTGCACATGTTGGATCATAACTTAACTTGTATATGAGAAAATAAAAATTGTGATAAGTATAATCACAATTATTTTATTAATTTATAATATTTTCAAATGTAATGATATGATTATTTTAATACTAATTTATACTAAAATAGAAGTATTATTTAAAACATATGAGAATTTATACTGATTTATATCGTAGATTTGTGTGAATATTTTAAGGACAAATAATATAGTTTTTGGTGGATCCTATAATATTTAATAAGTTGAAAGACATATATCATAGTTTATCTTAATAATGCAATCATATAAGAATTTTTTTTATTGTATCGTAGTGGTGTAATAATACGTTGTTTGGTTTTTCATCCTGGAAGCTCATATTCTTTTCTATTAGAGTTAGACTCATTTATGCTTGATGTCAATATTACTCATAAGAATGGTTACAATAAGTTCAAGTTATGATATGATAAAATTTTGATGGTTTTGTCTTTTTCATCTCTTGACCATGTTTTTCGAAATTAAGCAATGAGACCTAACTGCTAATTTTTACGTTCCTATTTCTTTTTTAAGGTCTCCTGATTTATTGAAAAGATAATCCTTATGGTGTTAAATTATCATATTTTGAACTTTTCTATCTGACCTCCATTTCTGAAGAATTTTCTTTTGACTTTTTTTGGTCAAAATTATTTTAGCCAACGATTTAATTCACCTTTTTGTCACTTTGCTTAATTTATATTATTGTTTGTCTATTTTTTTCCAATTGATGTTTATGTTACCATGTTTATCTAATCATATATAGACATTATGTAGTAATAAAGGGTGATATTTTGTGTAACTTATGCTTAATTACATTAATATTGGTGATTATTGGATAGAATAAGAATGAAAAAATATTCTAAGAGTTGCACAATCACAATTCTAACCTAGAATTAGATAGCATATAAAAGAGAGTGAGACTTTTTTTTGTGTCATATCAACATGGTTCTAGCTTAAAAACACATCTAAGCTTTCAAAATTTCAAAGACAAATTCCAATATTAATATGCTTTAAGGATCATAGATACATGTTCAACCTAAGATACTAACTTAAATGAATGTTTTTTAGTAACAGTTAGAGGTAACACATCATCAATATTCTAGCTTAAGATAACTCAAATTACAAACATAAATAATTGCTCAAAACTCCACCACTCTCATAGAATATACTACATGTACATGGCTTAGCGAGACATATGATTGCCTTAAAAAAATGGTAAACTTTACCAACCTAAGTTACTTTAAACATAAATCAACGCAACTTATGACATTTGAGAAAACTTTAATTTATCTGGGTTTGAGATGAAATTTCATGCAATATACAACCTTCTCTAATATCATGTAATCAAACAAAAAATATTTTTATTTATATATATTGATCATAATTCCTAAAAAAATGTGAGCTAGATATCAAACACACCTAACTAAAATATGTTCTATGAAAATGTGAGATGACCAAATATCCAAATCAACACATAAAAATATTTCAAAAGAAACTAAATACAAAACTAAATTTGAGAGAACAACTTTCATTTAAAGACCATGAACAAACTAATTCCAAAAATATATCTCACTTCCAAAAAAAAAAGTCAACTATTTTTAAAAGGATTTTCAATAATAAATCACGAGGGAAAAAGTTTTGATTAACTATCAAAACGACCATCAACAAATAGTTTTGAAAAGGAAGAAAACTATTAAAATAAACTAATAGATATAAAAGTACATCTTAAAAATTCATAAGACATATAACTAAGAGAAACCTCACTCACATAAAAATTTGACACCATTAGCAATCACACCTCTCTCTATTGTTATGGATAAAACGTGAAAATAAAACCGCATTACTCTAAAAAATAATGTATTCTCTATATATAATCTTCTATGCTATATATGTGGCATATATGAACTTCTTTTTGAGAAAACATGTCATCTAATTTATGGACCAAAAATGTAAATCCAAACACAAAAAATAAAGGAAAGGAAAGTAAAAGGAGAACCACATCACCTTAACAAAGCAGAAAAACATAAATGATCATGGTAGTAGAGCTGGGCAATCATTCATTTTCACATTTCTCCACCTTATATGCATGGAGTTCATTAGAGTACCATGACCATTTTTAATGTTTAGAAACGGTGGGATTTAATTATGAAGGATATTTTAGAAGGCTAAACATTCATTTTCACATTTCTCCACCTTATATGCATGGAATTCATTAGAGCACCATAACCATTTCTAATGTTAGAAATGGTGGGATTTAATTATGAAGGGTACTCATAGGGTTTTTTGGCATAAACTCATGAGTTTGTGATTTATTTAATAGTGTGAGAAGCTTTTTTAGATGTGCCACATAAGCATAATTCTAGCTCTATAATGAGTCAAGTTTCCTTTACAAAGATAATAATATATAGATAGATAGATTGTTAAAAATCCATTATCCATTATACTTCATATATCCCAATAAATTGTTGTTTAATGATTCAATTAAGTTGTATTATTGGTGCAGATAGTGACTATGCATGATCGGTGGGAAGCTTATATGGGAGAAAGCACAAGTTCTAAAGATCTTATATTTACATTGAGAAAATCATCCCTATTTCAGTTGAAGACTAAATTAGATGTGTTTCTAGCTGGTAATACCAAAGAAGATGTTTGTGACTTTAAAGTCAAAGGCAGTTGGTTGGAACGATCTTGCATTATTTATGCTGGTGATACTAACAACATTGTTGCACAGGTAATTAAAAAACATATAGTATATACAAGAGTATATTAGGTTTTACTTTGATTGAATTATGACTTAAGAAAATATACTAATCAAAAATATATTTTTGTGATATTGTTGTTACTGCAGATGCACAAAAAGCACACTATTCAGAGTATTTTAATTGATAAAGACCATTTCGCAGTCACTGTTTATCCCAATGTTGATTATGCTTTTATAGTGGCATTAATCGCGATTCTTAACGAGATTAACGAAGATGATGATTGATGATTGGATGATTATGGTTTTATTGTTTTTGAAAGAATGATTATGGTTTTATATTGGTCAAATGTTGAGTATTGTGTTATATTACCACATATTATTAAATGATGTGGATTGCATAATATATATAAATTGATTGAATTCATGGCTATTTTGCATTTGTTCAGACATAATAAATTATTCAAATACCAAATTCAATATTTTAAAATAGTGACATGTAAATATCAGACAAAATACTTTGTAGCGTTTTTTCTTTTTAAAAAAAGTTACTTACCTATGGTCAAGATGTTCTAAGATTAGTCAAAGAAGACACCACTGTTAACATTCTAAAAAAGAAAAAATAACACCACGGTTGTGAAAAACCAAAACTTATTATCTTTAATTTCGACCATTTACACTCGTTTATTTTTATACCTTCCACAACTTCGGCTATGTTATATTCTTTTAGATAGGAACCCAAAATAAAAAGAGAAATGATAATCAGACACGTATTTTTTTTACACAAATACAGCACTAAGGTCGAAATCATAATTTTCAGTTAATTATATATGGCATAATTTTCTTTTCTTCTGAAACTTCTCTCTTTTTATCGTCCTCTTTTCTCTTTCTTCACGCACTTCTTATCTGATCCATGCACCCTCTGTCCTAACTACTCTCTCTTTCATTGTCGTCTTCTTTCTTTTTTCAAACCCATAACCTCTCCTCTAGAGCTGTCAAAATGGGCGGTCCGGCCTTAAACGGGCCGACCCTAATGGGCTTCAGGTTTTGTCGGGCCGGGTCAAAAATCCCGGTTTAGAAACGAGCTCGAAATATACTACTCGAGTTCGGTCCTCCACGGGCCACGGGCTAAACAGGCCGGCCCGTATTAAAAATGACATTTTTTTTATAAAAATAAGTTCTATAAAATACTCCTAATAATTTTGTTTATAAATAATATTCTTAACATGTTTAAATAATGTCTAATACAAAAATAAATTGTAAACATTTTCGTACAAACGTCGTAAACTAAAACGGCGAGAAAATCAATTTTAAATAAATTAGATATGTTGTGGTTATAGATATTTATATATTCGATCTTTAAAATTATAAATAACGAAACGAGTAAATATAATTTTATATTACATTTATATTTGTGTTAATTCATTGAATTTTCACTTTTATTTTTCACTTTGATAATCAACTAAGTAAAGAATTATTTGAAAAATATATATAATTTATATGATTTTTTTTGTTATGGGGGCTTACGGGCTACCCGCAGCCCGTTCGGGCTAGCCCTAACGAGTACCGGACTTTTTAAGGCCGGACTAAAAAACCCTCTTAAAATTCGGGCTCAATATTTAAGGCCCAAGCCCTCTAATTAATCGGGCTAAACGGACCGGCCCATACGGGTCAGTATGGGCCGGTCCATTTTGACAGCTCTACTCTCCTATGCCATTGTCAATCGTAGTACAAATCAAATAGCAGGTTGATAGAAGTTAAATTGCAATGAGGATTAAATTTCCCTTGGGATTGGAAAAAATCTAGGGGGAGAGAGAGGATTTCCTGATTAAATTATTATATATATTTCATTGATTTGTCATTATCCTTTATAACACTATAGGCATTACAATTTGTCCTAGGATTATGAGACAACTGTCTCCATCCTATTGATATCAAGAATTTAAACAAAAACATAATTCCTAATTAGTTTATTCTTATCATACTCAATGAGGTACACCCACTATAGGACATGCAATTGTCCTCTGCCATGGATTCTCGTAGATGCTTCTAGGTCATGAACCTAATGGGCCTTTTGATGTTTCGTTTGGGTCTCTCTTGAAGCCCAACGTTAGGTGTTGAGTATTTAAAGTTGAAGTGTTACTTTTCCCATCCTATGGATTTCTACCGCGCCCTATTTTTTTTTCTTCCGAAAATACCCTTGTCTCGATTATGTTTTACGAACTGCATTGTTAGTATTTTCCAGTTGTTTTCAGATTTTAAAATCCGGACTAACATTTTCCAGATTTTTATTTTATTTTAAGCTTTCAAATTCGTAAAATAATTTCAAATAGAAATATAAAACAAAAATAAAAAGACAAAAAGATTAAAATAACTCATTTTATTGATATATGAATAATGCATTACAATAACGTTGGAGCTTTTTAAGCTTAGTACATAAGAACCTAAAACTATTTTTAATCTTATTACATAAGATACTAAAACTATTTCTAGGGGGGTAAGCTATACCAGTGGCTGGCTCCAGCCACTGGTAGAGAGGTAAGAGAGGGGGGAGGAAAGAGGAGGGAGGGGAAGAAGAAACCATTGTTGCCTGATAGGACATACCAGTAGCTTTGGTGTTGGAGGGAAAACTGAGGGGGCACAAGGGCCTCTAGGGAGCAAGAGACCATGATGATCAAACTTACACCCAGACAGACTTCCTCACACTCAGACTGACCCCTTCCTTGTTGACCGATCTTATAACCCCTGATGGATTTTCAAAGAGGCCTCTTTCTATACTTATGCTAAAAATACGCAACTAAGCCAAATAATACTTATGCTAAAAATAATAAATCAAATAAATATCAAATATATTCTTAAACAAAATAACAAATATTTCTATAACAAATAACAAACATATTTATAACAAATATATTTCTAAACAAAATAACAAATATTTCTATAACAAATAACAAACATATTTATAACAAATATATTTCTAAACAAAATAACAAATATTTCTATAACAAATAACAAACATATTTATAACAAATATATTTCTAAAAAATAACAAACATATTATCACTTATCAAATATAAAAACATTCAAATATTAACTAAAAATAATTAAATAAAAAGGGGGCGTTACAAAACACACCAAAGAAAACCATGCAAATTTTTGTCATTAAGCTGAGGATCTTTCTCAGGCTGTCGCAAATAGGACTAAGCTCTCTATTTGACGGCCTGATAAAGATCTTCAGCATGCTGTCAAAAATATATAGATATAAAGATGTTGCTCTATATTTGAATATCAAGAGGTTTCTATGAGTTAGATCTTGCTGCCTGCCAAATGAATATGTCATTTGGCAAGGCAACATGATCTAACTTAGAGAAGTTCTCTTGAAACACATTCTCTTTTATTGTTATGTTGCAGATCTGAATTCGAAAAGGTTTTTATGAGCTCGATCCAGTTAGACTTCCGATATATATATATATATATATATATATATATATATATATATATATATATATATATGTATATGTATATGTATGTCAATTGGCATCCCAGCTGGGTCGAGTTCAAAAGCACATCTTCGAACACCATCCTAGAATATATTGTTGTTTATGTTTGGTTTATGCTCCTTACTTGATTTTTTATGCATTTATTACTTATTTTCCATGAAATCTCTCAAAAAAAACCCTCCAAAATAGGTGTTGTTCGGATTTTATAATCCGGAATGATTTTGTCATTTCCGGATTATAAAATCTAGAAACCTTCAGTTTCTTTTGGACAGTGCATTTCACCAAAGGTTTGGCCGGTTAGTGGAGTTTAATTTAATGCGTTTTTTTGATGGTTTTGAATAACAAACACGTTTTCCTTGACTTCCAAATGATTTAGGACTTGTTTTAGGCTATAAATAGGCTTGCATGTTCAACAAATTCCTTCATTCTTCCCTTCATCCGTTTTCTTCAAAAAATTTAAGTTTTGCATGAGTTGTTTGTGGTGTCATGGTCATTGTTGATCGTTCATACGACCCCTGCAATTGCATTGCAGCTTATGCGGGAGTTATATAACGGTCAACAGAGACCCTTGACATCAAAGAAAGACACAAAAATTTCATTTAAATTTTATCCGGATTTTAAAATCCAAAAAGCACTGACAACCTGATTCGGAAAATAAAATCCAAACCAAGGTTATTATTGATATTTTTGCAGGACGCGCGAGAAGACAAAAATAATAGTCTTAAAGTTGGTCCCATGTTATCTAGTGTTGGGGCCCATATGATGTGTAACGCATGTGCTGGACAAGACCAACAAATTAGGATCAGAGAGAGAGAGATACAAATCTGCAGAGAAGAGTGTGAAAATGAAATTAAAGACTAAATACTATTTTACCCAAAATAACAATTTTAGTAATTTTCTGACAAAATAAAAATAAAAATTTGTTTCGGTAGTTTTCTTAATCAAGTCTTTTAGCCTTCCTTTCATATGCCTTCTCACGTGGGATTTCAATCAGTGTTGTGTACCCTACGCGTTCATAAGCCACTAGTTTCATTTCATTTCATACACACGCGCAAAAAAAAAAAAAAAAGAATATCTTAAACCATACGGATAATTAATCAGAGCACCTTCGTGGTGATCTTCTTCTTCTTCCCTACCAATACCATCAATCAAATTATTATTATATATAAGAAAAGATTAATTCTCCAATCTCATTATTCATTCTCACATATATTACCAACAAAAAGAACATAAGAAGACTCTGATCTCATCACAGATACATTTTTGAAACCTATCATCATCATCATTATCATATCATCATGGCTTATCCTTATCAACCACAGCCATCTGCATCAGCACCAATGCCGGCAGTGCCGACAGCCATATTCGGTCCTCAATACTGTGCTCCTTATCCGGTTGATCTTGCCGTGGTGAAAAAGTTGATGACAATTTCAGATGGAAACTTCGCCGTCACTGATATCAATGGAAATATCGTGTTCAAAGTTAAAGGCTCTCTCTTAACCCTCCGTGATCGCCGTGTCTTGCTTGATGCTGGTGGTAACCCCATCACCACCCTCCGTCGCAAGGTATGTTCAAATTTCCTTCTATTTAACAGTAATGCTCTCCCCTTTTCGGTCATTTTTATTTTTTTATATCAACCGGCAAAAATACTGAAATTATTAGATCGGATGAGATGACCTGAGTTTGAATCTCGGCTCCTCCGTTTATGTGTGTCACTTTTCGGTTACCATTGTTATTTCATCTATCTACCATGAGAAATAATGGTCTAATTGTATCATAAGAAATAATTACCATTGAATTACCGTTTATGTGACCTTTCTAGTACTTCATTCGCTTGTCTCGGGTTAAACTTGATACGAGAGTTTTTGAAAAATAAACTACAACATCGTTTGTTTTCATCTAATAGTACTAAATTTTGTGATGTTGTGGTGCAGATAGTGACTATGCATGATCGGTGGGAAGCTTATAGGGGTGAAAGCACAGATTCTAAAGATCTAATATTTACACTGAAGAGATCATCTGTAATCCAGATGAAGACCAAATTAGATGTGTTTCTAACTGGTAATACCAAAGAAAATGTTTGTGATTTTAAAGTCAGAGGTAGTTGGTTGGAACGATCTTGCATTGTTTATGCTGGTGAATCTAACAACATTGTTGCACAGGTAATTAAAACTCTTCTAGTATATACTAACCAAGATTATATTCGGTTTTTATTAATTAGTTTGATTGGATTATAAGTATATACTAAGCACAAATCAATTTTCGTGGCATTGTTGTTATTGCAGATGCACAAAAAGCACACTGTTACGAGTATTTTAATGGATAAAGACCATTTCTCAGTCACAGTTTATCCCAATGTTGATTACGCTTTCATAGTGGCATTAATCGTGATTCTTGATGAGACTAACGAAGATGAAAAAGATTGATGATTAGAGGTTTATGGTTTTATATTCATCAAATATTGAGTAATATGTTACCATGTATTATTAAATTAAGTGGTTTGCATATTATATTCAATTGTCATGGCTATTTTGTGTTTGTTCAGACATTTTAGATTATCCGAATACCAAACTCCTTATTCTAAAATAACTACATATGTAAATGTCACACAAAATACTCTGTTTTTTCTTTTTTGAAAAAGTACCTATTTAGAGACAAGTTGTGTGTGTTAATAATATGCTTGAATTCTGAGGTATGTCATTCATCCAAACTAAAAATGTGACTCATCCAGTCATAATTTATTACATTATTAAGAAGTAAATAACTGTAACAGGTTTTACTTGAATATTTATGTACAAAGGTATGATCATGAATGTAATAGAGCTAGCAATTAGGATTGAGTAAGAGACAGATTAGGACGAGGTATACCTAACCATACCTCGTTCTTAAATATTGGTCGGACCGGACCATGATAGGTTGAGTCTTAGGTTAGATTTGGGCCGTGCTCACCTCTACATGCTTTCTCTTCTCCTTACAAGTTTCGACAAATCTGCAAAAATATGTTGAGAAAGTTTGCCATGTTATGACAGATCTCACATGTCATCTACAACCACAAGACGAAGTACCATACATATTTACGACTTATATATCTAGTATTAAAATGCCTCTTATCAGAGCCATCAACAGCTGCTTGTCCTAAAGTTTTTGTGAATCTACCTCAAAACTACAATACTATATGGCCTCTCTTCGCCTCAGAGGCGGAGGTAGGTGGTAACAGGGGAAGGCCATGGCACTGATCATTGTCTAGGGTATAAACAAATAAACCACCCCCTCCCACCATTTTGCATTTGAAACGGTTAAAGAAAGGAATCTCAGCTCATAATGACACGACTGTCATTGTCCGACTTGTGAATAATAAATAGTCAGCATCATCATTTCATTTGGTTTATAGACATTGTACAATTATTTCTATTATTTCTAGGACCATGATTGTATACTATTATGTAAATTTAAGCACAGTTGCTGGCTTGCTGCAATAGAATAATGATCACGTTATTCACCATTTTCTAACTGAAACCATCGCATCCTTAATGAATCTTTCGTTTTCACTAAATAGAAGCATCATATTACCACCGGTCGGGGTTTGGGGTCTGTGATTGTCTGATAACCATCCATTATAAAACCTTGATGTACATGTTCAATATCCTTAGCATTTTCCGAGATTCCTACATAACTAGCTTCAAGTTTTGACAAGTTAGCTTCATTGACTCCCACCTCCCAAAATGGTAGTTCCATGAAACCTTCATTGTATAAACCTCTTTACCGGTATCCTCCATCAAATTCCCACATAATAATGTTGACTAGAACGGTTTTTCCATTTACCACAGGAATTAGCGTCCTTACCTTCTATACACTGTATGCGATGTTTTTATTGTTTTAGCACCTTTCCTTTCTGGAAATGAGAGATTATAAAGTTTATATGATCGCTACCACGGACGCACATTCTTAGATCAAAGGACTACAACGGACGCCTTGAAGTGTCATCGTGCTCATATTTTCTAAATAGTGGCTGTTAGTTTTTATTTTATTTGTTGTTGCTTGAATTATTGTATGCTTGAAATATTTACTAATTTTTAGATTATATTTTTGTGATATGTGAATATGTTAGTTTAGTGTTAATATATCATCAAAAAGTATAATTACTAATCAATTCGATTCAAGAATGTTAGTGATTGTTCAATTGTGTGCTAGGTAATCAAAAATTGATTTCTATCCCTTCATGATTGACTTCATCTCTGCACGAAGGTGGCGAGGTTTTTATTTTATTTTTGTTTTGTAGAACACATGAATTTCATCCCAAACTTTTATGTGATTAAACATATGATCGAACGACGGGAGGAGGGGTGATGTTAGATAATGTGATTAGAAGAGAATCATCTGTCACGTTCCAACACCTTCATTGCAATCAGATTCATTGAGATAACACAACAGAATTACCAGATTTATAAGATATGACTATGAAGCTTATGTCTGCAAATAATCCCTTCAGCGGCTATTTCAATGAGAGAAAATTGTTTTCATTGAGCTTAACTGTGATTAATTAACTAAGCAAAAATTTGAAGATGGAATAGAGTAGGATCCTGACTCATTTGATTTATTTTGTTTTATATATAGAAAAAATAAGACAAAGTGCATATACAAGCTCTTTGTATTATTTTAGTTTATTTTGTATAATAAGAGGGTCTAAGCCCAACAAATACAAAACTACATCCTAACAAGACGCCAAGAAAAAAGACGAGCTAAATCAGCTATAAATAACAAACTAATATGAGTAGGACAATGCTTAACATCAAAGTGAAACCTTCATCACAAACTATATTTGCAAGCGTAGCGACACAAGCATTAGCTTCTATGTACGAATGACAAATCCGAACCTTCCAATTCATATCCAACAAACGTCTAATAAGTTGCAATAAACTTCAACTTGTTGTTGTTCCCACTTTTGAGGAAGAGAGAGTAGTGGCCACTACCCAATAATCAACATGAAGCTCCACTCCATGAAAACCACGAGCTCTAACCAATTTCAAACCTTTAAACATACCCTCAAAACTCAGATATATACGCATCACAACTGCCTAGTCCTTTTGAGAAACCGTCAATCCGCTCTTCATTTTCACCTCGCAACACTCATCCACAACTAGCTATAAATCCCCCTTTGGACGTGTCATTAATATTGAGACGGATCCATCCTATATCTGGTGGCTTCCAAGAAATATTCTCCATCTTTGTCAAAAAAAGAAATATTCTCCATCACTCTCCTACTACCAGCAATCAAAGGATGATTATATTGATTGCCCATGTAACAATTAACCCTCCCTGTATTCTCCATCCATGAGTTAAGAGGCATCATAACTTCACAATCATGACTAAACTTGTTTCTCCATGTTTAGCTCCATGTTCAAATTTAAGCCAATCAAATGCTGCAAATATGCTTCAAAATAGCTCTCTATTTGATTAATACTAATTGTATTCAACCATATACCAAATGCAAGCAGACAATCTCTCATGACATGCCGCGTATTTTCAACATCTCCATGGTGATTACTCAAGGATCTCCTATCTACGTATAGTTCAACCTGCAAGTCGTCATGAGCCGATCATGTTGTAGCATCTGCACCAAACAAAGAATTCATTCGGCAACCCGGAGCTTCCATACACGAGACCAAGGATGATCATCACCAATTCGGTTAAAACCACATTAACCCACTTGGGTTAGTCGGGTGGTATTGACTTGGGACCTAGGGCTGTGCTCCTCCTCAATGTCTCCAGTGCTAATTTAGATGGACTAATTTAATTTTTTTTTTTTTAAATAAAAAAATATACTTGAGACCATTTCTTTTTTCTTTTTCTTTTTTCAGTTTAACCTTGTCATTTCTTGTGCATCATTAGTATTTTTTATACGCTATGCGTTCACATGCATAGCAAAGAACAATAATACATGTGCACCTTCATTTCTTCTACACTTAGATAGAATACATCATTTTTTCTAAACAATATATTACATCACGGTTTTTTTGGTGTTCACTAATCTTTTTCCCATAATAAATCATGAAAGCTACTAATTTTATATACGTACGCACCAAAATTTAATAAAGAATAGTATCTTATGCCATACGAATAACTTCAAATAAAGCACTTTTGTTGAATTGTTTTTTCGGTGGTTATCATTTCTTCTTGTGTTATTCAAATATATCTTTGGACCGAAGAAATTGGTCAAATATTCTTTTCCGACCTGAAAATCAATCAAATATTATCAACAACGAAAAACAAACCAATCATATTATTATTTATATAAGATGCTAAGAAATTTAAACCATAACCATCCCTCCAATTATTCTCACATATATTTACAACAAAAAGAACAAACAAGACTCTGATTTAATCACAAAGACAAGATTCAAGAGCTATCATCATCATCATTATGGCTTATCCTTATCAACAACAGCCATATGCCTCTGCACCGCCGATGCCGGCACACTCCACTGCCATATTTGGACAACAATATTGTGCTCCATATCCGGTGGATTTGGCGGTCGTGAAGAAGGTTATGACCATTTCAGATGGAAATTTTGCCGTCACTGATATCAACGGCAACATCGTGTTCAAAGTTAAAGGTTCTCTCTTAACCCTCCGTGACCGCCGTGTCTTGGTTGATGCTGCTGGTTACCCCATCGCAACCTTACGTCGCAAGGTATCTTCAACTTTACTCTCTTTTTAGTTTCTTCTATTTAACAATAATAATTATACCAATAAAAATGATTTTACGGTAGTGATTTTTATTATAAACCTGCTCTCAGATTTTTTATTTTAATCATTCTGCTTTCCCCCATTGGTGATTTTTATTTTCTAAATAGTAGTTCTTGCAATTTTCATCACTTTTAAAAAAAAAAATTGTTACTTGAGTTCGCATATAAAATGTTAGCTCAAATGTTACTCGCATATAAAAACACTATAAATTAGTAAAAAAAAAAAAAAAAAAATAACTCTTGAGAAAAAATTGTTATCAAACAAATCTATAATCATATGAACATATATACTAAAAGCTAAAATATTAACCTTGCCAAACAAAATTTTAATGTGTGAATTTATAATGGTTGGATTTGTTGAGACAAAAAAATAATAATGTTAGACATGTTGTTCGTTAATTGCTTAAAATTTATTATCCATAAGATGATACCTCGATAGTTCTATAAAGTGTTTTTTTAGATAAATGAAATAATAAATAACTATCAAAACTCCCACATATAAGTGGAGGGACTGGAGTTCTGTCATGACCTGACCTAATAATTTTGGTATTTTTACAATTAAGCTATAACTTGTGAACCAAATAAAGGAAAACTTTGGAGAAAGTGGAAGCATATCCTTTAGTTAGCAGTTGTTAGGGCTTTATGGCAAGCTAGAAATAAGTCTTTGTGTTGGCTTTGGTTTGGTGGGAAAGGGGAGATTAAATCAGGGGTTTTGTTTTCTGATTGATTGTCAAATCCTATGTTTTGTTGGAACTTTCTTTGACAGTCTTTGTTCATCTTAGTAGGTGAACTTTTGTGTCGTAAACTCGTAGTGGTTTGACTACCCCTTGTACTCATTTAAAAAAAATCTTGTTTCTTCAAAGGAAAAAAAAAAGTGTTGTTTAATGATTTCAACTATGTTTTTGGTGCAGATAATGACTATACACGATCGGTGGGAAGCTTATAGGGGTGAAAGCACACATGCTAAAGATCTTATATTTACGTTGAAGAGATCATCCCTAATCCAGTTTAAGACCAAATTAGATGTGTTTCTAGCTAGTAACAAAAAAGAAAATGTTTGTGACTTTAAAGTTAAAGGTAGTTGGTTCGATCGATCTTGCATTGTTTATGCTGGTGAATCTAACAACATTGTTGCCCAGGTAATTAAAACTTCTCTAGTTATTATACATATAACCAAAAGTATAATATGTTTTAATTAAATTACTTTTATTAAATTATCACTTAATTATATATATATATATACTAATCACAAATCAATTTTTGGTATTATTGTTATTGCAGATGCACAAAAAGTACACAGTTCAAAGTATTTTAATTGGTAAAGATAATTTCATGGTCACAATCTATCCCAATGTTGATTACGCTTTTATAGTGGCATTAATCGTGATTCTTGACGAGATTAACCGTGATGACAAGGATGTTGTTTATTAGAGGATTAGTGTTTTATATTCCTCAAATACTATTGTACTTTTAATGAATGAGTAATATATTACCATGTATTATTAAAATAAGGGGTTTGCATATTATAGATTGAAGTCACAAACAATTCGTTCGTTGTTTGTTCGGACATTATAAATTGTCCAAATAGCATCTGTAAATACTAAATATCACACAAAATTCTCTATCGAGTTTTTTCTTTTTTTCAAAAAGTACAGATATGGAAAATATTGTGTATATCCACCCATACACCAAGTAGACACTTGCAAGAGAGAAAGAAAAAAAATAGAATGAATGATGTGAATGCTATATATTGATTGTGTATAAAAATAAATGAGATGTTGAATGAGGATTAACAAATTAGAAATGTTTAAATATCGTTATACTAAAAGTTATGTAAATATTAGTCAACAAAGTCATCGGATAAATAAAGGCACCATTGATATAAAAAATCAAAACCTTTATCTTTGACTTCAACCATTTCCACTCATTTATTTTTATATTTTCCACGAATTTGGGTTTTATGTTATACATATTCAATATAATAATTGAATTCATTGCTTTTCATCTTGGCCCATTTAGTAGCAATTAGCAAACAAAAATAACAATAACTATTGTTTAACCATTCTACCGCCGCCAACTAAACCTTAAAATTATTCCATTTGATCAGATATGCCAACCACCAAAAAATGGATTTTCAAGTTCTCACACATCATTGTCATTCAAAGAATAAGCGTGTTAATATGCTTGAATTTTGAACATGTACATTCACTCAATGTTAAAGATGAAAGATTCATTTTTTAAAAACATTTTACTATGTATCCAAACTCAAAACATAACTCTTACAATCATATTTTACTACAAAATTACGAACTAACTAACCGTAAGATTTTACTCGAATATTTCTTTGCAATAGTTTGATCGCGGACATTAAAGAGCTAAAAA
This sequence comes from Medicago arabica, assembly GCA_946800305.1. Taxonomy (NCBI): domain Eukaryota; kingdom Viridiplantae; phylum Streptophyta; class Magnoliopsida; order Fabales; family Fabaceae; genus Medicago; species Medicago arabica. Next base: position 37,154,430 of record OX326969.1, read on the forward strand.
ATAGGATGACTATCGAGGTATAGCGAACTATAACATTGTCCTTAAGAGTCTTGGCTTTTGCTTGGTTTGAGAGAAATGAAAAAACAATATTTTGAATCTCTGGGGAATTCCAAAATATGTATAATCATATGAATTCTGATTAAGACTAAAATTAGCTAATCAATCAGCACGTATTTTGCTTAAAAATAATGTGTCATTGCAAGATGGATACAGTGAAACAAAATAAGGGTGTTTCCATTAAACTTGCAAATACCAAATACCATACCAACCAAAAGCTTGGAGTCATCATTCTCAACTATGAGGTGGGTAAACCCTTGTATTCTTGTGATTAGCATTCTTGTGTACATATCCTATATTTCAGCATGAAAAGCATCACAAGCTCCAATCTTTTGCATATACCTTTTTAACTAGTGGCTATTTGAGTCTCGAAAAAGGCCATCACACCTTGCAACGTCCTTAGAATCAATTTAGATGGTATATTTCTGCCTATGTCTTCTCATAAGAACATTATGCCTGCAACAAGCAACCTCTATATCACCTCCCTCTTGATTTTATATATATGATAAAAAGGTTTGCTTCCTAGCATAAAGAGTGCCTAAGAAAGAAAACAAAGTTACAAACAATCAGATCTTAAAAACAGAGTTATTAATGTAAATTAAAACATCAGCCAACCCCTAGACAAACAAAGGGATGTTGCCACCATATTTGGTAACCAAAAGGAAAGCACACATTATTTGCTTTCAACCATTTAAGAGAGGACATCTTAACCTTTTCCAGAAGTTGCACGGTCGAGTTGGCTTTGTTAGCAAAAAGTCTCTGGTTTCTTTCGTTCCAAAGGACCCAAATACAACAAAGTCAAAGCAAATGTAATAATGACCGACGCGGAGCGTAACCACCTGAGGAGTGAACCAATTGGTGAAAATGATCTATAACCTGTTGCGGTCCACCAAATACACACCAATCAATGACTTAATAAGTTGTCAGAGGTTGCCAAAGACAAGACAATGAATAATTAAATGATCGATTGTTTCATTTTGGCCACATCTTGAAACACACAATTGATTATTAGTAGTAATAACGCCTCAACGTACCAAGTTATCATGTGTCGGCCATCTATTGCGAAAGAGACGTCATGCGCTAATAGAAACTTTCAAAGGAACACTTTTATGCCAAGGTGGCGCCGAAACAACATCATGATCGTGCATCTCATGCATCATGAGCATTTGATACACACCATGAACTGTGTAGCCGTCACCTATATTCGGTTTCCATATCCAGACATCTTCAACATATTCTTGCAAGGTAACGTTAGAAAGCAAGTTCCTAATCTCCACCACTAGATCCTCCTCCCACGCTAACAAACGACGCCTCCACCCCGAAGCCTCCCCATCTTCACCCTAACCTAAGGCGTGCGTCGCGCCCACCGTTAGATCTTGGTGAATTGATATATCAAACAACCTCCTAAATCTCTCCATGAACGTGACCGTCCCTACCCAGCAATCCGACCAAAAGTAAGTATTAAAACCGTTACCTAAACATTTTGAAATATACTCTTTAAACCAACTCCCACCCTCGACTCATATCCCCTCACGAATTTTTACAATTTCCTTCCACCACGCTGACCCCATCCTACCACCCTCTCTAAGCCGCCCCTCCCCTCTCCATAACGGGACGACCTTAAACCACAAACTGTCCTTGTCCACTAAACACCTCCAACACCATTTTGCCAAAAGAGCAATGTTAAACTCCTTCAGCCTCCTTACCCCCAAACCACCAACCCCCTTACTCATGCAAATAGTATTCCAGTCAACCCAAGCAATTTTCCTATTTTCCTCACCCCCACCCCAGAAAAAATTAATTAAAATAGATTCAATGGAAGAGATTATACATGCGGGAGCTCTAAAAAAAGAAAGGGCGTAGACAGGTTGTGAAGACAGGACAAATTTAAGGAGTATCAAGCGGTCCCCATAAGACAAATTTCTACTTTTCCACTCAGACAGTCTAGATTTTAAACGTTCAATAACCGAATCCCAAAAATTCAAGCGTCTAGGATCCCCGTCAATAGGAAGGCTCGGGTACATAAAAGGAATGCGACCAATTATAAGTGTTATTGATATTAGTTCCAAGGATAATTTTTTTTTTATGTTATAGATGTTATTTACAATTTAATTACAGGATGATTCTCTTAAAAGAATTGCATTTTTCTTTATTAGAATGACAGATATTTTAAAGGATTGGAACGGGGAGCAAGGATCACCCTCACCCTAATCACATTAAACAACACAATTTGATTTTGTTTTGTTTTTATTATCAAAAGTCACTTATTTAAAATATTTTATAGGAGGGTTTGATAATTAAAGCAAATATTTTTTACACTTATATGTCAAAAAAAAATTATACATTCTAGAAATCATTTTAGCCTTTATTGTATATTTTTTTTATAGAATATTTATAAATATTTTAAAATAAAAAACACAGGGAACAAGAAAGATATAACAAAAACACAGGGAACAGAAGCAAGAGCATCTATTAGGAACTATAAGCACCAACAAAGAAAATTTTCAAAACACGAAACTCCTTTTTTTGGTGTGAATCCTCCAGTTTGTAGAAAAAAAGTAGTCTAATAATTTAAAATTCAAATCACACTTATTAAAAATAAAACTCAATAGAGACAGATTCGATTAGGGATGACAATGGGTACCCTATGGGTATGGTACTATAGTTCCATTCCTCATACCTGTATTTGTAAAAAAATACCCGTACTCGTGTCCGTATCCTTGTGGTCAACAACTTTAGTCCCCTTCCCTATATCTTGTGGGTACCTAAGTGATCATATATGTACATATTACCCGCACTTTAACTATGGAAAGACAATAAAAATATCACAATTGAAATAAAACTACGGTCCAAATTTTTTAAAATTAACTCATAAACTAGTACGAATCATAGTATTTAGTCAAACAAAAAACATGCAAAATATCCCTACAAATTTGTAGACCGGTACGATGGAGTTGTTATTATATTAAGCAGTTTTTTGGTTTAAGTTTAGGTTTATGTTAAATAGCTAAATAAATTAATTAGTTATATACCATAAATAAATTAATTATTTATGATATTATATAAATATGTATATGCGGAGTTTCGAGTCTAGACAGTATAATACATTTATCGTGCTCATATCCATTTAAATTTATGGGTATTACCCGGACTCGTGCCCAGACCCATAAATGCGGGGTTTTACCCTACCCATTATAGGTATTTTTTGCGGGTACCCATAAGGCCTGAGTCTAATTGCCATCCCTATATTCGATTAAAAAAAAAATCAATTATAACGCATACCGAAAATCCAAATGACATCATAATCATAATTAGTTACTATTTGCTTATTCTTCATCAGCCACACCACTGCAATCTCCATTTTTTATTTCTTAAGCTACGCGATAACATATTAGATCCATAAAACGTCTTGTTAACCAAGTGCCCTTGACTCAGAATAAAGAAACTACTCAATGTAAATTTTAAAAAGTTAATATTTCAATTTATTTTTAATACATTAAATATACATATATTCATAAAATCTTGCTATTTTAAAAGACCGATCCTACTCACATCCAAAAAAACAAAAGTTATACCCTAAAATGACTAATATACCCTTTAACTAAAATAAAAATTTCAAATTAATTTAAAATCCTTTCATCCATCACTTAATCACTAAAACCTGGAAACGTAATCCTAATTCACATATTCCTGATCCTTCCAAACACTCACACCGCGTTTTTGAAAGTTATCGCTCTTTCTCATCAAACTTGCGTGCACAAATTGAAAGTACGTAAATTGAATTTACATTAACCTAGATTGAATGTACGTAAACTAAATTTACACCAATCTCTTATATACATACGTAAACTTAATTTACATTAACCAAAATTGAACGTAAGTAAATTTAATTTACATTAACCTAGATTGAACGTACGTAAATTGAATTTACACTAACCTCTTATATACATACGTAAACTAAATTTACAATAACCTAGATTGAACATGTACGTAAACTGAATTTACATTAATCTAGATTGAACATACGTAAACTAAATTTACACTAACATTTTATATACATACTGAATTTACATTAACCTAAATTGAACATACGTAAACTAAATTGACACTAACCTTTTATATACATACGTAAATTTAATTTACACTAACCTCTCACTTAAAATCAAATTAGCAGGCATATCTCATACCAAAACATACAACAAACAAATAGAAACTCATTGAAAATGAAATTCATGAAATTCACTAATCTTTTTGAATATAGTACAGATTAATGATAAAGATGTTGATTCAGATCTTGATTGCACATCAATAGTGATTTGTGGATGAAAGAGGGTGAGGGTTCAAAATGATCATAAAAGATGGATTTTTAAAATTTTACATGAAGAGGATAATTTTGGTATTATTGTAAAATTTTAAATAAATTTAGATGTAACTAGAATTATATAGGATGTGATTAGGAAGAGTCATTTCAAAACTATCAAGAGTGTCTTAAAACACTATTCATTAACATTTTTCAAAACCAAAAAGTCAGTATTTATATCATATGAATATATTATGTTACGTCACATTTCTAACATCAAAGCACCTTAATTAAAAAATAAAAATAAAAACTTCAAAGCACCTTCGTGGAACTCTTCCTGTTCCCTATCTATATCATTTACCTATTCTTATTTATGTTTAAAATCAATCAAATCATCATCAAGTTGTTATATAAGAAAGTTTAAACGATCCCTCCCAATCATATCACATTTATGTACCAAAGAGAACAAACAAGACTCTAAACTCATCAAAGACAAATTAAAATTAAAGAGCTATCATAAGTTCATAACAAAACATAACATTCATATCATCACTATATCATCATGGCTTATCCTTATCAACCACATCTATATGCCTCTGCACCGCCGATGCCGGTGCTTCCAACCACCATATTTGGCCCTCAATATTGTGCTCCGTATCCACTGGATTTGGTTGTGGTAAAAAATATGATAACAATTTTAGACAGAAACTTCGTCATCACGGATATCAACGGCAATATTGTCTTCAAAGTTAAAGGTTCTCTTTTAACCCTCCGTGACCGCCGTGTCTTGGTTGATGCCGCCAATAACCCCATCACCACCCTACGTCGCAAGGTACCTTCAACGTTATTCTTTCTTATTTCTTATTTTCTTTCATTTACGTGCAAATAGTAAATCGTCCATTTTTTTGTGCTTAAGTTTTCAACTTCAAAAGTAATAGCAATACTCAATTTCCTTACCCCAAAAAAAGAAGTAATAGTCAACTTGTTCATTTCATGATGAATTTTTTCAAACTGATGTAAAGATAAAAATGATACAAATTCATGTAATCATGTTTTTTTTTATAAATATTAATGTTTTAGAAATATTTGAATTCAATCACTTCATTTCGGCATTATTACTTTACAGAACAATCTTCTCACCATATTTTATTTATTTGACAATATTCATTTTTCATAGACAAATTAGTATCATAATTGTTTTGTTAATGTTTTTTTTCTCCTTTACCATTGTTTGAATTCTGGGCTTTAACTTGTTAACTATTTTACTCGTTTACCAATCGAGCTATCCAATAAAATTGTACTATTGGTGCAGATAGTGACTATGCATGATCGATGGGAAGCTTACATGGGTGAAAGCACGGATGCTAAAGATTTAGTATTTACATTGAAACGATCGTCCATAATGCAATTGAAGACCAAATTAGATGTGTTTCTTGCTAATAACACAAAAGAACATGTTTGTGACTTTAAAGTCAAAGGTAGTTGGTTCGAACGATCTTGCACTGTTTATGCCGGTGAATCTAACAACATTGTTGCACAGGTATATATAACTCATCTAGCCTATATAACCAACAAGAGAATATTCAGTTTTTATTAATTACATTTATCACTAGACTTATACTGATATGATATATACTAATAATTAACAAATCAACTTTCATGGCATTGTTGTTATTGTAGATGCACAAAAAGCACACTGTTCAGAGTCTTTTAATTGGTAAAGACCATTTCATGGTCACGGTTTATCCCAATGTTGATTATGCTTTCATAGTGGCATTGATCGTGATTCTAAACGAGATTAACGCTGAAGAAAAGGGAAGTGAATCAGGTTTACTTGATGAAGTTTTGTTGGGGGGTGTTTAATGACAAAATCTATTGATGTACGGATCTAGTGATTGTGTCAATCATTGTAATTATCAGTCATTGGTTGTATTGTCATAAAGCCTACATTATTGTAGGGTCGTGATTGCTTGCCTATGTTGTATATGTACTCTTGTAACCATTGAATACAATCATCACAATTGCATTCTCTAACTTGGTATCAGAGCACTTAAGCCTTAAAGGACAGTCCTGAAGAGTGGCCAGTTACCACTCCTGCAGATTCAGGCAAGAAGCCTAATCATGCCATTAAAAAAACAATTAAAAAAATAACATTTACACATTTTTTATTCATTTTAAAAGTGATAAATTATCATTCGTCAACCTTGTCTTCTTTTTATATGTCAATTATTATTTTTCACATTATTTTATGCGTTGCGCAGATGAGTCACTAAAGAATATCGCTAGAAAAAATAATCCCTACATGGGATGATTGTTTTTCACTAATCCATTCATTTAATTTTTTTTTTATATCTTCTAAATAAAAATGAGAATATGATAGGCTTGCTATCATGCGCATCATTTCCCCTCAACAGAGAGGCTTTGTTCGTGACCGTAATATTTTAGTCTGTGTTATTCTGACTTCTGAGATGATTAATTTCTTAACAAAGAAGCATATTGGTAGGAACATAGCCATTAAAGTGGATATCCACAAAGCATTCGACATGCTAGACTTGAAATTTTGTATTGCGGTTTTGACTTAGTTTAGGTTCAGCAATTTATTTGTGTGATTGGATCCTAGCCATTCCACGCTCTGCACATCTATCTATTCTTGCGAATGGTAATGATGTTGGTTATTTCTCGTGTACCACGAAAGGTATGCGCCAGGGGGATCCCTTCCCCCCTCCTTTTTTGTCTGGCGGAGGAGGTGCTTTCTAGAGCTCATGAGATGGAATGGATTTCTACTTCTCTGTAGCTTATGTCCTACTGTCGAGGTGTGTCATTGCCGACCCACATCCTTTACGCTGATGATGTTTTTATTTGTTGTGTTGGTTCGAGGAAGAACATTTGATTGATGTCTGCTTCGGGTGTTTCATAAATATTCAGAGGTTTCAGGTCAGATGGTTAATTTTGATGAAAGAAAATTATTTACCGGTGCTATGACGGTTGCTCAGAGAAATATGCTTGCTCAGCTATCAGGGTTCACAGTTGGTACTATTTCTTTTCAATATTTAGGTTGCCCATTTTCCAAGGAAAGACATTTCCAACCTATTGTCGATCGCATAAATGTGAAGCTTGCTACTTGGAAAGGTGTACTCTTATCCATCATGGGTAGGATTCAATTAGTGAAGTCGATTTTTTCATGGTATGCTAGTCTATTTTTCATATTTATCGGTGGCCTGTTCGATTATTGAAGATGTTGGATAGATGGATTAAGAATTTTGTTTGGAGTAGTGACATCTATACTCGCAAAATTTGTACGATTTCTTGGTCTCAAGTTTGCCTTCCTTGGGATGCCGGTGGTCTTGACCTTAAATCCGCTCGCTCTATTAATGAATCTTTGCTTCTACACCTGAGTTGGAAGCTTTTTACACGGACTTCGCAGTGCTCCCGCCTATTTCTGGAGCGGTTTCTCTCTTTTGGTCTCCCTCGCAGCCGTTATTTTAAATCCTCTATCTGGTCGGGCGTGAAAAGACATTTGACTACGGTGTCGACAAATTCGTGTAAATTAATCTTGCACATTGATCATTTTGTGTAAAAGAGTAAGTTTATATTGACACATTCAATACTTCAAATGGACAGAAATCAGAACCATGACAACCATGTAGCCAAAAACCAAAACAAAGCTGTGTTATTGCTGCACATAAGCATTATACTATTTCAAACCGTAACAATGAGAAGCCAATTATTATATACTAATAACTGGAATTTTAAGAATCAGTACACTGTCATGCAAACTATAGCCAAAACATAAATGTTCATAGAAATTGAACACGGTTTTAAAATATGCATAGTCCAGGCTTTAGCCAAAAGAAAAATTAAAAGTTGTCATATAAATATAGTAATTCTCCCAGCAGTTGGCATTAGAATGAAACAAAAAAATATTTGAAATATTATTAAATTATATAAATAACATTAGAACTATACAAAGTTTTAGAACGAAAACCATATCATTCTCAAGAAGGGCTTATGATCAGCCAAAATCCATGTTATTCCTCAGCAGCGCTGAAAATTATATGAATTTATATTTTATGCTAAATATTCTAGTTTTGATGACTAATTTATTAAATTAAAATTAATAAACCGGAAGATTTTTTATTTGCCTATTCTGTGCAAAAAGGATTGACAAGGATTGAATTTAACCAATGTCTCAATCACCATCAAGCAATTACCGAAACTATAAGGGTATATACATTGTAAGTTATATTATTTGAACATATTACAGAAGTAAACAAATGAAAATAAGCTTAAAAAATGCTAAAGATAATATCTAAAGGAAAACATTCACAAGAAGCATTAAACTTAAGCAGAAAATAGCGAAAAGGAGGAGACTATATAGTCAGCATGCTTTACTTAAGGAGCCAAGTTGAACTACTCCAAGTGGGAGTACTGCTCAACAATTGTCCGTTATGCAAAGCAAATCTTTGTTAACGAAAAATGTGAAAAACTTCATCTAGGTTCATCACTTTAGTCATACCCTTCCTCTAACGAATATACATGATACGACATCTTCGCAACAAATAATCCTAGAGGGTCATGTGAAAAATCTCCAACACCTATCTGCTCCAAGGAGTTATGCAATTGATTAGGCTTCACATGACAGAATAATTTCGTATGCCCCATTTTGAAGAACTTAAGTTTTCTGATAAAATAATTATTAGTCACACATTATTTATCTCTTGATCGAACTTCAGATTACTAGGACATCTTTACTTTAAATTGGATGGTGGACCGGGAAAACCCGGATAAAGGACAGACACCCTTAACTAGGGTCAGAGCGCCCTTAACCAGGGCCAGATCACACTCCAGCAGGGCACGGAGGCCCAATGCGCCTCCTGTCGCGCCACCATTTACGGGAGCCTTCTGGAAGTCACCTAGAACTTGTGGAACACGCTCCAAACCCTAACCCTAACAGGCTTGACGCCTAAAGAGCCGGAAACACAAGCCCATGACGGACTATAAAAGCTAACCTTGAGAGATTACTCAAGGCATGACCTAAATAGCTAAAACCCTAGTTTTATAGAATCGTACTCTCTGCAAGTACAAATGGTTAACGTAAAAAATAAAATGTGTTACTGGCACTCTTCTTTTCAATAAAATAAGTGGGCAAATGCATTCTCCATATCTTTAATTTTAACATTTGTACCAAATTTAGTCCTTTTAGTTTTTCTAGCTTCAAATTGGTCGTTCATGTCGATAAAAAAACATATTAGTCCTTTAATATTTATTTTTTTACTAGAGTGATCCATTTTTTCATCTAACTTTATTAAAGAGCACTTACATAGTTACAAGACCATTTAACATTGATGTGAAATGTCAAAAAAATGTTTTTTTTAAAAAGTTAAATTAGCTAACCTTAATTGAAGAGAATCGAATCTAAGACCTTGAGGAGGAACACTCTCTCAGGTTCCAAGTCAATACCACCAAACCAACTCAAGTGGGGTTAAAAAAGTGTTTATGACACCAAACATGATTACTTACATACATTTTCTTCTTATTGTTTCCCAATTCAAAACAATTCATTAACAACTTTATAAATCAAGTAATCAATCGATTATGTTTCGAACTAAAATTTAATAATACACTTACGAACCCTAGTTTTGAGTGTGCTGAATTAGGGTCTTCCAACTTAGCAATAAACATCCACATAAGCCCTTTCTAACTAAGTTTGGTGGAAAGAAGGTAATAACGCATGTATTTTATAATTTAAAGGACTATGTGTACACTTTTACTAACTTAACAATTAACATAATAGACCAATTTAAAACTGAAAAAACTAAAAGGATTAATCTAGTACAAGCATTAAAAATAAGGGAAATGTTAACCAATGTTTCCGCCGCAAAGACACTGGTTAATACGACCCTAAAAATAAAGGACCCATGATGCATTTCAACCCATTTTTTAAGAAACATTTCAACACACACTTTTACATACATACCAAGAAACTCTTTTTTATTTGTTGAAATTTATGAGTCCCACTAAATTATGTACTATATCCTATTCCTATGTAAATTTTGTGAGATCCGTGTAAACTTTAATAAATAAAATAGTTCATACGTTAAGATGTACTACGTTACGGAGTGAATTATGTATATCCCGTGATGCACTCAACTTTCTCTAATACATGCTTTCACGGAAAACACTTTGACAATAGGGAGAAAAAAACATAACAAAGTCACATAATGACATTGAGTAATCAGGTCATTAACTTCTTTTAATGTTGTTACACATTTTATCTCTAATTTTGTAGACGCTGACATTTCTGCTTTTCTTTCCCTTGTGATATCTAGTTTCTTTGTTTTGGGTCTTTAGGCCCTTATCATTTAACAACAATGAGAAGTAAAACCAATGATAGAATGAATTATATTGATTCCATGTTACATATGAACTTTTTTTACTCAATGTGTGTGGGACACATAACATTTCCACACAGATGACTTTCATTATTGGCCCTGATGGTTTCTTCGTTTAGTGATTTCACTTACTTCCTCCAGTCTCTGTTATAAAAAAAAGTTCATTTTTTATGTTCATTCGATAAATGATATATTTAGTTCTTAACCTAAACTTAATACATTATTTATTGAATAAATCTGAAAATTGAATTTTCTCTTGTAATAGAAATTAGAATAGTATCTATCAATTGCAGTAACTCATGCAACCTATTAATTTACTCAACTCTCAATGAATTCACTAATGGTTATGACTTAAATCTATAAAGAGAGTACAGTAAAAATAACTAATTTATTAGATGAATGAGTCTCCTAACTTAAATCCCAAATTTAGTTTTCTTTTTAATATTTTCTATCGAACAATGTCGAAGAGTGTTGTGAATTTGGACAAAATCACACCAAGACAATGATGCATGGAGTAAATACCAAAGACAACCAACAACTAAATCGTCTCAAGCAATAGCAACCAATTACGTGTAAAGTAAATCCAAGCAATCAAACGAAGACAAATATAAAGGAGAAGAGGAAGAAATACCAAGAATTTGTTTATTCACTTCAGCTAAATTGATCTTTATACAGGGAAATAGTATCTCTCTATTTCACTATCAATGAATTTCTTACAAAGATATACAATAGTTACAAGAAATCAGTCTTTAAGAATTAAACTATAATTTCTACCATTTTCTCAATTTCTTCTCCTAAACAAGAGATTTAAAGATTTTCGCCCAATATGTTTGTAAAGTGTTTTCCTATCCAAAATTCTACCACAAAGACACTCAATTCTTAGCCCTTGATTTCCAAAGAATTCTCTCTTTTGATATACCCTAGAATTATATTCCACAAAAACTATTGAATCACAAGAAGCAATTCTCCCCTTAACTTTCTACCATTTTCGTCTTCAAAAAAAACTTTCTACCATTTTCTCAATTTCTTCTCCTAAACAAGAGATTTAAAGATTTTCTAACCCTTGATTTCCTAAAAATTCTCTCTTTTGATATACCCTAGAATTATATTCCACAAAAACTCAATATTGAATCGCAAGAAGCAATTCTCCCCTTAACTATAAATAAGTGATGATCTCAATTTAACCATCAACTATTGTATCGTTTATCCTTGCATTCAACTACACTTTGTAGTTCTACAAAATTCACTTTTACCCCTTCATTCCTTGAAATACTTTTAGATGGCTCCAAGTTACTTGCATCCTTGAAATACAAAACTCCTTGAAACACTTTGTAGTTCTGCCCTCTTAAAAAAACTTGCATCCAAGTACACTAGACCTTTTAGATAGCTCCACATGTTACAAAATATGTCTTTCCTTAATTTCAATTGCTTCACTATACGTAATTTCAATATGTAAATATATAACTTTTGCCTTATAGTGGTTGCTTGCCTTCTTAAAGAGTTAATTAAACTATTTCAAGCTTGGAAGTAACTTTTTTTGTGTGTGTTGGTCAATGCGTTACTCCTCCTTTATTTATAAGAAGACAAAATGTATAGATCAATGCGTTAATCCTCCTTTTTTTTTTTTCATGAAAGATATGTTAAGAAAATTTAAAATCCCCATTATATCCTTTTTTTCCCCCTATATATACATAGTGAGGTCTTTTTTCACAAACCTTATTCTTCTCTGTGGGGTCTTTCTCTAATTTCTCCCTGCACATCATCCCTTAGCTGTGAAGGTTTAGAATCTTTAATAGTTTGAAACTGTGTGTCCATATATATATTTATTCTCTTGTCATATTATTATGCCCATATTTTATTTGATTTCATGTTGATATTTTTATGTTAAATCTTGTGTCAATTTTTTTAACGTAACAAATGGGTAGCTAGTATTTTTTTAATTAACATACATGTTTTCATACATAAAAATATGATTTTTCGGACAAATGTTAAAAAAAATGTCTTTTATGGTAATTTTATAATAAAAAAATCACTTTTAGATACTTTTATCCAAACAAATATAAAAAGTGATTGTTGTATGGTGAACAAACAAAATAGATTGATTAGTTTAAAAATCTCTAAAAAAAGATCTATCAATTATTAAGTATCAAAATATATTTTTTTAATTTGTAACGGGCTCTATATATACACACATGTCACAATACCCTTTTTTATTTTTATGCAGGAAATGATGAAGGAACAGTCATTGAGCCCGTACGATGATTTGGAGAGCACTCCGTTAAGTCGGAAAATCTTAGTTGGTGCAGCCATCTTTTTTCTATTAGGTTGTATAACAATAATTATAATAATTATAGTTAAAAAATGCAAGAGTAGAACAGAAAGTCATTGAAATAAAAATATATACAGCGCCTTTTAAAAATGCCAAGAGATTTAAGTACCAATATTAATCATATTGAAATTCAAAATGAGAATATGGAAATTTTCTTTCATAAAAATGGCAAGCTGCAAAGTATACAGCATCATGGAATCTGCAGGAGTGTAAGCATTCTCCAGAACCTATGGGGAAATAGGGTAGAGAATGATATAGAAGAACAGGTCCTTCCAGCCATTGATCAGCAATCTCCCAACATTGCAAGAGTACAGCTAAGAGTTTAGATACTAAAAAGAATCATTGAAAATTGTATAAAAACATGACTGAAGAAAATAAATGAAAATTATCAATTAAAAAATTTAATTTAAATCAATAAAGAAAATAATCAATTAAAAAATTTATTTAAATCAATCATTATTCAAAAAAAGAAATTCATAGGCCAACTTATATGGCTCATGATGTTTTGAAGTGCATTAAAGATAATAATAAAACTCATAAGGCAAATAAATATATTTCGGTGTTCTCTTGAGAAAGTGTTTTAATTTGTTGGAAGTCTCGTATGGAAGGTTAGGTTAAGTTGAATAGTGATGGTTCTTGTAGTGATAGTACGTATGAGTGCAGGGTGTGGCGGTGTGATTCGAGGGAGTAATGGTGAATGGTCTGAGGGTTTCGCAAAAAATGTTGGTAAGTTATTATGCATAGTGCGTATGTGGTGGAACTTTGGGGGTATGTTTAAAGGTTTGGTTTATAAGAGAAGATTGGATTTTAGAGCTGTAGAATTGCATGTTGACTCCTTGGTGGTTGCAAATATCCTCACTGGTAATAATAATGGTCGTTCTTTTGGGAGATCCTTGGTGGTGAAGAGGCCTGACTTGTTTGAGATAGAGTTCGAGGTTGTGGTTTATCACTCACACTTTAAAGTTAATCAAGAAGCAAACACTTTAGCTAATTTTGGTCGTTCTTTGAGTTTTGACATATTTTGTTATGTGTCTTGTCTGATTCAATTTGATCATTTGGTAGCAGTTGGTGTAATCCATTATGTTATTGTTGTGTAGGCTTTTCTTTTTTCCAAACTTAGGTCCTTTATGTAATAAAAAATGTTAAATTATATAATTTATGTAAATTCATACCTTTGTAAAATACATTTTTTTTAAATACAATTCTAAAGTTTAAACTTTCCACAAATTTTATGTTTTTTTAAGGGCACAAATTTTATTTTAATATGTTGTTTTGGTCGAAGGGTATTGCAATCTATATCGAGGATGAATCTGAGTTTTATTAAATATGATTTTCAGTACAAATCATATACCACAGTTTGGTCCACCTGGTCCACCGTAAAGAAAAGCTTGTCTATACAAACGTCCCTCATCACCATGGTACTCCAAATCATAACAATTTGTATTAGTATCTTTATATGGCTTCATATCTTCAGGTTTTATAGCAGGTTCATTATACTCTGAATCAATAATCGTAAGTCTTGCCATGAAACCCGAGTTTATAATTTTTTCTTTAGGAAATCTCCCACTACCCATTGGGGGACAATCCTTATTGGGTGGAGCATAAGTTTGGCCTCCAAATCTGATTTTAGATGCTCCTTCTCTTAAGTGAGTGAATATTTCTTTTGGCCAATATCCAACACGTATTGATTCACGTTGAATATATAACCACCAATGACCTGTAGATGGATCCTACAATTATTTAAGAAATTATTAAGAGATGACTGAATAAGTTACTCGAAAAAGATATTAACCAAACATATTAAGACTAATTGAAAAACCAAAAACATTAACTCATAATGAGTTGTAAATATTTAAGGTCGTCTGTATTTATTTATTTTTACATAATTATTATTCTATTCAATTAATTTAGTTATTACTTTTTAAAAAATTCTCAATATAAATATTAACACAATTAATTAATACACGTCTTGAATAAAATATTACTAAACAAATTTTTCCGTAAACATCT
This sequence comes from Medicago arabica, assembly GCA_946800305.1. Classification (NCBI taxonomy): domain Eukaryota; kingdom Viridiplantae; phylum Streptophyta; class Magnoliopsida; order Fabales; family Fabaceae; genus Medicago; species Medicago arabica. The sequence goes on from OX326969.1 coordinate 37,169,518, forward strand.
TTAATTTCATCTGTTTGTAATTATATAGTATAATTGATGTAAGAGTTTGTAACTATATATTATAATATATGTTTATACATTCATAATGAATTTACCTGTTTGATTAAGAAAATAGAAAATAATTTTGATGTTGATCCAATGGAATTGGTGGGTGATATGATAGTTCCAAGAGCATATTCTTTGTTATGATTGACTTGCACAAAGCCTGGACAATTATTATCGTAACATCCAGTTTGATTGTAACCATCTGCCTGCATGTTTATATCAACTTGAGCTTGAGTACAATAACAATAACAATATATATATTTGTTTCCTTCGTATTATATATTATTTAATGTTTTAAATTCATATTCTTACTGTCCATCGGCTAGTTAGTCGTAGTTGGTTGTCTCCATATAAGCTTGGAAAAACCTTGTACATAAAAGAAACGAATGTGAGTACTTCAGGGTAAAAGAGCATTTAAAGAATGAATATTTTTTTTGGGTCAAGATCCTCTCCATTTTATACCCTCTCCATTTCTTCCATTTAAAGAGATATAGACTCAAAAAATTTTAAAAAAAGTAAAAAATAATTAATGATGATGGGACCAACTATTTACTTTATGTGTCTCTCTCTAAATTGTTTATTCCATTTATTTTATCAAATGGAGAGGATCCTAACCCATTTTTTTCTCTATCGCTCTATGTCTAATAATTTTTTGAAAAACATTATTGACTTCTTAATAAGTTAGTCATTTCCGTTTAATATGTACATGTGACAAACAGAATTGCTAACGTGGCAGTTATTCTATTATAAGACTCACCTAAATTAATTTCAAATAAATTTAAATTCATATGATACCCATAAATTTATCCCCCTTCATTGAAAACCCAGAATCCATATGATGTTCATCCATCCTTCAATTAAAAAAAATCCAAAATTCATCCCATTTTCATACCTCCTTCAGTAGAAAACCCATAACTCATGAAACATAATCTCCCATCTACCACCACCACAGTCATATGTTATTTAAAGCTTGAATCAAAACAACAAGGCTACAACAACAACACATGCCACAAGACATCATCACCAGGGCCGGCCCTAAGCATAGGCTAGGGATGCGACGGCCTAGGGCCCATGCCATTAGTGGGTCCTAATTTTTTTTTATGGTGGGGGTGTATTTAGAAATATTTGATTTATTGGGGGTTTATATAATAAACTACACTGAAATGCCCCATATATTTACATGATGGATGACTGGGTTCAAGTCATCTAATGTTTTAGGCCCTTTTGAAGATATTTGTTATATATACCCTCGTATAACACATAATTCTATATACACCCTCCCTATAAAAAAATTGGTTTTTCTTAATAATGTTTCTAAAAATTATTTTGGGAGAAATTGGCCATATTTTTTCGGGCTCTTTCTTCCTAATAATGTGTCTCATTAATATCAAAAATATTGGTAATATTTATTATCCGAGAAATTGTGATAATTTTCATAACAAAACAAATTATATTTTATTTGAAAATAAGCCTACAAAATTAATCTTAATCTTGTCTTTCTAAGTCACCAAAAAAATAAATTATATCAATATTGTAATGTCAACTTTCTTGAATTGATTGAAAGGATAGTAAAATTGAATATGATATTGCAAGATCATGAAACTGATGTGAGACGCGTTCTTGATCTTTCGCAGGTGCTATTGTTCATTTCTATGGTATTTTATTTTGTTTTGGTGTCTATAAACTATTTAATTTATTTTCAGATGTTTCCTAAAAAAAACAAAATGAAGAGCTAATAAAATAACAACAATGAGCTAAAAAATTTTATGACGTATTATATAAGGGCCCTTTTCTCGTATTATGCCTAAGGCTCGTAAAACTCTAGGAACGGCCCTGATCATCACCAAACCCAGATTTAGGATTTACCCTAAATCCATCTCCCACTCTGTCAAACACCATCACTGTGGAACTCAGATTCGCAGTTCATGTTAAGAGGAAGAGATAATGAGAGGCAATGAGAGAGAGGTTTTTATTGGTGAGATAGCAGTTTTTTTTTATCGACACACGCGTTTTGAGTTTTTCCAGGTCCTAAGTTTGCGTTGCATATAGGAAAGAAGATGAATCAGTGGGAGGAAGATGAATAAATGGAGACTAGGGATTTAAGTGTAGCTGTTGAATTCAACAGAATAATTTGAGGGAACAAAACTCATATTTTTTCAATAAAAAATTGAATCCTATGGAACGATAACCATTTCCTTCTTGCTAAAAATGAACTCACAATCAACCCAATTTTAGTTGTGGGGTGGGATTTGGGGATAAAATCAACAAAAGGGATGAATTTGATTTATAGGTTTGAAAGAATTTAATAAATATTTTTTGGTTGAGAATATTTATGTGTTTTTTAAATTTGAGAAGATGATGAGGTTTGTGGGATAATGTGAAACGAGGGAGAGAAGGAATGAAGGTTGTGATGTTATCAAACTGAACAAGGGCAATATAGATGTTTATCAATTTGTAAACGGGATAGAGAAGGTGTTAGATGCTATCATATATCCAATTTGTTCAATCCTAATGATGATTTGCTTGAATTTTTTTGTTTTGTTTTTATTTTGGTAGAAGATGAAGAAGAAGATGGTGGTGGGGGATGAAGATGATGATGAATATTTTATAAAACTTTTGAAGTAATTAAGTTTTTTTTAAATACTTAATATATTGTTGAAGTGTCATCCACTTGTGCGTCCAAGTGTGTAATTTATTAGTCACTTATCAAATTCAAATGGTCAAGTAGCCAACTAACGGAAGAACTAATGTATGCTACCGTTAAAAATATTTTGGGCCAACTTAAAATATTTAAATTATGAGGGACTAATTTGAAATTTAAAATAAATATAAGAGACCATGCATACAATTAAGCCTAATTTTTTTGGTACAATATTCAAATGGAGTTCTATACACATAAAAAAAACCATCAATATATTTGATGAAGCTTGCACATCAAAAAATGGATGTTAATAGTATATTAAAAAAGATATTTTTTTTGTACAATATTATACAAAATTATGAAACCATTAATACATTAGTGAAAAAGATCATTTATGGAATGAATACTTTTCCTCCATATATCTCTCTCATAGATGCAATGTCATGAAATTGAAAAAATAAATCGGCATAAATGTAATGAAAAGTAACTAACCCCGGCTCCGACATATATGCTATTTAGTTCTCTTGATGATCCACCTTCAAGCCAAATTGCAGATACGCTGGATTGGAGTGCTTGAACTGATAGATCATACCCAGCTATAGCTGCGTATGCTCCATGAAATATCATATTTTGGGTTGTATCAAGGGTAACAGTCTAGAAAACACAAAAACATACGACATTTATAATATGCAATATTTTTTATTTTATACAATTTATAAATGTTAAAGTGGATTGTTACACACACACACACACACACACACACACACACAATGTTATGACATTTTATGTAAAATGTATTGATTAAAAGTACCCGCTTACATGATAGCCTGGTGAACTTTGGGAATACTGTCGAAAATCATCGATTTTTAAATTTGAAGACGAATTAGTAATAACTTGATGTTTTCTTGTCCTCTTGTAAATAGGTACTTTTCCCAATGGACAATCATTCATTGTTTTACCATAAGATGATCTACTTCGCACGGTGTTGTTCATGAAAGTTGGGAAAAGCTACACATATTGCAACGAAGAAGGAATAAAATAAGTTTTAATGAACAATGAATTATAATTGAAGTTGAAATTCATTATAAACAAATCAATTAATCTTGAATTAAAATTTAAGGTTATAAATATTGAATAATAAATTATTCAGTTGCATATCATTCTCTCCTACTTTATCAAATAACAATTAGTTTCCAAATTGCACTAAAGTAAGATAATATTTGGTCCCTTTGAGTTGAACTCAATTGATAGAGACATTGTACAATATATGTAGGTGTCGGGGTTCGAACCTCAGCCCACTTATTTACCTTAAATGGATGAACTTCTAGCCACTGAGCTATTTGATAAAAAACAAGTAAGATAATTAAGATTATAAATTTTCCAACTATTATACCTGAATTTTGTGATTTTTTAATAAGGGATGTTGCAGCGAAGGTTGTTTGTAGATATCAACACAATCAAAATTACTGTCCACTGGATGCTGGATTCATAAACATGATTACAATAAAAAAAAATCATTTATAAATTAAATTAAGAAAGGGTAATAAATCATAGATAATACCATGATACTCTTTGATAGAGTAAACTGATTTTGCTCATCTAATAGAGTTTTGCTTCTTGCATCCACTTTGCAACATGACATGCACAAGTTAATAACTATAAAGAGAAGTAGAGCCATAAAATTTTAGATGTTACTTTAAAGAATATGTAATACCTGTACAGACATGTTAGCATACATGTATATATACTACAAAGTGAAAAATGTTACCCTCAAGGATATGACGTACTTCTCAATTTTCGTTATACACGTGACATTTTAAATTGGATTTGAACTATGCTATTTGAGGTTAGAAAGTCAAACTCTTATCATTGGATTGATAGATCTTGTACGATACTCCCTTTAATCTTATTTATAAGAGATTTTATGGTCAACAAAAGTTGATGTATTTGGTTCAAAATTTAAACCAGATACATCAATTTACATTGACTCAAATGTTTTTTATAAATAAGATGGGTGGAAGTATCATTTTAAATAATAAATGAAATGGAAAAAATAATTTAATGTGTTTAAGACAAATAAAAGCATTGATAGAGGTTGATTGTTTGAAAGTCCTAAGAATTAAAAAGATAACATTATCTAGGTCCCTTTTTTTATATTGAGGAAGGAAAACATTTAAAAAGATGAGTAATGGCGTATAGAGTTCAGTCTAGAATACATAAATTGAAGTGTGAAAAAGGGCATGTAGAGAGAAAGACTTATAAATTTTTTGTAGTATGTGTGGTATATCGTATAAAGAGTAATCAAATTACAATATGTAGAGGAAGATATAGAAATACTAAACAATTAAGAAATATCTAAAGATTAATTAGTTGGATATACATATGAAATATGATAAACTACAGTGCTGCCTTTTGATCTATATAACTCACCACACTTAACGGAATTAGACTTGATTGTTGTTGTTGTTGGGAAAGAAAAATTATTATTAAAAATGATGGCATTAATAGCCATATTACAAATATCTCATGTTGTATATGCACTATGCACCTTTAGTATACAAAGTCAATCTTTTAGCACTAAATTGACACCTCTTGGAAATACTTCCTCTCTCTCACATTAGATGTCTCATAATTGAGTTTTACATAGTAATTAAAGAAATGATCAATTGTGTTGATTTTAATGGTAAAATATGTACTCCCTTCATCCCAAATTAAATGACATTTTGGGCAATTCATACGTATTAAGAAATATAATTAAGGGTTAATATGTCTTTACCCCCCCTGTAATTTGGGCGAGTTTGGTTTACGCCCCTGTAAAAAAAACTTTAGATTCCAACCGTATAATATGAAGATTCTCCACAAAACACCCATGTAATATGAAGATTCTCCACAAAACACCCCTGACCCCATCCAGACGTTGACGTGGCACGCCACTGTGTAATTATTTTATTTTTTATTTTTTTTAAAACCTGACACGTGTGTAATGGACACTGACGTGGCACGCCACTATGTAATTATTTTAATTTTAATTTTTTTAAAACCTGACATGTGTGTAATGGTTTAAAAAATTATACTTAAAAGATAAAAAATAAAAAAACTGAAAATTAATTTTTAAAAAATTTAAAAATTAAAGAATCTATTTTTACAGGGTTGGAATCTTAACTTATTTTTTTACATGGGGGTAAACCGGAACTCGCCCAAATTATAGGGGGTAAAAACATATTAACCCTATAATTAATTTTGTATGATAAAAATATATTATAAGTTATTTTACAAAATAGTATTTAATAAATGTTATAGAAAAAATAAATTAAATAATTGAAAGAAGTGAGAGTAATAAATAGTTAAGGGTATAATAGAAAAAATAACATTAATGTTTCATTGTTATTGTAAAACGACCTATAATTTGCGACAATTTTCCCAAAAGGGGCTTATAATTTGGGATAGTGGGAGTATCATTTACTGAAATACCCTTATTAATTATAGTTAGAGGAATACTTATAGATGATTGAAATGCAATAAATAAGAGTATGTTATTGGATAAAAATATTGTATTGGTATTGCAACAGGGACCGATAATCTAAGAGTGGTGTAGTATTTGTTTTCAATGATAAATAGAAAAATAAAAATAAAGAAATTTGATTCATTTAAGACAACTGATATCTTCAATGGAAGTTGACTTCTTATATGTAGTTCCAAGAATAAGAAAGAGAAAAAAAAGTTCAGATTCATTTTGAATTACAAATGAAAAAAGGGTGAAATAATTTAATATAATGCATTTAAGACAATTAAATGCATTGATTAATATAAAATAGGTAACATAATTTAATATAATGCATTTAAGATAATTGAATGCATTGGTAGAGGTTGAATGTCGGAGAACCCCTGAAAAAGGGGTAAAATAATTTAATATAATGCATTTAAGACAATTAAATGCGCTGATAGAGTCATTTATGTCAATTGATTTTTTCAACAGAAGTTATATGTAATTCCAAGAATAAGAAAGAGAAAAAAAAAAAATCCTGATTCATTTTGAGTTACAAATGAAAAGGGGTGAAATAATTTAATATAATGCATTTAAAACAATTAAATGCATTGATAGAGGTTGACCGTTTGAGAACCCTTATAACTAAAAAAAAATCTAGTTTTTTTTTTCTTTCTAAAATTAGGGAAGAAAAATGTTGAAAATGATGAATAATTACAATGCATTTTTAATATCATGTATATAAGACAACTAAATGCATTGATAGAGGTTGACGGTTGGAGAGCCTCTAAAATTAAAAAAAATATGTTTTTTTTTTTAAATTAGGGAAAGAAAATTTTAAGGATGAGTATTTACAATGCAGTTGGTTTAGACAATATACATATTAAATAACAAAAAAATCTTAGAGATGGATACATTTGATGTCTTGCTAAACTTTTCAACATAATTAAGAGGTCAAAACAAATGTGGATGAGTATTGATGAAACACATTAATTCTATAAGAATTATGGGGATATATAAAATTGTACAAGTTGTGTGCATTGTTGGAGTCTTATTAGTAGTGCTCTAGTTAGGTGTTGGAGATTTTATTTTGTCTTCTTTTTTATGTTTTGAGGAACTATTCATTGTTGATATATCTAGATTTGATATATTGAATTTATGATGTTGTTGAGATATATTTATGCGGCGACTGTTTATGATTACGATGATTTATGACTATTTTAGAATAATGATGAAGTAACACCTTGAACTTATGTGAATACCTGTTAAATTATTATCTTTCATAGTATTTGAGGTTTTAGGGTGTTACATCATCTACTACTAATGTTGTTTAATTTCAATTAAATTTTATGTTACATTTCTCTAATCAACCAAATATGTGATCCATTTCATATTTTGAGAACATTTAACAAAACAATATCTATAACAAACTCGTGTGATAGCGCATGTATTTGCCTAGTTTTGAGATGAAGTTCAAAATTTAATTGGTGCACACACATGTCTCGAGTTACATACCTCAAATGTGACTGTCATAACACCAGAAAAGAAGAAATGAAAATGGGCTATTTAATCAAGATGAAGCATTTTTCTCATAAGCTCAAGCTTGCATGAAATACAATCTCTAATTCTCATTTAATCATTTGAATCCTAAATGGTTTAGCTATTGAATACAACCTTATAATTATTAAACTATTTGATCAAGCTACACTTAGTTGGGTTGGTTTGTGTAACACCCTTAAACCCACATGAAATATTTAATACAATTAAAACAATTTAATCATATATATTCAAGGTGCTATTTCACCAATAACTCAAATACCACATACAATTCATTTTCATAAAACAGTCGCATCAGATTCATAAAGTAAAACAACATGAAATCATCATCTCAATATATACGTCACAATAAAACATCAAAGTTTCTCAAATGCATATAAGTCATAAAAGAAATAAAACTCCTGACACATCCTAATCAGAGCCTACAACTAGACTCCAAAAGCAAGCATAAAAGTGAGGAAGCATCAAGCTATCCGCAGGTACTCACGCAGAAGACTAGAAGCTGGAGTTAGTTAAAAGTTGTTATTTTGAATACACATCATTGCAGAAGGAATGGAATCCTGGAACAACGACTATTTCAGAGGAATTAGAAGGCATTGGATGTTTATTCACGGAAGAGCGCATGAAAAGGACATAGTACAATGTACAACCACTACTCCACTCTTCATGTATACAGTAGTACAAGATAACAGTTGTGTCTACGCTGGTTATTCTCTATACAAAGAATGAATTTGAAATTGTTCCCTCCTAGGACAATAACCAAATCAAGCAAAAAAATCATTGGTGATTATGAAGCTTCAACAACGACTCTTTTGATATGCTGACAATCAACAACGTCTCTTTCACACCTCTATATAAAGGAGTGAAGACTTGAAGATTGTAAGAGACCCACAACAATTTTGCAAGTGCCAAAACTTTGCTGAAATTGTTTTCACATTAAAGTTCACTTAGAATTTCTTAACAACTTTCATATCCTAGATATTCTAGAGTCTTAAGAGTCCATATATGATTTGTATTTGTGAACACCACTGATTGTATATCAAGTGTTCAAACCTCAAACAATTTTCTGTGTAATTATGTTTGTTTAGAGTCTCTTGCTTTTGTGTTTGAGCATAAGAAGTCTCTTGCTTTTGTGTTTGAGCATAAGAAGTCTCTTGCGTGTGTGTTTGAGCATAGGAAAGCTCTTGATTTTGTGCTTGACTAGTTTGAAGTCTCTTGCTTTTGTGCTTGAGCAATTGTAATCAGATATTGATTTTAGTGAACTCTCCTTGGAAGTGCAAGGGGAGCAGGACTGCTTCTGGATTGTGGAAAGAACCTATATAATTGTTGTGTCTTTCTCATCTCTCCCTCTCTACTTTATCCGCTGCATAAGACTCTGAACCTTGTTCTAGACTCTGAACTCTATCAGACTCTGAACATTGGACTTAGTTTTAAAAAGAAGAAAAATCAAACACAATTCAACCCCCCCTTTTGTGTCTTTCTCACCTTCAAAATTCCCCCAAAAAAAAACTCTTGATTTTACTAAAAAAGAAAATAGTGTACATCGGCTGTAGTTTTTGTTCATGAAGCGTCAACGAAGTAATAGAAATTTGAGTTCAAATTCCATATTAAACAATTGTAAAATAACTATTAATATATAATGTAACATAAAAATGGCAAGTAACGACATTGTTATTAACAACAGTAATTTCCCATTTCCCTCAACAACAAAAAACAGTAATTTCCCATTCTCCAACAAAAAACAGTAATTTCCCATTCTCCAAAATTTTTACTATAAAAATCAATTTTGATCGTCAACACTATGATCTAATAAAATTTATCAGCAATAATATCAGTTTTGATTATATTTACAAATGTACTATAGTTTGGTTTAATGCATGTAAAGAAATTTAATTTTGAATCAATTTAAATGTTGATTTGAAATTGCTTATTTTATTTCTCCCTATTTTTTCCAAAATGCTTCGAAGAGTATATTTGGTTAATCATATGTATCTAACATTTCTTCACAAAAAAGTAATCACTAAATTATACCAATGAATGCAACAAAATGACATCAACCACAATATCCCGTGCAAATTTCTAGTGATTCAAAAACAATTAAAGGAACAATTGAGGGAGATGATATTTTCTATAATAAAGCTAAATAAAAATCTAAGTCAAAATAAGTAGTTGTTATAGGTTGAAATTTAAATGAAGCGGAGATAATAGAGAAATGAAAAACATGGACGGTTCCCACTTAAATCAAAGAAAGACAATAACCAAATTAAATAAGAGAATACAGGCAAATAAATGACAATGTAACAATGACATAAAATAGAATTTTAGAGAAAACTTTCAATAATAGTTATTTACATGATTCCTCACTACAAAATACTCAAAACACCTATGGAGTTGCATCATCTCGGATAAAACTGAATTACAACGACTCAAATGATAACAATATAATACGTTCCTAAAATCATCAACAACATCTCTAACTCTCATCTTATTTGTCTTCAAATACAAAGAAAAAGCACTAAAAATATCATATGATGATTTGTCATCAGACCCCTATCCCACCTGATGGACCTCACTACCGACGAAAAGCTCCGACGCAGTTGCCCTAGCAAGGTTAGCCCTAGGATGACCGCCTCTCTCTATGCCTACCTCTCATTTTTTTCTCTGACTATTTTTTATTTATTTATTTATTTTTGGTAGTGTTATTTGTAATTATTTATTTATTTATTTAACTAAACGCAGCCATGCTTATTTTTGAGATTATTTATTCCATAAAATTGTCGTTTTTTTAGGTAAGCCAGGAGAAAGGACATGCATCCAGAGGAAACAACGACATTTCAACTAGGTTGACACCCCGCGTAACCTCCATCCTATGCCGTCAAACTCAAAAAAGGGGGAAAATATATACAAGAGGGGGGGTCTAGATCAAAACCCTCAAAATTTGAAAATAAAAGAAAAAGAAAACGAAAAAAGAAAAGGGAAGCCGACAATGGAAATCTGCAGTTAGGCAGACCACACACAGATCACGAAAGAAATTAGAGTGTAGTTTTGACGGTAAAGTATCCAACCAAACGGATCCCCGAACCAAATGACCCATATTGGCCAACCTGTCAGCACAACAGTTACCTTCGCGGTAAATGTGACAAGAAAGAACCTGAACACTAAGATTACCGACATTATGTTATCTGTTTCGAAGCGTAATTGAAACCAAAGAAGCATGTCTTTTTTGCACCTATGTACATGTCCAATTCCATGTCATTACTGTTAGCTCCAAAGAGCATTGTCACTAGACTTGAAAAGATGGCCCAAAAGAGTTCTCTATCTTCCTAATCAAATGCATTTATCATAAAGTATATAAGTTTCTTCACGGAGCTTTTAACATCATATTATTTTAGGAACAGAAGAGCAACATATAGTACTCCATCATTTTCAAACTTCCCTTTAACCACTATCACATAATTATCATGTAGAATTCTCATCAATCAGCATTGAAATATATCGTGCTCCACCAATGTATGCTAGTAATCGAAGGATGTCCTCCAATACTGCTCAGCATCCAAGAAAAGCAATGTTGTCAGTAACCTTTGTGCAAACACAATAGGACCAATATTTCCCAAAATTGCAGCAGCTTTAGAAGGCAAACAAATTAAATCCTTACGACAAATGGAGCTGATTTCCACAGAATATGTGTACTTATAACTCTAGTTAGCCATCTGGTGATTCTGATAGCACGATCAGAATCCCCATGCCTCGAGCGTTCCAAGAATTTGTACCTTAAGTTGCTTTTTCTATTTTTTGGGACTCCTCGATTGACCGTTGATCATATTCTCTAACTCTGTTCCAAAGGTCCAAATCATGTTGAACAACATCATTAGGGTGCTGCTCTGCCACATGTGCCACATGCACTTGTGAAACTGTGCTAACTGATACTGAACTGGTTTGGCATAGTGCTCATGAGAGGCTGTAGTTGCAGAATTATTAAGTGTATGGATGGGAAATACCTGATGAATACTATAATCAGTTTGCTGCGTGCCCAAGCTTGCTCCTTGCTGCGGACTTACACTAGAAATTAGGACCGGCTGCTCCTGCACAGTGGCAACCGTAGCCATGATATCTGCTGCACCTTCAGGGACTCGTACATTCCAGAATAATATACTCATTGAGAAGGGGGTGAAGTCGGCCCCGTGGAGCGGGTCTTGTAAGGTGCTTTGCCGTCAAACTGGCGTTTTTTTAACATTTGCTTCTGTTTTTTAGATAACACAGGCACAAATGGATTCTCTGATGAACGTTGATCATATTCCTTAATTTTCTGCCAAAGGTCGAGATCCTGTTGAATTCTAGGATTACTATGTGTCATTCCCTCCGCTCGAACAATTAAGGGCCTGTGTGCATCCTCTGCCCCATCGGTGTCAACTGATTGAGCGGTTGGTGAGACCTCCATGTCAACATTGTCAACATCTTGTGCGTTTGCGGCTAGATCATCAATAGGCTCCTCCTGCACGTCAACATGTTCCAAATGCAAAGGGGAACCAGCATCAACCATAAAATTGTCGTCACTAAGATGGATTGTAAATATCAATTATAATTATCGTAATGAAAGAGACTTACATGTTGGAATATAGAGCAAGCGGATACAAACTGCATCGATAATTTTTTTTAGATGGTAGAACTAATTTTTGTAAACACAACATTCGTGATTTAGAGATAACATTGTTAAATAACTTTTTAAATTTCACATAGAAGGTCAACCATCTCTAATTTTCTTCTTCTTCTTCTGAGGTAGCGGTTTCTAATGCTAGAAAACCAAAATATAAAAAAATTAATTTTGTCTACAATGTCTCGTCATTCAACAAAACTTAAGAATTCCCCTCTTTTTTTTTGACAAATTAAGAATTCCCCTCTTTTGAATTTTCAATAATCACATTTTATCAAATTAGTTTGCTTTTATTGTACCCAAAAAAAAATTAGTTTGCTTTTATAGCAGCCACAATCCAAGGGAAAAATGTAAGTCCTTTTTAGTTTTTCTAATCGGTCGTTTGTGTCGGTAAAAAATGTCAATCCTTCGATATTTTTTTTTATTAAAGTGGTCCATTTTTTCATCTAACTTTATTAAAAAACATTTACATGATCATTTAACATTGATGTGGAAGGTCTAAAAAGTGTTTATGATACCAAACATGATTATTTACATACATTTTTTCTTATTGTTTCTCAATTCAACCCTAGTTTTATAGATAAACATTTCATTAACAACTTTATAAATCAAGTAATCGATCAATTTTGTTTTAAAGTAAAATTTAATAATATAGTTATGAACCCTAGTTTGAGTGCGCTAAATTAGGGTCTCCCATCTTAGTAATAAACATCCGTATAAGCACTTTCTAACTAAGTTTGATGGAAATAGGGTAATAACACATATATCTTATAACTTAAAGGACCGGTGTACACTTATACTGACATAATAGACCAATTTAAATATGAAAATTCTAAAAGGATTAATCTAGTACAATCGTAAAGTACCCCATAATGCATTTCAGCACACTTTAACACACATACCAAGACATTCTCTTCTATTTGTTGAAATTTATATGGGTCCCATTAAATTATGTGTATCCGATATAAATTTTGTGAGACCTATATGAACTTTAATCAATAAAATAAATCGCGCATTAAGATGTATGTATTAGAGAGTGTATTAGTAGCACTCATCTTTCTCCAATACATACTTTAATGGAAAACTCTTTGACCATAGGGAGAAAAAAACAGAATATTGTTCTTCCCCCTTCACTTTTCGCTCGCGTCCAGCATAACTGACCAAAATACTCCTGCGCTAGTTAACTAACGCAAGTGTAAAATTAACTTGACTTAAAATATCATTTTTTTACACTTGTGTGACTTAAGTCACGCCGCGTGAGTTAACTCACGCAGAAATTAACACCTGCGTGAGTTAACTCGCGTTAGTTTAAAACAATTCATTTGTTGTTGCACTCACCGCCTTAACTGCAATATTTATATATATAGTAATTATTTATATCTAATAGTGGTGGATGGGTACACTAACCAATCAATGCTTTCAAGTCATTAGTTAGTTACTATAGCCATAAATAAAATTGAGTTATTCATGAACTATTTGTTCTGTACTCAGTAAAATGTTTGTTCAAAACTAGTCAATCAAGTTCAAGCTTGACAACTAGCAAAGCTATCAATATTGCAGTGTACCACATGCGTGAGTGCAGAAGCTATAAAGCTATAAATATTCACATGTTACTTGTTGTATTGTCAAATCAATTATTTGGAATCATCATTGCATGCACATCATTAACACACGCCTATTTATGAAATGAAATTTTTTCTTTAAACTAGCGTGAGGTGTTAATTCTTGCGTGAGTTAACTCACGCATGTGTAAAAAATATGAAAACAGTAACTCTGCGTGACTTAACATGCACAAGGGTAAAATTGGAAAGGCTGTAGGGTGCAAGTGTTTTGTGCAGGGGGGAGAGCAATAACCAAAAGAACATAAAAAAAAAGGTACATAATGACATTAGAGTAATCAAGTCATTGTATTTTAATTTTTACTTCTAAATTCAAAACATACTTTAAGTACTTCAAAACTAAAGTTACTTCTTCGTTCAGACTCAATTTTATATATTAAGATGATTTTTGTCCTACTCCCCCTTTTCAAAATATGATTTCCGACTTCCTTTTATAAATAATTTCTCTAACTTTCTCCCTCTCTTGTCATCAACAAAAATAAAGGTAAAAAACAGTTAATAGAATAGACAAGAGACTTTATAAATCAGAATATTAAAATTTTAGTCAATTATACAAAATAAATGAAAACATTGTGCAAAATAATAAAACATAGAAAGGGTGTCCTAAAATTTCTTGGTGAGGAGTTCAAGAATAGTCTAAACTGTTGAACTTATTGTATCCTGCTTAGCTTTCATTCTTTCTTGACTGGCCAAGTGCTCATCCTTCTAGTCAACTGTTGATTCTTCTTAAACATCATCGTTTCCACAATCTATATTTTATACGCTACGCAATCCTATAAACGTACAAAAAATAAGGCTCCTAATTTCTAACATGAACCTTCATGATACTTTCTTTGTTCTTAGCTATATCATTTACTTTTATATATGTTTAAAATCAATCAAATTATCATCAAATTATTGTATAAGAAAGTTTAGACGATCCCTCCCATTATTCTCACACATATATTTATTACCAAACAGAACACACAAGACTATGATCTCAGCACAAACAAAAACTAAAAGCTAGCACAACATAACACATCTTATAAGAGCTTGTGGCAGAGCCACTGCATGGACCACACAAGGATGCGGAAACCCCAAAATTATCTAAAAATAATCATACTGTGTGATATGATGATAGAGAGAACAAAGTTTTAGAGAGAGAAACTCTCTCTTTTCTCTCTCCTTTACTTTCTGACCTACCTTCAATGTCGCTCAACCTATCTTTTCTCCTTCAACATCCAAATACACTTGACTCCATGTAGTCGCATGTGTGGGTGGTGCGACCAACTAACATGATTCGAAAATCAGAATCTCTAAATTCAAAATCTCTCTTTTTACTACTAGACAACCATGAGAGTTGGAAGATCACAATGAACTAGAAAATATTTTTTTACTTTAAATTAATCATGACATATTCCTGGTACTTGAATCATTTCTTATCTTGCTTTTTACTAAAAAATATTATTGGTTTAATTGATTTTAATGAATGAAATTGCTAACTCAAACACATTTTTCAAAAGTTGCTGATAATTTTAAGGGTTTATTGAAGGAGTAGAAAATTTAAGGATCGTTATTTCACCAAAAAAATTAGAATCAGTTAAAAAAATACCATAAGATTTAAAAATGTCTATAAGTATGTATTTTATCAACTCAGTGTAACACATAAGTGTTTTTCCATGGTTCAATCTCACCAAAAACCAAAAAATAAGGAATTGGAACTAACATAGGTTGAATAAAAAAATAGTATGAAAGCGAACAACATGGAAAAATTTGTTGAAGGAGTCGGAGATTATGAGGTAATTATTTTAAAATAAATAGACTCAATGAAAATGCTACATCATTTTAAATTTTTTAATAAGCATGTAATTTGTCAACTCAGTAGAACACATCTGCATTATTTAATTGTCAAGGACACTTCTAGAAGACTTCGAAGAACACATCTGCATCGGATTTCACTATAATCTCATTATATTACAAATACTCAATGACACTTCCAAGAGACTTTCAAATGCTCAAGCACACTTGCAAGAGACTTCTAATGTTCAATCACAACTGAAAGAGATTTTCAATGCTCAAGCACGCAAGCAAGAGACTTTTAAGTGTTTATAAATAAACAAGATATGTTCTTACACTTGATATAAAATCAGAGGTGTAAACTGAACAAATCAGAAAAGACTCTTAAGACTTTAGAATTTCTAAGATACAAACTTTGATAAGAAATTCTTAAGTGTTTTTGCGCTATTTGATTTTGACGTAGTAATGGCACAGTAAAATAGTAGAGTCTTGTTGTTATTCTTTAAGTCTTCAGCTCCTTATATATGCAACGATTTGAAAGACGTTGGAGAACAAATGTAAGCACGTTAAAAGTCATTGAGAAAATTCAAATCAAGAACGATGGCTCTTTGCTTGATATGGATAAATTATGTTGGTTAGCCATTTGAAATTCCTTTACAAAATCAGGAATTATCTGTTCATTCTCTTTGTCCTTGAAGTTCTTTGTTTGTTTCTACTTGTGGTCAGAAGAAGACTAATTGTACTATCGAACTTTGATAGAGACAGATACAAAAGAGGACATATCTGATGTGGAGTCTGGGCCCCTCAAGATCTTTTGAGTCTATAGAGGTCTTCCGATTCTGGTGGAGATCTTCTGAGTCAGATGATCTTTAAAGTCTGATGAGGTTCTTCAGCTTCTGAGTAGCATCATTTCTTCTGATACAAGGTGTTTACTTCTGGTTGACCTTTCTTCATATCTCCTACCATAGTCTTTGAGCTTCTCTTGTGCAATTGATGCTCTTATACATGTTCAGACCTTGTTAAATTTTAAAATGTGGTCCTGCACACTTGAACATATATTAGCATATCCAATTGTTCATTTAATACTTTGTTATCATCAAAACTTTAGAAGAATTGTACAAATCAATTTTGTTCCAACAATCTCCTCTTTTGATGATGACAAACACAAGTATTTAAAAACAATTGTTGTTAATCTAATTAACAAGTTAACTTCAAGGTCTGAGGTTTATAAGCTCTCCTTGAGTTTAACAGTCCCAGGATCTGAGGTTTGTAAGTTCCCGCCAAATCTGATAGTCCATAAGATGAGTTTTGTAAGCTTCCCCTAAGTTCTATCCATATTAATTAAATTTATTTATAATCGCATCAAAACGTATCACAGTGTAAACTGTTCATCAAGGGATACACTAAGTACATGCATAGCTTTTAATTTATAACGAATTATATCATAGCTAAGTATATTAGAGCTTAAAAAATCTTAAGGGGATTTTGAATTTCTCATTCAGAGTTTGGTTTAATTAAAACTCTTTGGGTATTGAATCTCGTCAGATTCAGACTTAGGATTTTAATTTTCCAAGATCACTCATTCATAATTTGGTTCAAATTTAAAACTCTCAAATACTAAGTTTTGTCAGAATCAGAGTAAGTGTATTAAATTTCACTTATAAATTCAAAACGTACTTTAAGTACTTCAAAACTAAAGCTACTTCTTCGTTCAGACTCAATATTATACACTAAGATGCTTTCTGTCTTTCTCCTCCTTTTCAAACTATGATTTCCGACTTCCTCTTATAAATCATTTCTCTAACTTTCTCCCCCTTTTGTCATCAACAAAAATAAAGGGAATAAAACCAGATAATAGAATAGACAAGAGACTTTATAAATCAGAATATCAAACGTTTAGTCAAATTATACAAGATAAATGAAAACTTTGTGCAAAATAATAAAGCATAAAAAGGGTGTCCTAAGGTTTCTTGGTGAGGAGTTAGTCTGAACTGTTGAACTTATTGCATTCTGCTTAGCTTTCATTCTTTCTTGACTGACCAAATGCTCATCCTTCTTAGTCATCTGTTGATTCTTTCCACAATCCTACGCGTTAACATTAAGACTAAGTCCTATAAAAGTACAAAAAAGACTGCTCATAATTTCTAACATGACCCTTCATGATACTTTCTTTGTTCCTAGCTATATCATTTACTTTTATATATGTATAAAATCAATCAAATTATCATCAAATTATTATATAAGAAAGTTTAAACGATATCCCTCACATTATTCTCACACATATAGTTCCCTAACACAACAAACAAGAAACTGATCTCATCACAAACAAAAACCAAAAGCTAGCATAACATAACTTACAAAAATACATATATATCACCAAGACCATCATCGTTATTATCAATTCATGGCTTATCCTTATCAACCACAGCCTTCTGCATCTGCACCGATGCCACCACTCCCCACCACAATAATTGGTCCACAATATTGTGCTCCATATCCGGTGGATCTCGCGGTGGTGAAAAAGGTGATGACCATTGCAGACAACTTAACCGTTACTGATGTCAACGGCAATATCGTCTTCAAAGTTAAGGGTTCTGTGTTTACCATACGTGACCACCGTATCTTGGCTGATGCCGTCGGTAACCCCATCATCACCCTACGTCGTAAGGTATGTTCAACTTTATTCTCTCTTTCTATTTCTTATTTTTTTTATTTAATTACAAATGAAGAAATAATACAAGTAAACAAGTTTTTACTCGGATCATAGATATACACTCATCGTTGTCTTAAGATATAAGATTCAATGGTGATTACTAAATAGTCAATACACACATCTATATATGATCAAGAAGTTGACATATTTGTTTGTCTTTACAATTTGATTCAATACAATAACATAGCTAGAAAATACATGTTAGTCCAAGCTCTGTCCGTATGAATAAGATATGTCAAAATAGACCGAGCCTATTAGGTCGGTTCATTAGTCCATCATTTTGTATGTACTGAGTTGTAAAAAAAGAAAACAAGCCAAATTACAAACGGGTCTTTTTGGTCTAATCCATTTAGCTCATATAAAAAGTTAGTACAATCAGATGGGTCATTGCGATTCTGAGCATTCCACTATCAACTTATTGATGTGATTTCTAGAAAAATAATAGTAAAAAGTTTAAAAATCTAACATCAAATTTGAAAACTATAAATAAAAAACTATTTTTTTAAAGAGAAAAAATAGTTTTTTGAAAGAAAAAACTATTTAAATATGTAAACTTAATAAAAATATATACTTAGTTAAAACTATTAAAATTTTAAAGTTTTTAAGCTATTAATTTGACTCAATTGGAGGAATAAATTCTTAGTTTAATTGATATTGATTGTTATTTGTCAATGTAAAAGTATTTACGCTTGCATCCGATCTTATCTTATCAAATAGATGTTGTGGAAACTAACGCATAAAAGTAACAAAAAAATTAAACGAGTGAATAGACCAAATAAATCAAAAATAGAAATGAAATGGGTTGGACTAGTCCATTTGATCACATAGTTCATAGTAGATTTTTTTTACTCCAATAGTATTTGTGGTGTGCCAGTCTCAAACTCAGGTAATCAAGCTTGAAGAGCTAATTTTCAACCAAGTGATTTTTAGAAAAATCGACATAGTTCATAGTAGATGAGTTGAACTTAATAATATGCAACTCAATTACAATCAGGTCGGTTTCTAGTTAGCCCGTTTGACCAAAATGGGATAACTTATTTAACTTGTTTACATTAAATGTCTTAAATGTTTGTGTAAAATTTGTTTATAGCATTTTTATTTCCGAGTCAAATAGCACAATGACTAGATTTGCACATCTTAAGTGTATAAAAGTAAGGAAACTCAAATCAGCCTTTAAACGTATCAATGAGTTATTTTACAATATCTTCTTGCCCACATGTCCCCATTAATTAGCATGATGTGACGCAATTATCTGTCTCAATTTGATTTATTTCTTGTTGTGGTGGTGTAGGTTTGAAACTTTAGAGTGTGTTCCCATTAGATCTCGTTAGTGGTAGTGTGCTAACAATTTTTATGTTGGATCAATCGATACAATTTTGCTCTAACTTCAATTGAGTCATCTGCTAATTGAAGGTGGAATTGATTTCCAAATTAGTCGTCCCTTGTAGCAGATACCGATACCGAGATTAAAAAAAATCATCTCGTCCACATTGGCATCTATTTCTTCATTCAAAAAACTTTAAATACTCCAATGACCCAATAAAGTGTCGTCTAATCCCATAAAAATAATGTAGTTTAGTGTTTCATTTTTATGTTATACTATTTGTGCAGATATTGACTATGCATGATCGATGGGAAGTGTATAGAGGTCAAAGCACAAATGCTAAAGATCTAATATTTACATTGAAGCGATCATCCCTAATGCAATTTAAGACCAAATTATATGTGTTTCTTGCTAGTAACACAAAAGAAGATGTTTGTGACTTTAAAGTCAAAGGCAGTTGGTTCGAACGATCTTGCAGTGTTTATGCTGGTGAATCTAATAATATTGTTGCACAGGTATATTTTATATAGCGTATATTCCATTTTAATTAAGTACTTTGATTGGATTATCACCCAACTATATATACTAATCACAAATTAATTTTGTGTGGCATTATTGTTTGTTATTGCAGATGCACAAAAAGCACACGGTTACGAGCATTTTAATTGGTAAAGACCATTTCATGGTCACAGTTTATCCCAACATTGATTATGCTTTTATAGTGGCATTAATCGTGATTCTTGGCGAGATTAACGATGATGCAAAGAATAGTAACTAGAGGATTAGTATTTTGTATTCATTAATCATGATTCTTTTATTTTCGTTAGTGTGTAATTGATTTACATGTATTAAAAAAATTAAGAGGTTAGCAGATTATAGATTAAATATAGCAAGTTTCATTTAACATATGTAAATATCATACAAAATACTACAAAATGTTAAGACCCTTTTCTAGGTGATTTTTGGTTGTGTATTTTAAAAATTCAAAAAAAAAAAATCTAGTAAAGAATTATCACTTGATTATATTTATGATTTTCACTTGAATTGATATGGTTTCAGTATTATTGATTATAATTATGGGTTGAGTTTCAATGGAGAAGTCAAAAATTGCTATCTTATACGAGCTCATGGTAGAGCCACTACATGGACCACAAGAGGTTGCGGAAACCTCAAAAAATTTCCCAAAATAATCATACTATGATATGATGATAGAGATAACAAAGTTTTAGAGAGAGAAACTCTCTCTTTTCCCTCTCCTTTACTTTTTGGCCTACTCTCACCGTCATTCAACCTCTCTTTTCTACTTCAACATCCAAATTTGGCCGACTCCGTGTAGTTATATGTGTAGGTGGTGTGATCGAGGGAATCTTTGTCGCGTCACCACCTCCAATATCCCTTCTAGAGTTGCTAAAGCAACCGTGGGCGACCCAACCGCCACAATATGCTTGGTGCTTTTCTTAAATTTATGTGACCAGATATCTTCGTCTTTGGTTCTGTCATTGTCAGTTTCTGTTTGTTTGAAGAGCCCAATCCAAGCTCTAAACCTAGATCACAATTTGGGTTAGTTGTGTTGATGTAGCTCTAAATTTCAAGTGGTTTGTAGTCCTCGATTCTTAGTTTAGGTCGGTTTATGTTAGCCTCATCTCTATCTGGTTTTCGCATCAGCATCACCTATTCATAGTTGATTCGTTGTTGGGTAATTAGGGTTACGTTGGTGCTATTTGGTGGTTTGTTTATCTGAATTTGATTTCTGATTCGATTCCAAATCAATTGTGATGTATATATTTCAAAGGTTACGGGTTTTCATCTGTCACGCTAAAGAATTTGGGGATGGTATTAAATTCGTTTCAATCTTTCGTGATTGAATTCAAGAAGATTAGCTAGAAATGGCTCGATTGCTTACTATGATTTATCACAAGGGGTTGTTGGTTAGTGATTCGGTTCATTTTGACAGTTTGTTCATTCGTTTTTTTGAGATGTTAAGGCTCACACATCGTATTTTTTGCTATTTGTCATTTTATGTTAAAGAGTTATATTAAAATAGCGTAGTAACAATTAGGTTTTCAAACTTGAATTTAATTAACCAATTTAAGAAACAAGTAATTAGAACAAACTAATGAACTAATATATTTTCGGGTTGTTAGTGCCTACTTTTAATCTACGGATCAATTTTCAAGATTACAATTCGGAGTTCTCAGTTGAAAAAGCATCAATGAACAAGCATGAACTAATTTAAATCAGGCACCATAAAAGCATAAACTGGATGAAAAATTTTATTAATAAAATCCAACAAATAAGAAGGGCTTCATCTTGGAACCTTAATCAAGAGGTTTAGTTGCTCATGGCAACAAATATCATAACAAAACAATATAAAAACATACCTAAAGAGAACAAGAGAATGAAGAGATCTTGTCTTGACGCTCTGATGCTTGACCTTTGTTTTGAACTGTTAGTGTTTTGAATGAATAATAATGAGTGCAAGGGTCTTTATTTATAGCAAATGATTACTTAGGGTTTAAGAGAAGAAAATTGGGCTTTTTGAATCAATCTCGCTTGGAAAATAAGGGTCTCTTCTCATCTTTGTAAAGCTATCATGACAATGAGTAGTTAAATTCTCTTTTGTTTGGGTTAAATGTAACAAACCTTACTAGTATGTATTTCTTTTGATTATGACATTATATATGATTATTGTTATTCATGAATATTGATGTTATCCTTGATTTCATTGTTTCAATTTATGAATTTGAATTGTTATTGAGAAATATCTTTTGAACCTAGATTTAGGATAATCACCTGGTAAATGCTAAACTCTAGAGATAGATTTAGGTTTACCATTCACTAAAAGTATCGATCCTTAAGGCTATTGTGTTGGTTAATAGGTTGAGAGATCGTCAATTGACCAATACAATTGAACTCACAACATGTTTTGACATAGATAATGTATGTCGAGCGATACCTGATAATATCGATTAGTAACTAGAATCTATATAACAAATCAGGAGAATACATGTGAAATAGGTTGATGAAGTTTAATCCCAACATACACATATCTCTCTTGATTTTCGTATCATTTACACTGTTACAGTTTTATAGTTTATGAAAGTTTTATAGTTTATGAAATCAAACAACTTACAATTATATCACTTAAAATCATATTAATTGTTGAACGGCTTAAATATCGCACTAGTCCTTGTGGAGATGATACAAAAATACTTACTTTTGATACAACATCAACCACTCAAAGAAATGATATTGTAGAAATTTGATGGATGCTACTTTATCTTCCCGTAGAAAAGATAGAATTATTTCTTACAACTTTGATAGTTGTTTATATTTCAAACACCAAAGACCATTAGAGAAAGATGAAGAAGAATGATGACTACATTTGTGTGTGTCATATTCTCAATGGTATATGAGACTCCTTGTTTGATATCTATCAAAGTATACATTATGTAAAGTAACTACATAAAAAAATAGAATAAAGATACATGCAAGAAGATGCTACAAGTAAGAAGTTTCCTTGTTTCTGACAATCGATTTGTTATGGAAAAATGTATGAAATTGAACGCATTAATAATAACAACAACATCAACCATCAAAATGCTCATCGAAAAACTCTCTAATTCGTTAGTGCATCCTCTGTTATAGAAAAACTCCTTAATTCATGGAAATATTTCAAAGGAACCATGAAACATAAAAAAGATGACATGTCTCTTGAGCAATTGGGTAATCACCTTCAGTTAGAAGAAGAGTGTTGAAAATAAGTTGATACTAAAAATCAAAAGGCTCGTGAGAAGGTTCATGTAATGGAGGAAGAAAATTTAAGACATCTTAAAGGCATAAAAACTTAAGAATTTGTTTATTAATCTAAATCATTCTCCCTCATTTACATCACTCTAAATCATTATTTATTGCGCCAATGCACAAGTGAAGCGTAAGAAATATTTTTATATAAAATATATATTATCAAAAGAAAGACTTGTTGTGTTTGTGTAAATCTTACTTATTTCTAATACGAATAACAGTTTTAAGAAATTGTGCCAACCCTAATTCTAAAGATTTTGGCTCCAAATGGTCATGACTGTTAGATGCATCTGTGTTGATCTCCACATAATCCATATGTTCCCAATAAACATGGTCTTTCAATTTTAACTCACAATTGCATTGGTAACACACACGGTTCCTAATCCAATAAACTCACACCGATATTCTCTTCTACTTTCCAATGTTCTCCCACTACTACCGTCTATGGAACTCTCTCTCCATTGCCTCATCTTCCACGGCGTCAGATGCGGCAATCGCGTTACAATCACCGCCGCCGTAATACCTTTAACGTTACAATCAGCTCCATTTTTCCTCCTTTTCTTTTCAATTAGGTACTTTCTCTCTCCCTCTCTTTCTCCCTTTATCTGCCGTTGTTCTGCAGTTTATGTTTATTATTCGTTCATTCAATCCAAACTATAACTTTCTCGATCAACATAACTAGGGTTTCTTCTATTCATTTCAATCTCTCTTTCGCAGCCGCTACTGTAAGCTACTTTTATTTATGGCTAAAATATGGTTTTGGTCCCTGCAAATATGCCTAGTTTTGGTTTTAGTCCCTGTAAAAAAAAAATTTGTTTTTGATCCCTGCAAAATATTTTGTTTTTGAAAATAGTCCCTCCAGGGATGATTTTCAAAAGTAAAATATTTTGCAGGGACCTTTTTCAAAATCAAAAGATTTTGCAGGGACTATTTATCTAATAAATGAGTTCAGTCATCATGTGCCACGTGTGCAAATCATCACAAAAGTGGGGTCAGGGACCAAAACCAAAAGGAGACATATTTGCAGGGACCAAAAACAATTTTTTTTTACAGGGACCAAAACCATATTTTAGCCTTTATTTATTTATATTATTTATCTTTCTTTTATTTTTTTCAATTATTTAGTGCTCAATTATTTTCGCTACTGTAAGCTATTGATGTTGTTGTTTTCATTTCTCTATTCTTTTGTAAAATGAACCTTTCTGTTTCAAATATGTGCAATAATAATTGATGATGATTAATTAGGAACTTTTGAAAACCTTAACTTCCTCTTTCAATGGTAATCGGGTCCAATTCATCCATCTAAGACTTTAATCAATATAGGTTTCAATCAAATGAATCAATGGTTTGATAAAATCAATTTTGAGATGCTGAATGGTTCAACATATTATATAAGTAATATATGAATTAACAAATTATATCAGAGCTAAGTATATTAGAGCTTAAAATATCTTAAGGGGATTTTGAATTTCTCATTCAGAGTCTGGTTTAATTAAAACTCTTAGGGTACTGAATCTCGTCAGATTCAGACATAGGATTTTAATTTTCCAAGATCACTCATTCAGAATTTGGTTCAAATTTAAAACTCTCAAATACTAAGTTTCGTCAGAATCAGAGTAAGTGTTTTAAATTTCACTTATAAATTCAAAACGTACTTTAAGTACTTCAAAACTAAAGCTACTTCTTCGTTCAGACTCAATATTATACACTAAGATGCTTTCTGTCTTTCTCCTCCTTTTCAAAATATGATTTCCGACTTCCTCTTATAAATCATTTCTCTAACTTTCTCCCCTTTTGTCATCAACAAAAATAAAGGGAAAAAAAACCAAATAATAGAATAGACAAGAGACTTTATAAATCAGAATATCAAAAGTTTAGTCAAATTATACAAGATAAATGAAAACTTTGTGCAAAATAATAAAGCATAAAAAGGGTGTCCTAAGGTTTCTTGGTGAGGAGTTAGTCTGAACTGTTGAACTTATTGCATTCTGCTTAGCTTTCATTCTTTCTTGACTGACCAAATGCTCATCCTTCTTAG
The DNA here is from genome assembly GCA_946800305.1 of Medicago arabica. Taxonomy (NCBI): domain Eukaryota; kingdom Viridiplantae; phylum Streptophyta; class Magnoliopsida; order Fabales; family Fabaceae; genus Medicago; species Medicago arabica. The sequence goes on from OX326969.1 coordinate 37,195,170, forward strand.
TCAACTGTTGATTCTTTCCACAATCCTACGCGTTAACATTAAGACTAAGTCCTATAAAAGTACAAAAAAGACTGCTCATAATTTCTAACATGACCCTTCATGATACTTTCTTTGTTCCTAGCTATATCATTTACTTTTATATATGTTTAAAATCAATCAAATTATCATCAAATTATTATATAAGAAAGTTTAAACGATTCCTCCCATTATTCTCACACATATATTATTACCAAACAGAACAAACAAGACTATGATATCAACACATACAAAAACTAAGAGCTAGCATAACATAACACACATATATATCACCAACACCGACATCATTATTATCATCATGGCTTATCCTTATCAACCACAACCTTCTACCTCTCAACCTTATCCTTATCAACCACAACCTATGGTTTATCCTTGTCAACCACAACCATCTGCTTCTGCGCCGCCGATGCCGGTGGTTCCAACCACCGTAATATGCCCTCAATATTGTGCTCCGTATCAGGTGGATTTGGCCGTGGTGAAAAAGGTAATGACCATTCAGGAACAGATGTAGGTTATGGCTATGTGTTGGCTATATATATATATATATATTGATGATTGAAATTAAGGATTTTAGAATTGGTTATGAATAATGATGATAAGTCAAATTTGGACGTTGTTATTTTGTGATGTTAATGAATGTCGATGATATTTGTTTGTTTTGGTTACTTGAGGTTGAGTGTGTAAATTTTTTGGTGTTGTTTTGTATAATGGTGTCATATAATACCATCGGCGAAGTTAGCAAGAAATTTACGCCGGGGCCAACTATAAAGGAACAATAAAATATTTTTAAAACGAATATATTAAATTTAAGGATAAAAATATTCTTAGTCCTATAGATTATAATTTTTTTAGATTTAGTCCTTACAAAAAATTTATTCAATTTTTGTCTCGATTTTTTAAAATTTTACAAAAAAAAATGTTTTTAGTCTTGTACTTAATCTCTAACCAAAAATTAAAGACTAAAATCAAACAATTTAAAATTCGTAAGTGTTATAGAGATTAAAAACAAATTTAGTCCGAAAATTAATCAATACATGAAGGAAAAAAATCACAATAATTTTTGCTTAAATGTAAATTAAAGCAACAACAATGGATAAAAATTGACCATAACTATTTAATTTTTTTGGGTAAAATGCATTTCAAGAAGCCAATTTATCCATAATTGAATGTTACTAAATAGATTAATAATGTCTTTTCCAAAGTTAAAAAATTTGTTATTTGTAAGAAACTCAATGTCCATTTAATTTATTTATGTTTATTAAGATCGAAAGTATTAAACCAATATAAATAAATCTATTAATCATGTAGTAATATTTTTACTTTCTAATTTATACTAATTTTCAACAACTGAATTTATTAGGGGTAGCTCAATCTTTATTATTTGAAGTAGACGAATATAAATTTATACCAATTAATTGAAGAATAATATAGCCTTTGGGTAGCCAAGGCTACCCCTTGTCAATGAGTGGCTACGCCCCTGTGTAAAACGCAAGTTCATGATCATGTTCTATATAATTAATTGAGAAAACTATGTTCTAATCATGATTACAAATATGTAATCTTTATGTTTTGATAAAAGTTTTCCCAACCTACTTTGTAAAGATTATTTATATTGATTTTAATTTGTAGTGTTTTTAATTTGCATAATGACGGATCCTTCAAAAAAAAATTGCATAATGATATTATTTTAGCTCATTTTTAACAAATAGATAGGAGACGATTTTTATTGTAATTGTATTGCATCAAATAATGTTATTTCTTATTTTTAATTTAGTTTACATATTATTGTTTCTTTGGAATTGTAGTCATACATATACCAAATGTCTGGGTCGGCCCCTGTAACCATTGCAGACAACTTAACCGTTACTGATGTCAACGACAACATCGTCTTCACTGTGTTTACCCTAGGTGATCACCGTCTTTTGGTTGATGCGGACCATAACCCCATCATCACCCTACGTCGTAAGGCATGTTCAACTTTATTCTCTCTTTCTATTTTTTTTATTTAATTACAAATAAAAAAATAATACAAGTATACAAAGCTTTTACTCGGACTATACACACATCGTTGTCTTAAGATATAAGATTCAATGGTGATTACTAAATAGTCAATACACACAAAATACGTACATGGGTAATGGAGACAATTCAATCATGATCAAGCAACTTTACAATTCGATTCAATACAATAACATAGCTATAAAATCTATGTTTGTCTAAGCTCCGTCCAGTATGAATAAGATATGTCAAAATAGATCGAGCCTAATAGGTTAGTCCATTAGTTCATGTTTTTGTATTTACTGAGTTGTAAAAAAAAAAGTAAGCTAGTCTCTGTAACTTGTGAGCATAGCTCAGTTGGCAGGGACATACATTGTTATGTCGGGGTTCGTATCCCGGACATCCCACTTAACAAACAAAAAAAAAAGCAAGCCAAAATACAAATGGGGTCTTTTTGTCTAATTCATTTGCCCTATATAAAAAGTTAGTCAAGTCAGAGAAAAATACTTGGATGTTTTTGACTTTGGTATCTATGGATGCTTTTAGTTCATTTTAGATAAGAGAGATGATGAATGAATGAATGATTAAAATAAATTATTTAGATGAGAGAGAAAATGAGGAGGATAGTAAAATTAAAAACAAATTACTATGTATCCCACTAAATAAATTATCGATGTGATTATTTAAAATAAATTATCAGTCAAATGGGATCATTGGGCTTCGAAGTATCCCACTATGAACTTATTGATGTGATTTTTGGAAAAATAATAGTACAAAGTTGAAAATTTTATCATTAAATTTTTAAAACTATAAATAAAATCTATTTAAATATGTAAACTTAATAAAAAGATATATTTAGTTAAAACTATTAAAATTTTAAAAATTTTAAACTATTAATTTGACTCAAATGGAGGAATAAAACATGAGTTTAATTGATATTTGATTGTTATTTGTGGAAACTAATGCATAAAGGTAAAAAAAAAAAGTGAATAAAACAAATAAATTAAAAATAAAAATGAAATGGGTTGGACCGGTCCATTATATCACATAGCTCATAGTAGATTTTGTTTACTCCTCTACTATTTGTGGTGTGTTAGTCACAAACTCAGGTCATCAAGGTTGAAGAGCTTCCCTAAAAAAAAAGGTTGAAGAGCTAATTTCCAACCAAGTGATTTTTGGGAAAATTGGCATACCTCCTAGTAGATGAGTTCTGCTTAATAATGTGGAAATCAATTACTCCCTTCATCTCTAATTATAAACACCCTTTCAAAAAAAAGTTTGGTCACTAAATATAAGCTCCTAAACAAATTATTAGGTATATTTATTATTCTTTTTCTAAACATATTCGTAATTTATATTACTAACTTGTCTTGTAATATAAAAAACCAAATTAAATACACATATAAACAAAGGACAGTTTAGTAATATTCACATACTAAATAGATACATTAACTACACCGTCCACATTTTTTATTATGTGTGAAATTAGTCAAAAGAGTTTATAACTAGAGACGATGTACAATCACGGCGGTGTGTAGATGGTCCATTTGATTAAAATAGGCTAACTCATTTGACTGTTTTACATTAAATGTCTTGTATGTTTGTGTAAAATTTGCTAATAATACAACCTTTTTTGTCTTGTATGTTTGTGTAAAATTTGCTAATAATACAACCTTTTTTGTTTTCCAGTCAAATAGCACAATGACTAGATTTACACATCTTAAGCGTAAAAAAGTAAAGGTGTGATAAATGAAATGATATGAGTTTTTGTTGGTAAAAAAAAGTGTAAAAAAGTAAGGAACCCCAAATCAACCTTTAAAGACATCAATGAGTTACTTTATAATACAATATTCTCGTCCGCGTGTCCCCATAGATGGGCATGGTGCGACGTAATTTTCCATACCAATTTGATTTTTTCTTGAAGTGGTGGTGTAGGCTTGAAACTTTATAGTGTGTTTCTTTTTAGGTCTCATATTTAAATACTTCTAGTGGTAACAATTTTTATGTGATTTCTGCTCTTCACCCAGCAAGTTTCGCTCCCACCTAGCCAAACTGACCAAAATACCCCTATGTTTGTGATGTGACCACCAGTGTGTTGTGTTGAAAACCAAAATATCAGCTCCTCTCCATCTTAACCCACCTATAGTTCCCTCTCTCTTTGGTAATTTTCCTTCCACGTGCCTCATACACTCTCTTTGGATCTTTAACATCACTCAATAACATGCACAACATTGATTCTCATTGGTTCCTATTGAGTGTAGTCCGTGAACAAAAGATGGGTTAGCACTTCTCTCTATTTTGGTTTTCTTTGAACTAACGTGAGTGCGTGAGTTAACTCACGCGGTGTGACTTAAGTCATGCATGTGTAAAAAATACGAAGTTTTAAGTAAAGTTAATTTTACACTTGCGTTAGTTAACTAGCACATGGGTATTTTCGACAAGGCTGCAGGACGCGAGTGTTTTGTGCAGGGGGAAGAGCAGAAATCTTTTTATGTTAGGTCAGTTATTACAAAATTTTGCTCTAACTTCAATTGAGTAGTCTTTTAATTGAAGGTGGAATTGGTTTCCAAAATTAGTAGTCTATTGAATCAGATACCAAGATTAAAAAAATCTTCTCGCCCAGATTGGCATTTATTCATTCAGTAAACTTTATATACCCCAATGATCCAATAAAGTGTCGTTTAATCCCGTAAAAATAATGTTATTTAATGTTTCATTTTTATGTTATACCATTTATGCAGAGATTGACTATGCATAATCGGTGGGAAGCGTATAGAGGTCAAAGCACAAATGCTAAAAATCTGATATTTACGTTGAAGCGATCATCCCTAATCCAGTTTAAGACCAGATTAGATGTGTTTCTAGCTGGTAATACCAAACAAGATGTTTGTGACTTTAAAGTCAAAGGTAGTTGGTCTGAACGATCTTGCACTATTTATGCTGGTGAATCTAATAACATTGTTGCACAGGTATAAGCATTATTTTATATATAGTGTATATTCCATTTTAATTAATTACTTTGATTGGATTATCACTTGACTATATATACTAATCACAAATTAATTTTCGTGGCATTGTTGTTTGTTATTGCAGATGCACAAAAAAAACACGGTTCCAAGCATTTTAATCGATAAAGATCATTTCATGGTCAAGGTTTATCCCAATGTTAATTACGCTTTTATAGTGGCGTTAATTGTGATTCTTGGCGAGATTAAGGATGACGCAACAGGTAGTAACTAGAGGATTAGTGTTTTGTATTCATTAAGAGGTTAGCAATTATAGATAGAATATAGAAAGATTCATTTTAACATTCATTCAAACACATGTAAATATCATACAAAATATATACTCCAAAATATTAAGTCCCTTTTATGGGTGGTTTTTGGTTGCATATTTTAAAAATTAGAAAAAATTAAATCAAATAAAGAATTATCACTTGATTATAATTAAGGTTTTCACTTGATTGGATTATGGTTTGTGTAGTATTAATTATAATTATGGGTTGAGTTCAATGGAGAAGTAAAGAATTACTATCTTATATGAGCATGTGGCAGAGCCACTACATGGACCACGGGAGGTTGCGGAAACCCTAAAATTTTCCAAAAATAATCATACTATGATAAGATGATAGAGAGAACAAAGTTTTAGAAAGAGAAACTCTGTCTTTTCCCTCTCCTTTACTTTTCAACCTATCCTCAGTGTCACTCAACCTATCTTTTCTCCTTGAACATCCAAACACACCCGACTCCATGTAGTTGTATGTGCGGGTGGTGCAACCAGGGGAATCTTTGTCGCATCACCACCTCTAATACCCCTTTTGGAGTTGCTAAAGCAACTATCGGCGACCCAACCACCATAATATGCTTGGTGCTTTTCCTTGTAAGTTCAGAGTGCAACCTAAGAAGAGGGTGAATTAGGTTTTAAGACTTTGTTAGAATTATTTTCGTTAGTTTAGGGTTCTTGATATTTTTCTAGAAAATTGTGTTAAAGATATGAACGAATGCTGGAAAATTAAAGAGAGTAGGAAAGAGAAAAATGGACAAAGAAATTATAGTGGTTCCCCTTCTAAACATCTATTCCCTCCACACCTTGTGAAGAAATTCACAACGGTAAAATCTTTGTTACAATTCTATAAGTGTTTTGAGTCTTTTATAGTTTAAATCGTGTAATTCAAAAAAAAAACATCTTATAAAAGTTGAGGAAGCTAGAGAATCAAGCACGACAAAGAATTTAGAGACAAAACAACTTGAGGGAATTTTGTCCCGAACTCATATCAAGGAAGAAAAGTACACAAAGAATGAAGAAAACAAGAAAAAAGGCCTATAACCATGCGTCCCTCGCATGAACCTTTGCGCCCTGCGAATCTTGGAGACAACAGAAGGAATCTTGCTCCCTGCCTCCTGCGCAATAACCCAATGCAAATCTAGTGTGAAAAAAGTCTATTTATTAAGAGCCATTTTCTCCCAAAATAATTATTTAAGCAAGGGAATGCAACTAGAGCATCAAGAAGGGTGTTTTCCAACCCCTATCCAATTGTTCTTATGTGTTACTATTTATTTATTTTCCTTTGATTGTATTCATAGATGAACCTCTTTTATTTATTAGAATTTTATATAAGTGCATGATGAGAGATATTTGAAGGATTGAAACGTAGAGAGAGGATCACCCTCAAATCAAATTAGCTCGATTAAACAACATAATTTAAGTCTTATTCAAAATATTTTCTTACACAATTGATAATTGAAGCAAATATGTTATACATTACAGTATATTTGAAAATTTATAATTTTGGATAAATTATATCATACAATATTCTAAAATAAACAAAATTATGCTTTTACCATGATTTGGATTTCCCGCTGTTACGACAGGACGCTGTAACAACACGGGACCACCCGATCAAAATCGTGTGGTTAAGATGATTTGAGTGATTTAACAATTGAATTAATTTAAACTGCATGATCTATAATATCGTCTGAGATGCAAAACAACGTGTTTTTTTTACAACAGAGAATCTAAGTCCAATATAATCATATAAACCAATAAGAGTTGCTCTTCCTCTCCTCCATTTGTCAACGCCAATATGAAAGAGCTATGATGAAATCAAGAAAGATAGAACAAAAAACACATGAACAACGAAAAAAGGATCTCTAAAATACGACACGTCAAAACTCTATTTTATTAAAGATAAAAACTCTATCATAGACCGACTCAAGGAAAAAGGATTCATCTACAACATTTTCAAGTTTTAACGCATACCAAAAATTTGCATGACATCATAATTCATTATTTGTTGACTATTTTTATATGGGTCATGTTAACTTGTGTCCTAAGGATATGTTAAGGAACCCAAAAAAATAATTTTGCATTAGAAAACATAACATTTTAATTTTTAAGAATTTGAATGCACAACTTTTGATGCGTATATTTTTATAAACAAGTCCCTTAACATGTGCCCTTGAGGACACAATTTAACGTTTGTCTCTCTATATTTGTTAATCATCATCATAATATGGCTTCCACTCCACAATCTGTATTTTGTACGCTACACGTTACTTGACACAATAAACCTTCGTTATATTTTGTACAAAAAAGACGGCCCATAATTTCTAACATATGAACCTTCGTGATACTTTCTTTTCTTTGTTCCCTAGCTATATCTATATCATTTACTTTTATATATGTATAAAATCAATCAAATTATCAGCAAATTATTATATAAGAAAGTTTAAACGATATCCCTCACATTATTCTCACACATATAGTTCCCTAACACGACAAACAAGAAACTGATCTCATCACAAACAAAAACCAAAAGCTAGCATAACATAACTTACAAAAATACATATATATCACCAAGACCATCATCGTTATTTTCAATTCATGGCTTATCCTTATCAACCACAGCCTTCTGCATCTGCACCGATGCCACCACTCCCCACCACAATAATTGGTCCACAATATTGTGCTCCATATCCGGTGGATCTCGCGGTGGTGAAAAAAGTGATGACCATTGCAGACAACTTAACCGTTACTGATGTCAACGGCAATATCGTCTTCAAAGTTAAGGGTTCTGTGTTTACCATACGTGACCACCGTATCTTGGTTGATGCCGTCGGTAACCCCATCATCACCCTACGTCGTAAGGTATGTTCAACTTTATTCTCTCTTTCTATTTCTTATTTTTTTTATTTAATTACAAATGAAGAAATAATACAAGTAAACAAGTTTTTACTCGGATCATAGATATACACTCATCGTTGTCTTAAGATATAAGATTCAATGGTGATTACTAAATAGTCAATACACACATCTATATATGATCAAGAAGTTGACATATTTGTTTGTCTTTACAATTTGATTCAATACAATAACATAGCTAGAAAATACATGTTAGTCCAAGCTCTGTCCGTATGAATAAGATATGTCAAAATAGACCGAGCCTATTAGGTCGGTTCATTAGTCCATAATTTTTTATGTACTGAGTTGTAAAAAAAGAAAACAAGCCAAATTACAAACGGGTCTTTTTGGTCTAATCCATTTAGCTCATATAAAAAGTTAGTACAATCAGATGGGTCATTGCGTTTCTGAGCATTCCACTATCAACTTATTGATGTGATTTCTAGAAAAATAATAGTAAAAAGTTTAAAAATCTAACATCAAATTTGAAAGCTATAAATAAAAAACTATTTTTTTAAAGAGAAAAAATAGTTTTTTGAAAGAAAAAACTATTTAAATATGTAAACTTAATAAAAATATATACTTAGTTAAAACTATTAAAATTTTAAAGTTTTTAAGCTATTAATTTGACTCAATTGGAGGAATAAATTCTTAGTTTAATTGATATTGATTGTTATTTGTCAATGTAAAGGTATTTACGCTTGCATCCGATCTTATCTTATCAAATAGATGTTGTGGAAACTAACGCATAAAAGTAACAAAAAAATTAAACTGAGTGAATAGACCAAATAAATCAAAAATAGAAATGAAATGGGTTGGACTAGTCCATTTGATCACATAGTTCATAGTAGATTTTTTTTACTCCTATAGTATTTGTGGTGTGCCAGTCTCAAACTCAGGTAATCAAGCTTGAAGAGCTAATTTTCAACCAAGTGATTTTTAGAAAAATCGACATAGTTCATAGTAGATGAGTTGAACTTAATAATATGCAACTCGATTACAATCAGGTCGGTTTCTAGTTAGCCCGTTTGACCAAAATGGGCTAACTTATTTAACTGGTTTACATTAAAAGTCTTAAATGTTTGTGTAAAATTTGTTTATAGCATTTTTTTTCCGAGTCAAATAGCACAATGACTAGATTTGCACATCTTAAGTGTATAAAAGTAAGGAAACTCAAATCACCCTTTAAACGTATCAATGAGTTATTTTACAATATCTTCTTGCCCACATGTCCCCATTAATTAGCATGATGTGACGCAATTATCTGTCTCAATTTGATTTATTTCTTGTTGTGGTGGTGTAGGTTTGAAACTTTAGAGTGTGTTCCCGTTAGATCTCGTTAGTGGTAGTGTGCTAACAATTTTTATGTTGGATCAATCGATACAATTTTGCTCTAACTTCAATTGAGTCATCTGCTAATTGAAGGTGGAATTGATTTCCAAATTAGTCGTCCCTTGTAGCAGATACCGAGATTAAAAAAAATCATCTGGTCCACATTGGCATCTATTTCTTCATTCAAAAAACTTTAAATACTCCAATGACCCAATAAAGTGTCGTCTAATCCCATAAAAATAATGTAGTTTAGTGTTTCATTTTTATGTTATACTATTTGTGCAGATATTGACTATGCATGATCGATGGGAAGTGTATAGAGGTCAAAGCACAAATGCTAAAGATCTAATATTTACATTGAAGCGATCATCCCTAATGCAATTTAAGACCAAATTATATGTGTTTCTTGCTAGTAACACAAAAGAAGATGTTTGTGACTTTAAAGTCAAAGGCAGTTGGTTCGAACGATCTTGCAGTGTTTATGCTGGTGAATCTAATAATATTGTTGCACAGGTATATTTTATATAGCGTATATTCCATTTTAATTAAGTACTTTGATTGGATTATCACCCAACTATATATACTAATCACAAATTAATTTTGTGTGGCATTATTGTTTGTTATTGCAGATGCACAAAAAGCACACGGTTACGAGCATTTTAATTGGTAAAGACCATTTCATGGTCACAGTTTATCCCAACATTGATTATGCTTTTATAGTGGCATTAATCGTGATTCTTGGCGAGATTAACGATGATGCAAAGAATAGTAACTAGAGGATTAGTATTTTGTATTCATTAATCATGATTCTTTAATTTTCGTTAGTGTGTAATTGATTTACATGTATTAAAAAAATTAAGAGGTTAGCAGATTATAGATTAAATATAGCAAGTTTCATTTAACATATGTAAATATCATACAAAATACTACAAAATGTTAAGACCCTTTTCTAGGTGATTTTTGGTTGTGTATTTTAAAAATTCAAAAAAAAAAATCTAGTAAAGAATTATCACTTGATTATATTTATGATTTTCACTTGAATTGATATGGTTTCAGTATTATTGATTATAATTATGGGTTGAGTTTCAATGGAGAAGTCAAAAATTGCTATCTTATACGAGCCCATGGTAGAGCCACTACATGGACCACAAGAGGTTGCGGAAACCTCAAAATTTCCCAAAATAATCATACTATGATATGATGATAGAGATAACAAAGTTTTAGAGAGAGAAACTCTCTCTTTTCCCTCTCCTTTACTTTTTGGCCTACTCTCACCGTCATTCAACCTCTCTTTTCTACTTCAACATCCAAATTTGGGCGACTCCGTGTAGTTGTATGTGTAGGTGGTGTGATCGAGGGAATCTTTGTCGCGTCACCACCTCCAATATCCCTTCTAGAGTTGCTAAAGCAACCGTGGGCGACCCAACCGCCACAATATGCTTGGTGCTTTTCCTAAATTTATGTGACCAGATATCTTCGTCTTTGGTTCTGTCATTGTCAGTTTCTGTTTGTTTGAAGAGCCCAATCCAAGCTCTAAACCTAGATCACAATTTGGGTTAGTTGTGTTGATGTAGCTCTAAATTTCAAGTGGTTTGTAGTCCTCGATTCTTAGTTTAGGTCGGTTTATGTTAGCCTCATCTCTATCTGGTTTTCCCATCAGCATCACCTCTTCATAGTTGATTCGTTGTTGGGTAATTAGGGTTACGTTGGTGCTATTTGGTGGTTTGTTTATCTGAATTTGATTTCTGATTCGATTCCAAATCAATTGTGATGTATACATTTCAAAGGTTACGGGTTTGCATCTGTCACGCTAAAGAATTGGGGGATGGCATTAAATTCGTTTCAATCTTTCGTGATTGAATTCAAGAAGATTAGCTAGAAATGGCTCGATTGCTTACTATGATTTATCACAAGGGGTTGTTGGTTAGTTATTCGGTTCATTTTGACGGTTTGTTCATTCGTTTTTTTGAGATGTTAAGGCTCACACATCGTATTTTTTGCTATTTGTCATTTTATGTTAAAGAGTTATATTAAAATAGCGTAGTAACAATTAAGTTTTCAAACTTGAATTTCATTAACCAATTTAAGATACAAGTAATTAGAACAAACTAATGAACTAATATATTTTCGGGTTGTTAGTGCCTACTTTTAATCTACGGATCAATTTTCAAGATTACAATTCGGAGTTCTCAGTTGAAAAAGCATCAATGAACAAGCATGAACTAATTTAAATCAAGCACCATAAAAGCATAAACTGGATGAAAAAATTTATTAATAAAATCCAACAAATAAGAAGGGCTTCATCTTGGAACCTTAATCAAGAGGTTTAGTTGCTCATGGCAACAAATATCATAACAAAACAATATAAAAACATACCTAAAGAGAATAAGAGAATGAGGAAATCTTGCCTTGACGCTCTGATGCTTGACCTTTGTCTTGAACTGTTAGTGTTTTGAATGAATAATAATGAGTTCAAGGGTCTTTATTTATAGCAAATGATTACTTAGGGTTTAAGAGAAGAAAATTGGGCTTTTTGAATCAATCTCGCTTGGAAAATAAGGGTCTCTTCTCATCTTTGTAAAGCTATCATGACAATGAGTAGTTAAATTCTCTTTTGTTTGGGTTAAATGTAACTAACCTTACTGGTATGTATTTCTTTTGATTATGACATTATATATGATTATTGTTATTCATGAATATTGATGTTATCCTTGCTTTCATTGTTTCAATTTATGAATTTGAATTGTTATTGAGAAATATCTTTTGAACCTAGATTTAGGATAATCACCTGGTAAATGCTAAACTCTAGAGATAGATTTAGGTTTACCATTCACTAAAAGTATCGATCCTTAAGGCTATTGTGTTGGTTAATAGGTTGAGAGATCGTCAATTGACTAATACAATTGAACTCACAACATGTTTAGACATAGATAATGTATGTCGAGCGATACGTGATAATATCGATTAGTAACTAGAATCTATATAACAAATCAGGAGAATACATGTGAAATAGGTTGATGAAGTTTAATCCCAACATACACGTATCTCTCTTGATTTCCGTATCATTTACACTGTTACAGTTTTATAGTTTATGAAAGTTTTATAGTTTATGAAATCAAACAACTTACAATTATATCACTTAAAATCATACTAATTGTTGAACGGCTTAAATATCGCACTAGTCCTTGTGGAGATGATACAAAAATACTTACTTTTGATACAACATCAACCACTCAAAGAAATGATATTGTAGAAATTTGATGGATGCTACTTTATCTTCCCGTAGAAAAGATAGAATTATTTCTTACAACTTTGATAGTTGTTTATATTTCAAACACCAAAGACCATTAGAGAAAGATGAAGAAGAATGATGACTACATTTGTGTGAGTCATATTCTCAATGGTATATGAGACTCCTTGTTTGATATCTATCAAAGTATACATTATGTAAAGTAACTACATAAAAAAAATAGAATAAAGATACATGCAAGAAGATGCTACAAGTAAGAAGTTTCCTTGTTTCTGACAATCGATTTGTTATGGAAAAATGTATGAAATTGAACGCATTAATAATAACAACAACAACAACCATCAAAATGCTCATGGAAAAACTCTCTAATTCGTTAGTGCATCCTCTGTTATAGAAAAACTCCTTAATTCATGGAAATATTTCAAAGGAACCATGAAACATAAGAAAGATGACATGTCTCTTGAGCAATTGGGTAATCACCTTCAGTTAGAAGAAGAGTGTTGAAAATAAGTTGATACTAAAAATCAAAAGGCTCGTGAGAAGGTTCATGTAATGGAGGAAGAAAATTTAAGACATCTTAAAGGCATAAAAACTTAAGAATTTGTTTATTAATCTAAATCATTCTCCCTCGTTTACATCACTCTAAATCATTATTTATTGCGCCAATGCACAAGTGAAGCGTAAGAAATATTTTTATATAAAATATATATTATCAAAAGAAAGACTTGTTGTGTTTGTGTAAATCTTACTTATTTCTAATACGAATAACAGTTTTAAGAAATTGTGCCAACCCTAATTCTAAAGATTTTGGCTCCAAATGGTCATGACCGTTAGATGCATCTGTGTTGATCTCCACATAATCCATATGTTCCCAATAAACATGGTCTTTCAATTTTAACTCACAATTGCATTGGTAACACACACGGTTCCTAATCCAATAAACTCACACCAATATTTTCTTCTACTTTCCAATGTTCTCCCACCACTACCGTCTATGGAACTCTCTCTCCATTGCCTCATCTTCCACGGCGTCAGATGCGGCAATCACGTTACAATCACCGCCTCCGTAATACCTTCAAAGTTACAATCAACTCCATTTTCCTCCTTTTCTTTTCAATTAGGTACTTTCTCTTTCCCTCTCTTTCTCCCTTTATCTGCCGTTGTTTTGCAGTTTCTGTTTATTATTCGTTCATTCAATCCAAACTATAACTTTCTCGATCAACATAACTAGGGTTTCTTCTATTCATTTCAATCTCTCTTTCGCAGCCGCTACTGTAAGCTACTTTTATTTATGGCTAAAATATGGTTTTGGTCCCTACAAATATGCCTAGTTTTGGTTTTAGTCCCTGTAAAAAAAAATTGTTTTTGATCCCTGCAAAATATTTTGTTTTTGAAAATAGTCCCTCTAGGGACTATTTTCAAAAGTAAAATATTTTGCAGGGACCTTTTTCAAAATCAAAAGATTTTGCAAGGACTATTTATCTAATAAATGAGTTCAGTCATCATGTGCCACGTGCGCAAATCATCACAGAAGTGGGGCCAGGGACCAAAACCAAAATGAGACATATTTGCAGGGACCAAAAACAATTTTTTTTACAGGGACTAAAACCAAAACTAGGCATATTTGCAGGGACCAAAACCATATTTTAGCCTTTATTTATTTATATTATTTATCTTTCTTTTATTTTTTTCAATTATTTATTGCTCAATTATTTTCGCTACTGTAAGCTACTGATGTTGTTGTTTTCATTTCTCTATTCTTTTGTAAAATGAACCTTTCTGTTTCAAATATGTGCAATAATAATTGATGATGATTAATTAGGAACTTTTGAAAACCTTAACTTCCTCTTTCAATGGTAATCGGGTCCAATTCATCCATCTAAGACTTTAATCAATATAGGTTTCAATCAAATGAATCAATGGTTCGATAAAATCAATTTTGAGATACTGAATGGTTCAACATATTATATAAGTAATATATGAATTGAGTTTCAATACAACTTTATGTCATAATTTTCACAAATATTGAATCTATTTTATTATTTCAAATTCAAATCGCATGCAATCTGAGTATTCTAATGAGTACAACAATATTATCCTAACACAATTGGTGCTGAGTTTGCTTCTCTGTGTCATGGTTTTAACATGCTATTGAATGTTGTGTTACTTATTTTTACAAGTGACCATGTTTCAGGAATCACATTGTGGCATTGTGTATCAACTAGCAAAGTACTTCTTTTTATATAGGAAGATTTACACCAGACATGGTCATGTAGATTAGATCATTTGCTCATTTTTCTAAAAAAAATATTTTTTTCTATTATTTAATTTTTAGCTTATTCATTTATGCTTTCAATTTCTGTAATGTGATTGTGTGCTATTGATTTACTCTATTTTATAGTTTTACCATTCAATATTTGATATTCATAATATATTTTGAATATAGATTTGTAAGCATAAGAGGTTTTCTCACCGCGACATCTTCAGTTGTAGGGCATTGGAGTTTTTATGCATTTTGTAATCAAATCCTGTATAAGCTCACATTATGAAGACGACTACTAAACATCTATCTATAGGTAAATGTGATTCTTATTGTGTCATGACTTTATAGTACTGTTGTTAGTTTTGACAATTTGGATGTTGTGACAGTTTTTGTAGCCATCATGAGGTCAAATTTTTTGAGGAATATCATGCGGTCAATTTTGAGTATATTATTTTGTAGTTTTTGTGACTTGGCTATTTTCTATATATTTTCTGCATATAACTATTGGCAGTAGGAGGTTAATGTTCTTTGCACATGAACTTCTAATATGTTCAAGTTTAGTTACCCTTCCTTTTGTGTACCCTTACAAAGCTTCAAGGACTTATACCATATATTGGTGTGAGTTACAAAATACATTTTCTTTTGAACATTTTGGACATTTTTATTCTATTTCTTATGAATATTAAAGACTGCAAATCAATAGTCTCACTCCTCTTTAGTAGAAAACTAAAGAACTGGAGAATTTTTCTGGTGTGAGCACCTGCACTTTTTTCATTTAAGACAACTGCTTCTTTGTCATGTTTTACTGACTTGTTGATACATATTTCTTAGGCCATTTTTTCGCTTTCGGCATGGTTTTGTTGCCGATTCAACTTTCATTTTTTTGGTGTAACATAATATAATTTAGAGTTTTTTTTTTGTTAGTAAGACTTTTGGTATGTGTATTGCTAAATAATTATTTGGTATGTGTATTTTTTTTTAGTAATATCTTGATCAAGGCTCATATAGTTCAATGAAAAATAAATCATACTGATACATCATTAACAAGAAAGATTTTGACCGTTTTAGTGGAATCGTCGTAGAGAATTCGAGGTAATTTATATGCTAATGCAATCTATATTTTGGATTTTCATATTCAGATGTTTGCGCTTAACTATTCGGAGTTGGTTCAAGGTAATTTTCTTCATATTTTGGAGCTGAATTTTGGCATGTGGAGTGGACTAATGTTGTGCAGCAGAGGTGTTTCAGATTATAGCTGCTAATAGCAATGTTTCTTCCACCCCCTGCATTCTGTTTCGTGTCATCGTGTTCCAGCTGCAACATATCCTTTGTTTGTTGCTCTTAACTTTGGTATGCAATTGTTTTAGCTCTGTTTAAAAAACTTATTGCCTGTTTTTGCTGGTTGTTTGTAATCGTCTCCTGCTGGTTTATCAATATAGATGGTTTTGATTTATCTCTTTAGTGTTATTGAGTTTGGTATGTTTTCTTAGGGGTGGCTTCTGATGTTCTTAAAACAAATAAGGTTTCACTTCGAATTTTAGCGCACACGGTAATGTTACTAGCCATAAATATCACATCTATTTAGCTTCATATGATTTGGACCATTGTCTGAATCTATAATTTATGGTGTTGTTTGAATTAAATTGGTGGACAATTCAAAATTTAGTACCAAGCTGTATAGAATTGATTATGCATAATGTGAAGGGGGTGGTTTTTATAATTCATGTGATAGGATAGTTTGGTTAGCTGCATAATAGAAATGCGGCGACTTAATCTATTGATTGTGTCTTTATATTAGTGTTATGAAATTTTATTTCAAAGTTTCTGCTTCATAATTTATTTATCACTTTTATGGAGAAATCATTTTCATATTCTGTTGGATCTATATGGATCAAAAGTATTTAGACATACCATAGATGTTCTAACTTTTGGTTTTCATTTTACGCTGCAGGCTGATGTAAACACTGTATGTTTTGCTGATGAAATTGGCCATCTTATTTACTCTGGAAGTGATGATAGTTTCTGCAAGGTATGTTCTACAATAAGATGACTTCTTATGTTATGTTGTTGTTATTTGCTTTTTCCTTCTTTTTGAGTATCCCAACTTTTGATTTCATATAGAAGTAATGAACACCTTTTACACAGGAATTCAATCTCATACTTATATCGTCAAGGTTAAATAAGTATTGAACTTGAGAGTAGTTATTAGTTGAGATAAATTTCAAAGCTCTTAGCTTTGATTATCATCACTTATTGCGGAAATTTTATATTATAGTTAGAGTTGTTTTGTTCTTTCCCTCTTGACTTTAGGTTAGGGACATATCCTAATGTACAAAATTGTTTAGGTCTAGGATCGACGTTGCTTAAATGCTAAAGACAAGCCAACAGGGGTTTTGATGGGACATCTTGAGGGCATTACATTTATTGATACCCGTGGAGATGGACGCTATTTCATTTCAAACGGTAAAATGGTATTTATAGTTGAATTTTTTTATTTAGGTAATAGGTCATTTAAAATGGTCTTTATAGGTGAATTTTTTTTTCTAGATCTGACAGGTAACTGTTTTTTTTTTGAAGTATATTGATTTTGGTGGACTTGAAGTGAAGGTTCTATGATTGACATGCAACATCTTTTTTGTTATTTGATATCTATAGATTTTCTTTACAATATTTGCAGCTGTTTTGGTTCGTTTTGATCTCTGGTGTGTGGCATGTGATATTATTTTCTTGAGGCTTCTTGAAGATGTTGTTTTAGTACATGAAGTGTTATTTAGGTGGCCTTTGTTCATCTCATTTCATTAAGTAGTGTGATACAGTCTTTTTCATTTAGTAGTGTAATACAAACTTTTTCACTCAAAAATTATGGTTAAATTTCACAATTCCAAATCTCAACTTTTGAGACAATTATTGCAAGCTTAACCTTTTGTTGAATTGTTTTAATCTTTTTTTTTATATGTAGATGAGAATGCAAGCACAACTTAAAACTCAGAACACAATTGCAAGATCCAAGCTGAGCTAGGCTTACGAATCCCTTCAAATAACCAGGATTTATATGTTTATCATATAAATTTTCAAATGGCAAAAAAGTATCATACTTGAAATATACCATTGTTATCTCTAAAATACCTTTTGACAAAAGAATTTTTTTTCTGAGTTTTAAGGGAGACAAGTAATTAGACGATCAACTACTTGATGTGAATTTCCATTTTCAATGTATATGATCTGTGCGCCATCTACCTACCACAATTAGTCTTCTCTCTCGGCCAATTATATGTTGCAATTTCGAGGGTAACATCAAGGAATGGTTTGAAAATACTCATAACTGATGAAAATGGTGATTGCGTTGATAATACAACCAATATTGTATACAAAGAAGTATTCCAGAATGTATGAACATCTAAATACAATATGAGAGTCATGAAGCTTATTTTGTACTTGACTTTCTCCAACATCTACAAATATTATATGTCATATTATGCTTAATTTTATTAGACACTATATATCATAGCCTTGAAAAAAAAATTGCACTTGACTTTATCCAACATCTATAGATATTATATGTTATATTCTACTTTATTTTATTACACACTATAAATGACCCGTGCGAGAGCACGGGTAGGCAATCTAGTCACAACAAGGTCTTCAAAGTAACCTGGAGGAAATTCATTTTTCATACCATTTATATCCAATATCTATAAGGTGGTAGGGATGAATTGAACCTAAAAGTTAATTTAAAACGCATACTTTAGAGTTCTCTAAGTGTAATCTTCATCAACAACCTCTTTGTTCAAGTGTTGAAGCATCTTCCCAACAATAATGTTATTTCGTACTTACTCAAAAAAAAAATGTTATTTCCTACAATCACTAACCATATCAAACAAACACAATAAAATATAAATAAAAAGAAAAAGGGATAACATGACAAAGGAAAGCGAATAATATAACTAACAAATGAGAGAATAAACAACCACAATGAATAACCAACTCGCAATCAATAAAATCAATCCTTCAAAAACAAAATCAAACAAAACCACATTGAAAAAGAGAAGCAAATGTACCCAAAAAAAATAAATAAGAAGTTGAATGAGAAAGGAGACTAGTGTTCGAAGAACGTGGATAACAAAAGCAATTAATACAAAAGATACAAATAATGTATGATTCTTCGACAAACCAACACAAACTAGCACAAATAGCGACTTAAACAAAGGCGGAGACTAGGGAAGAGGTCAAGAAAATGTTATCACCATCACAATTTTGACTATCAAAGACTCAACTCCTCAGAAGCTTCTCAATCCCACGATACTCAATTCTTGAGACAAGAGGGTAAGGTTCATTATCTTTATCCTACTTACCTCTTAATTTGGTCTTACTTACTTATTTAGACGTCATAGTGTTTGCATATACCACTCACATCACTACACTTAAAGTATTACTCAATCGTCCTTTTAAGAGCCAACTTATTCAATTCGAACTAACTATGTCTTTGTAAATTCTGCATGGTAGACCCAATTTCTTGAGCAATGAATATGCAATAATTTTTGCTTTTTTTTATATATCTTTCCTTCCTCTTTATTCAAACATAATTAAAAAGAATTGAAAACTTTTACTTTAAATTCCACACCTTTATAAAAGTAGTCTAAAACTGTAAAATTTCCAAGTAATCTTTTTATAACACGATTTCTTCTTTACTTTTAAAATTCTCTTTTGTAGAAAAAGCAACATCCTAAAAACAAATAAGATGATGAGATGCCATATCCTAGTTTTCTTTTTGAATTTCTTTTAACTTATATAGAAAAGAATAGAGAGAATAATAGTTTGTCAAAAACAAGAGAATTTGACAAAAACGGTACAACTTTACCATAGTACAAAAAGCTACCATACAAAATGAAACAAATAGTTTCAATTTTTAAAATATATTATTTTAAAACAATTTAAGTGACAACAAATTATTCCAATTCTAAACTTAGGATGTTAACCTTAACATAGTTTAAATCAACACTTAAGATGATTTTTTAAGTAAAAGAAAAGTTCAACATCAAGATCCTATTCACAATATAGTGATGATGAAGAATAGGCAAAAACAAACCCAAATTCAAATTTCCTTTCATTAAAATCCCACCACGTGGCGCGTGCCTCTCACACTCTAACCTGCGCGTGCGTCTTAAAACACCGCCCAATTATCGCTAGTTCCTTTCAGCCAAATAAATAAACGAATATTACGAACTTTCCGCGAAAATTATTTTTTTTATTATTCGCAAAAAAAGAAAATTTCGCCGAATCCACTTTTTATCGAAAAAAAAATTAAATTAAAAAATTTAATAAAAAGCGAAGACTTTTTCTAATTATGATTATTCATCATTGATATTGTTTTCATTCATGAATTTTTCTCTTGTGCTAGGGTTTCATAATTTTCAATTTTCAAAGTTTTTTTTTTATTTGCGTTAAAGTTTTAATCTTTTTTGGTTTTTGAGTATTGGGTAATCGATTTTAGCGTTTTTTGGGATTTGGGTTATTGAATTGAAGGTGTTTGAAGAAAGTTGTGAAAGAGGGTTAGGGTTGAAAAAGGGGGAAAAAGATGATGGCTGGTTCATCTTCATCTTCAGCTAGTGTTGCAGTAGAGAAAGCAACAAGTGATCTTCTTATGGGGCCTGATTGGACCATGAATATTGAAATTTGTGATTCCATCAATTCTAATCATTGGTAACAATCTTTAACTATAAGCAAAGGGGAAAGATAGCATATCAATTTCTAAAGTTTTGTTTTTTTTATTTTATGGGTTTGACTTTAATCATCATCCACATGTTTGAGTTTAGGTTTTTTAATATGATATGATGTTTCATGCAGATGTTTGTGTTTTTTTTTATTATCATAATGAAATTTAGGGCAAAAAGTTGATATTTTTTTTTTAGGTTTTTTCATTTTGGGTGTTGTTGAGTATATTACTTTATCATGTTTGTAGAAGAATTAATCAATTGTAATCTTCCTAGTAAACAAGTGTTAAACAAAATTTGATTACTGTTTATATTTTTTTTTTCTTTTCATGCAAAGTTGTTGGTGTCATAGTTGTTGGTGTCATAGTGTAGCAATAATTTCTAGTATGAATTTTCCTCTGAAAACTAAGTTTAGTGGATTTGTGAACAAACTAGTTTGTCAACTTAGTTTTTGCAATTTTTCCTTATCTTTACTTAAATGAATTGGTCATTGGGAAATTTCCGGTGATTTTTTTACTGAATATTTGATATCTTCAATTTATCAGGCAGCCAAAAGATGTGGTAAAAGCTGTGAAGAAGAGATTACAACATAGGAGCTCTAAAGTTCAAATTCTCGCTCTCACGGTAATTTGTTGGCAATGGTTTTTGGTTCTAACTTTTGCATATTTACCTCGAGTTGTTCTTTTTGTGGATGTCCCCTTGAATACGTAAATTCTAAATTCATTTGTTTGGAACATGATCTGTGGTTTCTTGTTGTCTGTTGATTAGCTTCTGGAGACAATGGTGAAGAACTGTGGTGAGTACGTGCACTTTCAAATCACTGATAGGCATGTATTGGAGGAGATGATAAAGATCGTCAGGAAGAAGGTAAGGTGGTGGTGGTGATTGGAAACTTCAGATGCATTCTGTTTTATTTTGCACATTTGATGCTCAAAACATTATGGTGTTGTTTGATCCATGTAGCCGACCCGACTTAGTGAGATAAGGCTTGGCTGTTTTTGTCATTGTTGATGCTCAACAAATTGTTGTTGCATTGTTCATACTTAGTATCAACTAGTATTTTTTTTCTTTCTTCAAAATAATAATTAAGCTACCTGTTTTGTTCAACCTTCGAATCTTGCATCTATCACTCAAACTTTGACAAACTTTCTGTTATCTATAATTTTTATCTTAGCAAACATAAAATAATTTAACAAGAGACATACAGAACATTGAGAAGAGGACAGTGATAATCAAGATTCATATTGACGATGTGATACCCACTTGCAACTCTTTTCGATAGTGGAAATCATTTTTGTTTCTCCACGTGGAACTGTTGTACGGCGGAGCGTGGACTGTTTTGGAAAATGTCCCCCATCAGGGCGGTTAATGCCAAAGTTCAATGCAAACATCGTAACTTAATTTACTTCATTAATACGGCATCTGGTGTTGTTGTCGTTTAGCAGCGACTCATGCCCTGTTCAATTTATATCCAAATCAAGTTTGATGTCGTACTATCATAAATGACCTGTATCTTATACTGTCTACATTCTAGTGGAGATTTCTCATTTGATCCTATATTCCATCCAGTGTTGTTAAGTAGCAGCTATAGTGGTGCTGTAACACTATAGCATAGCAGAATTTTGACAATCTGCCATTGTTTTGCAATACACTATTTGATACAAAATGTTCAAATAGCGGCTATAGTGGCACTATATAGCCCTATTGAGTAGCGGGATTTTAACTCCGCTATTTTCCGCTGCACGCGATTGACAACACTGATTCAACCGTCATATTCATCGTTATATATTTTTGGATTTAGCGGTACTTTTTACATGATCGATAATTATTGTGAACTATTTAAAATTTTATAGTCTTGTGGGTTGTCTCATCTAACTTAATGCATGCAATGATAATATAGGCAGACATGCAAGTGAGGGATAAAATTTTAGCATTGCTGGACTCGTGGCAAGAGGCATTTGGAGGGGCTGGTGGAAAATATCCTCAGTACTATTGGGCATATGAGGAATTAAAGGTTATTATACAGCTGTCTACTCAATAATATTTCTTGATTGTCTTTTACCCAATTTATATTGATAGCTTCACGTGCTACGCGGGATGCTAGGTTATCAAAATTGGTATTCACTTAACATCCGTGGGTTTTCTATAAAATGATATTCGTTCTATTTATTTATGGGTGACATTTCACTTTTACAAATCTAGAAAAACGAATTTTGTTATGATATGTTTATCCAAATCTGTATTTTATAACTTAGTTTGGCACCTCGATAGTTTGTATAGATGTTTTCTATACAAACCTGAATTGTTATTTTGCAATTATTTCAGAACAAATAGCTAGATTGGACGGATTTGTAAAGATTTGTTGTTTTAAAAATCATTTTATATTCAATTACAAAAATGCCTACTTGTTTCTTTTACAAAACATGAAAAATAACAAAATAAGATTAAGTTAAAACACGGTGGCAACGTGGCAAAGAAAATGTTTTTTGAAGGCCCCAAGGTTTCCCTCAGAACCTCAGTGTGCAGAACCATCCCCATGTTAAACCCAATCATTGTCGCTTTTTTTTCAAAATCACGTTGATTGATGGGATTGAAAATTGCATTAATATTTGTTAACCATAATTACACACGAGTCATAATTCAATGGCCGTTGAATCCCTTGGATCATATTTTCAAATTATTGTGTTGGATTTTTTACATGGCAGCGATCTGGAGTTTCTTTTCCAAAGCGTTCACCAGATGCAGCTCCAATATTTACTCCACCTCCTATTCATCCATCTTTGAGGCAAACTGGATATGGGATGCCAAGCAGTTCTTCAAAAACGCTCGATGAAACAATGGCAACAGAGATAGAAAGTTTGAGGTGAATTCTAAATTTTTTGTCTGCTCATCTATGCTTCTGCTGCTTTCTTGTGTCACCGAACATCTGAACTTCTATGTGCACCCAACTTCGTCTTTTGGCTAATTTTTCCCTTGAAATCCTTAGTATGTCAAGCTTGGAATCCATGCGGCATGTGTTGGACCTTTTGAGTGACATGCTACAAGCTGTAAATCCTAATGACCGTGCGGTATGTTAAACTAAACAGTGTTGCCTGGCCTTTCTAAATCCTCTTTGCAACTAAGTAAAATGGTTAAGTGTTTTCTTTTGATGCTCTCTAGGCTGTAAAAGATGAAGTAATTGTTGATCTTGTTGACCGTTGCCGCTCCAACCAGAAAAAATTGATGCAGATGCTGACAACAACTGGGTTAGTTCCGTTGAACTGGTTATAGCATGTGTCGCACACCCAAATATAATCATAGGATTAATGGAATAGTTTTTTTTCTTTCTTTCCATCATCTTGGTTATATTGTAGGTTTTTTTTTTCTTTCATCATCTTGGTTATATTGTAGGGATGAGGAACTTCTTGGGCGGGGCCTTGAACTGAACGATAATATTCAAAGTTTGCTTGCAAGGCACGATGCAATTGCTTCTGGTTCTTCTTTTCAGATACAAGGTGCAAGTTCCAGTACCATGTCATCTGAAGTTCAATCCAGTTTCAATCAAAATGAAGTAAAGAGCTCCAGCCCTGCTGAGTCTGTTTCAACACCTAAAGCTAGCCCTCCTGCCACAGTTTATTCGGAGCCAAAGGGCGAGAATGATGAAGAGGAAGAAGATGAATTTGCACAGCTAGCTCGAAGGTATCTTAGAACTAATGGAAACTATTCTTATTATATAGCATCTTTCATATGAAATTACGAAGTGTAACATGCAAATCCAAAAACATAAATAGTTTAGTATGTGTTCCCACTGTCAATTGCGGAAAATAGTAGCCTGTTTACTATTTGACATCGCCATTTCGAAGCACTATGACACTGATATGGTCACTATTTGACATTGCTCTTACTTCCACAACGTGCATTTTGGTATGTTCATGTGTGGATCTATATGGTCAGGTGAATTATGTACGGTTTCGTTCAGCTGAAATAAGAATCATTGCATGATGTGTTTCTTTTGTTTTTTAATTTTACACTACATACCATTTCATTCTATCCTGTTAAGCACAGCTCTATTATAAGCCTTTATTTTTTTTTTATCATCAAATTTTTTCTGTAAATTGGTGTATGCAACATGTTGCTGGGAAGATTATGGTTAATCAAATTGTTCAGTTCAATCAGTGATGTTGTAATAATCAATTAATTTGTTTGAATTCTTCACTACTGCAGGCATTCTAAGACACAATCAGTGACGTCAAAAGATGCTGCAATTGGATCCACTGAAAATTCAGGGTCAATGAACACTAGCAGCACAACTTCATATGTTCCAGAGCCCTCAACTGCTGTCCCATCCGCATCCAATGCATTAGCACTTCCTGACCCACCAGCACCTATTAGTACTACTTCAAAAGATCAGGACATCATTGACTTACTGAGTATCACTTTGTCACTGACACCTTCTTCTCCACCAACAACAACATATGCACCATCATCAGCCTCTAGCCAAGGTGGCATGCATCATCAGATACCTACTCCATCCAGCACAGAAGGTTATTCTTATGCTTCCCAAGCATATCCTGGAAATTCGCCATACAACAGTTATGTAGCCCCTTGGGCTCAACCTCAATCTAAGTCGGAGTTTCAAACCCAGCAGCCTCAACAACGCATGTATCAACCCCAACCTACCACCCCTCCCTCACCTCAACAACACATGTATCAACCCCAACCTACCACCCCTCCCTCACCTCAACAATTGCATGCGCATTATGAATCTGAACAAGCGTTGCATCATCAACAGGCTCAATCAGAACTGCTGCAGTCGCAGTTGCAGAATCAACACCTTCCATATAGCCCTCGTCAACAAGTGCACCAACATAATGAACAATATCAGCCCCAGCCACATTCACAGTCTCAACCTCAAAATCATCCCCATTTACAGCCTCAACTACAACCACAACCACAACCGCGGATGCAAATACAGTCTCAGAATCAACCTCAGCATCAACCTCAACCACCGATGCAATTACAGTCTCAGCAATCTCAACAGCGGCCACAATTTCAGAACCAACAAGTTCAATACCCTGCAAGATATCCTCCCCCACCATGGGCTGCTACTCCGGGATATGCCAACTATCAAAGCCATTTGTCTGCTCCAAATGCGATTTCGACTTCTCAAGGCAACGCAGCAACATCATCTTATCCTCCTGCACAAGGGGTTAGACCCTCCCAACATAATCAGTCATTCCCTTCAGCTGGAGTTGATCCTAGGGGAGGACATTCTGGACAAAGGCCCTTTGTTCCATCTTACAAATTATTTGAAGATTTGAATGTTTTTGGAAACACAGATGGAAGAGTAAGTGGCACATCATCCAATGTGTCGGGGGCAATGGGACCTGGTATGGTCGGCGGAGGACGCAAGTGAAATTTTTAATTTCCTATTCATCTATGTAAAAAAAAAAGTGATGTGCTGTATATCATCAGTATTGTTAGCTTTCGCATTTGCAGATTATGTTAAGTTTTTTAGATTGATGAAAGTCATTAGTTGAGTGCTACCTAACCTCAGATATGACAGACATGGAACATTCTTTGATATAAGATTTTAATTTTTGGTTCTTATTTGCAGCTTCTTTCATGTCATATCATTGATTCCTTCAGTTCGTAGTTTAGAGTGTTGTGTTGCATTTGCATGTCTTACGTAGATTTAATCTGATAAATGTGAACAAAGGGTATATGTTAAGTAACCTAAAAAGAGCAACTTTGTATTGTTGGAGAATATCCTCCACCGTATAGTTGTTTAATAAAAAGTTGTGTCCCCAAAAGTCTTATAGGTAGGTAACGAGAATATATAGTTTCTTTATTTGTGTGTTTAAGTTTTAACACAATACACATGCTAAATCAAATTTTACGCAAAAGCAATAATTTCTTGTTTCTTTCATTGTGTTATTATTTTAAGTTGTCACAATTTGTTTCTTAAATAAAGTAATTATGTAAAACTAATTCTTGCTAAAAAATAATTTTAACTTAAAGTGATTTATGTTGGGATGTATTTATGTAAATTTAAGTTTCGGGTTCATATTCGGTTGATAGAGAATTTCTTAAGGTAGTTACCGTATTTTCAAAAGATGTTTCAATCTTCACATGAATTAGAATTCCTTACATGTTGTTCAAGATTAAAAAGATTACAACACCAACTATACAACCACCTAAAACATGTTATTTTACTTCTTTATTTATAGAATTCATCATCAATTTAATATCAATGTACTACAAAAAAATTAAACACGCAACATTCCACTGAGTGTTTAATTTTGTACGTGTTACGTTTTAACAAAGTACATCCTTAAAAAAAAAAAAAGTTTTAACATAGTACACATGGGAAGGGTACCCTTCCCACCATGAGAAAAGTGCTTTTAACCATTGATGAAATAAAGATTACACTCTTTATCATGCTCTCTCCATACTTTATTATATCATTTTTACATTATTCCACCACCATTTGTCTCTCCTCCATGTCCCCCATACACCAACCATCACCTGCAACATCAACTTCACCACAACACCGCCATCCCAAACCTCACAATCTTATTTCCTTTATTGCATCCATAAATCTATCATTCAACAATTTTCACTTTGTTGAAGAACCTCAATAAATCTTACAACAAAACACTAAAAGAAAAATCAATTTTTTTCCAACAAAAAAGAGATAACATTAGCATAGTTAAACAAAAAGAAACATGATGAATCCCCGTAAGTCTTAAAACAAAACACCAAAAATCAATTAAATTGTTTCCATTAAAAAAAATATTAACTTACTTAAATATTAAAACATTAGGTTCAAGATTAATGGTTAAGTTGTTGAGAAGAAGAGATTGATGAATTTCTGTGATGAAATTATGAATCTAAAATTGAGTTTTCAATTGCCCAACTTTAAAAGCAACCAATTAATACTGTTTTTACTTGATTTTTTTCCATTATGCACCGCAAAATCAAGATTTTGGAATGAGATGCGTTAAGAGAGTTTACAAATTGGGATGAAATGGTTGATAAGAGTGTTGTTAGTTTATACGGTAGTGTTGTTGAGAGAAAATGTGTTGGTAGTTGAGAGAGAAGAGGGATGCGGTTGTGATGTTGTTGGTGATGATGGAGACAAAGAAGGGTGGTAAAAATATAATCTAGTGTGGAGAGAGTATAATAAAGAGTGTAGTCTTTATTTAATGTAATGGTTAAAAACACTTTTCCCATGGTGGGAAGGTTTTCATCTTTCTCATGTGAAATGTCACCTACCTTTTATGCAAAAGTTTTATTTTCAAGTGTTTGAGATTCAAGTACTTCCAAGGCACATTTTAAGTAAAAGTTATCGTATCAATCACTTTATCTCCTAAACTTCTTTTTTTGTTTGGCCTGAAGTTAACTATTTTCCCATTAAAAGTTGTTTATTTATGAAGATAAAATCAAGGAGTAAATAGGCAATTACCCCTCCCCCTCCCGAAATTGTAAGTTTCGTCAATTACCCCCCTCCCCTAACATTAACAAAACTTCAATTACTCCATTTGAAATTGCAAAACGTTAATCAATTTACCCCATTATTCAAATTCTTCTGTTAGTCAACATGACATGGCATTTGACTGTCTACGTGGCACTGCCACATGTTTAACGTGTCATACCACGTGTTTGACGTGTCACACCACGTCACAGGTGGTTAAATTTTTTTTTGAAAAAAATATTTGGATTTTCTTTACGGTTATGAGCAAATACCCGTCCCTGAAGTTTTGCACTTATGTGCAAAATGTCATATGGACTTGAAAGATATTAAAGACAAACAATATCATTTCATGATCCCTTGTTTAGCTTTCGATTGTTATGACTTATGATAATGGTAGCATACTAATTTCAGCAGACAATTGGTCACTATGATAAACTGGATGGTTATTTTGGTCTATTTATTCATCTTGCAGCAATTTGTAAACTCTTAGTATGTTGTGTGATGTATTGCTCACGACATTTGTTCAGAAATCTTGAAACCATACAAAGTGTTTCATTTATTGATCTTGTCTTGCATGTGGTAGCGGTAATTGTTTTAAACATCAATTGAGCTAAAAAAACAAATCCACACAATCCAACTATCTTATTATATATTGCAGTTTTATTGTGGAAATTTTCAATGTCTCATTTGCTTTCATTGGGTGTCAATGTGCTTTGAAAGTAATATCTCATTTTCATGTAGCTATGAGTCTGTTACTTTTTTAATCCAGATCTTGAGCTATACTATCTAGTGGGGGCAAATGAAACTTAAAGTTTAAAATGTCCAAACACGCTTTGGAACTTTATTGTATAACCATCTTCAACATAACCTTGTTCATGTTTTTTTTACATCCCCCAACACAAAATCTAACAATAATAACTATTGGCCTTTATTATAAGTTAAGATTAAAAACAAAACATTAGTTTTAGGCTTAAATAGGTCTTTCGTCCCTGCCAATATAAGCCATTTGAATTTTCGTCCCTGAAGTTACTTTTCCTTCCGATCTGCCACTGCAAAATTTAATCATTTGACTTTTGGTCCTAATTAAGTTTTTTTGCTGAGGTGAACTGTCATTAGCGACGTGGTGCCCATGTGACAAGTGATGATTGAGCGAGATGGTTGGCTTAAATAGGTCTTTCGTCCCTGCAAATATAGGCAATTTGAATTTTCGTCCCTGAAGTTACTAATCAGATGTAATTAAGACCATTTTTCAAATGATTAATATTTGCAATGGCAAAATGGAAGGATTAGTAACTTCGGAGATGAAAATTCAAATAACTTATATTTATAGGGACGAAAGACCTATTTAAACCTTAGTTTTATTTGTTGTTATTTATCACATATAAATTTAGTTTAACATTGTCATAATCATGCTTATTCTAATACAAGATCAATTAATAATAATCTTATAATATAAAATTTTAATTTTATAAGAACATAACAACAATTAAGAATAATCTTTATGATACAATAGCACCTAAAAATACAACATCATTCATAAGTACACAACACCTATTAATAATAGTCTTAATGATATAACAACCCTATAAAATACAATATCATTCATTAGTACACAACAACAATTAATAATAATTTTATGATATAAAAATAACTTCCTTCTTCAGTATTATTGGTGTGAATGTTTAGAATATTGATCAAATTAATGATTAGGAATCATTGATGCATTTTGTTCCGGCAACCCGGGGGAGAAATGGTTGTTGCCTTGAATTTGTAGGACACCTATCAAACAAGCATCCAAGACATCTCATTCCACAACCACCACAATTAAAAGGGTTGCACACAAACCATTACCAATTACCAATCAATACACAAATAAACCAACAATTATATGCATCACTTGTAACATCAACACAACGATTCCTACAACATAAAATTCTTTGCGGATTTTCTCCTGTACTACAGATCGATGGTCTTGCACCACAAACGGATGATTCTTCATTTACATCAACTACCTTAACAACAACACTAGTGTTGATGAGATTTTGATTCACTTCATCTTTTGGAATCAATGAAATTAGATCCCCCTCTACTATGATCTGTAACACAAGAAGTAATGTCAAAATTGATACAAACTGAATTTCTAGAGTACTCATTATGAAAAGTTGCAAGAAAATTATAATTTTTTTTTGTGGGGTGAGAAGACTATGATTAAGAAACCTATATATATAAGAAAAGTGAAATTAACATAGTTTTTGTAACAAACTTAAAGAACATGTTTTTCCTACATGTAATAGATGACAAACTTTATTTTTGTTTGCTTTAACTCTAACATCAGACATATACTAGAGTTAAAGCAAACAAAAATAAAGGTTGTCATCTCTTACATGTAGGAAAAACATGTTCTTTAAGCTTGTTACAAAAGCTATGTTCATTTCACTTAAGTTCCTATATATATAGGTTTCCATATCATAGCCTTCTCACCACACAAAAAAAAAAATCATAATTTTCTTTCAACTTTTCATAATGAGTACTCAAACAATTCAATTTGTAACAATTGTGACATTACTTCTTCTGTTACAGATTAGAGTAGAGGGGGTCCAATTTCATCAATTCCAAAAGATGAAGTGAATGAAAATCCCATAAACACTAGTGTTGTTGTTAAAGTAGTTGATGTGAATCAAGAATCATCTGATTGTGGTGCAAGACCATCGATCTGTAGCACAGCAGAAAATCCGTCAAGAATTATATGTTGTAGAAACCGTTGTGTTGATGTTACAAGTGATTCATACAATTATGGATTTTGTGGGTTTATTTGTCCATTGGTTGGGAATTGACAATGCTGTAACGGTTTTTGTGCAAACATTAATTTTAGCCCTTTTAATTGTGGTGGCTGTGGAATGAGAAAATTCAAATAATTATCTCAATAGAATATAAACAATTATTCAAAATCGTCAACATCTTATCATGAACATTTATCAATTTACAATAATTTAAATCATGCACATCATAAATAAGAAATCATCAAATTTTATCCTAAAATCATTCAACATACTTCATTCATTGTGTGATTATCTTGATAATCAAGATAACTTTTCCTTTGGCACCATGAAATTAATATAACAATATGATAGTTATCATATATGGTATTTTATTGCAGGAAAAAAAATACGACCATTTAAAGAATTTACCTCGGGCTTTCCCTTCCCTCTTTCTTTTCAAGCTCACAACATACATTGTATAACTATTCCACCATTTAATAACCTTGGAATTTTCAATTTGCATATGTTGATAGCCGATGATAAATCAGGGGTGGGCATCGGTTCGGGTAGGGTCGGGTTCGGGTCCAAATCGACTCAACCCACGGGTTCAAAACTAAGACCCTACTGCAACACATTTCTCGATCGGTTTTGTTCGAGTTCGGTGAATCGGGTTGAGGAAAAAATCCAGAAAAAGCAGAGAAGAAAAACAACAATAAATTCCAAAATCCAACACCAATTAAAAAAAAAAAAAAAGCAAATTCCATGAAGAAATAAGAAAGAAAGAAGACCAAAATAATTGAAAGCAGAAGAGAGTTGGAACAATAAGTTGTCAAGAATCAAGATGATAAGAGGGGAAAAAAAGGGTTTGCCATAGCAAAGTGAAATGAAAGAAGAAGACCACATAATTTTTTTTTAAGGGCAGGAAGACTACTGAAATTGGAAATAGAAGCGGTAGCTATTAGGTGTAAAGTTGTAGGCTTAGGCTGAAATTATTAACTCACTGTGTAGCTCTCACATGTGATGTGAATGTGACGAGTCAAAAAGTACCGCACATATGTGACTAAGTTAAATAAAAAAGAGAGTGGTGCAGTCAAATGCATAGTAAAATAATAATAACATCGGTGAAGCCGGGTTTGTTCGGGTACCAAAAGGTTTAAAACTGCCATCTGAACCGACTCTAATAAACCCATTATAACCCGTACAACCTGAATCTCATATTTACCGAACCGAATGTTGCAAATTGTACCGGGTTAGTCGGGTATGTTCGGTTTGAATCAAGTTTGCCCACCCTTAATAAATAGTATCTAAAAGGTGTGAGTTCTTTGTAGATATCCAAATTGTGGATGATTGAGATTAAAAGTATGTAGCAAGAAGATTAAAAAAAGATATTTTACCCCCAATGATATTAGGATAGTTCCATCCAATCCCCATAAGTTCAAGAAAGTTCTTTGTTGCATCACATGAACGATATTAGGATATTTACATCTCATCCCTCATGAGTCTAAGTGTTCTCTTGATCTCCACAAATATCATACTCACTTCCTTTCTGATCAAGTTCTTCCTTTCTCTATCTTCAAGCATCTTAAGCATAAAAAACAACTCTCGTTAATCTTTCTTTCGTCAAATCAATGCCCAAATCCTGAAAAAACATCATTGCGAGATTTTCCCTATCACGGTAACCAGAAGATAATAAGCATAAAATATAAAATATATTTAACGCTTTAAAAATCAAAACATTTGAATTTAAAGAAAGGAAAAATTGCATACCAAGCAAAAAGACCTTTCAATAGGTGCTGACAATAGATTAAGTAAAAAGGTGAAGGTAAGGCGGTTTCGTGGAGGGTGGAATGAAATCTATGTTTTGTTTTGTTTTAGAAGAAGAGATAATGT